>CM035609.1:23059892-23784892 GCA_020496755.1 Channa maculata | reverse complement strand
ACGGAATAGGAGAAAGAAAAGATCCAACACAGTAAAACATAGACTGTAACTCTTCTTGGAGTGAATCTGGTGGAATAATGCAGAGGGTCACAAATAGCCACATATCGGTCAATAGATATGAGAACCATGATTCCTATTGATGTACTGGTAATAGTATGGTTGAAAACAGCATAGAAAGTGCACATGAGGTCACCGAATAACCAGCAGCCGTTTATGAGCAGAATTTGAAACAACATGTCGAAGGCCACCAACAAATCAGAGACAGCCAGATAGAGGAGGAGGAGGTTGGTGGGAGTGTGGAGCTGTCTGGAAACGTGAGAGAGCAAAATACTTATTATGTGTAACATCAGTTATCATCTTAGCAGATAAAGAAATATTATCAAATTCAAAAACATATTTAGAAAAACAATTTTCTCACAATAGTGTTAACAATTGCAAATGAATAAATAAGTGTCTACTTGAAGTGTGAGATGGAGATGATGACCAGCAGGTTGAGAATCACAGTGAGCAGAGAGATGAAGGACAGCACAAGGTAAATAGGAACAGTGTAAGAGAGAGGACGCTTTGTCTTCCAGCAGGACGTGTTGAGCTGTGGGAAGCAGAGTTCAACTTCCTCCATCGTTATCAGACAGAGGAGAAGCTGCTGAACTCTGGCAGCTCTCTGACCAAAGCTCTCTGTTATATAACTTATGTAGCTCTTTAGTCCCTCCTCTAACTTACTGTTTTTAGAAATTAACGTGTCTCTCCATTCATGTGTGATCACATGGTTTGTGTTTGTGTGTGTGTGTGTGTGTGTGTGTGTGTGTGTGTGTGTGTGAGTGTACGTCTGTTACTGTACAAGCTGAGACAGGTGTGTTTCTAATTACCAGAGATCCTAATTAGTAGAGTGCTGCTTTTGGGAAAGTCTGCTTAAATGAGAATATGAATCTTGGTGTATGATTTTGTAGTTGTACATCACATAGTGTGAAGTTCTTGAAGTATCAGTAAAAGATACCCTATAACCTTTTGTCTACATGCTAAGACCTTTCAGGTCACTGTAAACCAACCTTTTGGAGACACTATCCACGGTTAAGTTATTTAGAAACTTGACCTTACATGTTGACAGGACACATTTGGGCTTGTGTTGTCACTGGTGTCTCTTTAAAGCTGTGGATATGTCCCTTTTAATAATCAGTGGGACGTTTTTGACTGTAGGTTGGTTGGGACCAATTGTTGGCTCAAATTGTTCTGTATTGTGAGGGAGCATTGACATGGTTTTAATGCTGCTGACAGGCTCAGACTTTACTCTCAAATTGTGATCCATCCATCAGTCCATCATCTGTAACCACATATCCTGTCCAGGGTCACAGGGGGACTGGAGCCTATCACAGCTGTCATTGGGCGAGAGGTAGGTTACAACCTGGACAAGTCTCCATCTATCTCAGTGCCAACTCAGAGACACATACAAAGAGACAACCATTCACACACACAGTCACACCTATGGGTAATTTAGAGTCACCAGTTAACCTAACATGTGTCTTTGGACTGTGGAGGAAACCAGAGTATAGGGAGGAAACCCACGCAAACAGGGTGAACAACATGCAAACTCTACACATAAAGGTCCCAGCAGGTCAGGGATTTTACCTGGTGCCTTCCTAGCCGTGAGACGGCAGCACTAACAACCCTACCACTGGGACTTTTGTTCTTTTTAAACAATGCAAACCCTGGGAAGTGCACTGTGGAGGCATGGAATTCATTCTTCTCTGGTTTGACATAAAGCTGGTTCTGCAGGAGGTGATGGAGAACCGCCCAGAGTCACAAACACAAACTACATCATTAACTAGTTCCTAGAAAGACGTTGGTCAAAAGTGCATGAAAAAATACTTTCAATGGCTGGAAGGGATGATGATTGCGGTCTTCTACTCTTCTCCTTTCTGATTGTGGACCAGGTGACAGGCATTGCAGAGATCTAGCTTGGTGTAAAAAGAGGCTACCTGGAGCAGAATAAACGGTGAGGATATCAGGAGCAGCAGATACTGGTTCTTTAACGTTATGTTGTCCACGTCCAGAATTCAGTGACATAATCAGTAACTGACCTGCTTCCTTGAGTTATATACAACAGTCTGTGTGAGGCCTCTTTTTTTTTGGGACAGCAAGCATCCTCCAGAGTTCTTTAAGGGTCTAAAGGTAATACAGGGGTCTGACTCCCTTTACCGTGCACCTGAGGCGTGATCAACCTGAGGGGAGAGAATTAAGATAGCAGCACTTGGCTGCTCCATAGTGAATGAGGACGGTTTGAGTTCAAAATGCAAACTGCAGTAAAATTCAAGAATCAGGCACCTTCCACCAGCCTTGATTGAGACAATAATTAAACTCTTATTCTCATCTCTGGCTTGTGCTACAAAACAAAAATGCCATGCCATTGTATTTTTTTCACAGGGGTCACTTTTTCAATTGTATTCATCTTAATGTTCTTGGTCAACATATTTTTTGTGAGACAGCTTTTAGTGTTTATGCTCTGAACAATCGGAAAGGTTTGCCTGAGGAATTTGGGGCCATGGGGCTAGCCCATGCCCTGTAGCGACTAGGTACGTGTAGTTTTACCATCTAGCCAGAAGAATAGAGTTGTTGTTGTTGTTTAGCTGTGTGGACATATTCAAAGTACCAAAATAACCACATTAATACATCCTCTAAAAACCATTATTACTGTGATGCTTACCAAATGTTCACCTGGGCTCCACTTCATCTACCAACAGGTCACAGGTTCAAACTATCAAACAGGAAGTGGGAGTTCAGAAAAGTCTTTATAGCAGGGGGTAGTAGGCTGTACCATCCGGACATGAAATGGAGGGGAGTTTTAGGATTTTATAGGGAAATAATCGTAAAAGTACTGACATTTAATGTCAACGTTCCCATATGGGATGAATTAGGTTAATATTCATAAGACTTTTATATTATTTTCTATAGAAAAGAACTAATAAATTGTTTTAACTAATTATGTTAAACCATTCATTAACATACAGTATCCTGTGCATCAACATTAGACCATGTTCATAAAGGCAGTACACTGCTGCACTGTAGGCAATAATACTTAGGACGTCAAGGCTGTGGCTCTCGTCCGTGTTGCCCTGGTGATCATCATTATCTTTCCTGTCTGCTGAATACTGAACAACCAACAATTTTTTGGTGCACTCTTGTTTTTTTAGGAATGTGGGACAAGACACAAACAATCACATCTGGGCAACATCAAAAGTGATGAGGCTTTAAATTCCATTGATGACAACATTGATTAATAGCAGACTTACATGTTATACATTCATTTTGAACAATACCTGTTCTAGTCTAGTTCTAGTCTAGTTCTAGACAACTTTGCTAAATGTTTTGGATCGACATCAAATGTTGACTACTGTATATAATGTGTGATAATCATTTATTGCAATTTCCAATCAGAAATACATTCTTAATCCCCGAGGGTCAAAGATGCAAGAGTATAATGTTGTGCATAAGAAACTTTATATTTTATTCTAATTTTAGGATTAAATGTTAAGTTAAAATTTTACAAAATTACAGATAGGAGCCAAATGCTTATGAATCAGAGCCGCTGAGATCAGAGGGAGGAGTTATAAAGTATTCAGACTGGTCACCCTTACTGATACATCCAACTATGGCAGAATCAGAAAACCTCTGAAGGTGGCAGAACTCTGGCTGGTAGTTGAAGTCCGTGGTATAAAGGATGAAGAGGAAGGGGGAGAGGACTGTCCCTTATGTGGCTTCAATGTTACTCACCCCTCTGTCTGAAAAGCCGTGCTGCAGATGTACATCCTGTGATCTGCCAGTCAGTCAACAATCCAGGACACAATCGGTTGTCCAGATGGGCATATGCACGGTTCAGCGGGTAGATGATGGCATCCTCAGCTCCTAGCTGGGACTGGTGGGCTAATTGGAGGGGTTCCAGGTGGGTATAAGTATAGGTCAGAGCCGCTCCAGGATCAGCCTCTCAAAGGTCTTCATAATGTGTGACGTAAGTGACACTGGTCAGTAGTCTGACCACACAACTCCAGACCTCCCTCAAGTTGTTCTGCTGAAGTTTCCACTGCAGCATTCTCCTGTAGTAGTCTTTACCTTCACAGACCTTTACCTTCAAGTCCTTAGAAACACCTGTACAATCTAATACAATCCAATACAGCAACTCTACCATAAATTCTCCCTTTACAATGTTATAATTTTACAGTTTTTACCTTGAAACTGTCAGAAAGGTGAAAATTCTACTCTCTGCTTAGTATTGAGGTCAAAGTGGTTTGTGGAGTTATACTGCAGTGCTGTTGTACTGCAGTTATAAGAAGAGGTACATCTAAAGATTTGGCTTCCTCATTCTTTTTAAATAGTGTGGCCAAAACCGTAGAAACAACTTTTACTTTCTTTTCAAAAAACAGTAACACAGCAGGCATGAGAACAGCCTCAGCCTCTCAGAAGCAGTGATGGTGCTGCATTCAGGGACAGTACAGAGAGTAGATCAGTCTTGGTTTAGGAATTAACACAATAACAACGCCTGTGCTGCTGAGGATAACCACCCCCACCCCCCAAATCCACCTTGCCTACAAACCTGACATAAGCCCAGAAATGACTTTTTGTAGGTAGGACATCTAAAACCAGAAACATAAAAAACAGAAGGAACAAAAACATTTTTATTTTTACTGAAGTCTTGTTTCAGTCACTTCACATTGTGTCTCCTCGGTTTAAAAATATCAATACAATTATTTAAAATTGGCCTGATTTTGAGATTCATTTTATAGTTGACTCAACGTTAACATATTCAAGCATATTTCCTTAAACTGAGTAAAGGTCTCTTATCAGTCTCTCCTGGTGTCACTCTACATCATACTTGTCTCTTTGTGAAATCTCTAAAATGGGGTGAAGAAAAGGCTGAAATCATAGGAATTAGGCAGTTTAGAATCTACAGAGATCTTCCAGCAACAGATGAGGAAATGAACATGGATACGAGCTCATTCATTATAGTAACACAACTAACACCCTGAGTCCAGGCTGACTTCATCTCAGACCTTTCAGCATTCAGATTCATTGAACACTGGAACCTCATGTAAAATCTCCTTGTACAAGCCTGAGACACAGACACCACAGATACTCACATACTCTATACAGAATTGACAGTAATTGGAAAGTGGTTGAAGTAGGGCCTTCACACACTCTCCTGACACAACGTTAACATATGCAGACATATTTCTTTTAGTCCTCAGTGTCTCTTTACAGCATGTTTGTCTCACAGGAGCCAGGCTTCAGAATCTGAAGTGTAAAAATAAGCTTAATAGATTTTCTAAACCAGGGGTAAAATAAGGCATAGATCAAGGGGTTTAGACAGGAGTTAGAATCATAGAGACATAATAAAAAGTTTACAGATGAAGCACTGACAAACGTGTCCTGACCTGTCACAGTAACACAGAAATATGGACATAGGCATATTAGAAACACAACTATAACAACACCCAGAGTCCCAGCTGCTTTCAACTCAGACTTTTTCACAGTTACTTTCACTGAACGCTGGAGTGAGACAGCTGCAATGTGAGACCTCATGGCTCGAGCCTGAGACACAGCAACCACAAATACTCTCATATACAGAACTATGATGACAGTAATGGGAATGAGGAAGGTGAAAATAAAATCTGTTAATTGATGAATAATATCACAGCTCACACACTCTCCAACACATGAAATATATCTGCCTGGTTGTTTCAAGACGTCTTTTATCACTATGACGGCATAGGAGAAAGATAAGATCCAACACAGTGAAACACAGACTTGAACTCTTCTTGGATTGAATCTGGTGGAATAATGCAGAGGGTCACAAATAGCCACATATCGGTCAATAGATATGAGAACCATGATTCCTATTGAGGTGCAGGTAACAACATAATCAAAAATAGCATACAAAGTGCACATGAGGTCACCAAGTAACCAGCAGCCGTTAATGAGCAGAATTTGAAACAACATGTCGAAGCCCACAAAGAAATCAGAGACAGCCAGAGAGAGGAGGAGGAGGTTGGTGGGAGTGTGGAGCTGTCTGGAAACGTGAGAGAGCAAAATACTTATTATGTGTAACATCAGTTATCATCTTAGCAGAAAAAGAAACTTTATCAAATTCAAAAACATATTTAGAAAAACAATTTTCTCACAATAGTGTTAACAATTGCAAATGAATAAATAAGTGTCTACTTGAAGTGTGAGATGGAGATGATGACCAGCAGGTTGAGAATCACAGTGAGCAGAGAGATGAAGGACAGCACAAGGTAAATAGGAACAGTGTAAGAGAGAGGACGCTTTGTCTTCCAGCAGGACGTGTTGAGCTGTGGGAAGCAGAGTTCAACTTCCTCCATCGTCATCAGACAGAGAAGAAGCTGCTGAAATCTGGCAGCTCTCTGACCAAAGCTCTCTGTTTTATAACTTATGTATCTCTTTAGTCCCTCCTCTAACTTACTGTTACTTAGAAATTAACGTGTCTCTCCATTCATGTGTGATCACATGGTTTGTGTGTGTGTGTGTGTTTGTGTGTGTGTGTGTGTGAGAGAGTGTACGTCTGTTACTGTACAAGCTGAGACAGGTGTGTTTCTAATTACCAGAGATCCTAATTAGTAGAGTGCTGCTTTTGGGAAAGTCTGCTTAAATGAGAATATGAATCTTGGTGTATGATTTTGTAGTTGTACATCACATAGTGTGAAGTTCTTGAACTATCAGTAAAAGATACCCTATAACCTTTTGTCTACATGCTAAGACCTTTCAGGTCACTGTAAACCAACCTTTTGGAGACACTATCCACGGTTAAGTTATTTAGAAACTTGACCTTACGTGTTGACAGGACACATTTGGGCTTGTGTTGTCACTGGTGTCTCTTTAAAGCTGTGGATCTGTCCCTTTTAATAATCAGTGGGACGTTTTTGACTGTAGGCTGGTTGGGACCAATTGTTGGCTCAAATTGTTCTGTATTGTGAGGGAGCATTGACATGGTTTTAATGCTGCTGACAGGCTCAGACTTTACTCTCAAATTGTGATCCATCCATCAGTCCATCATCTGTAACCACATATCCTGTCCAGGGTCACAGGGGGACTGGAGCCTATCTCAGCTGTCATTGGGCGAGAGGTAGGTTACAACCTGGACAAGTCTCCATCTATCTCAGTGCCAACTCAGAGACACATACAAAGAGACAACCATTCACACACAGTCACACCTATGGGTAATTTAGAGTCACCAGATCACCTAACATGCGTTGGACTGTGGAGGAAACCAGAGTATAGGGAGGAAACCCGCGCAAACAGGGTGAACAACATGCAAACTCTACACATGAAGGTCCCAGCAGGTCAGGGATTTTACCTGGTGCCTTCCTAGCCGTGAGACGGCAGCACTAACAACCCTACCACTGGGACTTTTGTTCTTTTTAAACAATGCAAACCCTGGGAAGTGCACTGTGGAGGCATGGAATTCATTCTTCTCTGGTTTGACATAAAGCTGGTTCTGCAGGAGGTGATGGAGAACCGCCCAGAGGCACAAACACAAACTACATCATTAACTAGTTCCTAGAAAGACGTTGGTCAAAAGTGCATGAAAAAATACTTTCAATGGCTGGAAGGGATGATGATTGCGGTCTTCTACTCTTCTCCTTTCTGATTGTGGACCAGGTGACAGGCATTGCAGAGATCTAGCTTGGTGTAAAAAGAGGCTACCTGGAGCAGAATAAACGGTGAGGATATCAGGAGCAGCGGATACTGGTTCTTTAACGTTATGTTGTCCACGTCCAGAATTCAGTGACATAATCAGTAACTGACCTGCTTCCTTGATTTATATACAACAGTCTGTGTGAGGCCTCTTTTTTTTTGGGACAGCAAGCATCCTCCAGAGTTCTTTAAGGGTCTAAAGGTAATACAGGGGTCTGACTCCCTTTACCGTGCACCTGAGGCGTGATCAACCTGAGGGGAGAGAATTAAGATAGCAGCACTTGGCTGCTCCATAGTGAATGAGGACGGTTTGAGTTCAAAATGCAAACTGCAGTAAAATTCAAGAATCAGGCTGTCCCAACACTCATGCATCTTTCTGGTGGAGCCACGTGTGGTTTGTGAAAAGAGGGTGGGCCGGGAGGCAGTGGGTCTAGAATTCAGCTGCATACCAGAGGCTATTTCATCCCCCTAAACCTGACCCTTCCAGTCCTGCATGCCTACACGGTTAATAGAGGCCAGATTGTTCTGTAACGCCCAAAGAGGAGCAGACATATATACCAGCCTCCTTCACTCCACAAGTTGCCAGATTGTCTCAGTAACTGGCGCAGAAGAAGAGAAGTCCAGCTTTGAGAAGTCCCTTGACTTTGGAACATTCCATTTTACTTATCAAAGTTTTCCTCTGCTCTGGAATCTCCAGCTGACCCAGCACCGTTCCATCCATCTGCCTCCTCCCTGGCTCACTGCTTTGATGCCTGCTCCTCTAAATCTTTATGCTCCGGGATTGTCTGGCTCTCTGGTCCAACAGCGATGGATGACTATTCATCCATTGTTTGTCTCACAGGCAGGTCTGATGATTCCAAGCCTATACGATCAATCTGATCTGTTTGAGGTGATTTAACAACTCCTGATGATCTGGTTCTTCACTGTAAATCTGATATACATGACCGTTAGGGTTTTGAGAGGAAGTCTCCAAAGTGGTTTGTGAAGTTATACTGCAGTGCTGTTGTACTGCCGTTATAAGAAGAGGTACATCTAAAGATTTGGCTTCATTATTCTTTTTAAATAGTGTGGCCAAAACCATAGAAACAACTTTTACTTTCTTTTCTTCTTTTCAATAAAACAGTAACACAGCAGGCATGAGAACAGCCTCAGCCTCTCAGAAGCAGTGATGGTGCTGCGTTCAGGGACAGTACAGAAAGTAGATCAGTCTTGGTTTAGGAGTGATCACAATAACAAAGCCTGTGCTGCTGAGGAAAATCAACCCCACCCCCCAACTCCACCTTGCCTACAAACCTGACATAAGCCCAGAAATGACTTTTTGTAGGTAGGACATCTGAAACCAGAAACACAAAAAACAGAAGGAACAAAAACATTTTTATTTTTACTGAAGTCTTGTTTCAGTCACTTCACATTATGTCTCCTCGGTTTACAAATATCAATACAATTATTTAAAATTGGCCTGATTTTGAGATTCATTTTATAGTTGACTCAACGTTAACATATTCTAGCATATTTCCTTAAACTGAGTAAAGGTCTCTTATCAGTCTCTCCTGGTGTCACTCTACATCCTACTTGTCTCTTTGTGAAATCTCTAAAATGGGGTAAAGAAAAGGCTGAAATCACAGGATTTAGGCAGTTTAGAGTCTACAGAGATCTTCCAGCAACAGATGAGGAAATGAACATGGATACGAGCTCATTCGTAATAGTATCACAACTAACACCCTGAATCCAGGCTGCCTTCACCTCAGACCTTTCAGCATTCAGATTCATTGAACACTGGAACCTCATGTAAAACCTCCTTGTACAAGCCTGAGACACAGGCACCACAGATACTCACATACTCTATACAGAATTGATAGTAATGAAAATAATGGTTGAATTAGGGCCTTCACACACTGTCCTGACACAACGTTAACATATGCAGACAGATTTCTTTTACCACAGTAAACACTTTTTTTTGTGATTCCTCAGTGTCTCTTTACAGCATGTTTGTCTCACAGGAACCAGGCTTCAGAATCTGAAGTGTAAAAATAAGCTTAATAGATTTTCTAAACCAGGGGTAAAATAAGGCATAAATCAAGGGGTTTAGACAGGAGTTAGAATCATAGAGACATAATAAAAAGGTTACAGATGAAGCACTGACAAACGTGTCCTGACCTGTAACAGTGACACAGAAATATGGAAATATGCATATTAGAAATACAACTATAACAACACCCAGAGTCCCAGCTGCTTTCAACTCAGACTTTTTCACAGTTACTTTCAGTGAACGCTGGAGTGAGACAGCTGCAATATGAGACCTCATGGCTCGAGCCTGAGACACAGCCACCACAAACACTCTCATATACAGAACTATGATGACAGTGATGGGAATGAGGAAGGTGAAAATAAAATCTGTTAATTGATGAATAATATCACAGGGCATCACACACTCTCCAACACATGAATTATATCTGCCTGGTTGTTTCAAGACATCTTTCATCACTATGATGCCATAGGAGAGAGATAAGACCCAACACAGTGAAACACAGACTTGAACTCTTCTTGGAGTGAATCTGGTGGAATAATGCAGAGGGTCACAAATAGCCACATATCTGTCAATAGATATCAGAACCATGATTCCTATTGAGGTGCAGGTAACAACATAATCAAAAACAATATACAAAGTGCACATGAGGTCACCAAGTAACCAGCAGCCGTTAATGAGCAGAATTTGAAACAACATGTCGAAGCCCACAAAGAAATCAGAGACACCCAGAGAGAGGAGGAGGAGGTTGGTGGGAGTGTGGAGCTGTCTGGAAGCATAAGAGCAAAATACTTATAATGTGTAATATCAGTTATCATCTGAACAGATAAACACATTTTATCAAATTCAAAAAGAAAAACTACTTTCACTCACAAATATTTATGTTGTTACAATTTATGAATTAATAAAATGTAACTACTTGAAGTGTGAGATGGAGATGAGGACCAGCAGGTTGAGAGTCACAGTGAGCAGAGAGATGAAGGACAGCACAATGTAAGTAAGAACAGAGACAGAGAGAGGACGCTTTGTCTTCCAGCAGGACGTGTTGAGCTGTGGGAAGCAGAGTTCAACTTCCTCCATCATCATCAGACAGAGGAGAAGCTGCTGAACTCTGGCAGCTCTCTGTTTTATAACTTATGTAGCTCTTCAGTCCCTCCTCTAACTTACTGTTACTTAGAAATTAATGTGTTTGTTCATGTGTCATCTCATGGATTGTGTGTGTGTGTTATGTCTCAGTCCAGTTTCCATAGTCATGGCAGTACAGACACAGCCTTAGTCAAAATAGTTAATGATATTAGGATTAATCTCAACGTTAGGACTAATAAACGTATGTGCTGCTTTTAATACAGTTGACCATCAGATTCTTTTAAATAGACTGAAGGAACACGTTGGGAAATCTGGAACTGCTGAAACTGGTTTTCATTGTATCTATGTGGCAGACAGTTTGTTGAAACTAAATACATTCAAACCCCCTAAAGATCTATTTTAGGACCACAACTTTTTAAACTTTTATATATTCTGTCTATAGTAGTTGGTGTATGCAGGAGAAATGGCATCGCATTTCACAGCTACGCTGATGACACCCCCCTTTATGTGGCTGTGTCTCCTGATGACACTGGGCCCATTGATGCCCTTTTAGACATTAGTAGTTAGGAGTCCCAGAACTAGCAGCTTAACCAGAACACAACTGCACACACATGGTATTTACACACACAGTACAAATACTTTTTGTCAGCACTGTATATTCAGCAGATTGAACTATTGTAACGATCTCCATTCTGGTCGACCCAAATACCTCATATAACAGTTACAGTTGATTCAGAACTTTGTTTCCAGAGTCCTGTCAATCGAATGAGGCACCCCTTCTATGCTCCCTTCCCTCCTGTTGCTACCAGTTTTGCGATTTTCAATAAACTTCCCTTACCACATGTATAGCTCGGCTTCGTCGCTCTCATATGGCAGAAATGGTTAGTGACTTCTGCTCCAGATTAAGCCCCTCTGCTTCCCCTCCAGAGACTCCTTGCCTTCAACAACCCTCTCTGCCAGTTTGAATACCTGGTTATGTCTTTTGGTGTGACAAATGCCCCAGGGAGCTTCCAGTTTCTGAACAACAATATTCTGCAGGACTTCATCAACAGATTTGTCTTTGTTTATCTGGATGATATATTATTATTCTCTAAAACTCTCCATGAACATCAACAACATGTCCGGCTGGTGCTACAGAGACTGTTAGAAAGTTAAATTTTTTCAAAGCATAAAAATGCGAATTCCATGTAAAAACAGCGTTCATCCTGTTTCTCATTGGAGAAGGGGAGGTGAGAGCTGACCCCGAGACAACACGGGCTGTTACCTAGTGGCCCAGACTTCAGACGAGGAAACAACTACAATGCTTTCTGAGCTTTGCCAATTTTCTCCCGTCGCTTCATTAAAAACTACAGTACAGTGGCCATTCGTCTAAGCAAACTAATGTCCTCTGTCACCTTATTCCACTGGTCCCAGCACGCTGAGAGCACTTTCACCTGCTTGAGGGAGCTGTTCACCTCTCCACCCATCATGATTCAGCCTGACACTTCTCATCAGTTTGTTGTGATGGTGGACGGCTCAGAGGTTGGCGTAGGTGCAGACCGAGTCCAGCAAGTGCAACCAAAAACTGCGGCCCTGCGCCGTCTTCTCATGTTAACTGTCCCCTGCAGAGAGGAACTAATCAGTGGGTGATTGCGAGCTTCTGGCTGTAAAACTAGCATTAGAAGAGGGGCACCATTGGTTAGAGGGGGCACTACAAGCATTCGTCATCTGATCACAAGAACCTCGCTCACATAAGGCCTGTTAAACGCCTTAACTCACGTCAAGCATGATGGTTGCTGGCAAAGGTTGCAACTTTTCCCTCATCTACCGCCCTGGGTCAAGAAACATCAGGCCTGATGCTTTGTCCCGCCTCTACTCTCTGGAGACTTCTTCCTATAACCCCATTCTCTCCCCTTTGTGTGTGGTGGAGGCCCTCACGTGGGAGATTGAGAGTACAGTGTGCACAGCCCAGCAGCTGAACCCCGACTACGGAAACGGACTCTCTGGGCTTCTACCTGGTCCATCCCAGGTCTAGTCCCAAGTTCTCCAGTAGGCCCACTGCTCTAAACTCTCCTGTCACCACAGGGCAGACCTCTCCACAGACCTCCTTTGGCAACACTTCCGGTGGCCCTCCCTCATCAGAGACACCAGAGAATTTGTAGCAAAAAACACTAATAAACTACCAGAGGGTGTGTGTATATATATATATATTTACGTATATACATATACGTATATATATATATATATATATATATATATATATATATATATATATATATATATATATATATATATATATATATATATATATATATATATATATATATATATATATATATATATATATATATATATATATATATATATATATATACGTATGTATTTATATACGTATATATATACACACACACACATATATATACACACACATATATGTATGTATATATATATTCTGTTTTGTCATTTCTCTCATATTTCTCTTGTATTCATCACTGTTTTTTCTATATTTATATGTAAATGAAATGCGTTTTATTGTCTTCTTATATTTCTTTGACTTAAATTGTAAAATGTATTTTTATCTTGTGTGCATTTGTCTCACTGTCTTCTTGTCCAATACTTAGATGTGTTATCACCTCGTTTTAATGCTTATGCTTTGTGGCCATTATTGTCAATGTTTGACTTGTCTTTTATTGTCTTTGTGTCATGTTGGAACAAGTGGATCCATCATTTTCTGGCACGTTTTACATTCAGACAGTAACACAGAATAGCATTGACAGTTTCTCAGCAGCAGTGGTCTTGTGTTCAGGGACAGTACAGAGAGAAGTTCATCCTTGCTGTTGTAATGGTCACAGGAAAGAGTCTGTGCTCCTGACAATAACCAGCCCCCCCTCACCAAGAGACCAGACCCTGAAATGACTTTTTGGAGTCAGCCACCACACATACTCACATACTCTATACAGAATAGACAGTAATGGAGAAAATAGTTGAATTAGGGCCTTCACACGCTCTCCTGACACAACATTAACATATGCAGACAGATTTCTTTTAGTCCTCAGTGTCTCTTTACAGCATGTTTGTCTCACAGGAGCCAGGCTTCAGAATCTGAAGTGTAAAAATAAGCTTAATAGATTTTCTAAACCAGGGGTAAAATAAGGCATAAATCAAGGGGTTTAGACAGGAGTTAGAATTATAGAGACATATTACAAAGGTTACGGATGAAGCACTAACAGAGGTGTCCTGACCTGTAACAGTGACACAGAAATATGGAAATAAGCATATTAGAAACACAACTATAACAACACCCAGAGTCCCAGCTGCTTTCATCTCAGACTTTTTCACTGTTACTTTCACTGAATGCTGGAGTGAGACAGCTGCAATATGAGACCTCATGGCTCGAGCCTGAGACACAGCCACCACAAACACTCTCATATACAGAACTATGACAACAGTAATAGGAATAAGGAAAATGACAATAATATCTGTAAATTGATGAATAATATCACAGCTCATCACACACTCTCCAACACATGAATTATATCTGCCTGGTTGTTTCAAGACGTCTTTTATCACTATGATGCCATAGGAGAAAGATAAGACCCAACACAGTGAAACACAGACTGTAACTCTTCTTGGAGTGACTTTGGTGGAATAATGCAGAGGGTCACAAATAGCCACATATCGGTCGACTGATATGAAAACCATCATTGCTATTGAGGTACTAGCAACAGTATGGTCAAAAACAGCATAGAAAGTGCACATGAGGTCACCGAGTAACCAGCAGCCGTTTATCAGCAGAATTTGAAACAACATGTCGAGGCCCACAAAGAAATCAGAGACAGCCAGATAGAGGAGGAGGAGGTTGGTGGGAGTGTGGAGCTGTCTGGAAGCATAAGAGCAAAATACTTATAATGTGTAATATCAGTTATCATCTTAGCAGATAAAGAAACTTTATCAATTTCAAAAACATTAAAAAAAAAAAACTACTTTCTCACAATACAGTTAAGTTACAGATCAAAACATGTCTCTACTTGAAGTGTGAGATGGAGATGATGACCAGCAGGTTGAGAGTCACAGTGAGCAGAGAGATGAAGGACAGAACAATGTAAATAACAACAGTGTAAGAGAGAGGACGCTTTGTCTTCCAGCAGGACGTGTTGAGCTGTGGGAAGCAGAGTTCAACTTCCTCCATCGTCATCAGACAGAGGAGAAGTTGCTGAAATCTGGCAGCTCTCTGACCAAAGCTCTCTGTTTTATAACTTATGTATCTCTTTAGTCCCTCCTCTAACTTACTGTTTCTTAGAAATGAATGTGTCTCTCCATTCATGTGTGATCACATGGTTTGTGTGCGTGTTACTAGGACATGTGTGTTTGGCAGGAAGAGGCAGATCCTAATTAGTAGAGTGCTGCTTTTGGGAAAGTCTGATTAAATGAGAATATGAATCTTGGTGTATGATTTTGTAGTTGTACATCACATAGTGTGAAGTTCTTGAACTATCAGTAAAAGATACCCTATAACCTTTTGTCTACATGCTAAGACCTTTCAGGTCACTGTAAACCAACCTTTTGGAGACACTATCCACGGTTAAGTTATTTAGAAACTTGACCTTACGTGTTGACAGGACACATTTGGGCTTGTGTTGTCACCGGTGTCTCTTTAAAGCTGTGGATATGTCCCTTTTAATAATCAGTGGGACGTTCTTGACTGTAGGCTGGTTGGGACCAATTGTTATCCCAAATTATTCTGTATTGTGAGGGAGCATTGACATGGTTTTAATGCTGCTGACAGGCTCAGACTTTACTCTCAAATTGTGATCCATCCATCAGTCCATCATCTGTAACCACATATCCTGTCCAGGGTCACAGGGGGACTGGAGCCTATCTCAACTGTCATTGGGCGAGAGGTAGGTTACAACCTGGACAAGTCTCCATCTATCTCAGTGCCAACTCAGAGACACATACAAAGAGACAACCATTCACACACAGTCACACCTATGGGTAATTTAGAGTCACCAGATCACCTAACATGCGTTGGACTGTGGAGGAAACCAGAGTACAGGGAGGAAACCCATGTGTTACATCGGTTGCACACCATTAAGGACTATTTTTTTCTTTTTTGGTTGAAATGCCAAATTTTATTTTCTTGTGAATAAAATGTAATTGCATTGTTCCATACGCATATGAAGCAAACTAAAGTTGCAGTTGGCAAATTCCCTGATGGCTCATGTTGTGTTTAGTGAATGTTGCACTGACGCTTGTCTCCCCTCGAACCTAGAGCTTTGCGGCTAGTGTGTCAATCCTAAACAGGCCTTATTGCTAGGATAATAAAAGATTCAGGGTCTAGTTCTGAATCTCAAAACCATGTGGAATTTGAATCTGACTCAGCTGTCAAAGCTCTTGAAAGTGTTCTGCCTATGGATAGGCCTTGTGATGTAAATCCAGAGTTTGTCCACCATGTTGAACTTCTTGTCAGCGTGTATTCTTGTGGAAAGGGTGCGGCCATTACACAGAAATTTTTGTTGCAACCTAAAAATATGGCTAAAAAGAGCGGCAGACCGCTTTGAACAAGGTTGTAAAAAAATTCCATCTCAGATAGAGATGCAGGCACACAGCTCTTAAAACAATTCTGTGGAGGGTGCTGGAATAGTAGTTTGATTAGTGCACTCCAGCCACCTACCTTTTTGGAGTTGCTGTTGCTTCTGCGCATAGAAGGAGAAAAGCTGGAAGCCAAAACTAACGGGATGAAGCAACATCTAGGGTTTACCAAAACAAAAGCTCAGTCAGTGGTAATGAAGACGACTTTCCTGCTCCAGTCAGTGCTCCACCTTCAGCCCTAGAGGAAAGTCAAAAACAAATAGCTGATCTCCAAGCTCAGATTGCAGCCCTTGCTCAAATGCATGGAAGAAATTCAAAAAAAAGAAGAAACTGGAAAGAAGAAAGAGAGACCAACGGTAAAATCGGGTTGCGAAAAGTGGCCAACAGCTAAGCCAGGCCCTACTGTTATAAGACCCAAACCTTGATATTGCTTTCGATGTGGAGAGGATGGACACGTTGCATGTGGCTGCAGCAATCCTCCCAACCCCACATTAGCGGAGGCCAAGAGAAAAGTGCTCAAAGAGAAGCAACACATCTGGGAGAAGCACAACATAACAGATGAGACTCCTGCATTAATCTAGCAGCCATTCCTACTGAGGGATCAATAGGAAGTAATGCAAATACAAGTCCCACCCATAAATGCAAAGCAAAAATAAGAGCATCACTAAAAGAGCACATTACTACACAAACAAGGAAACTGCCAAAGGGGCTTGTTGGAAGCAAGAGCACTGCTAGCATCAAAGTTAATGGGTTGACTGCAATTCTTTGCTAGATGCTGGGTCACAAGTTACAACTGTGTCTCAGTCCTGTATCTGTCAGGTCACACCATTCAACCAGTGAGTGACATACTCACAGTCTATGTACAGATAAGTGTTAGATTCCTGAAAGAGATTATTCCCTCCAAACCTGAAATTCAAACTCTTGCACTAATAGTGTCAGGTGTTCGCTCTAACAGCAGCATCCCCATTCTAATCGGGACAAACACTCTATGAACAGGTCTGTGACAATATATCATTGCGTCCTAATTTTTACTGTGGGTACCCTCGAGTCCTAAAAACATTACAACTCAGTCATAGACAAAGCTCTGGTCGACTTGGTTTGGTCAAGGTCAAAGACTGTAATCCAGATGTTATTTCTGCAGGTCACAGAGTTGTCCTTGAAGGTTTTGTTAATGTCAGTGCCATGAACAGCGAGAAGTGGGCATTATTAGAACAGCTTTCTGTTTCGTCATTGCCAAGTGGAGTTTTCATTGACTGCTGTCTTATAACCATCCTGACATGTCTCCCTTACAAGGTCCCAGTTGTTTTAAAAAAATGAAACCAGCCGTGATGTTGTTCTGCCAACAAACTGTGTCATTGCTGAGCTCAGTGTTCCTTATGAAATCACTCAAACTCAGAAAACCCCTCTCAATCAGTGCCAAGAAAGTAGTCACTCTTGGCAACCCCAAACAGCTAGCTGCTCTACCCCACAACCACCAGCTAGCCCTCAATGCCAGCAGTATGACAAAAAAATCAGAGCTAAAGTTTGACTTTGGTGATTCCCGAGTCTCCGAAGAGTGGAAAATCAGAATAACACAGAAATTGAATGCCTACTCCGATGTCTTCTCCTATCATGACCTTGATTTTGGTCATGCAACAAACATAAAAAAAAACTGAAACTGAAAGACGAAACCCTTTTAAGCATCGGCCACGTCCTAAACACCCACAGGACTATGATGCTGTAAGGCGTCTTACAGCATAAGTCTTCTTGATGCTGGCATCATCCGTGAGTCAGAATCCCCATTGTCATCACCTATCGTGATAGTCAGTAATAAGAAGGCTGATGTTCCATTGTGCGTGGACTACAGGAGGCTAAACATGCAGACGATTAAAGATGCTTATGCATTGCCTAACCTCAAAGATTCATTCTCGACACTTAGTGAATCCCAGTGGTTTTCGGTTATGGATCTTAAATCTGGATACTATCAGATTGATGTGGAAGAGAGTGACAAGCCAAAAACAGCCTTTGTTTGTCCACATTCCAGCGCTTGATGGAGAAGTGCATGGGCGATAAGCCCTTGCACGAAATGCTTGCCTATGCAAGTAGAGGTCTGTCACACAGCGAGGCTCCATATCCAGCGCATACACTGAAGTTCTTGGCCTTAAAATGGGCCGTTACTGAAAAATTTCACGATTACCTGTATGGAAACACCTTCACTGTGGTCACTGGCAACAATCCGCTCAGGTATATACTCACCAACGCCAAACTGGATGCCGCTAGTTACCGCTGGTTAGAAGCCTTGTCCCCCTTGACATTTGACATCAAGTACAGAGCAGGCAAGCAGGATCCAGATGGTTGGGCTAAGACTGATGCTCAAAGAGAGGAGCTGAAGAATAGTCTGTTAAACAGAAAGCGACAGTGTTATGATCGGCTAATGTATCAGCTTGTCTTCCCACATGTGTTAAGCCCATCAGTACTCACCAGCCTTTATGACGAAATGGGTCACGTGGGAATGGAACGCACTCTTGAGTTAGCCAGACTTAATTTATTCGCCAAAATTGGCATCTGATGTTGAGCTTAGCAAGATTAATAAGCACTATATTTGTAAATAACATTCTCAGATTTGGGCTCTGTTCACTTACTAACAAAAGCTCTCTGAGCTCTGATCTCATGGCTGATCAAAACCTTGACATAACCTTGACCTTTGTTTGGTCAATCAAAGTTAACCCACCACAATCCAAATTTGATCAACAATAAACCATGTCCTTTCCGAATATTAAAACTGTCAACCCCTTTACTTGAGGCAATATGACAACTCCTGATGATCCAGTTCTTCACTATAATTCTGAAATAAATAACCTTTTGGAGACTTTCCCTCAAAACCCGCACTGTTACCTTCACCCAACCTACCATGCAGAGCCCCTCTCCCTGCTATTTTCTGGCTTCAGGCAAGTCACATATGCTGCCTTAAAAAAAGGTTTTGGAAAATCCATGACGCAAACCATGGATCAGAAATAGACGTTCAGCAGTGTAATTTTTAGAATGTAGCTGTTTAATTATAAATTCATAAGGCTGTTGTTTGTGTCACACCTGACTTTAATCCACAGAGATTTTATTTTACGAAGTAAGGAGATTAATTCAGTCAATCCTCAAAGTCTCTTTAAAGCATGTTTGTCTCACAGGAGCCAGGCTTCAGAATCTGAAGTGTAAAAATAAGCTTAATAGATTTTCTAAACCAGGGGTAAAATAAGGCATAGATCAAGGGGTTTAGACAGGAGTTAGAATCATAAAGAAATAATACAAAGGATGCAGATGAAACATTGACATAAGTGTCCTGACCTTTTACTGTGACACAGAAATATGGACATATGCACATTAGAAATACAACTATAACAACACCCAGAGTCCCAGCTGCTTTCATCTCAGACTTTTTCACAGTTACTTTCAGTGAACGCTGGAGTGAGACAGCTGCAATGTGAGACCTCATGGCTCGAGCCTGAGACACAGCCACCACAAATACTCTCATATACAGAACTACAATAACAGTAATAGGAATAAGGAAAATGACAATAAAATCTGCAAATTGATGAATAATGTCGCAGGTGACAACACACTCTCCGGCACAGGATTTATACCTGCCTGGTTCTTTTAAATCATCTTTCATCACTATGAAGGCATAAGACAGAGATAATATCCAACACAGTAAAACACAGACTTGAACTCTTCTTGGAGTGAATCTGGTGGAATAATGCAGAGGGTCACAAATAGCCACATATCGGTCAATAGATATCAGAACCATGATTCCTATTGAGGTGCTGGTAACAACATAATCAAAAACAATATACAAAGTGCACATGAGGTCACCAAGTAACCAGCAGCCGTTTACAACCAGAATTTGAAACAACATGTCGAAGCCCACGAAGAAATCAGAGACAGCCAGAGAGAGAAGGAGGAGGTTGGTGGGAGTGTGGAGCTGCCTGGAGAAGGAAAAGAGCAATATACTTGTGTAATGTATAATAAATAATGTGTAATATCCATTATCATCTTAGCAGATAAAGTAATTTTATCAAATTTAAAAACATATTTAGAAAAACTACGTTTTCACAATTATTTATGTTCCGTTGTAGGTTATGAATTTAAAAAAATTAACTACTTGAAATGTGAGATGGAGATGATGACCAGCAGGTTGAGAGTCACAGTGAGCAGAGAGATGAAGGACAGCACAATGTAAATAAGAACAGTGTAAGAGAGAGGACGTTGTGTCTTCCAGCAGGACGTGTTGAGCTGTGGGAAGCAGAGTTCAACTTCCTCCATCATCATCAGACAGAGGAGAAGCTGCTGAACTCTGGCAGCTCTCTGACCAAAGCTCTCTGTCATATAACTGATGTAGCTCTTTAGTCCCTCCTCTAACTTACTGTTACTAAGAAATTAATGTGTCTCTCCATTCATGTGTGATCACGTGGTTTGTGTGTATGTGTGTGTGTGTGTCTGATATCAGAATGACTGAGCGTGAAATTGCAGATGCAGTGGGGACATCTCAAAGTGTCATTTCCAGAGCCTGGAACACGTTCAGAAGGTCTGGTAGTTGGGTCAAAGATATGGTGGAGGCAAACAAAACGTCACAACACAGAAGCAGGACCAATACTTGACCTGCATGACCACAGAAATCCTTTCATGCCTCAGGTCAGCCTGCGAAATGTCCTTCAGGAGGCAACAGGGGTGTGAGTGTCCACTCAGACTGTAAGGCCACGACTTCATGAAGTTGGCTTGAGAGCCAGAAGACTAGCTGTGAGGGTGTCTCTTTCTAGAGCACACAATCTGGCACATCTGCAGTGGGCCACAGAGCACCACAGGTGGACTCTGAATGCATGGTCTACACGGTTCTTCACAGATGACTCCCGGCTCAGCGTGAACTTCCTGAACCGGCGTAGAAGGGTCTGGTGCTGGCTTGGTGAGTGAAATTTGCCACACAATGTTGTACATCATGACAGTTTCGGCAGATCATTGCTCATGGAATGGGGAGGAAGGTCAGAGCTTGCCATTGTCAAAAATTGCAGTCTGACAGGCCAAAGGTTTAGGAATGAAATCCTGAGACCAGTTGTGCGTCTATATCCTGGTGCAATGTGGCCAGATTTTGTGCTTATGGATGACAACACCCGACCACATCAAGCAGGGCTGGTGATGGAATTCTTGGAGGAGGAGGGCGACTCATAGATGGAGTGGCCAGCCAGACCCCTGACCTGAAAGCCCATTGAACACAATTGTGAGCAGCTACAGGCAAGATTGCAAGCTATCCCTCAACAGAATATTCAAAATCTCATCTCGAGCATGCACAGGCAATGTGAGGCTGTGATCAATGTCAGAGGTGGTAACCCTGACTACTGACTGGTTGTCTCAAAGCATAATGCTTGTTGTTTCTTGTTTATGATTTGTTTGTTGCATATTTTAAACCATGCAATTCATGTTTGTCTTACGATATTACCTCAGATTTTGATATGCTATAATGTGCAATAACATCTTGTTTCCTTGAACTGAAAATGCTTTGTTTCCTGTTTTGAGTCCTGTTTTAAGCACACAGAGCTACATACAGTATCTTGTACATCAACATTACAGCCATTGTCTAAAGGCAGTACACTGCTGCACTGTAGGCAATAATATTTAGGACGTCACGGCTGTGGCTCTGGTCCATGTTGCCCTGGTGATCATCATTATCTCTCCTCTCCGCTAAGTACTGAACAGACAACAATTTTTTGGTGCATTGATTCTGAATGAAGAGCTATTAAAGGACCTGAGCCTCCTCAGAACACAGAGCCAGGTCTGGCCCTTCTTGTAGTGGGCTTCAGTGTTGTTAGCCCAGTCCAATTTACTGTCAATAAACACTCCCAGGTATTTATAATCCTCTACAACCTCCACACTGTGACCCTGGTAGAAACTGGAGCCACCAGTGCCTTGGCCCCCCTCAGATACACAACCGGTTCTTTTTTCTTTGCCACATTGAGCTGCAGATGGTTCTGCTCACACCATGTAACAAAGTTATCCATCACAGCCCTGTATTCAGACTGGTCACCCTTACTGATACATCCAACTATGGCAGAATCAGAAAACCTCTGAAGGTGGCAGAACTCTGGCTGGTAGTTGAAGTCTGTGGAATAAAGGATGAAGAGGAAGGGGGAGAGGACTGTCCCTTATGGGGCCTCAATGTTACTCACCCCTCTGTCTGAAAAGCCGTGCTGCAGATGTACATACTGTGATCTGCCAAGCAGATAGTCAACAATCCAGGACACAATCGGAGGATCTACCCGCACAGACCTGCAAGGTGATAATTCTACTCTCTGTTTATTATGGAGATCAAAGTGGTTTGTGAAGTTGTACTGCAGTTATAAGAAGGTCGATCTAAAGTGTCGACTTCCTTATTCTTTATTATTGTTATTGGCCTGAGGTGATAATTTTGTGGGCAATATTATCACAGCATTGACTTCATCTTTTGTTGTATTTGTGTAACAAGTGGACCGACCATTTGCAGGGATGGTTTTCAATAAAACAGTAACACAGCAGGCATGAGAACAGCCTCAGCCTCTCAGAAGCAGTGATGGTGCTGCGTTCAGGGACAGTACAGAGAGTAGATCAGTCTTGGTTTAGGAGTGATCACAATAACAAAGCCTGTGCTGCTGAGGAAAATCAACCCCACCCCCCAACTCCACCTTGCCTACAAACCTGACATAAGCCCAGAAATGACTTTTTGTAGGTAGGACATCTGAAACCAGAAACACAAAAAACAGAAGGAACAAAAACATTTTTATTTTTACTGAAGTCTTGTTTCAGTCACTTCACATTATGTCTCCTCGGTTTAAAAATATCAATACAATTATTTAAAATTGGCCTGATTTTGAGATTCATTTTATAGTTGACTCAACGTTAACATATTCTAGCATATTTCCTTAAACTGAGTAAAGGTCTCTTATCAGTCTCTCCTGGTGTCACTCTACATCATACTTGTCTCTTTGTGAAATCTCTAAAATGGGGTAAAGAAAAGGCTGAAATCACAGGGTTTAGGCAGTTTAGAGTCTACAGAGATCTTCCAGCAACAGATGAGGAAATGAACATGGATACGAGCTCATTCGTAATAGTAACACAACTAACACCCTGAATCCAGTCTGACTTCATCTCAGACCTTTCAGCATTCAGATTCATTGAACACTGGAACCTCATGTAAAACCTCCTTGTACAAGCCTGAGACACAGACACAACAGATACTCACATACTCTATACAGAACTGACAGTAATGGAGAAAGTGGTTGAAGTAGGGCCTTCACACACTCTCCTGACACAACGTTAACATATGCAGACATATTTCTTTTAGTCCTCAGTGTCTCTTTACAGCATGTTTGTCTCACAGGAGCCAGGCTTCAGAATCTGAAGTGTAAAAATAAGCTTAATAGATTTTCTAAACCAGGGGTAAAATAAGGCATAAATCAAGGGGTTTAGACAGGAGTTAGAATCATAGAGACATAATAAAAAGGTTACAGATGAAGCACTGACAAACGTGTCCTGACCTGTCACAGTGACACAGAAATATGGACATATGCATATTAGAAATACAACTATAACAACACCCAGAGTCCCAGCTGCTTTCAACTCAGACTTTTTCACAGTTACTTTCACTGAACGATGGAGTGAGACAGCTGCAATATGAGACCTCATGGCTCGAGCCTGAGACACAGCCACCACAAACACTCTCATATATAAAACTACAATAACAATAATAGGAATAAAAAATAGGACAATAAAATCTGTAAATTGATGAATAATGTCACAGGGCATCACACACTCTCCAACACATGAAATATATCTGCCTGGTTGTTTCAAGACGTCTTTTATCACTATGATGCCATAGGAGAGAGATAAGATCCAACACAGTGAAACACAGACTTGAACTCTTCTTGGAGTGAATCTGGTGGAATAATGCAGAGGGTCACAAATAGCCACATATCTGTCAATAGATATGAGAACCATGATTCCTATTGAAGTACTGGTAACAGTATAGTTAAAAACAGAATACAAAGTGCACATGAGGTCACCAAGTAACCAGCAGCCGTTTATGAACATAATTTGAAACAACATGTCAAAGCCCACAAAGAAATCAGAGACAGCCAGATAGAGGAGGAGGAGGTTGGTGGGAGTGTGGAGCTGTCTGTAAACGTGAGAGAGCAAAATACTTACAATGTGTAATTTCAGTTATCATGTGAACAGATAAAGAAACTTTATCAATTTCAAAAACATTTAGAAAAACTATATTCTCTCACAATAGTGTTAACAATTGCAAATGAATCAATAAGTGTCTACTTGAAATGTGAGATGGAGATGATGACCAGCAGGTTGACAGTCACAGTGAGCACAGAGATGAAGGACAGCACAATGTAAATAAGAACAGAGACAGAGAGAGGACGCTTTGTCTTCCAGCAGGACGTGTTGAGCTGTGGGAAGCAGAGTTCAACTTCCTCCATCGTCATCAGACAGAGGAGAAGCTGCTGAACTCTGGCAGCTCTCTGACCAAAGCTCTCTGTTTTATAACTTATGTATCTCTTCAGTCCCTCCTCTAACTTACTGTTACTTAGAAATTAATGTGTTTGTTCATGTGTCATCTCATGGTTTGTGCGTGTGTGTTATGTCTCAGTCCAGTTTCCATAGTCATGGCAGTACAGACGCAGCCTTAGTCAAAATAGTTAATGATATTAGGACTAATCTCAACGTTAGGACTAATGAACTTATGTGCTGCTTTTAATACAGTTGACCATCAGATTCTTTTAAATAGACTGAAGGAACACGTTGGGAAATCTGGAACTGCTTAAACTGGTTTTCATTGTATCTATGTGGCAGACAGTTTGTTGAAACTTGTGAAAATGTGTTAAACCCCCCAGGGATCAATTTTAGGACCACTACTTTTTTAACTTTTATATATTCTTTCTATAGTAGCTGGTGTCTTCAGGAGAAATGGCATCTCATTTCACAGCTACGCTGATGACACCCCCCTTTATGTGGCTGTGTCTCCTGATGACACTGGGCCCATTGATGCCCTTTTAGACATTAGTAGTTAGGAGTCCCAGAACTAGCAGCTTAACCAGAACACAACTGCACACACATAGTATCTACACACACAGTACAAATACTTTTTGTCAGCACTGTATATTCATCAGATTGAACTATTGTAACGATCTCCATTCTGGTCGACCCAAATACCTCATATAACAGTTACAGTTGATTCAGAACTTTGTTTCCAGAGTCCTGACAAGAACCAGGAGAAAACATATTACAACTGTTTTAAAGTCCTTACATTGGTTGTTTGTCAGCTTCTGTAATGATTTTAAAATAGTCAATTTTTTTTTAAAGCACTTCATGGTCTTGCATCAGCCTATTTGTCGGACATGTGTCCAGTCCATACACTCAGATCACCTGGCACAAGTCTTTCAGTTGTTCCAAAGTTCAGGACAGAAACCTTTTGATGAGGCAGCTTTTAGTGTTTATGCTTCAAACAGTCTGAGGATCTCACAAAAACAGAAAGTCTTGGTGTTTTTAAATACAAACTTAAAACCCTATTTAACCCGGCTTTTGATTAAAACATCTTGTGTGCAATATTCATTTATTGCCTTAGTATGTATATATATATATATATATATATATATATATATATATATATATATATATATATATATATATATATATATATATATATATATATATATATATACATACACACACACACACACACACACACCTACACACCTACACACACACACACATATATATATTTTTTAAATATATGTTTATATGAGTTTTGCCATTTCCCCTGAATTCATTGAATTGAATTCATCACTGTTTTATCTATATTTTTATGTAAATTAAATGTGTTTTATTGTATTCTTATATTTCATTGACTATAATTTTAAAATGTATTTTTATCTTGTGTGCATTGGTCTCACTGTCTTCTTGTCCAATACTTAGATGTGTTATCATCTCGTTTTAATCCTTATGCTTTGTGGCCATTATTGTCATTGTTTGACTTTTCTTTTATTGTCTTTGTCTCATGTTGGAACAAGTGGATCCATCATTTTCTGGCATGTTTTACATTCAGACAGTAACACAGAATAGCATTGACAGCACAGAGAGCAGCCTCAGTTTCTCAGCAGCAGTGGTCTTGTGTTCAGGGACAGTACAGAGAGAAGTTCATCCTTGCTGTTGTAATGGTCACAGGAAAGAGCCTGTGCTCCAGACAATAACCAGCCCCCCCTCACCAAGAGACCAGACCCTGAAATGACTTTTTGGAGTCATTTCACAGCATGTCTCTTGATAGAAAATTGGTTAGAAAATACCAATATTTAGATTTGGCTTGATTTAAAGGTTCATTCTAAATGGTCTGAACATGGTAACATAACATGGTCAGACATATTTTCTTTAAACACAGTAAAGGTCTCCTGGTGTCACTTTATGACACAAGTGAAAAAAATCATAGGGTTTAGCAAAATGAAAAGATAAATAAGGTGTGACACATTAATATGGGCACATGCATAATAGTAACACAACTAACACCCTGAATCCAGGCTGCCTTCACCTCAGACCTTTCAGCATTCAGATTCATTGAACACTGGAACCTCATGTAAAACCTCCTTGTACAACCCTGAGACACAGACACCACAGATACTCACATACTCTATATAGAATTGACAGTAATGGGGAAAATGGTTAAATTAGGGCCTTCACACACTTTCCTGACACATTAACATATGCAGACAGATTTCTTTTAGTGTCTCTCAGTGTCTCTTTACAGCATGTTTGTCTCACAGGAGCCAGGCTTCAGAATCTGAAGTGTAAAAATAAGCTTAATAGATTTTCTAAACCAGGGGTAAAATAAGGCATAAATCAAGGGGTTTACACAGGAGTTAGAATCATAGAGACATAGTATAAAGGATGCAGTTGATGCACTTATGAAACTGTCCTGAACTTTCATTGTGACACAAAAGTATGGAAATATACATATTAGAAATACAACTACAACAACACCCAGAGTCCCAGCTGCTTTCATCTCAGACTTTTTCACTGTTACTTTCACTGAACGCTGGAGTGAGACAGCTGCAACGTGAGACCTCATGGCTCGAGCCTGAGACACAGCCACCACAAACACTCTCATATACAGAACTACAATTACAATAATAGGAATAAGAAATAAGACAATAAAATCTGAAAACTGGTGAATAATTGTAACAGTCCCCACACACTCTCCAACACAGGAATTATATCTGCCTGGTTTTATTAATATTTCCTTCAACACTATGACGGAATAGGAGAAAGAAAAGATCCAACACAGTAAAACACAGACTGTAACTCTTCTTGGAGTGACTTTGGTGGAATAATGCAGAGGGTCACAAATAGCCACATATCGATCAATAGATATGAGAGCCATGATTCCTATTGAAGTACTGGTAATAGTATGGTTGAAAACAGCATACAAAGTGCACATGAGGTCACCGATTAACCAGCAGCCGTTTATGAGCATAATTTGAAACAACATGTCGAGGCCCACCAACAAATCAGAGACAGCCAGATAGAGGAGGAGGAGGTTGGTGGGAGTGTGGAGCTGTCTGGAAACGTGAGAGAGCAAAATACTTACAATGTGTAATATCAGTTATCATCTTAGCAGAAAAAGAAACTTTATCAAATTCAAAAACATATTTAGAAAAACAACTTTCTCACAATAGTGTTAAGAATTGCAAATGAATAAATAAGTGTCTACTTGAAGTGGGAGATGGAGATGATGACCAGCAGGTTGAGAGTCACAGTGAGCAGAGAGATGAAGGACAGCACAAGGTAAATAGGAACAGTGTAAGAGAGAGGACGCTTTGTCTTCCAGCAGGACGTGTTGAGCTGTGGGAAGCAGAGTTCGACTTCCTCCATCGTCATCAGATAGAGGAGAAGCTGCTGAACTCTGGCAGCTCTCTGACCAATACTCTCTGTTTTATAACTTATGTATCTCTTTAGTCCCTCCTCTAACTTACTGTTACTTAGAAATGAATGTGTCTCTCCATTCATGTGTGATCACATGGTTTGTGTGCGTGCGTGTCTGTGTGTGCGTGTTACTGTACAACCTGAGACAGGTGTTTGGCAGGTAGAGGCAGATGTTGATTATTAATAAATAATAATAAATAATAATTAGCAGAGTGACTGCTGTAGGGAATGTCTGCTTTGTATAAGCACCTTTTGCTGCAATTTGATCCTTCACGGCTTTTAATGGTCTCCAGACATGATTGTTTATCATTAGCTTCACTTGAGTTCAGAAAGCATTGAAATTGCCACTTCTACATTTACATTTACATTACATTTAGTCATTTAGCAGACGCTTTTATCCAAAGTGACTTACAAGTGAGGTACAAGGCAGCAAAAATCTAAGTCAAGGAGAAAACATCAAAGCAATGTCCTATCAGAAAAGTGTTCACAGTTCACGAGATGCAAGTGCGAGAAAGAGCAGAAAGGATTTTTTATTTATTTATTTATTTTTAAGAGATTTAAGTGCATAGGAAGATGCGGAAGAGTTCAGTTTTCAGCAGTTTTTTGAATATTGGGAGAGAGTCAGCTGAGCGTGCAGAGTTTGGTAGCTCGTTCCACCATCGTGTGATCATTACGCTAAACAGTTTTGCTTGGTGTCTTCTGTGCGGTGCTGGGACCACCAGACGTCGTTCGAATGCAGACCGCAGCGGGCGGGAAGGATTGTAGACTTGAATGAGTGAGTTGAGGTAAGCGGGAGCTGTCGAGTTAACCACCCTGTAAGCAAGAGACAGAGCTTTGAACCTGATGCGAGCAGCTACAGGAAGCCAGTGTAGAGATCTAAAAAGTGGTGTGACATGGGTCTTTTTTGGCTGATTAAAAATTAGGTGAGCTGCTGCATTTTGGATCATCTGCAAGTGTTTGATTGTGGATACTGGTAACCCCATCAACAAAGCGACGAGATGTGACCAGCGCCTGTATAATGAGTTGGGTTGTATATTCCGTGATGTAGGGTCTGATCTTCCTGATGTTGTAGAGAGCAAATCTGTTCTAGTGAGATAGCAGGATTCTGATATCAGGATGACTAAGTGTGAAATTGCAGATGCAGTGGGGACATCTCAAAGTGTTGGGTCAAAGATATGGTGGAGGCAGACAAAACGTCACAACACAGAAGCAGGACCAATACTTGACCTTCATGACCACAGAAATCCTTTCATGTCTCAGGTCAGCCTGCGAAATGTCCTTCAGGAGGCAACATGGGTGCGAGTGTCCACTCAGACTGTAAGGCCACGACTTCATGAAGTTTGCTTGAGAGTGAAATTGGTAAGTGAAATTTGCCACACAATGTTGTACATCATGACAGTTTCGGCAGATCATTGCTCATGGAATGGGGAGGAAGGTCAGAGCTTGTCATTGTCAAAAATGGCAGTCTGACAGACCAAAGGTTTAGGAATGAAATCCTGAGACCAGTTGTGCGTCCATATGCTGGTGCAATGTGGCCAGATTTTGTGCTTATGGATGACATTACCCGAAGATATCAAGCAGGGCTGGTGATGGAATTCTCGGAGGAGGAGAGCGACAATTGTGAGCAGCTACAGGCAAAATTGCAAGCTATCCCTCAACAGAATATTCGAAATCTCATCTCGAGCATGCACAGGCAATGTGAGGCTGTGATCAATGTCAGAGGTGGTAACCCTGACTACTGACTGGTTGTCTCAAAGCATAATGCTTGTTGTTTCTTGTTTATGATTTGTTTGTTGCATATGTTAAACCATGCAATTCATGTTTGTCTTAAGATATGAACTCAGATTTTGATCTGCTATAATGTGCAATCACGTCTTGTTTCCTTGAACTGAAAATGTCACACTTTCTATTGTGTGTTATTTAATTTTTTTAAGGAAAGGTTGTCCCTGCCTATGGAAAGAGCTGTCCCTGCCTGGGGCATGTGGTCCATAGGAAGTTGTGTGGGGGGTCGGGCAGGAGGCCGGCGACAGCGGTTGAAGCCCTCCGGGGACCAAAGCGGAGGCCGGGGTCGGAGGAGAGGACGAGAAGAGCCCTCCGGGGGGCGGGGAGGACGGCTGGTACTAACCAGTGGAGGACCAGGTGCTGGACCCAAATGGGATGTTGGCTGACCCAGGAGCAGGAGCAGGACCAGAAGCAGGCTGGACCTCAGCCAACCCAGAGACATGAGCAGGAATCCAGCCAGTGGCGGCGCCCCGCCCGGAGAAATTGGCTGACCCAGAGACAGGACGAACAGGAACCAGAGCCGGACAAGCAGCAGCTGACCCTTGTGCCAGGACAGGACCTGAAGGAACAGAGACAGGACAAACAGGGACAGGACCAGAACCGAAGGTGGAACTGAACGAGCGGCCGCCGACCTTGGTGGCACCACAGGAACAGGAAGCTCATGAACAGGAACTGGATGAATAGGAAGTGGACAAGTGGACGAGCGGCTGCCGTCCTCGGCGCCGGAACAGGAACTGGGACCAGACGATCAGAGACAGGACAAACAGAGACAGGACAAGCAGGGACAGGAAAAGCAGCAGCCGACCTCGGCGTCGGGACAGGAACAGGAACTGGGTAAGCCCTCTCCCAGAAAGTTGGACTGAGTTGTGGCGTCATCCCGCAGCGGAACAGGAGCTGTGGTGGCGGCGTCGACCTGCAGCGGAACAGGAGCTGAGGTGGCGGCATCGACCCGACTGGAGACAACAGCAGAAGTGGCGCTGTCGACCCGCCCAGAGACAAGAAGGACGGCGTCGACCTTCTTGGAGGCAGCAGCTGAAGAGGCAGGGGAGGGGTGTCCCAGTTTACCCCCAGTCCTGAGATTGGCAAGGAACCCCAACACTCTGGGCACCCCAGGCAATTCGATCAGCCAGGATCGGGAATAGATAATTTTTTCCAACTGGGCGGCAGTTTCCCTACGTAGGTCTGGGTCCATAGATCGTTGGAAAGTGTCCACAAGGTTGGTGACGAGACGTAGGATAACTGGGGTTTGTTTGTCCCTGAACAGAAGCTGCTCATAACTCCACCACCTCAGCATCTGCGCAATTACGGGAGCAGAGGCTGAGGCAGAACAGGCTGGGCTGATAGGTAACTATGAACTGAGGATCTACTATGATGAGGGGGAAAAGAAACTAAACTACAGAGCAGGGAAATTAACTAAGACACTTAGGGAAGGTTAACAGGGACGAACTAAAGATTAGGCACTGACCAACTACAGAGACACACAAACACTCTAACATCAAACAAGGGTCAAACACACAAAGAAAAACTAGAAAAAAAACTACAATGAAATAAACGGAAAACCAAACCTCAGACCAAAACTTAAGGAACAGGTGGGGCACAAGAAGGCAAAGTCCAAAGGGACAATCCTCAGGTGTACATGGGAAGCAGGAGAGGGCAAAGTCCAAAGAGGTAATTCACAGGTGTGTTATCTGGGGAAACTGGGGAGATGATCTGGCAGCGAGCAGTGGAGAAACCTGGGTATAAATACCAGGGGCCACAAGTGAAAACAATATAAGTTAAAGGGGAACAAGAAGCTAAGGAACCTAACAGGGAAAGGGAGCAGGATGAACAAAATAAAAGCCAGGAAAAGGAAGTAAAGTTAAACAAACACTAGTCCAAAAACGAGGACTGTGACAGAAAATGCTTTGTTTCCTGTTTTGAGTCCTGTTTTAAGCACACAGAGCTACATACAGTATCTTGTACATCAACATTACAGCCATTGTCTAAAGGCAGTACACTGCTGCACTGTAGGCAATAATATTTAGGACGTCACGGCTGTGGCTCTGGTCCATGTTGCCCTGGTGATCATCATTATCTCTCCTCTCCGCTAAGTACTGAACAGACAACAATTTTTTGGTGCATTGATTCTGAATGAAGAGCTATTAAAGGACCTAAGCCTCCTCAGAACACAGAGCCAGGTCTGGCCCTTCTTGTAGTGGGCTTCAGTGTTGTTAGCCCAGTCCAATTTACTGTCAATAAACACTCCCAGGTATTTATAATCCTCTACAACCTCCACACTGTGACCCTGGTAGAAACTGGAGCCACCAGTGCCTTGGCCCCCCTCAGATACACAACCGGTTCTTTTTTCTTTGCCACATTGAGCTGCAGATGGTTCTGCTCACACCATGTAACAAAGTTATCCATCACAGCCCTGTATTCAGACTGGTCACCCTTACTGATACATCCAACTATGGCAGAATCAGAAAACCTCTGAAGGTGGCAGAACTCTGGCTGGTAGTTGAAGTCTGTGGAATAAAGGATGAAGAGGAAGGGGGAGAGGACTGTCCCTTATGGGGCCTCAATGTTACTCACCCCTCTGTCTGAAAAGCCGTGCTGCAGATGTACGATCTGCCAAGCAGATAGTCAACAATCCAGGACACAATCGGAGGATCTACCCGCACAGACCTGCAAGGTGATAATTCTACTCTCTGTTTATTATGGAGATCAAAGTGGTTTGTGAAGTTGTACTGCAGTTATAAGAAGGTCGATCTAAAGTGTCGACTTCCTTATTCTTTATTATTGTTATTGGCCTGAGGTGATAATTTTGTGGGCAATATTATCACAGCATTGACTTCATATTTTGTTGTATTTGTGTTGTGTTGTAACAAATGGACCAACCACTTGCAGGGATGGTTTTCAATAAAGAACAGCCTCAGCCTCTCAGAAGCAGTGATGGTGCTGCGTTCAGGGACAGTAAAGAGAGTAGATCAGTCTTGGTTTAGGAGTGATCACAATAACAAAGCCTGTGCTGCTGAGGAAAATCAACCCCACCCCCCAAATCCACCTTGCCTACAAACCTGACATAAGCCCAGAAATGACTTTTTGTAGGTAGGACATCTGAAACCAGAAACACAAAAAACAGAAGGAACAAAAACATTTTTATTTTAACTTTCAGTCACTTCACATTGTGTCTCCTCGGTTTAAAAATATCAATACAATTATTTAAAATTGGCCTGATTTTGAGATTCATTTTATAGTTGACTCAACGTTAACATATTCAAGCATATTTCCTTAAACTGAGTAAAGGTCTCTTATCAGTCTCTCCTGGTGTCACTCTCCATCCTACTTGTCTCTTTGTGAAATCTCTAAAATGGGGTAAAGAAAAGGCTGAAATCACAGGGTTTAGGCAGTTTAGAGTCTACAGAGATCTTCCAGCAACAGATGAGGAAATGAACATGGATACGAGCTCATTCATAATAGTAACACAACTAACACCCTGAATCCAGGCTGCCTTCACCTCAGACCTTTCAGCATTCAGATTCAATGAACACTGGAACCTCATGTAAAACCTCCTTGTACAAGCCTGAGACACAGACACCACAGATACTCACATACTCTATACAGAACTGACAGTAATTGGAAAGTGGTTGAAGTAGGGCCTTCACACACTCTCCTGACACAACGTTAACATATGCAGACATATTTCTTTTAGTCCTCAGTGTCTCTTTACAGCATGTTTGTCTCACAGGAGCCAGGCTTCAGAATCTGAAGTGTGAAAATAAGCTTAATAGATTTTCTAAACCAGGGGTAAAATAAGGCATAAATCAAGGGGTTTAGACAGGAGTTAGAATCATAGAGACATAATATAAAGGATGCAGATGAAGCACTGACAAACGTGTCCTGACCTGTCACAGTGACACAGAAATATGGAAATATGCATATTAGAAATACAACTATAACAACACCCAGAGTCCCAGCTGCTTTCAACTCAGACTTATTGACAGTTACTTTCACTGAACGCTGGAGTGAGACAGCTGCAATATGAGACCTCATGGCTCGAGCCTGAGACACAGCCACCACAAACACTCTCATATACAGAACTACAATAACAATAATAGGAATAAGAAATAAGACAATAAAATCTGAAAACTGGTGAATAATTGTAACACTCCCCACACACTCTCCAACACAGGAATTATACCTGCCTGGTTGTTTCAATACTTCCTTCAACACTATGACGGAATAGGAGAAAGAAAAGACCCAACACAGTGAAACACAGACTGCAACTCTTCTTGGAGTGACTTTGGTGGAATAATGCAGAGGGTCACAAATAGCCACATATCTGTCAATAGATATGAGAGCCATGATTCCTATTGAAGTACTGGTAATAGTATGGTCCAAAACGAAATACAGAGTGCACATGAGGTCACCGATGAACCAGCAGCCGTTTACAACCAGAATTTGAAACAACATGTCGAGGCCCACAAACAAATCTGAGACGCCTAGAGAGAGGAGGAGGAGGTTGGTGGGAGTCTGAAGCTGCCTGAAAATGTAAGAGAGCAAAATACTATCATCTTAGCAGATAAAGAAACTTTGTCAAATTCAAAAACTTATTTAGAAGATCTACTTTCTCCCAATAGGGTTAAAAGTTACAAATGAATAAATAAGTGTGTACTTGAAGTGTGAGATGGAGATGATGACCAGCAGGTTGAGAGTCACAGTGAGCAGAGAGATGAAGGACAGAACAAGGTAAATAAGAACAGTGTAAGAGAGAGGACGCTTTGTCTTCCAGCAGGACGTGTTGAGCTGTGGGAAGCAGAGTTCAACTTCCTCCATCGTCATCAGACAGAGGAGAAGCTGCTGAACTCTGGCAGCTCTCTGACCAATACTCTCTGTTTTATAACTTATGTATCTCTTTAGTCCCTCCTCTAACTTACTGTTTCTTAGAAATGAATGTGTCTCTCTGATTGTGTGTGTTTGTGTGTGTGTGTGTGTCATTGCTAGTGTACAACCTAGGACAGGACCGTTTGTCAGAAACAGATCCTAATTAGAAGAGCTATTGCTGATAGGAAAATATTAGCAAAAGATACCCACTGTCACAGGATCAAACCCAGAGCCACTTTCAAACTCAGGCCTTTTCCACGTGTACACAGGTATTTTTAAAAACATAGCCTTTTTTGGGTCTTTTATGTCTTTCTGTGTGGACACGGCGGTTTTGGGCATCCAACAATCTGGAGGCTGGTCAGAACCGATTATTGGCCTAAATGAAAGTGTATTGTGAGGGTTTGGGGGGTTTGACATGATTTTCTTGCTCCTGACAGGCTCAGACACCCTATGTAATCTCAAACTCGTACTTCTCTGCTTTGACATACAACTGGTTCTACAGGAGCTGATGAAGAACCATCCAGAGCCATAAATCAAATTATCATATCTCAAGTATGTCATTAACTAGGACCTATAAAGAAGGTGGTTGACCCAAATTATGTGATAAAGTACTGGTGATGGCTGGAAGGTTTGGTAATCACTGTCCTCCACTTGCCTCTTTCCTGAATTTGGACCGGGTGTTGGACGCTGCAGACATCTAGCCTGGTGTATACCGAGGCTCCCTGGAGCAGCATGAATGCAGAGTAATCACGGGTATGTGTTCTTTACTGTAATGTCATTCAATCCTCAGAAGTCGATGCAAGGTTTAAGGTAACCGTCCTTAGAGCCAACGAAGAAGTGGCCCCAGCACATGAAAATAAAACGAAGTGGATCGTACCAGCTGTCAAACACTGTGAGATGTAGTTCCAGGTACTCAGGTATTCACAGTCTAGCGCATAATGTTTTCAGGGCCGGATGAACTGTGTCCCACTGTGCTTCTCTGATGTTTAAGTAGATTAGACCATCTGGGGTTGTGGGGAGGTCAGTTTGTGGCGGCCTAATTATGTCAGTTCAGACCGACTTTAATAAAATATGTCATACAATTTAATTTCTGTACAATCAGAAGTATTGGTGCAGGATTCAATGACATAATAACGAACTGACCCATGTCCCTGACAGATATATGTCTCCTTTAGGCAACATAATTAGAAAACACTCCATAAATTTTCACTGCAATGCTGTTGATACCCAGCTATATTTATCTATGGAACCAGATGAAAATAATCAGTTAATAAAGCTTCAAGCCTACAAGACATAAAGGCCTGGATGTCCCACAATTCTTTACTTCTAAACTCAGACTAAACTGAAGTCATAGTATTTGGGCCCAAAAATCTCAGAGACATGATGTCCAACCATATTGTTACTCTAGATGGCATAAGTCTGGCCTCAGTACTACTGCAAGGAACCTTGGAGTTATTTTTGATCAGGATTTGTCCTTTACCTCACATATAAAACAAATCTTACACAAAAACTGACTGTGTATCCGGAGTCTGGCAGCTTTATCTATCAACCACCAGAAGCAGGTCACATTTTCATTGTACGGACTTGATCATATCCAATGGACGGTGGGTGGTGAATATGTGCAATTGGTGCTAAAAATGCAGCACATTCTGTACATTCGTTTAATGCACGATCTACTGTTGCTGCTAAATATGGTGACCGCCGTGCTTCTAACAGCTGATAAATGGCTTCCCATGACTGATGGTTAAACCATCTTAAAACATTAAACCTCAGCTTGATTTAGTATCCCCTCACTGAGCCCACCACCTCCAGTTGTGCTAAACTAACATTCTTGTCCCTTCAAGGACTCTGTCTCTCCAGTCTCCTCATGTAATGATTCTCCACCCCTTTGGACACCTGCCCACCTATCACCCTTCTCAAAAATAACGAGAGAGCGACTCCGATTCTGCACTGCAACTCCGAGCTGAGACCCTACACCTGGGACTATTTGTCTAATCTCCTTCCTTCAAATAAACCTTTCAACAGAAATCTCCACTGTGCTGCTCTCTTGTTTTCGGTTCATACAAACCTAATACCCTCACAGAATCCATCTACAAATAGTGAAAGCTCTGCTGATATTGGTTGATGTAAATAATCTTGTGCCCTCAGAAATGCATTTGTGTCTTGAAGGTTGTCATGTGGTGTCTCATCTTCTGGGAACACCATCCTTGTGGCTGGATTGATTGAGGGGCTCCATTGTATAGTATAATGATGCTGGTGCTGATATACTACATAGATGAAATGGTTCACTATAATTTGTACCAGTAGCAGTACTATATTTTGGATTGTCACCATAAGGCATTTATATAAAGCATTTTTGTGATGGATTCTCTTAAAGACTTTTTTCCTAAGACTGAATGCCCTGTACCCATTGTTTCAAAGGACCAACTTCTAATGTATCTGACTGAACATTCAAATTGTTAATTCTTTTTGAATAAAGTTTCTTTGTGTCTTATCTGTGGCAGGGAGAAGTCCTTAAGACTGTCAAGGTTTTTTTTTCGAGGAGCACTATGGCCTGTTTGTATGGGTGTTGATTCCACCCACTCACATCCCCCATAACAGGGCATCGCTCGCAGATGCTCTGGCTGCCACTGTCTGTTTCTGTCATTGTTTATTGTAACTTTTTGCTCACATATTCATTATTTATGATGACACAAGCTAATTAAAGATGCTGGCTGCTTCGTCTTTTTAAAAAAAGATAGTTTGTCACAGCCTGGTAGACTGCTGGAACGGGACTTCACACGTTGCTTACATACTTGTAGTTTATTGTTGTTTACTCGTGGGATGATGTGGTTTGATCGTGTAGGCTGCAGCAGTGTGGATGTACTGGGCATCTAACATGTCAAAACATACATTTGCGTTTTGTCTGTGGTTGCCTGCACTGGTTGTTTAGTCTGCCTTAAACCCTTTATCAAACTGAGGTTTGAGCAAATTCATTCGTGATTCATTCATGACACCAATCATGGTTTATTCATACATTCATATGACACTGTCCATCATTTTATTCTACATCTCTGTTTGGATCTTTTATCTCTGTAAGTTGGACCAAGGATCTATCTTGCATCCCTGTACATCCTGTAATAGGTTGTATTAGGGCCCAACAGAGATCCTTACTCCCTCTACAATGAACCACGACTGTTATGACTCAACATTAACATACTCGGACAGATTTCTTCAAAGCGAAAGCATCATTTCAGTCACACCTCAATGTCTCTTTACAGCATGTTTGTCTCACAGGAACCAGGCTTCAGAATCTGAAGTGTAAAAATAAGCTTAATAGATTTTCTAAACCAGGGGTAAAATAAGGCATAGATCAAGGGGTTTAGACAGGAGTTCGAATCATAGAGACATAATAAAAAGGTTACAGATGAAGCACTGACAAACGTGTCCTGACCTGTCACAGTGACACAAAAGTATGGAAATATGCATATTAGAAATACAACTATAACAACGCCCAGAGTCCCAGCTGCTTTCAACTCAGACTTTTTCACAGTTACTTTCACTGAACGCTGGAGTGAGACAGCTGCAATATGAGACCTCATGGCTCGAGCCTGAGACACAGCCACCACAAACACTCTCATATACAGAACTACAATTACAATAATAGGAAGAAGAAATAAGACAATAAAATCTAAAAACTGGTGAATAATGGTAATGGTACCCCCACACTCTCCAGCACAGGATTTATACCTGCCTGGTTCTTTCAAATCATCTTTTATCACTATGACGGCATAGGACAGAGATAATATCCAACATAGTGAAACACAGACTTGAACTCTTCTTGGAGTGACTTTGGTGGAATAATGCAGAGGGTCACAAATAGCCACATATCTGTCAATAGATATGAAAACCATGATTCCTATTGAAGTACTGGTAACAACATAATCAAAAACAATGTACAGACTGCACATGAGGTCACCAAGTAACCAGCAGCCGTTTATGAGCATAATCTGAAACAACATTTCGAAGCCCACAAAGAAATCAGAGACAGCCAGAGAGAGGAGGAGGAGGTTGGTGGGAGTGTGGAGCTGCCTGGAAGCATAAAAGCAAAATACTTATAATGTGTAATATCAGTTAATCAGTTATCATTTGAACAGAAAAAACATTAAAAAAAAACTACTTTCTCTCACAATAGAGTTAAAAGTTACATATCAAAACATGTCTCTACTTGAAGTGTGAGATGGAGATGATGACCAGCAGGTTGAGATTCACAGTGAGCAGAGAGATGAAGGACAGAACAATGTAAATAAGAAAAGAGACAGAGAGAGGACGCTTTGTCTTAAAGCAGGACGTGTTGAGCTGTGGGAAGCAGAGTTCAACTTCCTCCATCGTCATCAGACAGAGGAGAAGCTGCTGAACTCTGGCAGCTCTCTGTTTTATAACTTATGTAGCTCTTCAGTCCCTCCTCTAACTTACTGTTACTTAGAAATTAATGTCTCTCCATTCATGTGTGATCACATGGTTTCTGTATGTGTGTGTGTGTGTGTGTGTGTGTGTGTGTGTGTGTGTGTGACCTAGTTAGCTGGTCTAAACAAGATTAACGGCTTGTTTGGGCGCGAAGACTTAGATCTGGGTTGAGTTACATACCGATTATTAATTTTATTTCTTACATTTGTTTTACAGTCTCAGACGAATCGATACAGTTCAAATAAGCATTTATTATCACAATTAATATTGGAAAAGCAGGGTATAGAGCCACCTTTTCTCCATTGAGCTGATCCCACCTCCCACAGGGGAAGAGATGGAGTCCAATGTGGACATTTCTGCAGTTTATCTCAGGACCAACGCAGACAGACAACTATTCACACTCACATTCAGACTTACGGGCAATTAGGAGTCACCAATTAACCTGACGTGCATGTCTTTGGACTGTGGGAGGAAACCCACACAAGGACAGGGAGAACATGCAAACTCCACACAGAAAGGCCACAGCCGGCCAGGAAATTGAACCGGGGACCTTCTGGCTGATGGCAGATGTCAGTGGTAACTGCTCCACCACCACAACTACATCCTCTCTACATCCAACTGTGTATTTTCTTGTAGCCAATCGGTTGCACCATCAGTTTCAGTCCCACAAAGTCATTCGTTTTTGTTTTAGTTAACGATAAAAACCGTAGTTTGGGTCCATGGCCTCACAAACATAAAGTTATTGTTTGTTTGTTTGTTTAAATAAAGCTGCAAGAATCCTGCGTGTCAACTCATTTTTGTGGGTTACAAACATAACAGGGAATTCATAAATTCATAGGGAATATTAGACAACCTGTATGAACATAATAACCAAAACAGCACTGAAGCTATAAAGTCAAGAATGTTATATAAGACATGGAGAAATACTGCAGGTCAAAGGTACTTTTTAAGTAATGTAAACGTCAATACAATAGTATTCTCACACATTATAGGTGATAACTAGAAATAACAAAAGTAAAACAAAATGCAGTCTCTTAACAAAGTTCGGCATCTTACAAACGGTTATTCTGAGTAAAAGAGGGAGCAGATGATAATACAAACTCACACCTCAGAAGAAATCAGTTGAAAAAAGCCGACTGCAATGAAGCAAAGAAACAAAGGATTGTGTTTTGAATTGGTCCACAAAACTGTGACTGGGAATAAACGGTAACAAACCAGAAAAGAGTGTCTATGAATGATTGGCTTACTATGAATATGGATGTATGATTATGTATGTCACACAGGGAAGTGTGATGGGTAAAAGCAAACGATACCAACTGTTATAGGATGGAGGCCAGAAACAGTTACTCAGTTAAACAGCTTTAATGGATACTATCAAAACATTTAAATACAATGGTATTTAAAAAAAAAAAAAAAAAACTTAAATAATACCCAATAACCAAAATAAATGTAATGGCATTTCCATCCTAACCATCATGGCCTCCATGATTCACATTTTAACTGTGCACATTGTGTTTTTAAGTTTTGGGATGAGATTCAAATGTAGAAATGTATGTTTTTGTGTACTCAACAGCACTCTAACAAAAAAAAACACCTCAAAATGTGGTGAATTTATAGACACTGCAGTCTAATTCAGCTTAGCAGCCAAAACCAAACAAATAACACACAAATTGTGCACCAATCGGCCACAAAATCAAATTCACCTGATTGTTTAATGTTGTGATGGACACAGGTCAGTGAAAATGTTCCCATTCTGATCCTTGTCCACTACAACTTTAGCATTTTTGGCTACTTCTGAGGTTGTGGGAAAGAAAACTGCGATGCAATACAGTCACTAAACACCTACAAGACACATTAAGGGATTTTTAATGGTTTTTGCATTTGAATATCATCCCTAAACTTTGAAACACATGGTCCACAGTTGAACGTTTGAATGTGACTCACGCAAGCCATGATGGTTTGATGAGAGATTGTCTCATGAATAAAAGACATCACAAAATAAATTTGTATTTGTTGTCCCAAGGAGTGTTGAGTTACATTTGTACAAAACATTTGCCACAAAATTCGTAGTGTAAGAACTAAGTTATAGGCATATTTATATCAGTAACTCCAGCTGGTTACGTCTGCAAAAATCATTTCCATCATCTCAGGGGACACAATGAGCTGAAATGTGATGAGAGCAAACAGTCTAAGCCTTAATGATCACTGTGGTCTGATGATTACAATTATGACCCCTCCTGCAGATTCACAGCACAGAAAGCAGATTTCAGAATTTTAATGAGAGCAAGGCAAAATCAGAGTGAACTCAGTGGGGAAATGATTTATCTGCTTGTTGTAAAAGCCTCGTTTAAGTCAGTTTACAGCTGGCAGTAATGTTTGTTAAAAAAAAATACAAATTTTAGTTTAATTTGGCTGGCGACCTTTAAAAAGGTTGACTTAACATTATCATGTAACAATGTAACAGACTAAAGTCCTCATTTATGTCAGTCCACGGTGTCTCTACGGCATATTTGTATCTGAGGAGCCAGGCTTCAAAAACTGAAGTGTAACAATCAGTCTAATACATTTTCTAAACGAGGGGTGAAAAAAGGCGTAAACCAGGGGTTTAGACAAGAGTTAGAATAGTAGAGAAACAACACAAAGGAGGCAGCTGACGCATTGACCAAGTCGTCCTTGCCTGTCACTGTGATGCAGAAATATGGACATATGCACATTAGAAACACGACTATAACAACACCCAGAGTCCGGGCTGCTTTCATCTCTGACTTTTTCACACTCACTGAACGTTGGAGTGAGACAGCAGCAACGTGAGACCTCCTGACACGAGCCTGAGACACAGCCACCACAAATACTCTCATATACAGAACTATGATGACAGTGATTGGAATGAGGAAAAGGAAAATAAAATCTGTAAATTGATGAATAATGTCGCTGCTCATCACACACTCTCCAACACATGAATTATACCTGCCTGGTTGTTTCAGGTCATCTTTCATCACTATGATGCCATAGGAGAAAGACAAGATCCAACACAGTGACACACAGACTTGAACTCGTCTTGGAGTGAATCTGGTGGAGTAATGCAGAGGGTCACAAATAGCCACATATCGGTCAATAGATATGAGAACCATGATTCCTATTGAGGTACAGGTAGTAATATAGTCTAAACAAAAGTACAGAGTGCACATGTGGTCACCGAGGAACCAGCAGCCGTTTATGAGCAGAATTTGAAACAACATAACCAGGCCCACGAAGAGGTCTGAGACAGCCAGAGAGAGGAGGAGGAAGTTGGTGGGAGTGCGGAGCTGCCTGGAAACGCAAGAAAGCAAAATACTGATGATTTTATCATATCAGTGATCACTTTAACAGATAAAGAAACCCGGACACATAACACATTCAAAAGCTTTGTTACACTGATGTTGAAAAAAAAAAAATTCAATAATTACTACTGTCAAGTTCGAGAAACAAATAAATAAGTGTGTACTTGAAGTGGGAGATGGAGATGATGACCAGCAGGTTGAGAGTCACAGTCAGCAGAGAGATGAAGGACAGAACAATGTAAATAAGAACAGAGACAGAGAGAGGACGCTTTGTCTTCCAGCAGGACGTGTTGAGCTGTGGGAAGCAGAGTTCAACTTCCTCCATCGTCATCAGACAGAGGAGAAGCTGCTGAACTCTGGCAGCTCTCTGACCAATGTGCTGTTTTATAACTTATGTAGCTCTTTAGTCCCTCCTGGAACTTTCTGTCTGTGTAGGGTTCCTCCCCCCTTCCCCCGTCACCATTAGTGTCCCTGATGATCTGTTCTCAGAGTTTTTGTTCATGGGTGACTGTAAAAAACACAAAGCTCATGTAAACTCTTTATTAGTTCAAGTGCTTCCAGTAGCAACAGACTCGCATCATTAGCACCTTTTTGTTTCATTGTAAAGCAGTAGGGGACAATGCATGTGCACTACATGTTACAGTGTGCATTGCCAAACCAATGCTGATCGTTTACAGAAAGAAAGAAATAAATCACATGGCTGAGAACTTTGATCAGAGAGCTGCCAGAACTCAGCAACAGGTCACTAGTATAGTATAGTATATGAGGAAGAAAAGGTGATTAAAGAGCGTCTACTGGCCATGTAGACATGCTATAATCTCTTATTGTTCTTATTATTATTTTGCACATAATGGCTAAATACTTGTCTCTCTAAGCCTTCCGTGCAGAGAAGCCCAGTGTGTTGCGATTGGGCAGATCTTCCGCAGCTCTAAACCTTGACAGGTGTCTGCAATCCTTTTACTTGTTGGAGTTCCGTCTAAACACAAAAGATAGTTGTATGGATTTGTATGCACTTATATAGCGCTATCTACCTTTTGACACTCAAAACGCTTCACACTGCTTCTCATTCACAAACCTGGCCTATGCACTCACCGAAGGAACTAAGTTGGGGTTCAGTGTGCTCAAGGACACTTCGGCATGTGACCGGAGAAGCTGGGGATCAAACCAACAACTGCGGGATTGGTGGACGACCGCTCTGCCTTTCTGCGCCACAATCTCCCCAGTGGTTAGCATTTAGCCATTAGCACACAGACAGCTTTCACAAACTATTGTTGGACAATTAAAATAAGGTACATTTAATTCGTTTGACTCCTGTGTCCTCTGAGAAATGAAGCTTATAGTACAGTATGTCCTATGGAGAGAGAAGATCAGTCCATCTGCTCTAATCCCACATAAGCACTAGTGTTGTAAAAACTAGTGAAAAAGAATGTACAGAACTTTGAACTTTTAAATATTTGGTCCTGTTAGAACTACAAATATAAAATCTATTTTATTGGGATTTTATGTGATTGACCAAAACACAGTGGTACATAATTGTGAAGTGGACGGAAGTCTGTTTTTTGGTGGTATTCAACTTTTTGTACAAATAAATATCTGAAAACTACTAAAAAAATAGCTCAAGCTCAGTCAGATTGGATGGACAGTGTCTGTGAACAGTAATTTTCAAGTCTTGCCACAGATTCTCAGTTGGATTTAGGTCTGGACTTTGACTGGGTCATTCTAACACATGAACATGCTTTAATCTAAACCATCACATTGTAGCTCTGGCTGCATGTTTAGGGTTGTTGTCCTGCTGGAAGGTGAACCTCCTCCCTAATCTCAAGTCTTTTGCAGACTAACAGGTTTTCTTCTCCGATTGTCCTGTATTTGCCTCCATCCATCTTCCCATCAACTTTGACCAGCTTCCCTGTTCCTGCTGAAGAAAAACATCCCCACAACATGATGCTGCCACCACCATGTCTCACAGTGGGGATGGTGTCTTCAGGGTGATGTGCAGTGTTAGGTTTCAGCCACACATGGCGTTTTGCATGTAGGCCAAAATGGTAAGTTTTGGTATCATCTGACCAGAGCACCTTCTTCCACATGTGTGCTATGTCCCCCACATGGCTTGTGGGGACTTCGTATCTCTTTCTTTCAACAATGGCTTTCTTCTTTCCACTCTTCCATAAAAGCCAGATTTGTTGAATGCACAACTAAAAGCTGTTTGACAGATTTTCCCACCTGAGCTGTGGATCTCTGCAGATCCTCCAGAATTACCATGGGCCTCTTGGCTGCTTCTCTGATTAATGCTCTCCTTGTCTGGCCTCTCAGTTACGGTGGACGTCCATGTCTTGGTAGGTTTGCAGTTCTGTCACCCTCTTTCCATTTTCAGATGATAGATTGTACAGTGCTCCATGAGATGTTCAAAGCTTAGGATATTTTTTTAGAATCTAACCTTGTTTAAAACTTGTCCACAACTTTATCCCTGACCTGTCTGCTGTGTTCCTTGGATTTCATGATGCTGTTTGTTCTCTAACAATCCTCTTAGGGCTTCACAGAACAGCTGAATTTATACTGAGATTAAATGACACACAGGTGGACTCTAGTCACTAATTAGGTGATTCTGAGGACAATTGGTTCCAGTGGATTTTAGTTAGTGTCATCAGAGTAAAGAGGAGTGAACACACACTAAAAACTGTCTGAACCCGGTTGTGTGTATGGGTGACATTAGGGGCACATTGGGATAACGTTGGGGTAAATTAAGTTTTTATAATGAAGTTCATTAAAATAGTTCAGGTTGCCTCACTCACAAATGCACAACACTTCTACATGTCACTATGAACAAATAAAATCTAAAGATGAATAAAATAAGATTACAATAAATAACTGTGCTTTGCAGTTCAATGACTAAATAAGTGGTGATGATAGAATGAGGTGATGAGATGACATAAAAAAAAGGGTTTTTAGTCAGATCTAGGACACATTCCTGCCATTTCTTAATGACAGGTTTAAGTGTATTTTGTAACTTGGCATATGTCGTGTTTCTCTTGTTTTTCAATGAGCTTTCTGACTTGTTGCTTTGGCTTCATGATGGAGATTTTGATCCCATTAATTCAACATTAACTGGACCTTCCAGATACAGGTGTATTTATAGTACAATCACATTCAGGCCACTCCATGAAACTAATAGTGTCACTTTCTAAAAATACCTTAACCAGGGGTGATTTGGGGGATTTATGTCAAAGAGTGTACATACTTATGTGATTATATCGTGTTTTTACTTAAGCGTGTAAAAATCTTTTTTTGGTGAACTCGGTGTAAAAAAACAAAACAAAAAAAACAACCATGCATTAATGTTGTGCAAAAAAAGGGAGTGAATACTTTTTGTACACCACCATGTCCATCAAAGTCTCCAGTGGATCAAATCATTTCACCCACTCAGAGAGCACAACCCCAGAAACTGGGAACACTACACAACAATCTAAGGCTTGAGAAAGGTCAGTGTTACTAGGTGCACTGGTACAGTTTTCACAGACCAAAGCCAAAACAGAGGAAACTAAGTGGTGAATAATTCCATAACAAGACCTCATTTTAGTCACTTCACAGCATCTCTAAGTAACATTTAAATACCAATATCATTGTTCAATTTGTTCTGAATTCAAATGGTTGGCTCAACATTAATCCGTTACCATGTGAAAGTGTTTAAGGCGTAATTTATCTCACTTTGACGTTTTTTGCTACAACATATTTGTCTCACAGGAGCCAGGTTTCAGAATTTGAAGTGTAACAATAAGTCTAATGGATTTTCGAAACCAGGGGTAAAAGAAGGCATAGATCATTGGATTTAGACAGGAGTTAAAATAGTAAAGCCATATTATAAAGGCAGCAGATGAAGAATTGAGCAAGGTGTCCTGACCTGTCATTGTGTCACCAAAATATGGGCACATGCAGATTAGAAATACAACTATAACAACACCCAGAGTCCCAGCTGCTTTCATCTCAGACTTTTTCACAGTTACTTTCACTGAGTGCTGGAGTGAGACAGCTGCAATGTGAGACCTCATGGCTCGAGCCTGAGACACAGCCACCACAAACACTCTCATATACAGAACTACAATGACAATAATAGGAATGAGGAAGGTAAAAATCATATCTATCACTTGATCAACAATTTTACAAATCATCACACATTCTCCAGCACAGGTATTAAACCTGCCTGGTTGATCAAAATCCTCTTTGATCTGCAAACTGACATAGAAGATAAAGAAGATCCAACACAGTAAAACCCAGATGGAAACTCTTTTAGGTGTGACTTTGGTGGAGTAATGCAGAGGGTCACAAATAGCCACATATCGGTCAATAGATATGAGCATCATAATTCCTACTGAGGTATTAGAGACAACACTGTCAAAGAATATATACAGAGTGCACATAAGGTCTCCTAGAAACCAGCAGCCATCTATGAGCATAATTTGAAACAACATGATGAAGCCTATGAACAAATCTGAGACAGCCAGAGAGAGGAGGAGGAGGTTGGTGGGAGTCTGGAGCTGCCTGAAGGCATAAGAGAGCAACACAAGTATGATTATTTGTAATATCAATCATGAATGCAGCAGTTCATGTAAATGCACAAATTATTAATAAGCAATGAAAACAAAATGAATGTGTTCATTAAAACATGTGTCTACTTGAAGTGTGAGATGGAGATGATGACCAGCAGGTTGAGAGTCACAGTGAGCAGAGAGATGAAGGACAGAACAATGTAAATAAGAACAGAGACAGAGAGAGGACGCTTTGTCTTCCAGCAGGACGTGTTGAGCTGTGGGAAGCAGAGTTCAACTTCCTGCATCATCAACAGACAGAGGAGAAGCTGCTGAACTCTGGCAGCTCTCTGACCAAAGCTCTCTGTCATATAACTTATGTAGCTCTTTAGTCCCTCCTCTAACTTGTGTGTAACTATTATTGTGTTTTTATACCTGTACAAGAAACAAAGCCTGATACATTTATGTTTTTTTTATCTGGAAGTTGAGTCATGTCATGATACCTGGATGACTGAGAATGTTTGCATTTTTGTTCCATAATATCATAATATATATATATATATATTTGTCCTTTCGGCTTATCCCCTGAGTACAGCGGATCATTGTGCGCATGTTGATTTGGCAGTTTTTACGCCAGATGCCCTTCCTGACGCAACACTCCCAAATTTCTGCCGGGCTCGTACCGGCACTGCACAGCTGGGGAGGGGAATGGGCTCTTAGGGGTTCAGTGTCTTGCCCAGGGACACTTCGAGTTATAGCCAGGGCCAGTGATCGAACCACTCACCCTGTGGTCCGTGGACGGTTGCCTTTACCAACTGAGCTACAGCCGCCCCTACGAGTGTTTTTTTACCTAATTTAAAAAAAATAAAGAAATTCATCTTCATAGAAATACACTTCAGACTGTACCATATGTTTTTTTTTTTATGACAGTCTAATCAGCACAAATGGCATGAAATCCTTTTTTTTTTTTTTCAAATCATACCTGGGCCCCTTTTGTATGTGATCCTACAGTAAATCAGATATGTATGTGATGTTTTCCATTAAACATCAGTATGAACATTCAGGTCATATTGCATCCGACTTTGATGTCACTGAGATGAGTGTCTTGATACGAGAGTCTTGTGGAGAGGCACTGGCACATGTAATCAAAGATATGTCTTAACATACTGAAAACTCGTATTAAATCTGCTTCCGTGAAGCCACTCACATCAGGATTCCACCACTCCTGGGCAGCAGCAGGGAAGCCAGTCTGCTGGGTGACAGTTCGTAAGAGATCTAATGCTAGACAGACGCCCGAGGTTCACCACCAGTCGGTTCTTGTTTCGAATCACTTTTCCCCACTCACTGACACACCTGCTGAGAAACCAGCTCTGGTAATTACGCAACGGTCACTAAAATGAACGTTGAATCGGTGTGTAACTTTGCCAAAACGATGTCGGACTCTGTAGTTTTCTCTGGACCCCTGCCAAATCTGACCAGTGACGACATGTTCAGCCGCATGTCGTCATTCAACCGCTGGCTGTCTAGGTGGTGTCCAGCAAACGATGTGAAGCTACATAGACAATTGGAAACGTTTTTGGGGAAAACCTAGGCTGATTAGGAGAGATGGCATCCATCCTACTTTAGATGGTGCAGCTTTCTTATCCAGAAATATGGCTGGTTTTATTAAACAACCAAAAGAATGACAATCCAGAGTTGAGCCTAGATCCAGTCCTAAACGCCTCTCTGCAGTATCCTTACAACCATCACCCCCCCACAACTCCCACATACCTATAGAGACTGTGTCTGCTCCCCACCCAACTAAATTACATAAACTAAAAACAACAACAAGAGGAGTTAATCAATATAATCTAATAAAAGTTAAGACTACTCCTCTTACAGAACAAAACCCCAAAACTATTAAATGTGGTTTATTAAATATCAGATCTCTATCTTCTAAATCTCTGTTAGTAAATGACTTAATAAGCGATCATCAGTTCGATTTATTTTGTCTCACTGAAACTTGGTTGCAGCAGGAAGAATATGTCAGTTTAAATGAGTCAACCCCCCAAGTCATATTAATGATCATGTTCCTAGAAGCACAGGCCGAGGTGGAGGAATAGCAGCAATCTTCCATTCTAGCTTATCAATAAACACTAGACCTAAACATAGTTATAACTAATTTGAGAGTCTTACTCTTAGCCTTTCACACCCAAACTGGAAAACTCAAAAACCACTATTATTTGTTATTGTGTACCGTCCTCCAGTCCCTTATTCAGAATTTCTGATAGAATCTGATTTAGTGCTGACTTTTTCCTTTCAGCTTATACTGTGAGTTCAGAGTCACCACAGTGGATCATTTGTCCACATGTTGATTTAGCACAGCGCACCTTCCTATGCACTTGTGCAAAGGAAGGTGCAGACAAATTCTTTTTTGAGCAGTTTTTGAATATTGGGAGTGAGGTTGCTGAGAATGCAGAGTTTGGTAGGTCATTTGGTGTGTTCACATACAATGTCATTTTCAATTCGAAAATGTATCAATTCTTCAAAGAATAGCATCCAAATCTTTTAATCACCATGTTTCCACAAGATCTGCACACATTTCTCCAGCAGATGTCACCAAACTAGTGATTCAAACGTTTCAAAGCACTGAACTACTTTCTGAATTAGATGCTGGTTCAAAGCTTCACTAGGATAAACAAACAGGGACAAATGAAGGAGCAAACCTCAGACCAAAAAAACGGGGGGAAACCAGATTCCTTCGAACAGGTAGACAGGGTGTGGGCTTAAGGAGGGTGAGCAGTGTGAACAAACTGGTAACTGTGGTAACTGGGTTTAAATAAACAGGCAAACAGGTGAAACTAATCAAGACTAACAAGGTGAGTTTAGAAAAATATAAGACTAATGGGAAATGGGGCTGAGATGCTACAAAATAAAAGCCATTGACAGCCATTGATTTGTGGCAACTTTTCCAGCGTTATTCCAGCAGTGGCTCAGTTGGTAGAGTGGCTTGGAGGTTCAAGCCCCACTTTTCACGACCACATGTCGATGTGTCCCTGGGCAAGACGCTGAACTCCCAACAGGCCTACCTCCATCCTCATCCCAAGCCGTGTAGCCTGGCCCGGTATAAATTGTGGAGGGTTGCGTCAGGAAGGGCATCTGGCATAAAAACTGTGCCAAATCAACATGCGGACAACTATCTGCTGTGTCAACCCTCTCTCTCTGTCTTCCTGCTGCTCTGCATCATCAGTCATACCATACTTCACCTGTTGCCTCCCCTTTATGTGCACCGCTCACCTACTCCTGCCACCTGGCTTCTGGAACCGACTTCTCCCAGGTAACCTTCTGCCTTGTTCCTCCAGGATCTCTAGTAGTAAGTGGCTTTACATTGAATCCAGCCCAGCTGTGGAGTCGAATGCATAATCAGAACAATAAAGCTGCCAAGCTCTCCAATACTACAATCGCACAAACTTTTTGATCCCACTGCTACCTTTTGGATCTCAATCATCCCAACGTGTTCTACCACATCAAACAAGTGCTGCTTTGTACGGTCCTTTTACGTTACGTGCTGACTCTATCTTAGGCCTCCCATCACTACACCGTCACTGTGTGTCAGCTATGTCCCTTCTCCTTTCCTGCTTGGGTTACGGGTTTCATTTGTTTCTAGCCTCTGCTCTTCATGTTTGCCCTTGGGAATTTTAATTGTTGTGTTGATTATCTGCATGGTTTTTCTCTCACTACCTCTCTTAGCCTGCCTGGACCCCCTGTTAGCTCTTTTACTTTAATAAACTTTCTTACAGCCTCACTGCCAGTTTACTGTTGAGGGTCCCAAATTGCTTTACATACCTTCTCTCATTGAAATCTTGTAACCACAATACACAATCTCATAACTATTTAACCTAAACATTCCTTAAGTGCTGTTTGTACTAACCTTGATAGAAATGCTTTTTGGTGAAAGGTTGCAACAACTAAACATCGATTCAGTAAAATGTTCATTGTATCCCAACACAGTTGGGTCCATAATTTGATATTAAAAACAAGCATTGAACTAAGTCCATACAGCAGTGTTTGCAAATAGTCTAAAAGGTAACAACATATGGTGATGATACAGAAATGTGATTGTAAATGGACTGAACTTTAAATGGTAGAATTGTTTTTTTTGTGAAAGGTTGCAACAACTAAACATCGATTCAGTAAAATGTTCATTGTATCCCAACACAGTTGGGCCCATAATAGGTAACAACATATGAGGATGACACTGAGAAATGTGATTGTAAATGGACTGAACTTTACATGGTAGAATAAAAAAATGGTCCACTTAGAAAAAGTGAGAATCCTTGTGTTACTCTAAAGGACAACTGAGATCATCCAGTCATTCCACTTTGAGAAAATTACATTTATTTAAACTTGTGTCTTTAAACTTTTTTATATTCCTTCTCTCTTATTTAGAAAATATATGCATGAAGAATATAGGCAACATGCTTTCTCCTACAGTTTGGGAATCTAAAGTAATTGCACTGGTTTATAATTGCAATCATTCATCAAATTACCCACTATTTTAATGTAAGAGGGAGGGTAGACGTGTAACGTTCTGTGCCATAACTAACCCTGTGAGAATTTCCTGTTTCACTAATTCAAAGTGAGGAAATGATTATTCTATTTATTTAGAATATCTTACATTCCTAACTTTAGTATATTGTTTAAACAATGTACGTGACCCAAACTGAAGCTTCTTAATTTATAAAAATATAACAAAGTAACAGCATCTCTTTATGACATTTTGATGTCAGAAGAGCCAGACTTTAGAATTTCAAATGTAGCAATAACTCTAATAGATTTTCTAAACCAGGGGTAGAAAAAGACGTAGATCATGGGATTTAGACAGGAGTTAAAATAGGCCAGACATATTGCAAATGCCACTGACGAAGTGTCAAGCAAAATGTGTTGGTCAAGAAGTATGATACAAAAATATGGGAACGCGCACAATAGGAACACAGCTATAACAAGACCGAGGGTTCTGGCTGCTTTCATCTCAGACCTCTTTGCAGTTACAGTGCATGAATGTTGGAGTGAGACAGATGCAATATGAGACCTCATGGCTCGAGCCTGAGACACAGCCACCACAAATACTCTCATATACAGAACTATGATGACAGCGATGGGAACGATGAAGGTCAAAATCAGATCTGCAACTCGTTCGATTAAGTTTAAGATTATCACACACTCTCCTGCACAGGAATTATACCTGCCTGGCTGTTTGAGGTTATCCTTAAGCAGCACACTGAGATAAATAAGGGAACACATCCAGCACAGTGAAACACTAATTTCAACTCTTTTTTGTGTGACTTTGATGGAGTAATGCATGGGGTCACAAATTGCCACATATCGATCAACTGATATGAGAACCATGGTTCCTACTGAGGTTGAGGTAATAAGAAAGTCTAAAACATAATACACTGTACACATGAGGTCACCGAGGAACCAGCAGCCGTCTATGAGCATGATTTGAAAAGAAAAAAGGAAGCCGACAATGAAATCTGACACAGCCAGAGAGAGGAGGAGGAGGTTGGTGGGAGTGTGGAGCTGCCTGGAGAAGGAACAGAGCAACAGACGTATTATTAATTCTGGCATTAATTTTGATTCCAGCAGAAACAAATCCACATTGAAAATACCACAATTCATTGAATAAGTGTCTACTTGAAGTGGGAGATGGAGATGATGACCAGCAGGTTGAGAGTCACAGTGAGCAGAGAGATGAAGGACAGCACAATGTAAATAAGAACAGAGACAGAGAGAGGACGCTTTGTCTTCCAGCAGGACGTGTTGAGCTGTGGGAAGCAGAGTTCAACTTCCTCCATCAGAGACAGGAGGAGAACCTGCTGAACTCTGGCAGCTCTGTGGGCAAAGCTCACTGTCATAAAACTTCTGTAGCTCCTCCCTTTCTCTGTGCATCTTTACCTTTTGTCCTCCTGATGATGTCCTGGTAATTTCCAAATGTGAACCTAACAGTTTAAACATATCAAATGTTAAAACTGAGAAGTAAAAAAAAAAAAAAGTTTACAAATAAAAAATCATGAAAAAATTGCAAACAATAGGAGGATTACGTTAAAAAAAAAAAATCACATTGATTATGTTGCGACCCAAAAACACTGGGTTAAAACAACAGCAACTTTATTTTCCATTAGATAAACATTTAAAAAACAGACATACAATAAAATTTGAAATTCCAGAACTATTTGTAAGAACTATTTAGTTAAAGTTTTTCCTTCTTCACAAACACATTTCTTTTTAACTTGCACCATTTTCTCAGATTTTCAATGTTGTCCACATGATGGACATAATGTAACTGTGTGCCTTCTGCAGATGTAATTCTTGCATTTCACACAGAAGGTGCTTGTTTTACTGTCCTTTTGGGAGGGACAGTCCTGGCATCTCTTCCATTTCTTTACACCTGTATCCACTGGATCCATTGCAGATTGGTTGGATGGCACAAACTTGACCTTTTCAATGACAGCTGCAGCTGCTGGGGACTGAGCTGGCCTGGCTCGCCTCTGGATTTTGGGAGAGACATGGCTTTTGCCCAGTTCTTCCGGGAAAAGCCAACGTCGGTACAGTTTGCCAGCATTCCATTGCTGGTTGATTTCAGTCCACAGGACATAGGCATTGTAAGCAGACACATCCACAATGTTGTCGAAAATCACCAAGGACCAATGGGCTGTCTTGTGCTGGCAGCTGCATGTCACTGTGACTTTGTCTAGATTGTCAACTCCTCCTTTGTTGGAGTTGTAGTCCAGGATCATTTGTGGCTTCTTGTCTTATATTGTGCTCAGAGATGCGTCTGTGTGCATTGTGTTCATGACAAGAACATTCTTGTTTCTCTTTGGGCAGTTTGAATCAACTGTTGCTTTCTCAGTGAAAACAAATATTGAGGAATACAGAGATCTTCCCTGCATCTTCAGAATTTCACTTGGAAGTTCTGGCTTATTTCTTCTGATTGTTCCCAACTTAGTCATCTTTCTCTTCTGGAGTTCATCTCCAAGGCGGTAGGATGTAAAGAAGTTGTCACAAGTGATGTTCTGGCCTTGCAGCCCTTCACTCATCTCCAGCACCACACGGATCCCCTGATTTTTCTCAGATTCTCCTAAAGGTAGCTTCCCAGTGTACACTTTCATATTCCGTGCATAGCTAGATTTTGCATCACAGGCTGCCCATATTTTGATGCCATACTCAAACAGTCTGCTGGTCATATACTGTCAGAGGGGACAGCGACCCCTGAATGGAACAAGGCGCTCATCTACAGTAACCTGGGGGTCAGGGTTGTACAACAAAGGTAGGATTTCGACTCATTTATCCCATAGATCTGACTGCAGCTAGTTTGTCTCTTTTACGTCGACCAGCTCTGGTGTCGCGGTTGTCAAATCAGATCACACGAGATATCATGTGAAATGTCTCCAGAGAAAGTTTGGCCTTCCATTCTCTTCATTCCACAGACTTGCAGTTGCTTGTCTCTTTGACCTGTGTACTCCAGCTAATATGAGAATTCCAAAATAACCATGCAAGTCAGTCTGATCAAGTGGCTTCCATTTCTCTTGAAATACACGAGAAATGAATCAGATGATTTCTATATGGGGACACTCTGCGTTTCAGAGTTGAAAACATAATCCGAACAATAAAGCTGCCAAGCTCTCCAATACTACAATCGCACAAACCTTTGGATCCCACTGCTACCTTTTGGATGTCAATCATCTCAGCCTGTTCTACCACATCAAACAAGTGCTGCTTTGTGCAGTTCTTTTACGTTACGTGCTGACTCTAAAGGTATCGCTTTGTGTGCGGAATTGACACATTGGAGGTTCAAGGTGCAATGGAAAACCTGGAGCTTCAATATTTGACTCTTAAAATAATGACACAGTTTATAGGACTTCACCTCACACTGATGTCAAACACAGTCTCCTGTGGGGAACCTGTTGGTCATCCCACCAACTTCAAATCACTTCCTGAAGTATCCCAAGACATCATTGATGTCACATTCTGGGACCGATACACATTCCTTTCCCCTGCCCTGAGTAATGACACACCCTTAAGAGCATCAATCTTCAGCCTCCCATCACTATGTTTGTCAGTTGATCTACACCGTCATTGTGTGTCAGCTATGTCCCTTCTCCTTTCCTGCTTGGGTTACGGGTTTCATTTGTTTCTAGCCTCTGCTCTTCATGTTTGCCCTTGGGAATTTTAATTGTTGTGTTGATTATCTCCATGGTTTTTCTCTCACTACCTCTCTTAGCCTGCCTGGACCCCCTGTTAGCTCTTTTACTTTAATAAACTTTCTTACAACCTCACTGCCACTTTACTGTTGAGGGTCCCAAATTGCTTTACATACCTTCTCTCATTGAAATCTTGTAACCACAATACACAATCTCATAACTATTTAACCTAAACATTCCTTAAGTGCTGTATGTACTAACCTTGGTAGAAATGCTTTTCGGTGAAAGGTTGCAACAACTAAACATCGATTCAGTAAAATGTTGTATGCTTGTATCCCAACATAGTTGGGCCCATAATTTGATATTAAAAACAAGCACTGAGCTAAGTCCATACAGCAGTGTTTGCAAATAGTTTAAAAGGTAACAACATATGGTGATGACACTGAGAAATGTGATTGTAAATGGACTGAACTTTACATGGTAGAATAAAGAAATGGTCCACTTAGAAAAAGTGAGAATCCTTGTGTTACTCTAAATGACAACTGAAATCATCCAGTCATTCCTCTTTGAGAAAATTACATTCATATAAACTTGTGTCTTTAAACTTTTTTATATTCCTTCTCTCTTATTTAGCAAACATATGCATGAAGAATATAGGCAACATGCTTTCTCCTACAGTTTGGGAACCTAAAGTAATTGCAGTGGTTTATAACGGCAATCTTTCATCAAATTACCCACTATTTTGATGTAAGCAACCTAAGGAAAGGAGCGGGAGGGTAGACGTGTAACGTCCTGTGCCATAACTAACCCTGTGAGAATTTGCCTGTTTCACTCTTAACTATTTTTAAAGTGAGGAAATGATTATTCTGTTTATTTAGAATATCTTACATTCCTAACTTTAGTATATTGTTTAAACAATGTACGTGACCCAAACTGAAGCTTCTTAATTTATAAAAATATAACAAAGTAACAGCATCTCTTTACGACATTTTGATGTCAGAAGAGCCAGACTTTAGAATTTCAAATGTAGCAATAACTCTAATAGATTTTCTAAACCAGGGGTAGAAAAAGACGTAGATCATGGGATTTAGACAGGAGTTAAAATAGGCCAGACATATTGCAAATGCCACTGACGAACTGTCAAGCAAAATGTGTTGGTCAAGAAGTATGACACAAAAACATGGGAACATGCACAATAGGAACACAGCTATAACAAGACCGAGGGTTCTGGCTGCTTTCATCTCAGACCTCTTTGCAGTTACAGTGCATGAATGTTGGAGTGAGACAGATGCAATATGAGACCTCATGGCTCGAGCCTGAGACACAGCCACCACAAATACTCTCATATACAGAACTATGATGACAGCGATGGGAACGATGAAGGTCAAAATCAGATCTGCAACTCGTTCGATTAAGTTTAAGATTATCACACACTCTCCTGCACAGGAATTATACCTGCCTGGCTGTTTGAGATTATCCTTAAGCAGCACACTGAGATAAATAAGGGAACACATCCAGCACAGTGAAACACTAATTTCAACTCTTTTTTGTGTGACTTTGATGGAGTAATGCATGGGGTCACAAATTGCCACATATCGATCAACTGATATGAGAACCATGGTTCCTACTGAGGTTGAGGTAATAAGAAAGTCTAAAACATAATACACTGTACACATGAGGTCACCGAGGAACCAGCAGCCGTCTATGAGCATGATTTGAAAAGTAAAAAGGAAGCCGACAATGAAATCTGACACAGCCAGAGAGAGGAGGAGGAGGTTGGTGGGAGTGTGGAGCTGCCTGGAGAAGGAACAGAGCAACAGACGTATTATTAATTCTGGCATTAATTTTGATTCCAGCAGAAACAAATCCACATTGAAAATACCACAATTCATTGAATAAGTGTCTACTTGAAGTGGGAGATGGAGATGATGACCAGCAGGTTGAGAGTCACAGTGAGCAGAGAGATGAAGGACAGCACAATGTAAATAAGAACAGAGACAGAGAGAGGACGCTTTGTCTTCCAGCAGGATGTGTTGAGCTGTGGGAAGCAGAGTTCAACTTCCTCCATCAGAGACAGGAGGAGAAGCTGCTGAACTGTGGCAGCTCTGTGGGCAAAGCTCACTGTCATAAAACTTCTGTAGCTCCTCCCTTTATCTGTGCATCTTTACCTTTTGTCCTCCTGATGATGTCCTGGTAATTTCCAAATGTCGACCTAACAGTTTAAACATATCAAATGTTAAAACTGAGAAGTTTAAAAAAAAATAAAAAAATTGGGCAGAAGCAAGATTGGAAAAGTGTTCCACCTGGTGGAACATCTCACAACTAACAAGAATAATTTGCAACAGGTCAGTTGGGCATAAAACCAGCCTCCTAGAGAAGCTGAATCTTTAGTAAGTAAGGATGAGGAGAGGTTCTGTGCAAGACCTCATGAGTTTACAAATGGAGAAACCTTTCTCATGATTTTTTTACTGAGCTCAAACTGTGTTTCTTCTTCCTGTAACACTGTTCATATTTAAATTAAAGGATGGATTTCTGTTACAAATGCGAAATTCGAAGCAGGAAATGAACCTCATGGTGCAATCCCATAAACGAATGCAAATATCTGGACTCATTCAATAATGTTGTTTTTGAAGCAGCTGAAATGTCCCACATGTAGAGTGGTTCTTGAACCTGTCACGGTCCTGTATGTCGTTTGGAGTCCAGTCAGTCTCCAATTAAACCATCAAATTCCATTTTTCACAGAATATAATCTTAGCTGCAGTAGCTAAAATAAACACTGGTTTCAAGTCTTGTAAAGTTATCGCAGCCGTGTTTGTTACTTTTTTTTACTGCGTTCTCATTAAAAAGTGCAGAGCTAACGTTATTTGCAGACATAAGTCAGATGGACATTTGTTTCGTTAAATCGTGGAGATGTTTGAGTATATGTGGATCTCTAGATTGAGAGAGACTGTTACCTTTGTGTTCTGAGGGCTATGCAAACCGTAGCCTCTTCCACACATCCTGAAATGCTCTTGAATGTGTCTGGAGCAGGTGTATGTGAGAATACAAATGTCTGAGGGAGATTCTCCTGAGATTATCCGGACTTTTAAGCCGCCAAGTACAAAGTCTGTAATATATATGTGGTGCACGCTGTTTTGTTCCGAATTGTCAGGAGGATTTAAAGTAAGCGAATGGGCGTATTGAAGGTTTTATCAGTTGAGAGATGTTCGTTTTAGATGCACAGCTCCGTTTCTCCCACGAGAACGCTTCTTACTTGGATGATCTCCCCTTGTGTGAAACACAACGCAGGAGCTCATTTCTTCCAACATTGTTAATATGTGAAAGAGGCTCTTTCAATAAACTTGTTTAGTTACAAGGAGCCTACTTGTATTTTCTCCTTTAATGAGGTTAATAGACATATTGGGGTAGTAAATTTACATAAAAACACACTGAGATTTGTGGGTGGAACTTGTCACCTCTACCTCTTTTATTCAAATATTTTTATTGTTTTATATATTTGATTGGTGTCTTAAGCTGGGGTTAGTCCTGAATGCTTTAAAACATGGTGTGGTTACCACTTTGTTTGGTCCTTTCTGTCACACAAAGACTTGGAAATTGCTGTTCATGCTTTTATTTCTTCAAGACTTGACTACTGTAATACACTGTATTTTGGTGTTAACCAGTCTTCAGTTCTTCCCAATACGTTCAGCAGCTACTGTTTGCTAAATCCAGGTGGCAAATCAATCAACGCTGTGCTAGATCTAAGCATGTTGGGTTGACAGGGCTTTTGCTGTTATGGCCTTACATAAACTTATCCTCCATGTTGCCCTTAATACTTGTTCAAGCAGGAATTTGATACTTAAGTGATCTCAGATTGTTGTTGTTTTTATTGTTTTTATTTTTCATTTTTCTAATAGCGCTATATAAATAAAGGTTACACTACTTTACATTACACCAGTAAAGTTCAAAGAAGTAACATAGGAGAGAGAGCACGTATGCTCCAAAAGTGTTTTAAGAATTTTAAACCAAACTTCCTTCCATGACATGAAAGTGTCCAACATCTTTGAATTTATATACCTAGTGAAACTGTGAGAACCAACATTGCAGTGGCATTACACATAAGGATACTGTAACTGCAAAGTTTCCATTAAAAACCAAGTAGATTACAGTATGTGGTAGACTAGTGTTTCTTAATTTTTTTTTTGTCAAACAATACATTAACAATATACACAGAGTTAAAAGCAGAATTTAGATTTGTAATTTCAATTACATACTTATGTCATTGCTTTATTCCTCCTTCAAATGAAGGGTATCAGTTCAGCGGCTACACAGATTTTCTCTACAATATGTTGGTCTCACCGGAGTCGTGCTGAAGTATCTTAAAAGTAGCAATGAGCTTTATGGACTTTAGAAACCAGGGGTAGCAAAAGACATAGATCACTGGGTTCAGACAAGAGTTAAAATAGAACAACCAAGTTTCTATGGGCACAGACGTGATGCCAAACAAGACGTTCTTGCCTACAAGCGAGGAGCAGTAATACGGGCAAAGGCATGTCAGAAACACAACTACAACAACGCCAAGAGTTCGAGCTGCTTTGATCTCCGATTTCTTAACATGCACAACCTTTGATCTCTGAAGCGTGGCCACTGTAATTTGAGGCTTCATGGCTCGAGCGTGAGACACAGCCACAACAAAAATTCTCAAATACAGAACTATGATGACGGTGACAGGACCAATAAAGGTCAAGAACAGGTCAATGATTCCTGCGATGTAGTTAATGACAGTCACACACTGTCCAGAGCAGGATTTAAACTTACCAGGTTGTTTGAAATTGTCCTTCATTATGAGAATGTTATACAGAATAGAACAGGCCCAGCAAAGGCAAAGTACAATGTATTACTCCTCTCACAGTGACTTTGGTGGAGTAATGCAGAGGGTCACAGATGGCAATGTAGCGATCGGCTGATATAAGAACCATGGTTCCTACTGAGGCAGAGGTTACAATGAAGCCTAAAACACTATAAAGGGCACAGATGATGTCACCGAGGAACCAGCAGCCGTTTGTAAGTAGAATCTGAAAGGACATGAGAAAGCCCACAAAGAAATCGGAGACAGCCAGCGAGAGGATGAGGAAGTTGGTAGGAGTGTGGAGCTTCCTGGATTGAAAGACGAGCATCATATGTAATAACTGTAATACCAATTCTAATATTATGCAGATAGAATACAAAAGTAACACATAAATGCATTGAACATAGTGATAAATTGACTCATAATAAGTTAATTAAAAATAAAAAAATCATTCCTGTTTGTCTACCATTTCTATAAACTGATTAAATATGTTTCTACTTGAAGTGAAAGATGGAGGTGATGACCAGCAGGTTGAGCATCGCAGTGAGCAAAGCGACTGAGAACAGCACAATGTAAATGAATACAGTCTCAGTGTGTGGACGCTTTTCCTTCCTACAGGAAGTGTTCAGTTGTGGAAAGCAGAGCTCATAATCCATCAGGAGGAAGAGGAGAGAGGAGAGATTTACGAGCTCCGGCAGCTTTGTCACCATACATCAGTATCACATGTGTTCACATGTATCATTTATGTTTTTTCTCGTATTCATCATTACCACAGCTTGCCATCCATAAGTCCGTCCTCTCATGTCGTCATTGTCATCTACTACGCCCCTCACTCAGTGAATCTGTAACCATTTGCTTATTGTAAACCCATGATGATGGGGAATTACAGCTAACCTGTAACAGGACAACAGATTTGAAGAAGCAATGCATAGATTAAGAAGCAAAGACCCTAACTACAGCTTGGTGATATTGCGAAAAACACGATCCCAATTTTCTTTATATTAGTTATAAATTATATATTTTGTTATTTTATTATTTAAAAGCACTGTTCTAGCTTCACTTGTCCTTTGATTTCCTCTTATAATGACCACAAGTTGAACTGACTGCAAACTAAGATCAAATCAAATGAAAACATATTAAAACCTTTGTCCTTTTGTCACCTGCCTTTACACTAGAAAACACATTACAGTCTTTGCTGTCCGCGCTTTTCCCCTGATTTTGCTTTTTTGCAGGGGACAGGTTCAAATGCACTGTAGTAACCTAGTTATTTTAAATCCACAAACACGTGCACCAGACGGGTGGTGGGAATTCACCTTAAAAGTTTGGCTTGCAGACAAACTTTACAGTGGGAGAATAAATGTTTCCTCGTGTTTTTTGTTTTTTTTTTTTTTCCGGACTGACAGCATGGCGAGAGAAACAGACAGAAGTAGAAAACCTGCTCACAGTGTCAACTGTGAATTGAATAACTGAGCAGTGGAAACCAACGTATTCAAATTTCTACTGCCCACATTGTGTCAAGCTGTAGTCAGACTACTGGTCAATTCATTTTAATTGTGCGAGTGCATCTCCAGAGTATCTACCTGCGAAACCAGGTTTCTCTAAATCACCAGACATCCCCCCACCCCAAATAATGGTAATCAGATCAAGCTTTTACATGATAAATAGGAAATCAGCTTCCAGAAAAAAATGTCGATAAGAACCTGCCTTGCTACAAACCCATCCTTTCTGTAGTGGGTGACCATAGGAAGAGAAAAGAACAAATGGAGAGATAAGGAAAGATATTCCAACTTTTTGTTGATTTATACATTTCACATTTAGACCAGAGTCTAAATATGGTTTCGCAAATTCAGTGACAATAATAAGAATGTAAGAATGTCTATGCAGGGTTTCTCTACAGTATTGTTGCCTCACAGGAATCAGGCTGAAATATTTTAAATGTGGCAATGAGCTTAATGGATTTTAGAAACCAGGGGTAAAAAAAAGCATAGATCACTGGGTTCAGACAAGAGTTAAAATAGAACAACCAAGTTTCTATGGGCACAGACGTGATGCCAAACAAGACGTTCTTGCCTACAAGCGAGGAGCAGTAATACGGGCAAAGGCATGTCAGAAACACAACTACAACAACGCCAAGAGTTCGAGCTGCTTTGATCTCCGATTTCTTAACATGCACAACCTTTGATCTCTGAAGCGTGGCCACTGTAATTTGAGGCTTCATGGCTCGAGCGTGAGACACAGCCAAAACAAAAATTCTCAAATACAGAACTATGATGACGGTGACAGGACCAATAAAGGTCAAGAACAGGTCAATGATTCCTGCGATGTAGTTAATGACAGTCACACACTGTCCAGAGCAGGATTTATACTTACCAGGTTGTTTGAAATTGTCCTTCATTATGAGAATGTTATACAGAATAGAACAGGCCCAGCAAAGGCAAGTACAATGTATTACTCCTCTCACAGTGACTTTGGTGGAGTAATGCAGAGGGTCACAGATGGCAATGTAGCGATCGGCTGATATAAGAACCATATTTCCTACTGAGGCAGATGTTATAACAAAATCTAAAGTACAATAAAAAGTACACATGAAGTCACCGAGGAACCAGCAGCCGTTTGTGAGGAGAATCTGAAAGGACATGAGAAGGCCCACAAAGAAGTCGGAGACAGCCAGAGAGCGTAGGAGGAGGTTGGTGGGGGTGTGGAGCTGCCTGCATTGATAGAGAAACATGAGGTGTATCAGTGTTTGCACTGAAGTACCAGGTAGTAAATCTGAACCCCAAAGATTTCAAATCCATGTTAAAAATTGTAAAACACATCCACATAATCAGATAGGAACATTTTTAACATCGACTATTCATTCTTGTCATAACTGTCATAATTTAAATTAAATATTTTGCTACTTGAAGTGGGAGATGGAGATGATGACCAACAGGTTGAGAGTCGCAGTGAGCAGAGAGATGAAGGACAGCACAATGTAAATAAGCACATCCTCAGTGTGTGAGCGCCTTGGCTTTCTACAGGAGGTGTTGAGGAGTTCAGGAAAGCAGAGGTCAGCTTCTTTCAGGGTCTCCATCACCGAAGAGGATAAGAAGAGATGCTGCTGAGCTCGGGCAGCTTTATGACCACACCTCTCGATCATGTTGTATCATTTATCTCTATTTTCTTGTTCATCCCCTTGTCCCTCTCAGCCTACCACAGCTTGTCCAGCTGAAGCCCCTCCTCTTAAGTCATCATGATTCATCTTGTACTTCCCTCCCTCATTGATCCTGTAACCATCTGCATATGCTGAAATTAGTCCTAAATGTTAATCAAACGGTGGACAGTATAGACAACCTTAAACAGGGCAACAAAGGGTCACAAGGAAGGATAGTACAGTGCTTTTGATTTGTCATCGGCCTCTTTACTTCACAGTTGACATTATTTACCAAAACATGGGAAACGCATTTTTAGATTTTACTTTGGTATTATATCATATTTGTAACAATATAGAAAGCAGTGCTTATACACTGATCAGGCACTGCTCTGCACTGCATACACTACGTCGCTCTTCTTGTGTTTAGCTATTTGTTCTTTCGGGGGGACAAGTCTCTGTCTCAGGGTGTTGGTGGGTTTAAATGTGAACAGGTATGTGGTGTTTTCTGAAAATCCTTTCGAGCTTCTCCGACCCTCCAGCCATGTAAGGAATCACCTTTGACTCCGAGTCTCTGCTCTGTCTGTTGACCTTCGGTTGGATCTGGATGACATCTTGTATAAGGCCCGCTTAGGACAACCGCGGGCCTTGAGAAAGGTCCTCAGATGTCTATCCTCCTTCTTTTGGGCATCAGAGGAGGTGGGGATGTTTTCCGCCCTGTGGTGCAGGGTCCTGATGACTTCTAATTTGTGTTCTTTAGGAGACGTGGTTGAAAAAAATCAGACATTTAGCTGCCGCCATACTGCAGTAATGTTGTCAAATGTTCAACTACTGGGAGTCACCCCTACTTATCAGTCTGTCATAATTGGACAGCATATTTCCATACATTTAGCCATTAGTTAGAGAAAATGCTGTGGCTGATTTCTCTTCATTTTTTAGGTGAGGGGTTGGGGCACCAGTCATTAGCACTGGATAGAATGGTGGATCAATCACGGTTCAATTCTACTGACATGGAGTCATCCTTGACTTCCTTTTGCTGAATATCAGGTTGTTCTGAGAGTGTGATAAGCACATGTCCTTGTTCCTGTCAAAACACAAAAGCATTGTTTTTCATTATGAAATTGCAGCAAAGAACATGTCAAGTTTACAGGAAAATAATATTTAATTGAGAAAAGAAATGAAAATGTTGAGAATGTTGAGAATCAAAAAGGAATAAGTAATTAAAGATAGAAACAGCCCCTGCTACTGAAAGGAAGTTGTCACCAGGGGGGAAGAGGAGGAGGGATGTGGAGGGAAAAGAGATAAAGCAGCCACATGACATTTGACTTTGTGTGGGAAATCAGACAGAGCTCAGCAGCTCCTGTTTTTCCAGCGATGGAACTCTTTCAGGACTCTGAACTCTGCTTCCCACATCTCCCCAACTCCTCCTGCAGGACAGCCATTGGTTCTTACTCTGCATCCCTGCTCACTTACATCCTGCTGTCCTGCATCTCTGTGCTCACGGTGACTCTCAACCTGCTGGTCATCATCTCCATCTCCCACTTCAAGTAATCAAACATTTGACCATTTTATTACAAAAACAGTCGTGTTTCTTAATGTTTTGTATTCATTTCAAGTTTTTTCAGTCAATCATTGACATTAAGAGTAATGATGAATCTATTGCTGCTCTTTCTCTCCAGGCAGCTCCACACTCCCACCAATGTCCTACTTCTCTCTCTGGCTGTCTCAGATTTCTTCATCGGCATCGTCATGTTCTTTCAAATGTTGACCACAAACGGCTGCTGGTTCCTGGGTGACCTCATGTGTAGTCTGTATTATGTTACGGCCTGCATTAGTACCTCTGCCTCAATAGGAAACATGGTTCTCATATCCATTGATCGTTATGTGGCTATTTGTTTCCCTCTGCATTACTCCACCAAAGTCACTCAGAAAAGAGTTCAAGTCTGTGTTTATATCTGTTGGACATGTTCGGCTCTAAGCAACGGCCTGATGCAGAAGGATAACCTGCAAAACCCAGGCAAGTATAACTCCTGCTATGGAGATTGTGTTCTGGTTATTGATTACATTGCCGGACGTGTTGATCTGTTTTTGTCCTTCATCGGTCCTGTCACTGTCATCATAGTTCTGTATATGAGAGTATTTGTGGAGGCTGTGTCTCAGGCTCGTGCCATGAGGTCTCACATCGCATCAGTCCCATCTCAGGGCCCAGTGAGTGTCACTGTTAAGAAATCGGAACTGAAAGCAGCGAGGACTCTCGGTGTTGTTATTCTGGTGTTTCTCATATGTCTCTGCCCGTATTTTTGTGTTACACTTACAAGCCAGGACACTTTGATAAATACCTCATCTTCTGCTTTTGTACTATATTTGTTTTATTTTAACTCTTGTCTAAATCCTGTGATCTATACCTTTTTCTACCCCTGGTTTAGAAAATGTATCAAATTCATTGTTACACTCCAGATACTGCAGCCTGACTCTTGTGAGGCCAACATAACATAAGCAGTATGAAGTTTTAAAACACAATTTAGTTGCTCAAATTAATCTGAACATCTTCATATCAATACATGAATAAGCGTTCTTGGGGAACGCATACATCTGTACCCAGATTGTGAAAATTTCTGTGAAGAGTCTTTACTTTTTCATGTAAATTTCAGGGATTATAAAAGGTAAATGTGTGAGAAAACAGAAAACAGCATAACTTTAATTTATTGTGATGTAAAAACAACTGTAAAAGCAGCCTTTTCCCACCTGTTCAACGTGAACAGATTGACATGCAAAAAAGAAAAAGATATAATGATTAAGCTAACAATATTATTCACAAATTAAAGGTTCGAGGATTTTTCCTTAAGATTGAAGTTAAGGAAATGCTGTAAAGCTTTGATTATGTGTCGGTTTTCTTGAGCAATTATAATAATTTGACATTTATTGTCCAAGGACCAGTGCATGAGCAACACTTATAGTCACATATGTAGTTGACTGATTTAAACATCCAAATGTTGAAATGTTCGGAAAAGTACAAAACCTTGTTTCCTGTACTATGAGTATGAAGTGTAGTTAGCTTTGTGTGACTAGAGTTTTTTTAATCGAACGTTGTTTGTGTGTTAAACATCACCTGCATCAGCATTACAGGGGACATCCCACTTGTGGGACAACTTACCTCACTGAGGCGGCAAAAAAAAAGCAAAAAACTGGATTAATAAAAGTTCTCATTAAAACTCAGGAGACCAAATTGTTCTGTTTTCACAGAATAGTTCCACGTCACAGTAGGTAAAGCACTGGTGTAAATGAAATTAGGGGTGAATTTAATTCGCTGCATGTTTGAGGTATTGCGCCCGCTCGCTCACAGTCTATGCATAAGTGAGAATTGAAATGAAATGAAGCCATTAACAGTATTTTTATTTACACTTGTATTTTTGAATCAAATGTCTGTAAAGCAGCTTTATCTATTTCACATTTGATTTAAAGATGCGCGTGTAATTAAATAATGTGGTAACCAGGTCTCTCTAAAGCATGAAACCACATATTTAGACTCCAACACTGTTTCCAACCACTTTTGTCACTTTTTTGCTGTATGTGGTAGAAGAAATATTACAAATGACAAAAACACATTTTTAAATCAAATGCCATGTGCAGTAAAACCCTAGTAAAATTCCAGTTTATTTTCCATGACAGTTTAAGATTTACATTTCCCTGCCTCAGTGCAGAGGTCAGCCACTGTGTACAGATGTAAGCAAGTGGACTGGATTTCATACCAACAAGTAGGTGATGCTATACAGTGACATTAAGCACTAAGCACTAAGTATGTTTTGTTGGGAACAATGATGATGATTCGAACATTTTAGGATGAATAAAGCCACGTTTATCTACACAAACCAAATCCAAATCAAGTCAGGTGGTGAATGTGTAGTGTGTCATTGTCTTTTGACTTGATATTCATAGGAGCTACGTACATTCTGCCTTTGGTCAGCGTTCAGACACGACAAATGTGATCCACTTCCCCATGTGCTGTTGAAGACAGATGATACAACTGGTGTCACACTTGAGTGTTGAGGATGGCAGTGGCTATCTCCATGGTTACTTACTCAGGCCCCCTGCTTAGCACATCTTTCTAGAGGTATTTGCCACGACAGTTCAGAAACACATGCAGAAAGTCTTACGCAGCTGCAGACTGCACGATAGGTGGAAAACCTGCTCTCAAATGGAAAAGTTCCCGGAAAGACAGGAAATGTCCACTCCAACTAGCATCCAGTTTAAGGTAAAAAGAAATATTAAATCCGCTCAGCAGTTAGCATCTATGCCGTAAGCCATTCGGAATTGCAAATCAATGCAACTACCAGAAGAAACAGGAAAAAGAATAATTTACTAACCTCTAGCTGAAATTTTTGCTACACTAGATATTTCAACATATACATGAAAGTCATCTAATACACCTTAATAAACGTAAAAATCTCAGCACAGAGCATCAGCACGCGAACACAGCAATATATTTTAATTGGTTTCTTATTAGTAAATCAGAGAAAATGAATGTACACTGTCATAAATAACTACCTTCTTATTCTCTTCTGCTCTCAGTGTGTTGTTATAAATAAATTATAAATAAATGATTACTATGTCCTAAGAGTAGTGGGACTTGTCTACACTCCTGCTGTGTCATACAATAAAACTGTTAAGGATATAAACACATTAAAGCATGATGATTTATTTAGTTTTGTTTTGGGGTCACCAATTGCATCAGGCAAGATTGGTTACAAACACAATTACAAAATGACACCACTCAAAACTGTCCAGTACACCAAGACACAAGACAATGTCATTTTTCAAAACCCATTATTAAAATGAATAAGAGGGCCAAAATATTAGCACCACTTCCAAATATAATGCACTAGTCCACTGCTCCCTGATGTTGGTCTCTACACTATTTTAGCATAACAGGAGTCAGGCTGCAGTATCTGCAGTGTAACAATGATTTTGACCGATTTTCTAAACCACGGGTAGAAAAAGGCGTAGATCACAGGATTTAGACAGGAGTTAAAATACAACAGCCAGACTCCTGAGGGTAAGTATGAACTGCTGTCTTCGACGCGCTTACCTACAAGGGATGAGGAGTAATACGGGCAGAAACATATTAGAAACACAACTACTACAACACCAAGTGTCCTGGCTGCTTTCACCTCTGATTTCTTAGCAGTTAGTGAGTGGTGTCGTGGGACAGCTGCAATGTGGGAGTGAACGGCACGAGCCTGAGACACAGCGACTACAAAGACCCTCATATACAGAACTATGATGACCGTAATGGGAACAATAAAGGTGAAAACACAGTCAGCACTTCCTTTGATATAGCTAAGGACAACTACACACTGTCCATAACAGGGGTTTTGGGAATCATGTGGTCTCAGAAAGTCCTTTAAAATGAGACCGTTATAGAGAACAGAGCAGATCCAACATAGACAAACACACACTTTGGTTCTGTCCAGTGTAACTCTGGTGGTGTAGTGCAGAGGGTCACAAATAGCCACATAACGATCAGCTGATATGAGCACCACATTTCCAACCAAAGAAGAGGTGATGGTGAAACTTAAAATGTAATACAGAGCACACATGAGGTCGCCCAGGACCCAGCAGGCTTCTGTGAAAATGATTTCAACTGGTATCAACAGGAGGCCAACAAGGAGGTCTGAGAAAGCCAGAGAGAGGGTGAGGAGGTTGGTGGGGCTGTGGAGCTGCCTGGAGATAGAAAAATATCACAATAACAATTCAAAGCAGTACAGAAGTGGTAGCAAGGGTCTTCTTAGGGTTAAGACATTATTCTGAATTGCCTGCTTTAATTATGTTTCACCACAATATCTATGACTATATCTTGGATTATATAGAAGATAAGAAATACATAATTATCAATTTTTAGAAAGCCATCAAAAGGCATAGACATTTTTCAGTGTGCAAATGTAAGATTGTAATGCTGAGAGTTTATCTCTGCCTGAAGTAGGAGATGGAGATGATGACCAGCAGGTTAAGAGCTGCCGTGAGCACAGAGACCAAGGACAGCACAAGGGAAACAAGCGCGGCAGCGGAATGAGGCAGCGTAGGTTTCCTGCAGGAATTGTTGAGCTGTGGAAAGCAGAGTTCTGAACCTTCTGTAACCTCCATCGTATGGTAGAGAGCAAGTGCCAGGTCCTGTAGGTCTACAGTGTCACCTTTTCTGTGATGCAGCTTATGTAGCTCTTCCTCCACAGGTGCCCCACCCTTCTTTCTTGCTACGTTACTGCTTTTTTTCTGCAGCAAAGAAGTCCGTCATCTGGGGTCAGCTCTAGCTCAGCCTCACCCTATGGCCCGTGGACGACTGAGGGGTGTTATTTGTAGAATTTGGGGAAAATAATAAATTTGATCCATTTTGAAACAAGGCTGTAACATAACAAATTGTGGAGAAAGTTTAGCTCTTGGATACTTTCTGTGAATGAGAAGCAGTGTAACACGCTTTGGATACCAGCAAGGTAGAAAAGCGGACCATTTGCCATTTCCCCAATGCTTGATGAGTGGCTCCAGGTTTGTTAAATTGGGCCGTTAATTTTAAATTGCAAGGTGGATGTCTATGGACAGTCTGAAGCTGTACGCTGATAGCAACAAAAACAGTGAGGTCAAGTAAACAGCTTTCAAAAGACCTCACATGAAACTGGCAAACCTCCGTGAAGCTGGAGAGGGATATAAAAATATTTCAAAACACAACAGTCAGTACAACAGTACTGACTGCAAAGACCCAATTGAGCAGCCTGTCTGACCTCTATAAAAGTTGATTTACTCAGAAACAAAACTATTAGTGTTTTAGTGTCACGCAGATCTAGTCCTAACTGAATCGCTGGGGGATGGTTTTACATAAGATTTTTGACTTTGAGACCAGAAGAAAGTCTTATTGGCTCAATTCTTAGTTATGTACGGTCCTACATGTTGAGATAGTACACACCAATGAGACATGCTATGTGATAGCATATTTAGCCTGTTGTGCTTTGGTTGTTCTATCCAGTGACACAAAGTGAAATATGTTATGTTAAGGACTTGTAATTTCCGGAGGTGTATTCAGAATATTGTAGCATGTATTACATGGTCACCTGCATTTAATATATTCTGCCCTTACAATTATATACTTTAGTACAAATCATCCACATTTCTAAATTCGTCAACACTGTCCTTTAATATAATATGTAAACAATATTAAATACACTTCATTGTAGCGTGGACTTTTTTTTATTACCTTTAGTTCTGTTATTTAAAATTATAAAGGCACAGCAATTTCATTCCAATATTAGAAATTTCTCTCGAGCATTCATTCAAATGTATCCATATCCAAGGGTGGAGGTTCCTTTTAAATTGAGTACACTACAAACACACAACAAAAACAGAACAGAAACAGAAACAGAGCTTTAGATTAAGTGAAAATAAAACCCTCCCTAATTGATTCCACCATTGCATTCATAATAAAACGTGTTCAGATGGAGCCATGAATAGAATGTGCACCTCTCTAGAGCATGTTGGCCTCACAGGATTCGGCTTGCAGTATTTTAAGTGTAACAATGAGTTTGATAGATTTTCTAAACCAGGGGTAAAGAAAGGCATAAATCAAAGGGTTTAGGCAGGAATTAAAATAGTACAAATATATCACAAAAGCAGCAGAGGAAGAATGCAGCAAAGTGTCTTGGCCTGTAAGACTGACAATATAATATGGACAGAGACATATTAGAAACACACCAACAACAACACCAAGAGTCCTGGCTGCTTTCAGTTCAGACTTTTTCGCTGTGACTGTCACTGAACGTTGGAGTGAGACAGCGGCAATGTGAGACCTCATGGCTCGAGCCTGAGACACAGCCACCACAAAGACTCTCATATACAGAACTATGATGACAGTGATGGGAACAATGAAGGAAATAACAAGATCTGCTAGTCCAGCAATGTAGTTAATTAAAATAACACACTCTCCAAAGCAGGAATTATACCTCCCTGGCTGTTTCAGGTTATCCTTTAAATATAAACCTGTATAGATAATAGAACATATCCAACACAGGCAAACGCAGATCTTGACTCTCCTCTGGGTAATTTCAGTTGAGTAACGTAAAGGTTTACAAATAGCCACATAGCGGTCAACAGAAATGAGCACCATGGTTCCTACTGAGACAGAGCCAATAATGAATGCTAGATACTGATAAAGGTTACACATGAGGTTACCAAGAAACCAGCAGCCATCAATTTGACAGAACATGAGAAGGCCCATAAAGAAATCTGAGACAGCCAGTGACAGGAGGAGGTGGTTGGTGGGAGTGTGGAGCTGCCTGCAGAGAAAGATCGTCAATTTATGTGTCATTATTTATTATAGCAATCGTATTTGAACACAAAAGATTCACGTTACACATTTTCTTGTATCCTGATTGATTATTTCAATTATTTACTTAAAGTGGAAGAGATTAGGACGTATAGTAATCAGAGACATTTATGATTCACATTAAAGCAGATGGAACAAAGACTCAAATACATAACTATTATTTGACCATTTTTACATTATAATCCTAATTATTTTTGTACCACAACTTTTAACTGTGAGCTACCAGTTTGATTAAGTAATGAAATATGTAGATACTTGAAGTGGGAGATAGAGATGATGACCAGCAGATTGAGAGATGCAGTGAGCAAAGAGACAGAAAACAGCAGAACGTAAGTCAGCATGGTCTGAAAGTGAGGACGCTTCGGCTTCATACAGGAGGCGTTGATCTGTGGAAAGCAGAGTTCAGTTTCCTCTAAGGTTTCCATCACCAGAGAGGAGAAGCTGCTGTGCTCTGGCAGTTTTCTGTTCCACAGGTGACTTATCTCTGTTCTCCTCACTGGCCCCTCCCTTTTCTTCGGAGGGCTTGCAAAATGCACAGTTTCATCTGATGGCTACACGTATTTAAAAAAAAAAATATTCAGGAATTACTGAAGTTGTAGCATATTCTCCTGAGGAGGATAAGAATGTATTAATGCCTGTTTTATCAGTGGTCCATCCAGTACTTGTCAAGAGATTTCACATTTTCCACTAATACATCCACAGGATGTTTGTGTTGAGAAGTATCTTGTTTCAGTCCTACTGCCACAAATGCGTCCTTGTTTGAGCCCTATCAACCTAAAGACTTTTTAAATGTTACCAAAACCCATGGTATTTTACTCTGACTTTTTGAGAGTTTGAAAAAAAAGAGATTCTTTTTTTATGGGTCATAATGGAAAAAGCAATAGATGTTCTTAATAAGATTTTGTTTATAATGTATCAAACTCACTTGACCCAGGCAAATGTTTTAAAGAATGTCTATTGTAGTTCATCAAGCGAGCAGAATGCAGTGGTTGATGATGAAGTAGTGTTAACACAAGCCACAAAAAAAATTATTTAAACTTTTATTTACAACAAAATCAGCAAAACACACTTTACAGATAAGCCTGTTTTGTTGCATCGGAAAGCATTGCTTGGTCCAGTCCTTTTGCAGCACATGCTCATGTTTGGGGGAACCGTTTGCGTTTGATCAGGAAGGCCAGCTCATTCCTGGGGATGTCTCAGGAAGGGAAGATGTTAGGCAAGCTATCACTCTTGTTAGAGAATTAATCTCACCCCACACAGTAACATCTCTGAGCAGCTCCTTCAGTCACATCCCAAGTGCGTGAAGGAGGAACATCGTAGGTCTCTCTCCCTTTGTCCCTTCTGTTGTCAGACTTTACAACCAGAGCTGCTTCCATTTACATTCACATTTAGCAGACACTTTTATCCAAAGCAACTTACAAGCAACTTACAAGTGAGGTACAAGACAAGCAAAAATCTAAGTCAAGGATCACCCTGTGGGTGAGAGACAGATCTTTGAACCTGATGCGGGCAGCTACAGGAAGCCAGTGTAGAGATCTAAAAAGTGGTGTGACATGGGTCTTTTTTGGCTGATTAAAAATGAGGCACGCTGTCACATTTTTGATCATCTACAAGGGTTTGATTGTAGATACCAGTGACCCCATTAACAGAGCGTTGCAGTAATCAAGATGAGATACAACCAGAGCCTGCACAATGAGTTTGGTAGGGTCTGAGCTTTTTGATATTGTAGAGGGCAAAGCGGCATACTCTAGAAACTTTGAAGTTCTTTAAAGTCCTTAAGGCTCAATTGGTCCTCAATGATGACCCCCAGATTTTTGGCCGACTTAGTGGGGACAATCACTGTAGATCCAATGTTGAGGTTGATGTTGTGTTAAGTCGAAGGTCTGGCTTGGAAGACAAGGACTTCTGTCTTGGAGAGGTTGAGCTGAAGATGTCTCATGCAGACAGATTTCTGAGAGACAGGCAGAAATGCTTAATGAGACAGTGGAGTCATCTGGTGGAAAGGACAGGAAGAGCTTTGTGTCATCAGCATAGCAGCGATAGGAAAGGCCATGTGAGTGGATGATAGAACCCAGGGATGTAGTATAGATGGAGAAAAGAAGAGGACCAAGAACTGAACCATGCGGCACACTGGTAGAAAGACTGCAAGAATGAGAAACATGTCCCTGCCAGGATACCTTGAAGGTTCGTCCTGATAAGTAAGACTGAAGACAGGCTAGGGCAGATCCAGAGATGTCCAAGTCAGAGAGTGTGGACAAAAGGATCACAGTGTCAAAGGCTGCAGATAGGTCAAGTAGGATTAAGACAGAAGACTGACCTGCAGCTTTTGCAGCTCCCTGACCTGATTAGCCAGGAGTGTAAGAGAAGGCAAAATTGAGAGTGCAGCAGGGGGGGGGCATGTTCTGTGGTGTGATCCAGGTCAAATCTCCAAGCAGAGTCTGCGGTGAGGAGAAATCTGATTACTCATCTGCTGAGTGTGTACACAGGTTTCAACTAGGTTTAGTGCGTGTAGACCACTGTCCCTGGTTACTCCAATGCATCTAAACACGTTCACTGTGTGCAAAGAGGTTAAGGATTTAAAAAAACAAAATACTGTAAGAGAGGATACTTTGACTTTCATTGAAGGTGTCTGTTATATAACTTAACTATATTGTTCTTTTGTCCATCCTAACTTTCACCCTTACTCAGGAATTATATCCCTTTTCCCATCATACATCAATACATCTGTATTGTAAATTGTATCTCTGCTGATGTTTAATCACAATAATTCTTAAACACTATATATTAATGCTTTTTATTTAAAATCCCTTCGAAAAAAATATGCTAAGCAGGAAAGTTATTGTTAGGATAAATGGATGTTTGACTTCAGAATCTAGTGGCTACTTTTCTCTGTTAAGTGAGACCACAATCCTTCCCTAACCCTAAAGTACTGTGATATTATGAGTGATCATTTGTATCACAAAAGAAATGTTTGCTAAACTGCAATGATAAGAGGTTTTGCCTCTATTATCGTACCCGTGTGATTTGAGGAATAAAAGAACAGCACAGTGTAGAACAGTCTTACTTACTTATTGGTCTTATTACATTGCTCTTTTAAGCTATGATAAAGAAAACAAGTGTCAACGACAAACAAAGCCTGTGCTGTATTTGCTTTAAGGCCACAAGTTCAGAAATAGTTAAATGTAGCCGTCACTGGATTTATGAAGTATCAAAATCACTGCCTTATAAATAAAGTGAAGATATGTTTAATTTCCCAAAACGTGTCCTACAATGTCTGGAGAAGCCACACAAACAGACTTATTTCATCACTATGCATATATTTTAGATTTTAATGTTGAATAAGTTTATACACCACATAACACACTAAAGAAGTGTATCAGTAGAGGTGTGGCAGTAAGATTAAAGCTGGGCTTTGGAAGAGGACTAAAGAAAAACAGGATTTTCACTTCCTTACAATATGCAATAATATTGACATTGTTTAACATGGTTGATATATCAACAAACTCTCTTTACTTAAGGAAAGGCCTCATTTCTATCACTCCGCTGTATCTCTTAACATATTGGTGTTATGGGAACCAGGCCTTAAAATTTCAAGTGTAACAATGAGTCTAATAGATTTTCGGAACCAGGGGTAGAAAAAAGCATAGACTATGGGATTTAAACAGGAGTTAAAATAGAACAAACATATTATAAAGGCAGCAGATGAAGTACTGAGCAAGGTATCCTGGCCTAGAAGTGTAGAGCTGAAAAATGGGCAGATGCAAAATAGAAAAACCACAATAACTACACCCAGAGTCCGGGCTGCTTTCATCTCTGACTTTTTACTAAATACACTCACTGAACACTGGAGTGAGACAGCTGCAACGTGAGACCTCATGGCTCGAGCCTGAGACACAGCCACCACAAACACTCTCATATACAGAACTATGATGACGGTGATGGGGATGATAAAGATGATGATGAGATCTGCAATTTGTTCAACGAATGTGATGATTAGGAGACACTGTCCCGTACAGGAATGATACCGGCCTGGTTGTTTGAGGTTTTCCTTCATCAGGACACTAAGTAGGAAGACAGAAGAGATCCAACACAATAAAATCCAGTATCCAACTCTTTTTGGAGTGACTTTGATGGCGTAATTCATAGGGTCACAAATAGCCACATATCGGTCAACTGATATGAGCATCATTGTTCCTATTGAGCTACAGGTCATAGTGAAGTCAAACACACCATACAGAGCACACATGAAGTCACCTAGTAGCCAGCAACCGTCTATGAGCATAATTTGAAACAACATTACGAGGCCTATAAAGAAATCGGAGACAGCCAGAGACAGGAGAAGGAGGTTGGTGGGAGTGTGGAGCTGCCTGGAAAGGAAAGAGAGCAACATGCTTATCATTTCTAATATCAACTATCATTCCAGCTGATCATGAAACCTGAAGGAAAACCATTTCAAAACCGTAATATAAGTTTACAGTTTACAAATTATTAGAACGTGTGTCTACTTGAAGTGGGAGATGGAGATGATGACCAGCAGGTTGAGAGTCACAGTGAGCAGAGAGATGAAGGACAGCACAATGTAAATAAGAACAGAGACAGAGAGAGGACGCTTTGTCTTCCAGCAGGATGTGTTGAGCTGTGGGAAGCAGAGTTCAACTTCCTCTGCCATCACAGAGAAGTGAAGCTACTGAACTCTCTGTAATAACATATGTATCTTCTTTGTCCCTCCTCTAACATTTCCCCTTACTACCAAGTTAATGTTCCTCCTCCTATTCTCTGTAGATTATTGATGTTTATTCACAATATTTCTTTGTGTATACTTGAAAAGAAACAACCAGACCTGGTTATCATCCACTACATCTGCGTATTTTTGATTTTAGTAATACAATCATAAAGTGTCACAAATCGTTTTCTCACTTGGCTACTAGAGGAGACTGTCCTGTAATTAAACTCTGTAGGTACAGGACGTAGTCTGTACAAGTGGGCAAAAAGGACGACATTAATATTATTTTTATTATATTATTATTATTAGACACACAAGGGACGCTGGGGTGGATGAATGGGTCAACAAAGCAGAGGACTTTAACACAGGGGACAGAGTTCAAGTTCAGTGTGAAACAACTACTTGGTGCTTTGTTATAGGAAGTCATGTAACAGACATTATGTGATGAAGCGGTGCTCAAAGCTCAACACCTAACCAGATTGATTTAGCACCTAACCCTGATGCCTTTGTGTTCAACCCTCATATAAAGTGATATATTTGAACAGTTTTGATTCAGCATTGGAGTGTTTGGGGCTGAAACATTTCATGAAACTGTATATTTGTTTGGGCGCTAATGCCACCCACCATTTTGGTACATGGCACCAAAATGAGTGCAAACGCCTGCCGAAATCAGGCGGCGGGTATCAGGAAACGTTTTTGTTGGACCCAGAAAAGAGCAGAGCACGGAGGAATTGGAAAGCAACAATAGTTTATTGGGTAAAGAGTAACTGATGGCACAGCAGGGGTGGCGGTTCTTAATGGGTGAGCAAGGGGGGAGGCGACCGGGAAGCAGCAGGGCAACTGGTAGGGGAGTGGTGCAGCAGCAGAAAACCAGGGAGGAGGTGCAGGTTCGCAGACAGCAGGAATATAGAAGGATGATAACTAAAGGCGGCTGGAAAATCCAGGGAGAGGAAACATAACAGGAACCTAACAAAGTAACAACTTTTCTGCGAACAGCAGCCGTCCCCAGTAACACTGCCAACGAGCGGGAATCTCCACAGCCACATAGAGATCTTTGGACAAAGAGAATGCTCTCTCAGGAAAACAATCTGGCAGAGGAGAACAGATGAATAGGGTTTATACTGATTAGGAGCCAGGAGAGAGAGAAAAAGGCAGGAGAGAATCAGAGCTGATCACCAGGGCAACGTGAATCAGCCTCACAACTGTGACAGCGTGACTGGCAGCCTGCTAATTGCTTCAGACTTCTGGAGATCTGGAGTATTAAAGCCACAAATCATATATCTCAGCAAACTGATTTCCTCTCTTCCAGATGCTTATTTTCAGCTGGATGCTGTTTCCATTCCCTTATTTGGAAACACTAAAAAGAGTAAGAAAAAACATTTTTTTTCAACATTATATTAATTTCACATTCAGCTACTGCAAGTGTTATCAGAAATTCATGTAGAATCAAACTGTCTCATTTTCTCTCTCTCTCTCAAAGGTTTGTGTCAAAAGTGCATAAAATCCTTTAACCTGCAGTATCCAAAGTTGAATCCTGTCGTGTGAACTGCGATTTTCTACCTTATCGTTTCCCAGACAGACTGGCCATCCTGGACATCTAAGGACAGTTCTCATATAAACAAGATGGCGTCCAGATGCAGCAGAAGGACAACAGAGTGCAGAGACTCAAAGTCAAAAGTAAAACCTAGTGATTCCTTACATGGCTGGAGTGTAAGGAAGCTGAAAAGGATTTTCAAAATCACCACGTAGCAGTTCACTTCAAATCCACCAACACACTGAGACAGAGACTCGTCCACCTAACTTGCGGAACACTTTAACCCGAGAAGAGTAACCTGGTGGATGCAGTCCAATGCAGTGAGTGTGAAGAAACTAAGCAACACCCCAGGACCAGAACCAACAGTGTGGCAACATCTGAACTTTGAGAAAAACCATGTACGCATTTCATATGAGACAGGAGTACGCAGAGCTATGTGTGTCCACATGGAGAATCTTCTCCACAGAGGAGGCATCAGGCACAAACTGTCTCGAGTTTTTCATGCTGCCCTTTCATCCCATCCCAGTAATATTAGGATCACATGAAAAACCCACCAAGGATTTTATGCCAAATGATCCCCTCCTAGGGGGACGTACAGTTTTAAGAGTTGTGATCATTATATCCTGATGACTCTGCCCCACTCTCACCTCCTGTTGTGTTTAGTCAAGGTGACAAACAAGGGTCTACTCTGGAGGATATAAGTGGGTCTTCCTAGCTAATTTCCCTCAGACTAAAGAAGGGGATGAGTAGAAACATTTTCACCAAGAAGAAAGACACTGACAGGACTAAACCTTTAGATAACTGAACCTGGATGACTAAGAAAATCCACTGTCTTAGTTTCCAATCTTATAGAAATATTTTCAACTACCTTAGAAAAGTAAAGCTAAACAATCTAAAACAAAATCTGTGTGGTTTCAGGTTAGAACTGAGATCTAATGTGTACTATGAATTCAAAACAGACTCTTTCTGAGCAGAAACCAAAAACAGAAAACGTAAGTCAGAAAATATTTTTTCACATAGCTTCATTTTATTTACTTCCCAGTTTCTCTCAGTAGCATATGGGTTGAATAGCTTTGCATTTAATTGGTCTGACTTTAAGGTTCTTTAAATGGTTGACTCAACATAACACATTTCCCGTAACTTATCCTTGTTTCAGAAACAAGGATAACAATCAGTGCAATTGATGTAATTGCTTAAAGCGGCGAAAAGAAAAATGCATCAACTCTTGGGCTGAGACAGGACCTTAAAATGATTGTATTACAAAGGCAGCATATGCACAGCTTCACAAATAGCACCACAGTGGTCAACGGATATGAGCACCATGGTTCCTATTGAGCTCAAGCTACTAAAGTCCACAACACAATACTGAGTGGACATGAGGCCACCAAGGAACCAGCTGCCATCTATGAGCAGGATTTGATACAGCGTGACGGCCACTGCAATCGCTGTGTGTGAATGGGAATCAGCATTGTAAAGCGCTTTGGATAAAAAGTGCTGTATAAGTGGCCATTTACCATTTAACCTAGTTTGCTTCAAGTTGAAAATAAAGACCCGGTGCTTCTAATGCTTGTGTAATTGGTACAAAATATATCATCAATCACAACAACCCTCACAACAGTGCTCACACTTAAGTCAGAATATTATTTCCCCGCTATATATGGTGACATATGTTGTATTTCTGCAAGACGGCAACAAAGTTGCAGAAAATAGCTTGTATTTTTTTGTATTTGTACGTAATGCAGTGTCTAAATGCCAAAGCAGAGCATTCACCAAAGAAAGAAAAACAGTATTTGTTTCTCAGAATTATAACTTAGCCACAAGGCAACAACATATGTTATCTTTTGGTGGGATAGATTGTGTAATCACATCCTTTGGTCATGTGTATGAGTTATATAACAAATTGAGAAAGTTTTGAAAGTTGTAAGAGAAATGATGTCCTCCAAAACACGACCATTAAGAGTTTACTTTGATTTGTTGGTTTTCTTTGCAATGGTTGCATCATTTGTTGGCGGTGAGGGTTGTTTTCCTGCTTTAACACCTCTGATTGCAGTAGTGAGATCAGGTGACGCTAATGAAGGCAGGTGTGAAAAACTCTGAGCCACACTCAGAGGTACACAGCCATTAGCAGCAGCTAATTGGATGCACACTGAGAGTTGGTCAAAGCCCAACACACACACACACACACACACACACACACATACTGATGACAAATGACAACATCAAACACAACAATGTATTAGCCGTCCCAAGGTAGCGTGTGTTTTTTCTCAATCAGGTCAAATAATAACCATGTTTGTGATCAAAATGTAATTAAAAAAAGTAAGTTTGGTTGTTTCTAACCTTTATATCCATTTGTTGCACTGCTTCAAGCAATAATGAATCACATGTTGCAGTCTTGAGGTTGCATCACAAAGTTAAAAGGTGGTGATCTTAACTACAAATTTTACTTTGAGTATATTAGACAATCATTGCATCATATTTCAGTGCACTGATGCTGCATCAAGTGCCCTGACGAAATCATCTGACACTAATGAAAGCAGGTGTAAAGATGCAAAACTTAGCAGCAACTAAAAAAACTACACAATGTTCAATTTAGGCAAGTTGAATATGAAAAGACGGTGCAATAAAAAAATCCCCAAAGAAACAATAACTCATGTGGCCTAGAAGTAGGGGCACACAGAGTGTGTGCTGTGTGCCAGCACAGGCAAGTGTACATGGTCAAGGGACCACAAGCTAGTGTAGCTGGGAAAAAATGCACGTCAAAGTTAAAAATTAGTAATCAAACAGGACACAAAATTTAGACGCCACAAGCATCGCAATCTACCTTATTAACGCTTTTGCACTTATGTTGCAAAACCGCTCCAGAATTCCCTTGCGAAAGTATCCGCAAACCACTGCATGGAATGTGAGGAAGATGAAAAGGAGAAGTTTGAAAAGCATCATTTTCTTTTCACTTCACAACTACGTGCCACTTTGTGTTGGTCCATTACATAAAATCCCAATAAAATAAATTTATGGTGGTAATGTGACAAAACCTAAAGAAAAGTTCAAGGGGATACTTTGGCAAGGCATTGTAAACTTATCAACAAACTCAAGAGGGGGAAATTCAAACTCCTGTGAATAACATAACTAACCAGCGGAAGGTCCAACGATCATTCACCGTACTGCATTGATGGAGGTGAGTGACTAGGTATGAAGGCTGAAGAATCTTTGGAGTCCTACGACGAGTACGAGCAAAAATGGGGTGCAGCAAGTGATGTAGAGTAGACGTCTGAGTCTAGTGGTTAGTGGGAACAGGGGTCACATGCAGCAGCCAGGGGAGCTGAATGGGTTTTTAGAGAGGCTTGGTCTGTTGGTTAAACTGAGGAGCTGTCAGAGTCCAGCGTAGAGTAGAAAAGAACCATTGTGGAGAGGCAGCAGAGTTGTGTAAATGTCGAGCAGGTGAGTAGGGAAGGTGTTAGAGTCAGACAGGGTAACAACAAACTGTAGCAGGGGCCCTGTGATGTCAGAGCGACTGGTCTGTAGTGTGAAAACCGGGGCCTGTTGGTCGGCACAGGCTCTCCGTCAGTCGGCTCGCCTCCTCTTTGGGGGAGGGGGGAGCTGCTGGGTGAATGCCAGCCGGGGTCGGATGGGGTCAGGTTACAGCACAATCGACCAGGTAAAGAAAAGCTTTATTACCCAAAGCTGTGGGATGATGACGGTAGTAACCAACTTTAAATGATATTGTTATTATTTTACAAGGGATGTTTTTACGTCTAATGGAGCAATTATTCACAATAATGTGAGTGATTATTTCAGCGCAATGCATTTACATAAAATCTGAAGATTTCAGTTATTCAATGTACTGTCATGAAAACAACCATGTAGTTTTTCTAATAAATATCATAAAGATTATGGTTCTAAGGCAAACTGAGCAAACAAAAGTAACGTATACCTTCAATCTGTGAGTGAAAGGGCAAAAAGTACAACGCTGGAGGTAGAGGCGGGAAAAAAAAGGATGAAAATAAGGATGTGATGCAATTAGCAAGAGGCAGCGACATCGTGGGGGGGGGGGTTCGAAGGTTAAGGCAGAAGCTATATATATATCGGTTGTCTGATAGAGATTTAGTCAGAAGCTGCCAGGGCTGCAGCTTCTCCTCCTCCTCTGTCTCAGGATGGAGGACCAGAACAGAGAAGAGCTCTGCTTCCCGCTCCTCAACGACTCCTGCAGGAAACCAAAGATCAGGCAGCCTGAAGCTGTCATCATGTATTTGCGGCTCTTCATCTGTGCGCTCACTGTGGTTCTCAACCTGCTCGTCATCATCTCAGTCTCACACTTCAGGCAGAGATCAACTCAGCTACATTTACAATTGATTGTGTTTCATGAGTGTGAACAATCTGATGCAATTAACTTCACATCTTGACACTAGACGTATTTTCTACTTTGCTCACAATGTTTCTGAATGTTAAATGTCCAGATGTGCCACATGTAAGGCATGTCACTCTACATCACTGTCTGATATTCCATTAAATGTCTTTGTCTCCCTGCAGGCAGCTGCACACACCCACCAACCTCCTCCTCCTCTCTCTGGCTGTGTCAGACTTTCTCTTTGGGCTCGATTCAGTGTTAAACGCTTACAGCCAAACAAACTGTTGGTTTCATGGTGACCTCATCTGTTCTCTGCGTGTCTATGCCAGCTCAATGGTTCTCGGTGTCTCAATAGGAAACATGATACTTATATCAGTCGACCGCTACGTGGCCATTTGTGAGCCTCTGCATTACCCCACCAGAGTCACTGTGACAAGAGTTAAAATGTGTATTTGCATGTGTTGGATGTTTTCTGTTGTTTACAATGCTCTGATTCTAATGGACTTATTTTCGAATCCAGGCCGTTATAGGCCGTGTTACGGACAGTGTATGGGGGGCACTGATAGCATTGCGCAAATGTTTGATGCAGTTTTCTCATCTATTGCTCCAATCACTGTGATCATAATTCTGTACACGAGAGTGTTTGTGACGGCCGTGTCTCAGGCTCGCGCCATGCGCTCTCATGTCGCAGCCGTCACACTCCAGCGTTCACGGGCTGTAACGACTAAGAAATCGGAGCTGAAAGCAGCCAGGACTCTGGGGATTGTTGTACTTGTGTTCTTATCGTGTTTCTGTACATATTTCTTTCTGGCTTTTGTACCAGAATCAGATGTTGGCCTTTTACCTGCAAACATTGGTTTATTTATGTTGTATATTAGCCCCGGTCTGAACCCTGTGATCTACGCCTTGTTCTACCCCTGGTTTAGAAAAGCTCTCAGACTCATTTTCTCTCTTAAGATACTGCAGCCTGGCTCCCGTGAGACCAACATGCTGTAAACAGACACTGTGCAGCAGCTGAAATGTGATCTGCGCTATGGACAAAGAGATTCATTGGGTTTTAGTGACTGAATTCACAAATCCAAACAGTGAAATTTGTGCAGTTCCTAAAGTTAATCTGTTATATTTTCTCATGATTGAAGCGATGCCTTATTATTTCCAGTGTAACCAGACATACACACTCCCTGCTGCTGATATCTAACCTGTGTGTTTCCAGTCTGAGTCTGTCCTGTTTCTCATTCAGCTTCTGTTTTCACACTGTTCTGTTACACAAAACAAATGAGAATTAAACTTTAAAAAAGGACAACTGTGATGAATGTGTTCCTCAAATGTGCACATGCACTCCAACAGACCCTTGCTGAAGATATAAAGTGAAGTGAAATGGAAGCAGACGGTAACATACTGGGTGGTTTAATGTAGGCCAACTCGAAAGAAAGGTGGCAAGACATGAAAAGGAGCAGGAGACTGAGAATGAGTTGTTCAGTCAGATGATGAAGCAGAGGATGAAGACAGGCAGGACTGGTTTTCTTTACTTTAGAATTCTGACTTATAATGATGATGATAATAATAATAATAATAATTTCTGCTTGATAACACGCAGTTGGTTTCTGTGGTCTCAAGGTCCCAGGGTAACTATTGTGTTAAACAGAATTGTTCCAAAACTATACTTGAAGAAACACAGTTTCCTGCTAAGGACCTTCAGCCTGAAATCATTATGGAGGTAAAATGAATCTGTCTCTGAAATTGGTCATTAGAATCTGCCTGTGGTTTCAGGTCAAATTTCCACAAAAGTAATTAATACGTTTTAACTCGATTTTTTTTTTAAAGCATGAAAAATTACTTCTAGGGGAGGAATTATATTGAATGGAGGTGTGTGACTTGATAAATGAGAGTGACAATGAGCAACTTATTGACTACAGCTAGTTTACTGACAAGCACATTGTTATTCTTTTCTCTCAGCTTTGAAACCAGTTGATCTTTGCCTTAAATACAGAGTGGAAATGTAAAACTAATAGTGGTTTGACTGAGCTGATGTAGGACGTGTTAATCGGCTCAAAGCACAGAAGAGCAATAAGATTATTTACTTCACTTCAAGAGCCGTACCAGACACTCCACAAATGGTTTTTAAGAAATGTGAGGACACCTTTTTGAAGTTTACGGGTGGATATACACTGCTTGAGTAGAGCATTGACTTCTGGGGCATTGATCTGGTCACTTAAGTAGCAAAGGTGGTTGTTAATCGGTTTCAGCTGCTTTGGTGTTTAATGAAATTAACAACAGCTGCACTAGGTTCGAAAATATTACGTGACATGTCACATAGCATAGCAGCTCCCCCATCAGTGTGTGAGTGCAAATGGGTGAATAAGAAGAAGTGTAAAGTGCTTTGAGCGCAGACCATTTAGTCTTTGTTTTATATCATTCCTACCAGACTATGGGACCAAATGTTATCAATATTAGATTTCCTATATGATGGTATTAATAAATGAACACTAGTTCCAGAAAAATTGGTACATTTTCTAAAATGCAATAATTTTAAATCTACAAAAGCAAAAAGGTGAGAATGTTTAACACATTTTATTAGATTATCTAATTAAAAGATGAGTCGTGGATGTCCACGTTCTCATTTTCTGATTTAAAGAATTTAGGTCTTTCAGTATCCTGAGTACAAATTATTGTAAAAAAAAAAAAAAAAATCAAGGCATCTTGGGAAATGCATATGAACCAAGGTTTGGAAACTACAGTTTGGCCTTTGGTGGCATTGTCCAAAAAACAATCAGTGTCGTGTTTCATTGGTGTGCAGCCCCATAGACTTTCATTCTTTCGGGTTTTATGGCTCCCTACACCCCTGAGAAGCCTAACGCTGCCATTTCTCCCTCCTTTCTAATCATGGACAGTCTTATGGTGGATGGATTTCTCATCACCCATTTCTCTTAGCTGAGCATGGCCTATATAAGGGTGCATTTTGTGGTGTAGCCATGGCTCCTGGCATTTATTTCATGAGATCAATGACACAGTGGTAGGAGACCTGTCCTTCCTCCTTGTGCCCTTAATGTCCAGATTGTGGCTTTACTTTTCCCCAGCTTGTGCCTCTTATGTATTACGTACATTCAAATCACACAGATAACCCTCAGCATACCCTGAAAAGCAGTACACGCCGACCCCCTTCTAAATTATTAGTGGTTTGAGAACACTCACTATTTCATCTCAACAGAAATAAATATGGTGACAGGAAATGACCTTGTCTGGCTGTTAATGCATCTTTTTGAATGATAAAACAGTAGTGTGATAATGACACTGGATGCAGAGAAATTTTGACTAAGAAGACAAATCTAAATGATAATGAAAAAATTCCCTCCACCTTCCAAAAATAGGAAAATTAAATACATGTTTGCAAGGCATTAGAATAATAATGAGATGACGAGGTAATTAAACCCCCCAAAAAATCAGTCACTGCTGCTGAAAGAAAAGTGTCACTAGAGACAAGGAGGGAGGAGGGACGTGGACAAAAAAGGAGATAAAGTTTCTGACAGAAAGCTGCTAAACAACATCTTATCTCCTCTTTCTGATGATGGATCCACTTAAGGAAACTGAACTCTGCTTCCCACATCTCCCCAACTCCTCCTGCAGGACGGCCATTGGTTCTTACTCTGCATCCCTGCTCGCTTACATCCTGCTGTCCTCCATCTCCCTGCTCACTGTGACCCTGAACCTACTGGTCATCATCTCTATTTCCCACTTCAAGTAGACACATTTTTAATACATGTTTTAAGAAAGCGTCTGAATAATATTTATACTGTTTTTATCTACTGAATTATTAATTTCATTAATTTTAATGACTCTATTTGCTGCTCTTTCTCTCCAGGCAGCTCCACACTCCCACCAATGTCCTACTTCTCTCGCTGGCTGTCTCAGATTTCTTTATCGGCGTCCTCATGCTCTTTCAAATTATGCTCATAGACGGCTGCTGGTTCCTCGGGGATGTCATGTGTAGTCTCTATTGTGTTTTGGACAACATTATTACCTCTGCCTCCATAGGAAACATGGTTCTCATATCCATTGATCGTTATGTGGCTATTTGTTTCCCTCTGCATTATCCTTCTAAAGTTACGCAAAAAAGAGTTCAGTTCTGTGTTTGTGTGTGTTGGACATGTTCAGCTCTAAGTAACAGTCTGCTGCTCAAGGATAACTTAGAAAATCCAGGCAAGTATAACTCCTGCTATGGAGAGTGTGTGCTTATAATCGATTACATTGCTGGACGTGTTGATCTGTTTTTGTCCTTCATCGGTCCTGTCACTGTCATCATAGTTCTGTACATGATGGTATTTGTGGAGGCTGTGTCTCAGGCTCGAGCCATGAGGTCTCACATTGTAGCAATCTCACCTCAAAGCCCAGTGACTGCTAAGAAATCTGAACTGAAAGCAGCCAGGACTCTTGGTGTTGTCATTCTCATATTTCTAATCTGTCTCTGCCCGTATTTTTGTGTTACTCTTACAGGCCAAGACACTTTGCTGAGTACTTCATCTTCTGCCTTTGTAATATGTTTGTTTTATTTTAACTCGTGTCTAAATCCTGTGATCTACACCTTTTTTTACCCCTGGTTTAGAAAATCCACTAAACTAATAGTTACACTCGAGATAATTCAGCCTGACTCCTGTGAGGCCAAAATAACCTAGGTAGTTTGTTGTTGACAAGAAAAAATCTTTTTAAAAAATCTTTTTTCAAAAATTTTAACATCCTCAAAAAGGTGTTTTTTATTTCCATGCCAACATCCAATAAAGATAATTGTATACGCTGACATTCTCATGTGGAGAGAAATAATGTTCAAAATCAAAACTATGTTTTAAAAACTGTATAGCCTTTATTTTTATCTAAGATTTTACTTATTCAATTTATTATCTGTTGAATTTTCATATATTTACTGGACCTCAGACTTTAAATGTAACTCAGAGTCCGTCAGAGTCATCAGAAGTTTTCTGATGATTTTCTCTGTGGGATGTATTTACGGCGGTGACACGGTTGAAAGCTTTGTGGCTTTCATAAAAGCCCAGGGCCAGCAGTATTTTCTGCAGATCTTTGCCAATGATGGACAGGAGAAGTGATGAGTATGACTAGTAGTCGAAATATTAATATATAATAATAATATCTGATATGTTACATTTGACCAGAACAATTACACCTCCATTAGCCAGGGTGTGTCACAGAAGACCTGACTTCATGTCAAAGGACATCAGGGGACATAAACAGACTGACAGCAACCAGGCTATTTTATTTACAGTTAAGCTAGTATAATCTTTTCAATAATCTTCTTAAAAAGGGCCTTAGGGTGGTCTTCACAAAAACAAACACACAAAATATGGCCTCAAAAAAGAGCAATGTTACTATAATACTTTTGAATCGCATTGTCTTTGGTGCTGCTGCCTGCCTCTTAGTGCATTGTCAGGCCATTGTCAGTGTCCCCAATTCAGAGAGCTGACCCTGCACAAACGTGTTTAGATGTGCATCATAAATTCACTGCACTAGGGAGACGACATAAACAACCTTTTTAGAGGTTTTTGTCAGGACTGGCAGACCAGTGGTAACTTGGTGCAACAGTAGCTGTTCTTATCTTGTTTCTTGCAACCACTTACTGCCTGTTGTGACAAACTAAACAATATCATAATCTCCAAAAAATAAACACAGATAAGTAATAAATAGGAAGTTTGGAGAAAGAAATGTCACAGGATGCTGGTAAATGCAGACAGGAAGTTGCTTCCTACTGCAAAGTGGACTTGGCTAATTTGTGGCTAGTTACTCTCTAAGTCAGTAGTTAAGCCAAGTGCAACTGGCTTTGGTTTAAAAGAACAGTGAAAAGTTTAAAAGCTGCTGCTTATTACCCACGACATGATGGGAGATCCAGTGGCGATGCTGGATGTCTGTTTTTGACAGGGTCTGAATTTCATCTAGATTAGTCATTGCTTCCTCGTGTGTTCTTCCTCAGTCGAAATCTTTTCTAGGTCTATCATCTTCCCCACCTCTGTGCACCTTCCCAACACAAGACATTTTGTTCAAGCACTTTTAATTTATTACAGATAAATCTGCATGTCTGCACTAAAATTATAGATCCAACCTAAAAACCACAACCAGTAGCCACCAGGTTATAGGGTTCTGTCCCTGACAATGTTGAGACCAAATCCCAATCATTTTAATAAAATAAAAAAAAATGGAATAGAAGGATAAACCTGAGAATAACAAATGAAGAACTTATTAAAAATGGTATAAAGACATTTGTCACCAGAGGGAAAAGGGGAGGAGGGGTGTGGAGGAAGAAGATATATCAAGCAGGTAGTGGACTGTTTCTGGGAAACGCTGACACAGCTCAGCAGTTTCTCGTGTCATTCGGCTGATGGAACACGGTGAGGAAGCAGAACTCTGCTTTCCACAACTTCCCAACACTTCCTGTAGAATAGCCATGCGTTCTTACTCTGTATCCCTCCTGACTTACATCGTGCTGTCCTTCCTGTCTGTGCTCACTGTGACCCTCAACCTGCTGGTCATCATCTCCATCTCCCACTTCAGGTAATCACACTTTTGTATTTATTATAAAAGCTGTTGGGTTTCTAAATGATGTCTTATATATCTTTCATTTATGGCTTTTATCTGCTTGAAATTGGTGAATGGTGAATTGTGTTGCTGCTCTTCATCTCCAGGCAGCTCCACACCCCCAACAACCTCCCTCTCCTTTCTCTGGCTGTCTCAGATTTCTTCATCGGCGTCCTCATGCTCTTTCAAATGATGACGGTAGACGGCTGCTGGTTCCTGGGTGACCTCATGTGTAGTCTGTATTATGTTACGGCCTGCATTAGTACCTCTGCCTCAATAGGAAACATGGTTCTCATATCCATTGATCGTTATGTGGCTATTTGCTTCCCTCTGCATTACCCTTCTAAAGTCACTGAAACAAGAGTTAAATTCTGTGTCTGTGCGTGTTGGATGTGCTCAGTTCTAAGTAACATTGTGATGCAGATGGATAACCTTGAAAGCCCAGGCAGGTATAACTCTTGCTACGGAATGTGTGTTACTGCTATTAACTATGTAGCCGGACGCGTTGACCTGTTTTTGTCCTTCATCAGTCCTGTCACTGTTATCATAGTTCTGTATATGAGAGTATTTGTGGAGGCTGTGTCTCAGGCTCGTGCCATGCGCTGCCATACGGTAACACACTCAACTCGGGGCTCAGTGAAAGTATCTGCTACAAAATCTGAGATGAAGGCAGCCAAGACGCTCGGTGTCGTCATCGTTGTGTTTTTACTGTGTCTATGCCCATACTTTTGTGTTACAATTACAGGCCAGGACACTTTACTGAATACTTCACTTTCTGCCTTTGCATTATGTTTGTTCTCCTTTAATTCCTGTCTAAACCCTGTGATCTATGCCTTTTTTTACCCCTGGTTTAGAAAGTGTGTGAAAAAAATAGTTACACTAGAGATACTGCAGCCCAACTCACGGGAGCATAATATAAAGTAGAGAGTACGGAGCCACAGACATAAAGGGCCTTAGCATTTGTGATTCTATGTGGATTTGAAAACCCACAGAAACACTACACGCAGAAGGCAGATTCTATATAATCTGTGAGGTGAAATCCAATGTGACAAATCTGCTATTCACTCGCTGATCACTGATCCAAATGACCCTATCACCAGTTTTTATCACCTTCTCTCATCTCTCAGCTGAACCTTGATGGCATTGGAAAAGGCAGAACAGAGTCTGTGATTTAGGCCAGAAGGGGGAAACAGGCAGTGAACTGAACCATCAAGATAGTTCATCATACCACAGATGATGTATCTTAATGTGAATGTGTAGCAAATATTAAATCCAATATGAGATTATCCCTAGATACCCCTGGGGTTTTCTTTAACTTAGCAAAGTTTCTGAATCTTCACTGGAAATCCCAAGCCCAGGCGGGGACAGCTTGTACAGATACATATTCATTTAGATGAGAAGCTTGAGTGCGAAAATCAACAGTTTTTATTTAATCCCGTAACGTTAAATCCACAAAATGCAGTATAGTAGTACAAAGAGCAAAGTTGGGATGAGTTACCTACCTCAGCAGCTCATTCTCATCCCACAGTGTCAGATAATGACGCTTTCTAAGGCCTCAAACTGCACCACTTTTTAATCCTTTGGCTTATTATGATGTCACAGGTATCTTTGGGGGTCAGTGTTGGACGCTCCAGGAGAGCCACCATGTAATCAAGTATGAATACCCTTAATGCTTATGTTTAGTGTAGTTGCACTGATGAAATGTGCTCATTGTGCTTGTGCAGGATGTTTCACGGGGATGTTGTGACACTTGGAGTGATATATATGTTTTTTGAGCTGAGGAGTGCATATGGGGGGAGGGGGTGGGTAGATAGTATTCTGCCCAGCAACAGGAAGATTTAAATTCATGTTTGACACGTTAAGACTTTAGAACTGCACTGGACGAATGCTTGAAACTCTGTTGGTGCACTTCTCTCCTGCAAGAAAATAAAACCCTTAAAGACATCCTGGATGTGGAGGTTTCTTTCTTGATTGCACTCGAGGTGTCTGTTACCAGTACTTGTCGTCTGGGTCTGGAATAATCAACTGCTGATCTCACAGTCAAATCCGGCTCCAGGGCAGAATAAATTGTTACATTATTTGGTTTACCCTAAAAAAAAAAAAAAAGGTTTATGCAGGATATTGCTGTGGATTCAGTCAATGGTTATCTGCATCACCACAGCATTTATTTTTCTATATAAGGGCAAAAGTTCCTGCCAATCAACTTGATAAAATGCATCACTTTACTGCATATTCCCTGGTGCCTAAAGATACGTGTGCAACTTATACTAACTCTACTCTGAATCAATCCTGTCTGCTCTGCCCAGGCCTCCCTTTTCTCTGAATCAAGAAAATCAAGCCGCAAGCACACACCTATTTTTTATTACACAATCTTTTTCTTACACAAGACTTTGGTTTTTATTACTAAAGCAAGTACATGTGGCATTCAAAAGAAAACAACAATAAAGAATTGAGGAATGAAAGAGAGAGAAAATGTTGAGAATCAAAAAAGGAATAAGTAATTAAAGATAGAAACAGCCCCTGCTACTGAAAGGAAGTTGTCACCAGGGGGGAAGAGGAGGAGGGATGTGGAGGGAAAAGAGATAAAGCAGCTACATGACAGACTTTGTGTGGGAAATCAGACAGAGCTCAGCAGCTCCTGTTTTTCCAGCGATGGAACTCTTTCAGGACTCTGAACTCTGCTTCCCACATCTCCCCAACTCCTCCTGCAGGACAGCCATTGGTTCTTACTCTGCATCCCTGCTCACTTACATCCTGCTGTCCTGCATCCCTGTGCTCACGGTGACTCTCAACCTGCTGGTCATCATCTCCATCTCCCACTTGCATTAGTACCTCTGCCTCAATAGGAAACATGGTTCTCATATCCATTGATCGTTATGTGGCTATTTGTTTCCCTCTGCATTACTCCACCAAAGTCACTCAGAAAAGAGTTCAAGTCTGTGTTTATATCTGTTGGACATGTTCGGCTCTAAGCAACGGCCTGATGCAGAAGGATAACCTGCAACACCCAGGCAAGTATAACTCCTGCTATGGAGATTGTGTTCTGGTTATTGATTACATTGCCGGACGTGTTGATCTGTTTTTGTCCTTCATCGGTCCTGTCACTGTCATCATAGTTCTGTACATGATGGTATTTGTGGAGGCTGTGTCTCAGGCTCGTGCCATGAGGTCTCACATCGCATCAGTCCCATCTCAGGGCCCAGTGAGTGTCACTGTTAAGAAATCGGAACTGAAAGCAGCGAGGACTCTCGGTGTTGTTATTCTGGTGTTTCTCATATGTCTCTGCCCGTATTTTTGTGTTACACTTACAGGCCAGGACACTTTGATGAATAACTCATCTTCTGCTTTTGCAATATGTTTGTTCTCTTTTAACTCTTGTCTAAACCCCATTATTTATGCTTTTTTTTACCCCTGGTTCAGAAAATTTATCAAGGTGATTGTAACACTCCAGATACTGCAGCCTGACTCCTGTGAGGCCAACATAACATAAGCAGAGTGAAGTCACATACACGAAATCTTGAGAGACATTTCAGTCAGTCATATTAATTTGGGCATCGTCATACAAACACATTACTTTGCATTTCTGGTAATAGCATAAAACACAGAGACTAGACTAATTAAGGAAAAAGTATGTATGTATGTGTGTATATATACATATACACACATACATACATACATACATACATACTTTTTATATATATATAAAATACAACATAAATTAACACAACTTTTGATGAATTTTTTCTAAAACTAGTTGGTGAGATTTATTGTCCAAAAACCAGTGCATAAGAAAGACTATGAACAGAAGTTGTACACTCATATTCAGCTGACACAATTCAAACCTCCAAATGCTGAAAGGCCCAAAAAAAAAGTACGAAACCTAGTTTTACTCTGAAGAGTACATGTAGTTTATACTGTATGACTGGAATCGTTGTGAAAATGGATTTGCATGACACACTTAGTATCTGCTTGTAAGAAAACACATCACCTGGCTCAGTATTTCAGGTGACACCCAACAACTGGATCTCATCCCACTGAGCAGCAGTAAGCACAGGTGCCAAAAGCAACAGGATTAACAGGATTTCTCATGAAACTCACGAGACCACGAGACTCACGAGAAACTCACGCAGAATAATTTGACATATCACAGTAGGTGAAGCACAGGTGGAAATTAAATTAGAGTTGCCTGGGATTTATTTGCTGCGTGTTTCAGGTGTTGTCTTTGCTTATGTGAGCATTTGAATTGGTAACATGATACAGTAAGATAAGGTAAACTTGTATTTATCCCCCAGGGGGCGATTCAGGTGCTAGAGCAGCAGAGTGTCACCCAGTGTGTGACTGTGAGAAGCAACATTTTTCTTGCTATGACAAATAAAAAGTCCTGTTCGAAACAGCTTTATCATAATGATTTGTGGCATGTAAGTACTGCTGTTTAGATATCTGCAGTAACTCTTTTATATGGTAGAGCAATAAACAAAAACGAAGCAAATAACCAAATGTCATATGCAGCAAACCTTGGCTGATTTATTCATTTTTTTTGTCTTAATCCTAGTTAAAATCATGTTTAGTTTCCAAGTTTGCAATAGATTTTTGCCTCTTTAAGACAAAATGGCCTGTGCTTTAGTATTTTTGGTTGATGTTTAATTCCAGTTTTTTAATGGCGTGCGTGCAGATTTTTGCAGCTTCCCTGCAGTCTCCACATTGATCCGACCACTGACCACTCTCCAGCAGGGCCGTGCACAGGCATTTGTGAGGGCGGGTGTTCAAGCTACAATTAGGACACTAGACTTAATATACAACATTTAAGTTAACTTCAGAAGCACGTTTGAATATTTTTATAAGAAGCAAAGTTCTACTCAGAAAATGTGTCCACCAGTGATGAGAAACCTTCAGTCTCTAAGAAAGTAGCAAAACTGATGTACCTCAAGCACTGTGATCTTAAAATCATACTGGAAAACAAAGGAAAATATGAAGATGATAATGAGGTGATGATGAGGAGGCTGATAGAAAACTACAGTCAATTTTTCCAGGACAGTGATGATGATGAAGGCAGTGAGGAAGACAGGGAATCCCAGCTGTTGCCCACGAGGGTCAAAGGTTGAAAGCCTGGATGGCCTAAAGGTCATGCCAAGCTCGAGGGCCCAGAGGAAATGAAGGACATGGGATATTTAAGAGACTACTGGAATGACCCAGAGCTGAATGAGAAGAAAGCTCTTTCTCAGAGATTGTGTATTGTGTGCTTATCTGGATGAAAACGACAATCATGATGAACAAATCCCAAGAAGTTTGAGAGAAGCTACAACTTGAAGTCGCTGAGAAGTGCCAGGCGCCCAGCAAATCAAGACCCACCCCTGCAACATTGCCATCCTGGTGCGCTCCAAAGACGACCACAGACAACTCAAAAGGGAGCAAGGAAAGCAAGGAAAGCAAGGAAGCAAAAATAAAAAAGAGCAGAAGAGGGAGCACCTAAAGCTGAAGAAGCTCCAGGAGCTGCGTGGAAATGAGCAGCTCTTCTTCAGTCAGACCGACCTGGACAGAGACTTTGATGACCAGCTGATGCAGAACATTTTTGGAGATGATTAATATCTAGACAAAGATGAAGAAAAGCATCGGTTTTTATGACAATGATGATGAACTTGATAATAGAAGGAACAAGAGGACAACTACGCCTATATAGAAGAAGAGTATGAGGGAGAGGGATATGATGCTGAGGAGGCACATTGTAAGGACAAAGACTTCATTATGGATGAAGTCCAGTCCATCCAGTATGACCCCAGCCAGCATTCAGTCTTCAAGAAGAAAAAGAAAGGAGAGGAAGAAGATGAAGAAAGGGGATAACAAATGGGCAAGGAGAGAAAAAAAAGCCTCTGTTTGACCCTCAGGAGAATGACAGGAAGGAAGAAAAAAGACGAACATATAGAGAAGAACATATAGAGCTGTCAAAGAGGCAGCGGAAGAAGAGCAAGAAGAAAATAGAACTGCAAGAGGAACCTCAGGTTGCAGCAAAAGCAAGAGCAAAGCATTCAGGTAGAAGCCTCCTGTCAGGGGGCTGTCGGGGTGAAAATAGTTGGTCGGGAGTTCAGCAGGCAGAGACTGAAGGCTCACGATCTTAACCCCAACAGACTTTACTTCAGACAGCTGGGCAGACAAACGAAAAGCACAGGAGGAGAAGGAGAAACAGAAAAAGTATTAAATGGGTGTAAAGTTGTAGTTTGGCCACTAAAGACCCCGCTTTCCTCACTTAGCTTATCCAGATGTGAGGTGTCCTCTTTGATGCTGCCCCCCAGCACACCGCCGCATAGAAGAGGGCAACACAACAGTCTGATACAGCATCTGCAGCAGCATTTTCAGGTGTTTGAGAAGGTCCTCTCCTGCACAGAGCGCCTGTGTTAGCAGTCCAATCCTGTTTATCATCCAGCTGCACTCCCAGGTTATTGTAACTCTTTTACAACCTCAAACTTACAGCCAAAAGTTCAATGCCCCTGTCCACCATCTTCTCTGCATCATGCCAACCAACTCTCTAGCCTTCCCTGTCATAGTCCTAACATTTAAAGTCCCTACTGTCAGTCCTTCACTCTTAGCTTTCCTCTTCTCTCTCTGCCTACAAACACACCTTGCTCCTCTCCTTCTTCAACCAACATTAGCCCGATTTCCACCAGTGCCCTTTCAGTCAACATCACTGGTGGCGGTTGTTGTTACTGATCCGGTATGGAAGTCATGATTCACATGTTTGATGTGGTATATGTTTATAATATTTTTATAATAATTTGTCTCGACTTAAATGTTTCCATAACATTATCTATTGTGTCATCATTATACAAATGACCTTACATCTGAACAGTTTCCTTACATACCGCACACAGTCAGCTCTTTTTATCCTTTTTATTCTGTTCACAAATAATAATTCATGTCTTTCCAGTTCTATGTCCACACTTATTACATCATTTGTTTAAAATATTGCAATGATGTTAAATCTATTTTTTTAAATACAGAAATTAAAAAAAAAAACGAATGAAAATAAAAACTTGTTTTTCTACTTGAGTGTCAATTTTCAACTGTGTGACTGCATTACTTTAATTGTGTGTAAGAAATTCCAACGGGCAACTGTGTTATACTGTAAATGGATCTTCCGTTAACAAATACAATATGCACTACTCTTCATTTTAGGTAATGATTTTGTGTTCTTGTTAAGATTGTAATTCAGATATTATGCAGTGTCTCTCTACAACATGTTGGCATCAGAGGAGTCAGGCTGCAGTATCTTAAGTGTAACAATGAGTTTAACAGATTTTCTAAACCAGGGATAGAAAAGGGCATAGATCACAGGGTTTACACAGGAATTGAAATAGTACAAATATATAATCAAAGTTGCAGAAGTGTCCTGGCCTGTAAGACTCACACAATAAAATGGGCAGAAACACGTAAGAAACACACCTATAACAACACCGAGGTTTCTGGCTGCTTTCATTTCAGATTTTTTAGCTCTTACTTTCATTGAATGCTGGACTGTGACAGCTGCAATGTGAGACCTCATGGCTCGAGCCTGAGACACAGCCACCACAAAGACTCTCATGTACAGAACTATGATGACGGTGATGGGGATTACAAAAGAAACAACAAGATCTGCAAGTCCGGCAATGTAGGTAATGAAAATAACACATTCTCCAAAGCAGGAATTGTACCTGCCTGGCTGAGCCAGGTTATCCTTCAGATAGAGACCCTGATATATTACAGAACAAATCCAACACAAAAAAACACATTTCTTGACTCGTTTCTGAGTGATTTTGATGGAATAATGCAGTGGATAACAAATGGCCACATAACGGTCAAAAGATATGAGAACCATAGTTCCTACTGAGACAGAGCTAATTATGTATACTAGATATTGACACAGAATACAGACGAGTTCACCCAGAAACCAGCAGCTATCGATTTGAAAGAGCATGAAGAGGCCCATGAAGAAATCTGACACAGCCAGAGAGTGAAGGAGGAGGTTGGTGGGAGTGTGGAGCTGCCTGGAAAAAAACATCAGCAAAACATTTAGCATTATTTATGATATCAATTAATATTCCCGCAGATAATAAATATAAGAGGGAAATTGAGTTCATGACCAATGGGGTGAATATCACATTGAGCAGAGGTTATTTTTTTACATTAGTTATCATTCTGATTAAAGCAGATACAGCAAAATACTATCGTACTGTTTCTTCAATTATTTTATCTACCAGATCCATGAATTAAAACACATTTAGATACTTGAAGTGGGAGATGGAGATGATGACCAGCAAATTGAGAACTGCAGTGAGCAGAGAGACGGAGAACAACAGAATGTAAGTCAGGACGGCCTCAAAGTGAGGACGCTTTGTCTTCATACAGGAGGTGTTAGGGAGCTGTGAGAAACAGAGTTCAGTTTCCCCAAAGGTCTCCATCACCAGAGAGGAGAAGCTGCTGAGCTCTGGAAGCTTATGGAACATGTTTTCTGTCATACGTTTGATTTATGTCCATTATCTCTACTCACTCCTCCTCCTCCCTCCCCTCTGTTTTCTTTTTGTAGAGATTGAAGACTACAGTATGCGTTATGTGTGTGTCATCTGTTTCCCTGGTGGGTGTGGCTGGGGTCTGTGTCCACCTCCTTTAGCCACCCACCAGTCTGCAGATTAAGTACACTAAGACAATTTTGACTTGCCCTCCTTGGAAACAGAGGCTTTTACTTGTTTATAGCTTTCGCACCCAGATTGCACAGAGCCTACATCAACTTAGATGTTCCATCTGGCGGTGTGAATGCAAACAGAGAAACAGCCCTAAGGGGAATAGTTCTGGGGAAGTTCCTCGGGGTGAAGTCCCTAAAACTAACTCCTTACAACGGTTTTTGTCCAAAAGGACGTACTGTCTATAAATGGAGATGATTTGGTACTGCTTTCCAACAACGTTGCAGTGTACCTAAAGTTTGCCTAAGATCATCCTGACATTCAACACCATTGGAAAAATGTCTTGTGGACGTAAAGATCAGTGATTGTCATTCCACATGAACATGTTGAATGAAATACAGCTCCGTGGGACTCGTTGGCAGCCTTTGAAAAAAGAAGATAACTAGAATAAATAGAATAAAAGAGAGAAAAGAGGGGGTAATAAAAAGCACAATTAAAACAATAAGTTTTGACAGTTAAGCAGCGACAGCTTTACGTATTGTCCCCAATGGATGAAATTCTTCTGTCCACTGACATGACTCATTAGAGGAAAGTGGCCTATGCTATTAAGATTCTACAGCATCTGGGAACAAAACTGTTCTGCAGTCTAGTTGTTTTAGTGCGGATGGGAGGGGGAGAAACGGGCTAAGTGCTGGGTGAGTGTCATTCATTATGATGCAGGAGGCTCTTTCGAGGCGCCTGCTGGTATAAATGATGGTGGTTAATGATGGTGGGAAATCCACCACGGCACACCAGTAGAAAGAGGTGAGGACTGTAGATCCCAGTCCAGCCTGCTTCACCTGCCGCAGGAAATAGAGATGCTGGAGAGGAAACTGGATTTTCAAGTTTATCAAGGTGTCCTACAGAAGATTCAACCAGTTAATAAAAAACAGTTGCCATTGCTTTTTCCATCATCACTTTGTATCTTTTAATAGGTGTGTTTAATAAAGACATGAACGATCGTGACTGTTTGTGTTTTATCAGTTCAGAAATATTATGTTAACTTACTATTTGCTGCTTTGGTGATGATTAAGTCCCATTTCGGGACCAATTTTTGCAGAAAAGCCAGGAATTGCAAACAAGTCTATTACTTTTTCTTGTGAATGTCGATCACACAGAACCTCAGAACTGGTAAGGTGTCTTGCATTGGTTGTTACATAGCCGTGTTGTTTAGCTTGTGGCTCAAGTTTCACTTTTGGTCAAGTCAATTCAGGTTTGTAACCAAGCTCCTTTTATTTGGCTCTGGTGTTTCTGTTTTCACTGGCACTGTACATATCCACTTCGAGACCCCTCTAAAGTCATGTAACAACACAGGCATCTTTTTCTTCCCAGTTCTTCAAATGTTTTGTCTGAACAAGTTAAAATGACAGCTGTGTTTGGGTTTACTGAATATTGAACCGTACACAAAGTAAATTACATCCACAGACAGGATTGTTGACATTGTAGTGGTCTCATTTCACGTCTTTCAATATTTCTCTACAGTACACTGGCCTGGCGGGAGTCAGGCTGCAGTATCTTAAGTGTAACAATGAGTTTTATGGATTTTCTAAACCAGGGGTATAAGAAAGCATAGATCACAGGGTTAAGACAGGAGTTAAAATAGTACAAACACAATACAACGGCAGCAGATGAACCATTTAATAAGTTGTCTTGGCCTGTGAGAGCCACACAATAATATGGGCAGAGACATATTAGGAAAACCACTATGACAAAGCCAAGAGTCCTGGTGGCTTTCAGTTCTGATTTTTTTGTCACTTTAACTGAACGCTGGACAGAGACAGCTGCAATATGAGACCTGATGGCTCGAGCCTGAGACACAACCACGATAAATACTCTCATATACAGAACTACAATAACGGTTATGGGAATAATAAAGGTTAAAATTAGATCTGAAATCCCCCCGATGTAATTGATAAGGAAGACACACTCTCCAAAACAGGATTTGTACTGACCTGGTTGCTTTAGGACATCGTGCAGATTTAGAGTCTGAAACATTACCGAACAAATCCAACACAGACAAACACAGATCTTCACTCTGGTTTGTGTGATTGCAGTGGAATAATGGAGAGGTTTGCAAATAGCCACATAACGGTCAACAGATATAAGCACCATGGTTCCTGCTGAGGTAGATGTAATAACATATGCTAAATACTGATACAGAGCACACATGATGTCACCCAGGTACCAGCAGCCGTCGATGAACATAATTTGAAAGAACATGAGAAGGCCAACAAAGAAATCAGAGACAGCCAGAGAGAGGAGCAGGAGGTTGGTGGGAGTGTGGAGCTGCCTGCAGAGGAAGATCAGCAACATATTTACTGTTATAAATAACAACATTCACGTGAAGGCAAACAGCATAACAACAACATTATGTGATCATTTTACTATTTTCCTCAAAATATCAATATTTTCTTTGTAAAACAAACATTTAACATTTATTATTATGAACCGCTGTTCAAATGTAAATACTTGAAGTGGGAGATAGAGATGATGACCAGCAGGTTGAGAAAGGCAGTGAGAAAAGCGATAAAGTAAACCAGAACGTAAGTCAGCATGGTCTCAAAGTGAGGACGCTTTGTCTTCATACAGGAGGCGTTGAGGAGCTGTGGGAAGCAGAGTTCAGTTTCCCCCAAGGTCTCCATCACCAGAGAGGAGAAGCTGCTGAGCTCTGGAAGCTTATGGAACAGGTTTTCTGTCGTATATTTGATTTTATGCCTATTATCACTCCTCCCCCCTCCCCTCTGCTGCTGTTTTCTCTCTGTAGAGACTGAAGTACTACACCGTGTGTGTTCATCTTTTTCAATGGCGTGTGTGGTCTCCTCTAGCCATGCACCAGTCCAAAGTCCGAGTACATTGAGAAAATCTTGTACTGCCCTCCTTGCAAAACAACGGTTTTTACTTATTCGAAAGTGCAAATTTCATTCCCTGCACATCTTCTCTATTTAAGTTTCAAAACTCATAGATCTGCAGTTTATTTATCCCCATGGAGAAATTATTGCTGTACAGCTGCATCTAGATGATGGTGCTACTACTATAAGACTTGTCCAAGAAAATTTAGACGTGTCCCCAGAAGAAACCAGGAATCTAACCACCAAACCTGGGTTAATGGACGACCAACTGCACCGCAGCTGCCAACAAATTCGTCCTCTCACCCACCTCCTCCACAGTCCAGCGGGCAGCCCAGGACAGAGCTTGTCCTCCTTACCAGCTTTCTGAGTCTCTTCCTGTCCCTGTCAGTGCTGCCCACAGCCCCGGCAGACAACAGCCACAGAGTCATAGGATGTCCTTAGCTGAGGCCTGCGCAGTCCAAAAGAGATCGTTCTCCTCAGAAGGTGGAGGCGACTTTGGCCATTCTTGAATAGGGCATCGGCATTGTGAGACCAGTCCAGTTTATGGCTGATGGCTACGTTTGAAGGAACCATAAAGTCTGTGCACCACACATAGTGTGGGATCAACTAGATTAGATGCACCATAAAGATTACCTGTCAGACCAGATGTGTGTTTGCAGTAATTTTTTATTTTTCCATTTTTATTTTTTGTGGTATGGACCATCTCAGACAGACTGATTAACTGACTGACATTTTATTTATTCAAATGTTATTAAAGAGCAGTTTAGTGTTTTCCATGTTTGGCTGAAGTCCATTTGGTATTAACAGTTCCCTGTAGTGAGTCTAGATTCTGGCTTGGCTAGAAAGTAGTAGACAGCACAAGACGCTCAGAACAGGGTTTTTTTCCCCAAGCATTATTGTTGTGTTCTATGTAGTATGTCTTTCTTTTTGACTTGACCTTTAAATTGCCGAGCTTTTCAGGGCAACACGTCAACGTTGTGTCACAAGAGAAGTGTCGTGTGCGCACCGTGTTCCCTCGTGCACTGGAAGCATTTTGCAAAGAGCCCAGAGAGGAGCCAACAGGAACATACTGGCTAAAGCTACCTGAATGTGGGCATCGTACAGCCAGATTCATTAAAAAAGCGTATTCATTGCAGCTGGCGTGCTTTAGGTGTAGACACAGTGCAAGTATCTGCCAATGCCATGATTTCAGTCACGTATAAAATGAGGTAAATTATGGATATAAACATCTTCAAAATAAAGCCATAAGTGGTACTTTAATCAGGATCTTTTCAGATACACTGTGCTCGGATACACAGGCAGCACAACTTAAATATGTCACGGTGATAGTGATGCTGCTTTGGCTAAAATAATGAACAAGCAGCAACAATATTGTTTTAAACATGCACAGTGTAAATATGCATACATGTACAGTGGTGAGCCAAAACAGTATGACTTGGCTGGAGTATGGCATGACGGACCTGTGCCTACAGCATGCCGCCCCACGCAAGCGCAATGAGATGCACTGCTTGTAGTGACACATCAGAGATGGTTTGACTGTTAACAGAACCACAACTACACATTACTGCATCCAACACGTTTGCACAAGAGCCAACTGTTCAGTCACCGTCACCATCTAGTCCATGTCCCACAACCTGGCGTGCATTGATTAACAAATTTTACAGTGTTATTTTGGTTTTCCTTTAAATGGTCAGTATGTTTCGGCTCATGTACATCATCTGGATTTGTTCCTCTGTCACCATATTCTAAAGTATTTCTCTGATCATGGCCAGAACCTTATTTTAGGAACAAAGTTGTGTCTCTCTACAGTAGGTTGGCTCTGTAGGATTCCGGCTGCAGTATCTTAAGTGAAAGAATGAGTTTCATTGATTTTCGAAACCAGGGGTAAAAAACGGCATAGATCACAGGATTAAGACAGGAGTTAAAATAGTACAAACATATCACAAAGGCTGCAGAGGATGCATTTACCAAGATGTCTTGACCAGTAAGAGCCACACAATAATATGGACAGAGACAAATTAGAAACACAACTATAACAACACCAAGGGTCCTGGCTGCTTTCAGCTCCGATTTTTTTGTCACTTTCACGGAACGCTGGTGTGAGACAGCTGCAATGTGATACCTCATGGCTCGAGCCTGAGACACAGCCACCACAAACACTCTCATATACAGAACTATGATGACAGTGATGGGAACAATGAAGGTAAAAATGAAATCAGAAACTCCAGCGACGTAGTTAATGACAAAGACACACATTCCAAAACAAGAATTAAACTTGCCTGGTTGTTTCAGGACATCGTGCAGAAGAAGAGTTTGCAGGATCACGGAACAAAACCAACAAAGAGAAATGCAAACCTTGACTCTGTTATGTGTGATTTCAGTGGAGTAAAGCAGAGGATAACAAATAGCCACATAACGGTCGACACATATGAGAACCATGGTTCCTACTGAGGCAGATGTAACAATGTAGGCTACATACTGGTACATAGTGCACATCAGGTCCCCCAGGAACCAGCAGCCGTCTATCAGCATAACTTGAAAGAACATGAGAATCCCGATAAAGAAATCAGAGACAGCCAGAGAGAGGAGGAGGAGGTTGGTGGGAGTGTGGAGCTGTCTGCAGAAGAAGATCAGCAACATATTTACAGTTATAAATAACATCATTTATGATTTACATGAAAGCAAACTAAGCAAAAGCTGAAATATGAAATCATTTTGTGAAAGGAAAACCTTTTTCTTCATAATTACTATTTCCTATTTTCACAAACTGTAACTTTTGTGAATTTCTAATTTGAAAAAAAGGTGAATACTTGATGAATACTTGAAGTGGGAGATGGAGATGATGACCAGCAGGTTGAGAGATGCTGTGAGCAAAGAGACAGAGAACAGCAGAAAGTAAATCAGCATGGTCTCGAAGTGAGGACGCTTTGTCTTCATACAGGAGGCGTTGAGGAGCTGTGGGAAGCAGAGTTCAGTTTCCCCAAAGGTCTCCATCACCAGAGAGGAGAAGCTGCTGAGCTCTGGCAGCTTTTTAACTAAATCTTTCTATCATGCATCTGATTTATTTCTATCCTCCTCCCTCCTCCTGTCCACTGCTGTTTTGGTGACATAGCCTAACCCGTCATTTGTTAGTGTTTAACCGGACCCCAGTCTTGCTCTAACCCTAAACAGTTACCTCTGACTACTGCTGAGCTTTGAGCATCTTCATGTTGTTTATGACAAAGTCTGTTCACATAATCATTTCTGTTATGTTGTATTTGATGCACATGAATTTTTCTCAAAACACTTGGTTCGCCAGCAGCTTTGAAAAATTAACACCAGAGCAGCTTTAAGCTAGCTGTTTGTTTTTTTTTTAAAACTGTTTTCCTCCTTTCCTACTCTTCATGTTACCTATGTTAACTCTTACATGTCCATGGAGCTGCTTTTGTCCCCACGTAGCCTCAGCAATGGTCTGCTTTCCCCTTGCTCGCAGATGTCCTTGCATTTGTCTTCACTCAAAAATCAACCACATAAAAACATGACCTCAGTTCATGGGATCACAGTTTTCTTTTGCTTGTCCGACACTGCTGACTTTTCCCCGGTTTTCTCCCTGTCTTCATGTTTAACGTGCAAAACATTTCGTGACACTAAAGCACAAAATTCACTACATATTTTAACAGTTTAATGGTTACATTTTTAAACCGGTACATTTAAAATAAAACCAATCTATTTAACGGGAAACAGCTTGAAGCTTTAGATTGTAGCTTTCTAAATACAACACAAATTCTGTGAGTGTATTATCTTGTAATATGCACAGTGTAAATGCACATACGTGTAAACTGATGAGCCAGAACAATGTGACTTTGCATTGGCACTCTGTCACTGGCCTGTGTTATGCAGCACTACATTTCTCCTTCATCAAAAACATTTACTGGAAGAACTGATTATCTGTGTCTCAGAGTTTGACATGTGCTGATTTTATACAGTCATGTAAAAGTGTTTATATAAAGACTAGATGTCGTCATTTTACCAAACCTTTTTAAAGTTCATGGTGTAAATACACATCCCTGATCACAATCTACAGCATGTTGGCCTCACAGGAGTCAGGCTCCAGTATCTTAAGTGTAAACATGAGTTCCATTGATTTCCTAAACCAGGGGTAAAAAAAGACATAGATCAAGGGATTTAGACAGGAGTTAAAATAGTACAAACATATTACAAAGGCAGCAGATGAAGCGTTCATCAAGTTATCATTGCTTGAAAGGGCCACACAGTAATATGGACAGAGACATATTAGAAACACGACTACAACAACTCCAAGAGTCCTGGCTGCTTTCAGTTCAGACTTGTTAACTGTTACTTTCATTGAACCCTGGAGTGAGACAGCTGCAATGTGAGACCTCGTGGCTCGAGCCTGAGACACAGCCACCACAAACACTCTCATGTACAGAACTACGATAACAGTGATGGGAACTATGAAGGAAAAAAATAGATCTGCAACCCCAGCAATTTCATTTATGACAAATATACAGTCTCCATAGCAGGAATTATAGCGGCCCGGCTGCTCCAGGTTATCCTTCAGAATCAGAGTTTGAAAGATCACAGAGCAAATCCAACACAGACAAACACAGATCTTAACTCTGTTTTTTGTGACTTTGGTGGAGTATTGCAGAGGGTCACAAATAGCCACATATCGGTCAATAGATATGAGAACCATGGTTCCCACTGCAGTAGAGGAAATGATGTAATCCAGATATTGATACAGAGCACACATAAAGTTCCCTAGGAACCAGCAACCGTCTATGAGTATAATTTGATAAAACAGGAGAAGGCCCTCAAAGAAATCTGAGACAGCCAGAGACAGGAGGAGGAGGTTGGTGGGAGTGTGGAGCTGCCTGCAGAGGAAGATCAGAGACATGCACATCATTCTTTTTTATATAAACTATCACTTAGATAAAAGACAAACACTGAAATGCATAAACATATACATAGTTTTTGGAAAAATTACCACTTTCCTCTGTATTTTTGATTAATTGATTATTATTTCATTACTGCAAACAGTTTCAATAATGAATGAAAAATGTGAATACTTGAAATGGGAGATAGAAATCACGATCAGCAGGTTGAGAAATGCAGTGAAGAGAGCGATGGAGAACAGCGCAGTGTAAGTCAGCACGGCCTCAAAGTGAGGACGCTTTGTCTTCACACAGGAGGTGTTGAGCTGTGGAAAGCACAGTTCAGTTTGCACCACGATCTCCATCACAGACAGTCAGAGATGCACCTTAGCTTTCTGCCTTACGCCTTTTTTTTATCTCTATCCATCCCACCCACCACTCCTCACACCTCTGTGCCAGTTTTTCTCTCCATAGAGACTGATGCCTCCTGTTGTTATTTTCATCCATTTCAGACTTGTGGTCTGTGTGTGTGGTCAATGTTGCAGGAATAAATCCCTAAAAGTGGTCCAACCAGTCATTCTCTAATCATTCAGGGTTGTACCAAGATTATCTGTGTTGCCTTATTTCTCTGCTTCAGTATGAACTTGTCTGGTGTATTGTCTGTATCACTGCATGTGTGTGTGGCCATTCAAATATGCCCCCTTTAGGTTTAGTGTATCTATTAAACTGACATTAGGATGGAAGCAGTTCTCCAACATATCATTCAAAACAACGTGTCTCTCTAACATGGAGTAAATGCAATATATCTTTACAGGATAGAATTATCTAGATAAACTTACAAGGTTAATTCTACACAGCTTCTAAAAGACCAAAATATGTATAGGGGTAAAGAAAATGGGGCCGCTCCCTCCCTGTGTTAGACTTGTTCTACTGCTGTACCCACACAAAACCTCCTAAAGCCCCTATCTGGTTTCATATTATAAGCCCATTTAAAACATTCAAAGAAAAGCTGGAAAATGGTGCAAACTATCACCAACATCAGAAGCATCAATGTAGTGACTTTTCTCTGTGGAGGTCACATGTTGCCCTTGTGCATCTGCATACTCCAGGACAGACGATATTATTAATAAGCCAAAAACTTCTGACTACCAGGGCTACAGTCCATAGGTCCATTTTATTACCCAGCAGGGTGAAATATTTCAGAGATGTGACATAACCATTGTGTACTTTGTTCTGCACTGGATCTTTGAAGTGGCGTTTTAATTGACAATAAAAGTAATTTGGAATCTTGTTAAAGGTTGTTTATACCTATGCCACAGTAGTTTTTATGTTGGTTAGGATTTTGTATATTTGTAATTTGTTCCACCTCGGATGATTGCTGGGAGAATCCCACAGGCTGTTTTGGAAGTCTACCAAGGTTTTTAGATGATATTTTGTAGCCCTTCACAATATTACAAGTATCCATCCTTCATTCAACGTGGTGACTACTTAAACTCCAGTTTATCTCAGACTTTGGCATGAACATTCTGTTGTAAAATAATCTGTGGGATTTACATAATCTCAGAGTGGCCATAATTGTTTGATTCATGTACATGATCTCTATTGTAAAGTTTTCATTCATTTACTATACTTGTCACCATGACCGAGAACATTCACAGTGTCTCTGTACATTATGTTGGCGTCACAGGAGTCAGGCTGAAATATTTTTAGTGTAACGATGAGCTTAATTGATTTTCTAAACCAGGGGTAAAAAAAGGCATAAATCACAGGGTTTAGACAGGAATTGAAAGAGTACACACATATTGTAAAGGCAGCAGATGAAGCATTCAGCAAGGTGTCTTCTCCTGTGAGAGCCACACAGTAATACGGGCAGAGACATATAAGAAACACAACTATAACAACACCAAGAGTCCTGGCTGCTTTCAGTTCAGATTTTCTAGCTGTTACTTTCATTGAATGCTGGGAGACAGCAGCAATGTGAGACCTCATGGCTCGAGCCTGAGACACAGCCACCACAAACACTCTCATATACAGAACTACGATGACAGTGATGGGAACTATGAAGGAAATAGTAAGATCTGCAACCCCAGCAGTGTGGTTAATAAAAAACATACACTCCCCAAAGCAGGAGTTGTGCATGCCTGCTTGTAACAGGACATCCCTCAGAATCAGAGTTTGAAAGATCACAGAACAAATCCAACACAGACAAACACAGATCTCAACTCTTTTTTGGGTGATTTTGCTGGAGTATTGCAGAGGATCACAAACAGCGACGTAACGGTCAACAGATATGAGAACCATGGTTCCTACGGAGACAGAGGAAATAATGTAATCCAGATACTGATATAGAGAACACATGAGGTCACCCAGGTACCAGCAGCCATCTATGAGCTCAATCTGAACGAACAAGAGGAGGCCAACGAAGAAATCTGAGACAGCCAGAGAGAGGAGGAGGAAGTTGGTGGGAGTGTGGAGCTGCCTGGAGAGAAAGATCAGGAAGTATATGTTTCGTTATTTACAACATAATTTATCATTCAGGTAAAAGCAAACATTAAAAAGGTAAAACAGCATTTGGAAATAACTACAATTTTCCTCTAAACTAAATCAAATTACTATAATTTTTTTTTCTCAAATCACTATTGTTTTTACATTCATGACATACAGTTGAAAAAATCGTTTGAAATACTTGAAGTGGGAGATGGAGATGATGACCAGCAGGTTGAGAAACATGGTGAGCAGAGAGATGGAGAAGACCAGAATGCAAATAAACAAGGTCTCAAACTGAGAATGTTTTGTCTTCACACAGGAGCCGTTGAGGAGCTGTGGGAAGCAGAGTTCAGTTTCCTCAAAGGTCTCCATCACCAGAGAGGAGAAGCTGCTGAGCTCTGGCAGCTTTTTGACTAAGACCTTGTGTCATACATCTCATTTATCTCTATCCTCCCTACTCACCCCTCCTGCTTCCTCAGCTCGCTGCCGTTTTTCTCTAGTGAGACTGAAGTTGTACAGCATGTTTTCTCATCTTCCTTTGGTCTGTATTATATCCATGTCTGTGGTTGAAGTTGGCAAGAGATCATTAGATTTTTTTTTTTTATCCCAGCAGGTACTAGAACTATCCCAACCACAGTAAATGACACGGAATGTTAGGCTAGATTTTACAGTTTCATGACCATTTAAAGTGACCGTGTAAATCAAACTTTAACTTTAAATTAAACTACTATAATTTTTTTTTTTGCCGCTGAGCTGGCAACACCGATCACCACTGGCTCATCGGGCTTGACAGCAGGGCACTGTTTGATTGACAAATTATTGTCAAATACTGCTTTTGTGTAAGAAGGGGGCAGGACACCTACAATTTGATTAGGTTATACATGTAGGTTGCTTTGCAAAGTGACAACTCAAATTTGACGAATTACTAAAATGTATGTAGGATTCATCAAGCCTCCGGTAGCTACTTGGAAAATAACATGTTGGAGACCCCAGCTCTAGTCTATGTCATGGCCAACACAGAGAGACATACAAAGGCAGACAACCATTCACACTCACATTAACACCTACCGGCATTTTAGAGTCACCAATAAACCTCACACGCACATCTTTGGACTGTCCTCGAAAACCTGAGGAACCAGAGGAAACCCACTCAAGCGCGAGGAGAACATGCAAATTCCACACAGACAGTTGAAACTAGCTGGGGATTTAAACTGAGACCTTCTAGCTGTGGGGAAGCAGGGCTAACAACTCCACCACCATGCTGCTCAAGGAATTTCATTGTAACATGTATGTGTAACACGTATCAATAAGGACAATAATGATTCCATTCTATTATTCTGTTCTTTAACAGAAACCAAGTCCAAAACTGCCTTTTTAAAATTTTATGTTGCAGCCCCACACTACAGATTAAAAAAAAACATTTTTTTCATTAATCAATGATCTCAGTACCTTAAAATGACAAGGTGAAAATTCAATTTTAGAAATGTCTGTAAATTTATTCAAAATTAAAAACCTGAAATATCACATATACATAAGTGTTTAGGCCCTTTGCAAGAAAAATCTGAATTTAGCTCAGGTGCCTTCCATTTCTCTTGAACGTTGCTCAACGAAAACATTCCACAGTCCTGAGGACCTCAGACTGGATTGGAGGTTCACCCTCCAACATTACAACAATCCTAAGCATACAGCAAAGACACTGGAGGAGTAGCTTAGGACAACTCTGAATATCCTAGAGTGTCCCAGGCCGAGCCCTGACACCAGTCCCCATCCAACCCGACTGAGGTTGAGAGGATTTGTAAAAACAAAAATCCAGGTGTGCATAGCTTGTTGCATCATATTAAAAAAGGCTCAAGGCTGTAATTGCTGCCAAAGTACTGAGCACTTACTTAAGTACTTTTATTTTTAATAAAGCTAAACGAATTCTGTTTTCACTGTGTCATTACATGCTGCTGAAAGAAAAGTGGTTTAAAAGATTACAGTGGTTCTTAAAAGTTTTTCTCTGTTTCTGCATATAAGTCCTAAAACTAGATCAAGGTAACCCAACAAAACAAATGTAGTTACGTAACATTACTTATTGTGGAAGACTAATCTAACCGTAAACCTCAATATTTAAATATAAATCGGATCAGCTAGATCTTATTTGTGCAAAAATAATTATAACACATTCATAAGATTTCAAGCAGCTTTCCATAGTCATTTCTATTATGTTTCTAGATAATGACCGTTTGAATATTTTGTGCCAGCGAGGTGTGGAAAGACTTCAGCATTATTAAATACTAAAGTTGATCTAAAATATGTGACTCAAATAGACTAAAATGTTGCTGCTGCTTTAAAACAATAAAGTGAAACAACCTGCTGGGTTTTAAAATTCTTTCTTTAGTTGACCAGGCCATTACCATTTCAATGCTACGCAGTGAAGCATTTCTAGTAGCTATCGAAAATGTTCAATTTATACAAAGACGAATTTCTCAGGCTCAGAATACGAGTTCCCGGGTCCGTGTCATTATTTGCCAATTCACACACACAGCGTCCGTACTACTCCTTTTTACTTTATGATAATGTAAAGGGTGGACTGGACAAACTTAATAGTATGTTGGGCATCTGAAATTCATTTTAAAATATTTATTTCTCCTTTCTGGTGCCCCTCCAGCTAAAGTTTAAAACAGCCCTGCATTTGCCGCGAGCAAATACTTTTGCAGTGCGTTTACAGTATGTTGGCCTCAAACGAGTACGGCTGCAATATCTGGAGTTTAACAATGAGTTTCATTGACTTTCTAAACCAGGGGTAGAAAAAAGCATAGATCATAGGGTTTAGACAGGAGTTAAACGTGTACAAACACACTACAAAGGTATACGAAGGAGATGAAGTGTTCATCGAGTTGTCTTGGCCTGTAAGAGCCACACAATAATAAGGACAGAGACACATTAAGAAAACCAATATAACAACACCAAGAGTCCTGGCTGCTTTCAGTTCGGACTTTTTAGCCGTTACTTGTGTTGAACGCTGGAGTGAGACAGCTGCAATGTGAGACCTCATGGCTCGAGCCTGAGACACAGCCACCACAAACACTCTCATATACAGAACTATGATGACAGTGATGGGAGCAATGAATGAAAAAGTAACATCTGCGAGTCCAGCAATGTAGTTAGTGACAATAACACACTCACCAACACAGGAGTTATACCTGCCTGGCTGCTGCAAGTTATCCTGCAGAATCAGACTTTGAAAGATCACAGAACAAATCCAACAGAGACAAACACAGATTTGAACTCGTTTTTGTGTTACTTCATTGGAGTAATGCAGAGGATAACAAATAGCCACATAGCGGTCAACGGATATGAGGACCATGGTTCCTACAGAGGTAGAAGTAATAATGGCTGCTAAATACTGATACAGAGTACACATAATGTCACCGAGGAACCAACAGCCATCTATCAGCATGATTTGAAAGAACAAGAGAGGAGCCACAAAAAAATCGGAGACACCGAGGGACAGGAGGAGGAGGTTGGTAGATGTGTAGAGCTGCCTGCAGAGGAAAAGCCACAACAAGCAATGTATCATTATTTATAATTATTAATGACATTAAAGACAAAACAGACACCAAAATACAAACATTCTGTGGAAACAAATGCTGTTTTCCTTCTACTTTTGATTAGATGGTTCCCATTTGTTTCATCAGAAAGAACTCTAATTTGACAAGTTTTGCAAGTTGAAGAAAGTTTTAGATACTTGAAGTGGGAGATGGAGATGATGACCATTAGGTTGAGAGATGCAGTGAGCAGAGAGACAGAAAAAAGAAGAATGTAAGTCAGCATGGCCTCAAAGTGAGGATGCTTCTGCTTCATGCAGGAGGCGTTGAGCAGCTGTGGGAAGCAGAGTTCAGGTTCCTCCAAGGTCTCCATCACCAGAGAGGAGAAGCTGCTGAGCTCCGGCAGCGTTTTGACCAAACACATTTAATTTATCACTATCTTTCCTACTCTCCCCTCCTCCCTCCTCTATTCTGCTACTGCTGTTGTTTCCTTAGAGATTGAATTATTATGTCATCCTCACTCATCTCCCTCTTTGGCAGGGATGACAGTGGTCTGTGATATGTCCACCTCTGCCACGTCTGTGGTTAAAATTTGCAGCTCGTAAAAGCTGCTCAGCATGGGAGACCCTTGTTGCTTTTATCATTAGTTGTTTCATTCAGATTATAATCCACAGCACATCACATGCAAAGTAATGCTGACAATGTTACCTGTCCATTCAATTTTATTCCATTAAAAAACCCAATTTTAAAAAAAGAATAATTTTTTCTAAAATGCAGTATAAACTTCAAATCAAATCAAGTTTGTGAGGAATGTTCTAGAGGTGAAAAGAGTATCAGAAAGGGTGATGAGTCTGAAAATTGATGAGGCTGGAAATTCAAGGCGTGACGTTCAATGTTTTTAGTGGTTAGTGGATGAGAATGTGATGGGCAGGTTTGGTCTTCAGGACAGGAACGCAGAAGGACAGATGGTGGTAGACTTTGCAAAGAGGATGGAAATGGCTGTAGTGAACACTTTCTTCCAGAAGACATAGGAACATAGGGTGACATATAAGAGCGGAGGTAGAAGCACTCAGGTGGACGACATCTTGTGTAGACGTTGTAATCTGAAAGAGATCAGTGACTGTAAAGTATCGGTAGGGGAGAGTGTAGCCAGACAACACAGGATGGTGGTGTGCAAAATGATGCTGGTGGTGAGGAAGATGAAGAGGACAAAGGCAGGGAAATAAGCAGATGCTGCAATAAACGCAGCATCTGAGTGAGCGGCCTGTTGTTTACTGATGGCTGCGTGAAGTTCTTTCATAGCAAGCTTGGCATCAGCATCCGGAGAACATAGGCTTCTAATGTTCGAAGTGAACTCCCGTGGCAGATAAAACGGTCTGCATTTAACCATGAGAAACTCAAGGTTGGCTGAACAATGACTCATGACAGTAACAGAGTTCGGGCACCAAGCTTTGTTATCGTAAATGCACAATCCACCACCTCTGGTCTTGCCGGAGCCATCTTGTGTTCTGTCCGCCCGGAGTGTGTGGCATCCTGCTAGCTCGATGGTATTGTCCATTGTGCCGCTGTGTAGCCACATTTCCATGAAGATAAAAACACAAAAGTCTCTTACTGTATGTGATGTTGAGTCGATTCTCCTCCATTTTGTTCACCAGTGATCTTACACTGGTGAGGAAAATGCTGGGTAACGAGAGCCGGTGTGGCGTTAGCTTTAGCTTAGCTCTTCTTCCTCCGTGCTCCACCCGACTTTGTTTAAGAGCTCGCCGGCGCCTGCGGGCGCTTCCGCCGGGCTGGGAAGAGTGAATCGCCTCAGGTGTTCTGGCGATCTCAGGAAGGAGTTGAAGGTTTTCGAAAAAACAGTCTGGAATTTGCAAACCAATATCCAAAAGCTCAAATCGGGTGTACGATGTTAAGGTACAGCTGTTCTGCACGAGCAGACCCAAGATGAGCAACAGAAGTACTGCAAAATTGCAGAATCTGGAGAGACCCCGGGCCCCCTCAAGGTGAACAAAACATAATGTGCGGCACAACAGCTGTTCTGTCCAGAGGACCCTGCACCAGTTCCCTCCTTCCTGCCCGCAACCTCATCCCCAGATTGTTAAAACCAGCCCCTATGTAAAGGCGAGCGCAAAACAGTCTGTGGAGGGTTTGAGAAGGGGAAACACAAAAAAAGACAGTTGGAGCGTGATAATGATAAATGTACACACAACTCCTCACATTTGTGCACATGAGTGGGAAATTTAGCCTTGTGAAATATTTTTTACCTTCCGTTTCCGACGTCATCCTGTTCCATCCTCCCTCACCGTTCCTATTCAGCAGAATAAACTCTTGGTGCAACTAATACTGATAGTAACATACTTATCAAGCCATTTTCCCATGACACCTTTGTGTGAGAGTCCAGACTGAACACTGGCCATGAAGATGCTTGATAACACTTGCTGATGTGGGTTCAGTGTTAACTCCCAGCCCACCACTTCCCACATCTCTGTTAGCATTCACGAAGCCAGACACCACTTCTGTTCAGGATGAGTGATTTCCTCTGGTCATTGGGTCCTTTCTAGCTCTGGTCTAAGGTGCTCAGAGTTGAATGGGAAATCCAGAGTGATGTGTTTGCAGTGATTATTTATATCGTGTAATGACTGACAGCTAGACAACAGGTTCACAAATGTAAATCAATGTACAAGTGTTTATACAAAGGTTTCATGTTTTTACTTTACCCACACTTTTATATTATCTTCCTGTACAGTTTTGCGCCCTAGTAAAAAGAGGCCACTGGTGGCTCTGGCATGAATTCTACTTTAACAAGTCTATATTGTCTCACTTTTTAGGTTAAAACTATGAAAAAGGTGCTAATTCTACTATGTGTTTTGTATTGAGGTCAAATTGGGTAGTGGGGTTGTATTGGAGTGCAGAAACTGAGAAACGATAACCTTTTAGGTAGAATTCATGGCAGAGTCACTGTATTGGATTGCATTAAATTGCCCGGGTGGTCGTAATGTGGTGCCCGATTGGTGTATTAATGCATCAAGTCATTTAGAGATGCTGCCTTTGTTGTTGTAATACTCTTATCCGTCACACCTTCTTTTCTTACGTACACATTTTTTGAGAATGACTGAAGAATCTCTCTTCAAGAGGCTTGAAGGAAGAAGTCTGGTTTTCCACAGTATATGTTTTACTTTAGAATTTGCTAGCATAACTGGGGAAAAGCTTGAAAACACAAAGTATGAAAATGCTCTAGATGTCCTTGAATTGTACCGCTGCTCTATAGAATGTTGGCCTTACTGGAGTCAGGATGAAATATCTTAAGTGTAACAATAAGTTTAATTGATTTTCTGAACCAGCGGTAAAACAATGCATAGATTATAGGGTTTAGACATGAATTAAGAGTGTACAAAGATGATATGAAGGCATATAATCCAGATGACGCATCTATCGAGTTATCTTGGCTTGAAAGAGCCACACAGTAATATGGACAGAGACATATTAGAAACACAACTATAACGACACCAAGAGTCCTGGCTGCTTTCAGTTCAGACTTTTTAGCTGTTACTTGTGTTGAACGCTGGTGTGAGACAGCTGCAATGTGAGACCTCATGGCTCGAGCCTGAGACACAGCCACCACAAACACTCTCATATACAGAACTACAATAACAATTACAGGAATAATGAAAGAAAAAATAACGTCTGCAAGTCCAGCAATGTAGTTTGTGACAATGACACACTCACCAATGCAGGACTTATACCTGCCTGGCTGATGAAGGTTTTCCATCAGAATCAGACTTTGAAAGATCACAGAACAAATCCAACAAAGACAAACACAGACTTGAACTCGCTTGTGTGTGACTTCAGTAACGTAATGGAAGGGATAACAAATGGCCACATAACGGTCAACAGATATGAGTATCATGGCTCCTACTGAGGCAGAGGTGACAACAGCTGTTACATACTGGTATAAAGAACACATAAGGTCACCAAATAACCAGCAGCCATCTATCAGCATGATTTGAAACAGCAGAAGAGGAGCCACAAAGAAATCTGAGACGGCCAGAGAGAGAAGGAGGAAGTTGGTGGGACTGTGGAGCTGCCTGCAGAGAAAGATCAGGACATATTTATTATTATTTATAATATCAATCATCATTGAGACAAAAGCAAAGAGAAAAGATGCTGGAAGATGACAAGAAAATGCAAAAAAAAATATGAATCTATATATAATCTACATAAAAACGTTCTTGTCTACAAACACAATAATAAATTGATAGAATATTTCGATACTTGAAGTGGGAGATGGAGATGATGACCAGCAGGTTGAGAAAAGCTGTGAGCAGAGAGACAGAGAACAGCAGAAAGTAAATCAGCATGGTCTCAAAGTGAGGACGCTTTGTCTTCATACAGGAGGCGTTGAGGAGCTGTGGGAAGCAGAGTTCAGTTTCCCCAAAGGTCTCCATCACCAAAGAGGAGAAGCTGCTGAGCTCTGGCAGTGTCTTACCAAAGCTTTTGGTCACACAGCTGATTTATCTCCTCCCCACCACACTCCCAGCTTCCCCCACCTCTGCTGCTGTTTTTCTCATCCAAATGAGATTCTTCAAAATTTCTGGAACGCCACTTCCTTTCTAACTTTTGTGTTGCCTGTTTTAAGTTGCGTGTTTGCAAACTATACCATGGAGATCACCTCTACTGGTTTACTGCCTTCTTTTTCAGACGGGCAACACTATCGAGTATTGTACGTAGTGAGGCTGCAGAATTGTCAACAAAATAATCTACTTGTGCAGGAGTTTGCATTAAGGTGGCTACTGTCCATTGTATTAACATATGGTGAAGCAAATGAGGAAAGAAGTGTTTCTTTAAATTTGTTTACAGCTTTTTCACTTAAGCATCTGCTATAGTGGAATTTTTCCCTAACTGCTGTATAGTCTGTTATTGTAAATTCAAATGTTATTAAAAAATGGTCAGACAGAAGAGAGTTGTGAGGAAATATTGTTAAATTATCAGTTTCAATTCCATATCTAAGGACAAGATCTAACGTGTGACTAAAACAGTGAGTGGGTTTATTTACATTTTGGGAAAAACCACTTGAATCTAATAATGAATTAAACGCAGTGCTCAGGCAGTTACTGTCAGCATCTACATGAATGTTAAAGTCACCAACTATAATGACTCTATCTGTACTAAGCACTAAATCAGATAGAAAATCAGAAAATTCAAGTAAGGGACTGGAGGACGGTACACGATAACAAATAATAGTGGTTTTTGAGTTTTCCAGTTTGGGTGTGAAAGGCTAAGAGTAAGGCTCTCAAATCAGTTCTAACTATGTTTAGGTCTAGGAATTATTGATAAGCTAGAATGAAATATTGCTGCAACTCCTCCACCTCGGCCTGTGCTTCTAGGAGCATGATAATTAATATGACCGGGGGGGGGTTGACTCATTTAAACTGACATTCGTCCTGCTGCAACCAAGTTTCAGTGAGACAAAATAAATCGAATTGACGATCGCCTATTAAGATATTTAATGATCCACATTCAATAGTTTTGGGTTTTTGTTCTGTAAGAGGAGTAGTCTTACCCTTTCTTAGGTTATCATGATTAACTCCTTGTGGTTGTTTTGGGGGTGGTTGTTTTTATATTAATGCTTTTGTGCCACAAATTGTGTAAAATAATGGGATTCTGGAAATAATATGGTTTTATATAAACCTATTGCATAATTTAACTGATAAACAGGTAGACATATAAACTATAGTTCGAGTCATAGCTAAATGTGGCTTAATTATGAGACCACTACACTGAATTTATTCCCATCACTATATGAAATGAGTAAAAATTGATCAGTAGATCAAATCCACGCTGGTTTTCTCTGAACAAATACTTAAATGGAAGGAAAATATAACGAAACCGTACATGGAGTTATTGTCACAAATAAGTTTTACCCTCTTACACCTCCTACCCAGTGTTGATACTTTTCATTTATTCCCAAGTTTACACAAAAATATAACAGATTTTTCATGTGATCTCAGACTTTATTTACCTCACTGTATTAATTATTATTGTTTTCAGTAATAATAATTATTGTGAGTATAAATCTCTCGGGATAATTACCTTGAAATTGTACTGTTTTGTTATATCTTGTCCCTCAGCATGTCATATAGCTGAAGGTTTAATGTTTTATACAGTGCAAACAGGTGAAAGTGCTTAAATTTCCTTAGTGCATCAATTTCAGGATGTAGATCGTTGTTTTCATCATTGTAATCTTTCTCTTTGATAACCCACTATCATACCACAGTTAGACAGCAGTTGAGGTTGCACATGTACTAAGTGAATGAATGAATTTTATTTTATGATGCATACAACAAGTGATACAGTGAAGAAAAAACGTATTTCCTTTATGGTCCTCCACAAGTTGTTTGCATTTGTCCTGCTGTGGTTCTCATCTTAATAATCACATACATTACTAACATGTGATTCTTATGCTGATTTGTGAGCAAATGAACCACAGGGTCACAAAATAAGCAGCAGCTAATGGGCAGTGGCTGCACCAATTGTAGGCCTGTGGTCTTTTCTCACTGTCAGACTAAGTGCTTCCTTATATTGTTTTTATTGGACAAACCTAAAATCTCAAACTATGGCTACGAAACCCCTGTGAGGGCGTCCACCTAGCTCGACTATAACTACAATATTCCTGCAATCGCCATGAGCAAAAATATGTGCAGTGTCTCTCTACAGTATGTTGGTCTCACAGGAGTCAGGCTCCAGTATCTTAAGTGTAACAATGAGTCTAATAGATTTTCTAAACCAGGGGTAAAAACAGACATAGATCATGGGGTTTAGACAGGAGTTAGAACAGTACAGACATAATACAAAGACATACGAAGCAGATGAAGCGTTCATCGAGTTATCTTGGCTTGAAAGAGCCACACAGTAATATGGACAGAGACATATTAGAAACACGACTACAACGACACCGAGAGTCCTGGCTGCTTTCAGTTCAGATTTTTGAGCTTTAGCTGTAACTTTCATTGAATGCTGCAGTTTGACAGCTGAGATATGAGTCATCATGGCTCGAGCCTGAGACACAGCCACCACAAACACCCTCATATACAGAACTACAATAACAGTGATGGGAACAATGAAGGAAAAAATAACATCTGCAATTCCAGCAGCATAGTTACTGACAATGACACACTCACCAACACAGGAGTTATACCTGCCCGGCTGTTGCATGTTATCCTGCAGAATTAGACACTGAAAAATAAAAGAACAAATCCAACAGAGACAAACACAGACTTGAACTCGCTTGTGTGTGACTTCAGTAACGTAATGGAAGGGATAACAAATGGCCACATAACGGTCAACAGATATAAGTATCATGGCTCCTACTGAGGCAGAGGTGACAACAGCTGTTACATACTGGTATAAAGAACACATAAGGTCACCAAATAACCAGCAGCCATCTATCAGCATGATTTCAAAGAGCAAGACCGGGGCCACTAAGAAATCTGAGACAGCCAGAGAGAGAAGGAGGAAGTTGGTGGAAGTGTGGAGCTGCCTGCAGAGAAACATCAAGAAATATATTTATCAGTATTTTTGGAATAAATATCACAGCAGACAGAACAAAGACTGAAATAAAAAAACATTTTGTCAGAAAAATTACATTTTTTCTCTTAGATCAGATGCTTAGCTGGTATTGTCTCATTTTCATAAATTCAATATGAAATATTTAGATACTTGAAGTGGGAGATGGAGATGATGACCAGCAGGTTGAGAAAAGCTGTGAGCAGCGAAATAGAAAACACCAGAATGTAAGTCAGCATGGCTTCAAAGTGAGGACGCTGTGGCTTCAGACAAGATGCATTGAGGAGCTGTGGGAAGCAGAGTTCAGTTTCCCCAGAGGTCTCCATCACCAGAGAGGAGAAGATGCTGAGCTCTGGCAGCTTTTTGACCAAAGCTTTATATCATGTGTTTTATCTCTATCCTCCCCACTACCCCCCTCCGCCCCCCTCACCTCTGCTGCTGTTTTTCTCTCTGTGGACATTAAAGTCATAGTATACATTTTGTACTTGTCTAGTTCAATAGGATTGATTTCTCTAGTCAGGTTAATGTGGACCTTTGCCTGTGTGCCACATGTTTCTGGTCAGGGAGAAGGTTTATATGTTGCCCTAAATGGGATACTAGTTTTGCCTTTATTAATAGATTAATAGTACCTGTTTTGTTCAGTGTGGTGAACGGTGGTGAGCATGGGCACTGTGACTGCTCTATGGCTGCACAGCCATGGTCTGAACATTTAAACCAGGTGGTGGTAATGTTGTGACTTTTTGGTAGAGTTCCGTCTCTATTGGGGTGTTATTGACCCCTTAACTGACTTACTGTCAGGATTTCAGTATAAGGACAGGAAGGAAGGAAGAGAAGGAGACACGGGCTCGTCCAGCAGCACCTTTACACATTTCCAAGTGAAGAGACGGCGAGAGAGGGTGATCTAATAAACAGGTTTATTAGTCAGAAAAACTAAAGAACTAACTAAAATCGCTCCTGAGAGGAGGACAGGAAAAAAGCACGACAGGTAGCAAAACATTAAACCCGAGGATATAAGGCTGAGATAACAAAAAATGGTTAAGACCATGGCGTGGGGGCCGGCGTGGAGGCCGGCATCTGTTGCAGAAGCCCCCCAGGGGCCAGGCAGGATGGCTGGAACCAACCAGAGGAGAACCAGGTGCTGGAACCGAAGGGACATTGGCTGACCCAGGAACACTGACTGTTGCTGCATTGGTCAGCTGGGAAACAGGAGATGCGATGGTCACCTCCAGAAGAGGGGAGGCAACCACCTCGGGATCAGCAACAGGTGAGATGTCAGCCGACCCAGAGGCAGGAACAGAATCAGAACCAGGTCGGACAACGATCAACCCAGAGGCAGGAACAGGAACATAGTCAGGAGATGGAGAAGCGTCGGTGGACTCGGAGACAGGAACAGGAACAGATTCAGGAGCCGGCGAAGAGTTGGCGGACATGGAGATAGGAAAAGGAACCGAGTCAGAAGTGGACACGGCGTTTACCCGTCCGGAAGCAGAAGCAGAACCAGGCCAGGAGTTGACTGACCTGGAAACGTGAACAGGAACCGAACAAGGCCAGGCGTTGTGAACAGGAACAGGAACAGGAGCAGAACCACGCCAGACCTCGGCCGACCCAGAGACGTTAGCAGGAACAGTACCAGATGGTTGAAGCCCTCCGGGGGCCTGGCCTGGAGGTCTGGCAGGAGGCCGGACCGGTGGTCGGCGACAGAGGCGAGAGCCCTCCGGGGATCGGCGTGGAGATTGGGGGCTCTGGCAACCCAGTGACAGGCAATGAACCCACCAACTGTGGACCAGGCGCTGGACCCGAAATGACCTCGGCTGACCTAGGAACCGAGAATGCTGCTGCGTCAGCCAGCTGGGGAACAGGAACAAGTGATGTGATGGCCGCCCCTGGAGGAGGGGTGGGAGCAGGAACTGGATGAGCGACAGCCAACCTCGCCGCAAGAGCAGGAACTGAACTAGCAGGAACTGGACGAACAGGAATTGGACGAACAGAAACCGGACGAGTGGCAGCCGATGTCGCCGTCGGGACAGGAACAGGATCTCCAGAGGCTGCGTCGACCTGTTCCGGAAGCTTAACCGAAGTCACAGCATCTACCTGGGTGAACCCTACAGGACCACCGGCGGCAGGAGCTGGTGTGGCGGCATCGACCCGCCCAGGTAGTGACACGGGTCAGATAAATCGCGATCTACTTCTTAAAAATGGGCACCAGTACACTTCTCCTCCAGTCCTCGGGCATCCTCTCACTCTCCAAGATCTTGTTAGTCAGAAACTCTACTGCCACCTCTCCTAGACACTTCCATACCTCCACAGGTATGTCATCAAGACCAACTGACTTTCCACTCGTCATCGTCTTCAACGTCCTCCTCACTTCACTCTTACTAATCTTTGCTGCTTCCTGCTCCACACCAGTCACCTCTTCTACTCTTCGTTCCCTTTCATTTTCCTCGTTCATCAACTCTTCAAAGTTCTCCTTCCATCTTCCCATCACACTCCTGGCACCTGTCAATACATTTCCATCCTTATCTTTAATCACACTAACCTGCTGCACATCCTTCCCATCTCTATCTCTTTGTCTGGCCAACCTGTACAAATCCACCTCTCCCTCTTTAGTGTCCAACCTAACATACAAGGATGGTGGATTTCTCTTCTTATCTGACCCATAGTAAAACAACTTGAATCCTGCTCCTAAGCTTCTACCTTTCCACCTGGTCTCCTGGACACACAATACATATCCAACTTCCTTCTCTGCATCATGTCAACCAACTCTCTAGCCTTTCCTGTCATAGTCGCAACATTCAAAGTCCCTAATGTCAGTCCTACATTCTTAGCTTTTCACTTCTCTCTCTGTCTATGAACACACCTTCCTCCTCTCTTTCTTCGACCAACAGTAGTCCAATTTCAACCAGTACACTGTAGGTCAGCAGAACCGGTGGTTGTCGTTGTTAACCCGGGCCCCGATCGATCTGGTATGGAAGTCATTTTCGGTGTGAAAGTCATGATTCGCATGTTTAATTTGGCAGGTGTTTTACCTCAGATGCCCTTTACAGACTGGCACAAGAAGACACTGGCTTGTGTCCTCTTGCGGTAGCATTTGGATTGTCACAGTCAAACAAAGGAAAAAAAGTCCATAATCCCCAACAAGATCTAAAACAAGATGACCCTTGTTGGTAAGCGAGAGGATGTTGAGCAGCCCGAAGGAGACGATGCTGGCGGGACAAACTTTGCACTGCGGTCAGCTGTGCATCTGTCCTGCTTTCGCGGTGGATGCCTGTAAGATGATCATAAGGAAGGTCTGGGGTACATGCCTCTGTAGATGTACCTATGACAAGGAGGAAGATAAGGGATGCTGAGGTGAGGCAAGAATGCCGGGATATGCTAGACGTTACAGGATATGGCAGTGATAGGGGATATCAATATCCACACTAGCAGTGCACATACAAGCCAGTTTTCCATCTCCATTGTGTCTGTAGGTGCAGATGCCAAATGAAAATATGCTAGTGGTGGGTGCAGCAGCCAGGTGTATGTCGTCAGGACACGATGAATTATCAAGCAGTAAAAATCAGATTATATTAAAGTTAGAAGTACATTTTAGATAATCAGTAATATCAGTGGAGGAAGCAGAAGCAGCTAATCGCCCCCACCCAGTGTGAACTCTAGGGGGGTGGACGCAGGGATCTCACCTTGCTGCGTCCATACAGCTCATGGGACTGGAGACAAAGGGTTGGTGTGACTCAGGAGGTAGAACAGACCAGCCACTAAACATTAAGTCAGCCATTTTATCCCCATCTCTTTCAGTCCACAGATTGAAGTGTCCTTGGGCAAGACACTGAACCCTAAGCTGGTCCTGCTGCGTTTATTTTGACTTCTGATGAAGCTCCAAAATGAGGTGGACAACCTTTTCAGGAATATCACTCTAATGATGTTTTCTACAATTCAACTTCTTTCAAACCAAACCCTGTGAACGAAATTTCAGTCCAAATTTCCAAACTGAGTCCAACGACAGTTTGGACAGTAAACAGTTTATTCTATTTGATGTAGACATCACAGCATTAAATTAGTAGTTTGTTAATTATTTATTTGCATACAATGACCACATTCAGTGATCAGATGTTTTTAGCCGTATGGTAATTTACCACGTCTAATATACACACGCTGTTTATGCTTATTAATGTTTTTATGCCAGTTTGGTTATTGTCACCAAGAAGTTTTCCCCTCCTCCATTTTTAAGTGTTGATACTTTCTATTTATTCACAAGTTTACACAAAAACATAACAGATTTCCCATGTGATCGCAGATGTTATTAACCTCACTGTATCAATTAATAGTGTTTTTCAGTCACTCTAATTACTAATGTGAGTGTGAATCTGTTGTGAAATTGACTGGTATTGCATAATTACCTGGAAACTTTACTTTTTTTTTGTTTTGTTTTTTGTTTTGTTTTTGTCACTCAGCAGGTTATTGGCAGTTACTGAAGGTTTCACGTCTTCATATTCAGATAAATACTAAGTTACTCAGTGACTAGCCTGTAATTCTTATGCTGATTTGTGAGCAAATGAACCACAGGGTCACAAAATAAGCAGCAGCTAATGGGCAGTGGCTGCACCAATTGTAGGCCTGTGGTCTTTTCTCACTGTCAGACTAAGTGCTTCCTTATATTGTTAATGTGTTTTTATTGGACAAACCTAAAATCTCAAACTATGGCTACGAAACCCCTGTGAGGGCGTCCACCTAGCTCGACTATAACTACAGTATTCCTGCAATCGCCATGAGCAAAAATATGTGCAGTGTCTCTCTACAGTATGTTGGTCTCACAGGAGTCAGGCTCCAGTATCTTAAGTGTAACAATGAGTCTAATAGATTTTCTAAACCAGGGGTAAAAACAGGCATAGATGATAGGATTAAGACAGGAGTTAGAACAGTACAAACACACTACAAAGGCATATGAAGCAGATGAAGCGTTCATCGAGTTATCTTGGCTTGAAAGAGCCACACAGTAATATGGACAGAGACATATAAGAAACACGACTACAACGACACCGAGAGTCCTGGCTGCTTTCAGTTCAGATTTTTGAGCTGTTACTTTCATTGAACACTGGAGTGAGACAGCGGCAATGTGAGACCTCATGGCTCGAGCCTGAGACACAGCCACCACAAACACCCTCATATACAGAACTACAATAACAGTGATGGGAACGATGAAGGAAAAAATAACATCTGCAATTCCAGCAACATAGTTGGTGACAATGACACACTCACCAACACAGGAGTTATACCTGCCCGGCTGTTGCATGTTATCCTGCAGAATTAGACACTGAAAAATAAAAGAACAAATCCAACAGAGACAAACACAGACTTGAACTCGCTTGTGTGTGACTTCAGTAACGTAATGGAAGGGATAACAAATGGCCACATAACGGTCAACAGATATGAGTATCATGGTTCCTACTGAGGCAGAGGTGACAACAGCTGTTACATACTGGTATAAAGAACACATAAGGTCACCAAATAACCAGCAGCCATCTATCAGCATGATTTCAAAGAGCAAGAGAGGGGCCACAAAGAAATCTGAGACAGCCAGAGAGAGAAGGAGGAAGTTGGTGGAAGTGTGGAGCTGCCTGCAGAGAAACATCAAGAAATATATTTATCGTTATTTGTGGAGTAAAATATGATTTAAATAACAATACAGAGAAAAAAAGACTAAAATACAAAAACATTTTGTCAGAAAAATACTATTTGTCTCTTAAATCAGTTGCTTAACTTGTTTTATTATGTATCAGTTTCACAAATTCTATATGAAATATTTAGATACTTGAAGTGGGAGATGGAGATGATGACCAGCAGGTTGAGAAAAGCTGTGAGCAGCGAAATAGAAAACAGCAGAATGTAAGTCAGCATGGCTTCAAAGTGAGGACGCTGTGGCTTCAGACAAGATGCATTGAGGAGCTGTGGGAAGCAGAGTTCAGTTTCCCCAGAGGTCTCCATCACCAGAGAGGAGAAGATGCTGAGCTCTGGCAGCTTTTTGACCAAAGCTTTATATCATGCTTGTGAATTATCTCTATCCTCTAAACTCCCCCCTCTTTCCCACCACACCTCTCCTGCTGTTTTTCTCTCCATGGACATTAAAGTAATATTATGCATTTTTACTGGTCTAGTTCAATAGCAGGGATTTCTGTGGTCATGTTAATGTGGACCAACAGATTTAGTCACTACTAATCACATCTGTCCAGTTGTTTGTGATTAATCACAAATTTGTTGCACAGGTTTTATCTACTCAGGATTTACAGTAGAAGGACATATTTAATTGTTAACACTCTTAATGAGATAGGAGTGGACACATGGTACCGATGAAAACTGCAGAAAAGCAGAGTTTGTCAGGTATCTGACCTTGCTGCCTCCTACCCAGATTCTTATATCAGGGGCTTAACGTTAACACCCGGCAACCCATCAAATACGGTTGATTTCAGGAGTGGGTGGTAAAACAGTCATTTCCATTAGTTACTTTGGTTGGTTAAATTAAACTCATAGTCAAAAATGCCATCTGAAATTAATGGCAATGTGACATCATGACACTACAACTCCTATATGCACTACCTGCACACAGTGTTTGATCATTGGTCCATCATAAACCCCATCACCTTGCGCTTTTATGCTAGTGACCGAAGACACAAAACACTGCAAACAAGAAGTCCCAGTGGATAACATGGTGGAGATGACTGTCAAAGTAATCACTTTACTGACTTATTGTACAATGTGTGGACATGACTTTCATAGTTGCTGACCTTCATGTTGTGTTTGCAGAGCACCCTAAGCTGAAAGCAGTGTCACAGATGCTAATCAGCAAGTTACTCAAATATTTATCTGTACCTTAAACTCAGGATGGTGTCACAGTCCTTTCCCTGTGTTTAGTTGTCTTGCTTTATTTCCTGTTTTTGGCTTTTATTTTGTTGCTCTTCCTGTGTCTTCCTGAGAGTGTGTTTGGTTTCTTTACCTTCCTCGTTTTGTCCTGATTTGTTTCACCTGTTCCCTTGTCCTTTTATACCCTGCTCTCCCCACTGTTCTCTGCCGAGTTCGTTGTGTATGTATGATGGCATCCTGCATCCGTACGCTGTATATAAGCTATTGCTTATTGCATGTACCAACTGAAATTGTTTAAGTTAAAAGCACAGTTAAACAGCTGTGTACTTTATTGATTAGAGACTAGAGGACAGAGCTGATACAGTGATCAATCAGGCAACACACGAAAGCCCAACAGCTTACTTCCATTCATATCCTCGGACATGTTTATGAAATATCCTTGTGTGCATCACGTTGTAATATTTCAGTGACTCCTAAGGAAGCTGGTTAGTAAAATGTGACTTACACAGATTAACATCAGAGTGAGAGTTCAACCCCAGGAGAGAACTGTAGTCCAGTCTGCCTGTAGATTTCTGTCAGTATCAGGTAACCAGTGCAGCTTGTGAGCCCACGTTGTCTTATTTTCACTTGAACAATATAAGGGACACATTGAACAGCAGGGACATACTGTTAAATTTAAAACGGCCATTTGCAGTTAACTTCCTATTATTTGTCACAGTTGGTGGCACAGTTAGTGACTGTCCAGCACAGCTACGGACAAAATGGCCCTGCAAAATCTTAAGCATTAACATTTGCAGTGTCTCTCTACATCATGTTGGTCTCACAGGAGTCAGGCTGTAGTATCTTAAGCGTAATGATGAGTTTCATAGATTTTCTAAACCAGGGGTAAAAAAGGGCGTAGATCACAGGGTTTATACAAGAGTTGAAATAGTACAAACATATTGCAAAGGCAGTTGACGTAGCATTCATCAGGTTGTCTTGGCTTGTTAGAGCCACACAATAATATGGACAGAGACACATTAGGAACATGACAACAACAACACCAAGAGTCCTGGCTGCTTTCAGTTCAGATTTTTGAGCTCTTACTTGTGTTGAATGGAGTGAGACAGCTGCAATGTGAGACCTCATGGCTCGAGCCTGAGACACAGCCACCACAAACACTCTGATATACAGAACTACAATAATGGTTATGGGAACAAAGAAGAAAACAACTATTTCTATAACTCCACTGATGAAATTAAGGACAAGGACACATTCTCCAAAGCAGGAATTATACCTGCCTGGTTGTATCAGAACATCTTTTAGATTTAGACCTGGGGAGATCACAGAACAAATCCAGCACAGACACACACATATTTTAACTGTTTTCTGTGTGATTTTAGTGGAGTAACGTAGAGGATCACAAATAGCCACATAACGGTCAACAGATATGAGAACCATGGTTTCTACTGAGACAGCGGTAATAACATAGGCTAGATACTGGTATAGTATGCACATGACGTCCCCCAGAAACCAGCAGCCATCTATGAGCATAATTTGAAAGAGTATGAGGAAGCTGATGAAAAAATCTGAAACAGCCAGAGAGAGAAGGAGGAGGTTGGTGGGAGTGTGGAGCTGCCTGGAGAGAAAGATCAGTCATATATTTGTCATTATTTATAATAATAATGATTGAATTATCGTTCAGATAAAAACAGGCAAAGACTAACAACAAGAATTACATAATTACGTTGACATAACATTATCATTTCTTTATCGCATTGTATTCGACGTTTCTTTTGTAAAATCAGTTTCATTAGTTCATTATAATATTTGGATACCTGAAGTGAGAGATGGAGATAATGACCACCAGGTTGAGAAAGGCTGTAAGCAGAGAGAGGGAGAAAAGCATTATATACGTCAGCATGGCCTCGAAGTGGGAATGTTTTGGTTTCATACAGGAAGCATTGAGGAGTGATGGAAAGCAGAGTTCCGTTTCCCCCAAACTCTCCATCACCAGAGAGAAACTGCTGAGCTCCGGCTGTTTTTGTAAATTTATCTCTATCCTCCATACCAAGCCCTCATCCCCCCTCCCCTCTGCTGCTGTCTTTCTCCTCATGGTGATTGAAGTTCTGTGCCATCTCATTAGGTGGTAGAAATGACCAATGGTGTTTTCCCAAGAATCCAAAGGAAGCTATGCTTCCTACAATTTTTTCTTTGTAAATAAAAAAAAACAATTTCTGTAGTTATTCATTTCTGTCTGGATCTTGGCATGTGTCCACGACGTGAGATAATCATTTTGCATTTAGTCTTTTTGAGCCTTTTCCCCCCAGGCAACGCACACACACACAAGCACAAGGGGTTCAATATGTTTAGCTTAGTTGCTGCGTGGAAATGTTTAGCTTGCCGCTCAACTTTCACTTTGTGTCAAGGTAATGACAATTCAGTCGTTCACACCTCGAATATGACGTTAGGTCATTGTAATGGCTGCGACACAACAAGCTGACCACTGGCACCAGTTATAGACGGCGTTGTAGAATCTGTCGGTGACAGAGACCACTCTGATTGGCTGTTCAGGTTAGCAAATCAGTCCACAAAAAGAGCCCATGGTAATAAAAATGTCAGTATAATTTAACTCAGCAGACCTCTTTTTAATTAGAAAGGTATAAACCATGGTTTGGTGAAAAGGTTTTGTCTCAAATATGTTCTGGCTATGTTTCAGCTTCAGTCTCTTTCTGTTGTGTCCTTTCAGCAGCGTCTCTGTATTAGTATGTGTTGGTATGAACACTAGTCCTTGATCATACTATACAGAACATAACCTGGTTACCCCGTTAACAGATCATCATTGATATGTGATTTGTGCTTACAATTCATCTGACTGCACTTTATGATCCAAAAAAAAAACAAAAAAACTTTCATTATACAACTTAAAGTGCAGAATAAAAAAGGTTTGACATGACAACGACATAACCGATCTGAACAAAGAGAATATAGTGTACAACTACATTTGATTATATATTACAATGTCGGAATCTTTACCTGCAGTGAGGTCTAGATACATCCTCAGTGACATTAACCTGGGTTAGAGGCTTTAATGTCATTGATGACATTTTGCAGGTAACTGCAAAATGTCATCAAATGCTGTTGCAGTGCGAGAACTTTAGTAAAGGTCATTAATACACTGTGTTTGTAGGCTTGTGTCAGTATCAGATGTTCAGTGCAGTGTTGTTTCTACATTCAATCCAACAATGTAAGACGTGTGATGAAAGGCAGAGACGAATGTTGATGGCATCCTATGTGACCACTTATGTCAACTGTGCCTCAAAAGACCCTGCAGTTACCATCACCATATACTGTATATATGCAGTGTCTCTCTACAGCATGTTGGCATCACAGGAGTCAGGCTGCAGTATCTTAAGTGTAACAATGAGTTTGAATGATTTTCTAAACCAGGGGTAAAAGAGTGCATATATCATAGGGTTTAGGCAGGAATTTAAAGTGTACAAACATATTAAAAAGGTATATAAAGCAGATGAAGCGTTCACCATGTTATCTTGGCCTGTGGGAGCCATGCAGTAATATGGACAGAGACATATTAGAAACACAAGTACAACAACACCTAGCGTCCTGGCTGCTTTCAGTTCAGATTTTTTTGGTAACGCTTTCGTTAAACGCTGGAGTGAGACGGCGGCAATGTGAGACCTCATGGCTCGAGCCTGAGACACAGCCACCACAAACACTCTCATATACAGAACTATGATGACAGTGATGGGAACAATGAAGGAAAAAATAAAATCTACAAATTCAGCAATGTAGTTAATAACAATGACACATTCTCCAAAACAGGAATTATACCGGCCTGGTTGTTTCAGGACATCCTGCAGGATCAGACTTTGAAAGACTACAGAACAAATCCAACACAAAGACACACAGATCTTAACTCTTTTTTGTGTGACTTTGGTTGGGTAATGCAGAGGATAACAAATAGCAACATAACGGTCAACAGAAATGAGCACCATGGTTCCTACTGAGTTGGAAGTAATAACGTAGTTTAGATACTGATACAAAGTGCACATGTGATCACCCAGTAACCAGCAGCCATCTATCAGCATAATTTGAAAAAACAAGAGGAAGCCCACGAGGAAATCTGAGACAGCCAGAGAGAGGAGGAGGAGGTTGGTGGGAGTGTGGAGCTGCCTGCAGAGAAAGATCAGCAACACGTTGATCATTACTTATAATGTCAAATTAAAATAAAAAGCAATAAGTCAAACAATAAAATACAAATACAATTTTCCCCCTCAATTTCTTAATCTACCAACTCCAAATGTTATAAATAAGACTGGATACTTGAAGTGGGAGATAGAGATGATGACCAGCAGATTCAGAAACGTTGTGAACGAAGAAATAGAAATCAGGAGAAAGTAAGTCAGCGTGGCTTCAAAGTGAGGACGCTTCGGCTTCATACAGGAGGCGTTGAGGAGCTGTGGAAAGCAGAGCTCAGTTTCCCCAAAGGTCTCCATCACAACAGAGGTGAAGCTGCTGAGCTTTGTCAGTTTCTTACCAAAGCTTCTGATTTATCTCTATCCTACCTACTCACCCCTCCTTCACATTCGCTTCTATGGGCCCCTTTACTCTTGATAGTGAAAACTTCCTCAATGGCAGGGATGTTTGTCTGCGTTGTGTCCAATTGCCATTTTACAGATCTACGGTCAAATTCAACCAAGCTAATGCACTTTTGTTTTTCACCCGGGTTTCAAGCAGCCAGACTTGACTTCAATTCAGTGTCTGTGGAAAGTTATGTCTTTTCATTTCTTACCTAAATGTTTCCAATCATATTGATGGTACCTTCTTCTTTCTTCTATTCCTTTCTTCTGTTTCCTACCAGGGGTCGCCACACCGAATCATCTGCGTCCATCTAACCCTGTCCTCCTCATCTTCTTCTCTCACACCTGGCTGTCACACTTCCAGAGTCTATTCAATAGAAGCGGACCCAGAGAGAGAGACAGAACCAAGCATAGGGAAGGTAAGGAAGGTTTTATTGAGAGTTGCTGGACAGGTAGGAAGAGTGAAGGCAAGGGGCGACGTCCGTGGAGGGAGGGTCTGGCTGGAGAACCTCGAGACCCGATGCAGGAGGGAGCGATGGAGCGGTGAGTTGCTGGAGGTGGGCGGGTGGAAGCCGGGAGACAAGAAGCTGTGGGGACAAGGAGCTGGAGAGGAAAACTGGGCGAAGCAGGCGCCAGGTTCTCCACTGGAGAAGCAGGCTGCTAGGCTGTCCTCTCAATTTCCCACTTGAGGGCTATTACCACACAAGACGGGGCGAGAATGGGTCATAGGAGGACGTCTCTGGGGCGTGGACGTGGGACAAAGCATCAGGCTTAATGTTTCTTGACCCGGGGTGGTAGGTGAGGGAAAAGTTGAAGCAGACAACTTGATGTGAGTGGAGGCGTTTACCAGTCCTTAAATTAGCAAGGTTCTTGTGATCAGTCCAGATAATGAACGGTTGTGTCGCCTCCTCTAACCAATGGCGCCACTTGTCTAGTGCCAGTTTAACTGCCAGAAGTTTGCGATCGTCCACTGAGTAATTTCATTCTGCAGGGGACAGTTGACGAGAGAAGAAGGCGCAGGGCCGCAGCTTCCGGTCACATTCACTGTGCTGGGAGAGGACCGCACCCACGCCAACTTCTGAGGCGTCCACCTCTACAACAAACTGAGGAGAGATGTCAGGCTGAGTCAGAATGGGTGAAGAGGTAAACAGTTTTTTCAGGTGCTCTCGGCGTGCTGGGTCCAATGGAACGGGGTGACAGGGGACGTTAGTTTGGTAAGGGAGGCGGCCACTGGGCTGTAGTTCTTAATGAATCACCGGTAGAAATTGACAAAGGCCAGGAAACATTGCAGTTGTTTTCTTGTCTCCGGTCTTGGCCTTTCTTTGACAGCGCGTGTCTTCTCTGGGTCAGGTCTCACTTTCCCCTCTCCAATGAGAAACCCTAGGAAAGACTAGGTCTTTACATGGAACTCGCACTTCCCTGCTTTGGCAAAAAGTTTGTTTTTCAATAACCTTTGTAACACCTGCTGGACATGTTGTTGGTGTTCATGGAGATTCTTAGAGAATAGTAATATATAGTAATATATCATCTATATAGACAAAGACACACCTGTTGATAAAGTCCAGCAGAACGTTGTTGATGAGAGACTGGAAGATTGCACTTTGTCAGGCTGAAGGGCATTACCAGGTATTCAAACTGGCCAAGAGGGGTGTTGAAGGCAGTCTTCCACTCATCTCCCTTACGGATCCGGACCAGGTGGTAAGCATTGCGGAGATCTAGTTTGGTGTAGATTGATGCCCCTTGTGGAGACTCGAACGCAGAATTTAACAGAGGGAGAGGGTATTTGTTTTTGATACTGATATTATTAAGTCCACGTTAATCAATGCATGGGCGGAGGGTCTTATCATTGCTGATGAAGAAGAAGCCAGCAGGGATACCCCTTTGTATTTTTCCATGGCTTCCTTCTCGGGGTGAGAGAGGTTGTATAGGTGGCCAGTGGGTAATGGTTCTCAAGGCTGAAGATCTATGGGCGCAGTCGTAGGGGCTGTGGGGGGGGTTGACCATGATTTAACCAGGAATAACCAAGGACCATGGAGACTGCATAAGGAAAAATGGTGCATTCTCTTGAGGATTAGAGGAAACTAACAGGTGCAGAGTGGCCGTCTTGTGTGTGAATGCGTGCATTAAATATCTCAGGGGGTCCAAGTTTCATACTATTATCATAGCAAATAATCCATGTTTCTATTTTTATAATGGGCACCTCCTCCTGTTCTAGCTAAGCAAGAATTAAAATGAAAGTGTCATTTGATTTTACAGATCCAGTCTGTGGAAATTAGCTTTATATTAGTTGAAAAATCCATCACATGGCACTCGCATTATTTTATGCGTTCAGTCAGTAGACACTAGGCAGAAATATGCACATTATACTCATTCGATTTTTTTAGCATGAGATGTTTAATTTGTAAATCATTTGGTGAAAGACTAAGGAATTTTCAGTGCAGCTGAGAACTACAGGTAAGCATGGAATTCACCCAGTATACAGCATAAAGAAGATAAAGTCAATACTTACATATAGTAATATAGCATAATAGTTTATCAGATAATGATTAGTAGATCAAAGTCATAACAAATCATAATTTAGACATTTTTTCCTATACATAAAGTAAGAGATGTCTTTTTGTAAACTACTGGGCCATTTTTCTTAAAAACTCCAAAATGACAAGCGTGTTCTAAAATAACTTTATTATTTTTCCTTCCAATTATGACAAAATTGTATAGATCATCTCTGTAAATTCTCTAATATTTAACAAATAACTTTTACTTTTGGAAAGTAATTAGGTAATTTTGGCGGAAATCAGCTACAAATTATAGGAACATAACAAACAGTTGTAATTTTTTTTTTAACAAATGCTCAAATGTTCAGTGTACAGCCTTGTCATGGAGGGGTCAATAACTTACAAATATACAAATAATTCACGATTTGTACAAAGGAGTTAACATAGTCAGTGCCACTTTTCTTAACTTTCTAATATACAGTAAACAACTTCCTTATTCTTTTTACCAATATGAGCGGTGCACTGAACGGACACACTGGAGTGTGCAACAGAAAGTAAAATCAAACTGTTTCCTCCTTCTCTTTAATGCCCATCCAGCTGAAGGCAGCTGAGGCTTCCACCTAGCTCACCTATGCCTAAAACAAAAAAAACAAAAAAAAAAACCCGGCAATTAACAAAGTGTCTCTACAGTACGTTGGCGTCACAGGAGTCAGGCTGCAGTATCTGAAGTGTAACGATGAGCTTAACTGATTTTCTAAACCAGGGGTAAAAAAGTGCATAGATCAAAGGATTCAGGCAGGAGTTAAAACAGTACAAACACACTACAAAGGCATATGAAGCAGATGAAGCATCCATCGAGTTATCTTGGCTTGAAAGAGCCACACAGTAATATGGACAGAGACATATTAGAAACACAGCAACAAGAACACCAAGAGTCCTGGCTGCTTTCAGTTCAGACTTTTTAGCCGTTACTTGTGTTGAACGCTGGAGTGAGACAGCTCCAATGTGAGACCTCATGGCTCGAGCCTGAGACACAGCCACCACAAACACTCTCATATACAGAACTACGATAACAGTGATGGGAAAAAGGAAGGAAAAAATAACATCTGCAAGTCCAGCAATGTAGTTAGTGACAATAACACAGTCTCCAACACAGGAGTTATACCTGCCTGGTTGTTTGAGGTTATCCTGTAGAATCAGAGTCTGAAAGATCACAGAACAAATCCAGCACAAACAAGCACAGATCCTAACTCTCTGTTGTGTGACTTCAGTGGAGTAATGTAAAGGATAACAAATGGCCACATAGCGTTCAACAGATATGAGTATCATAGTTCCTACAGAGACGGAGGTAACAACAGCTGCTATATACTGATACAGAGAACACATAAGGTCACCCAAAAACCAGCAGCCATCTATGAGCACAATTTGAAAGAGCAAGACAAGGCCCTCGCAGAAATCTGAGACCGCCAGAGAGAGGAGGAGGAGGTTGGTAGACGTGTGGAGCTGCCTGGAGAGGAAGATCAGCAACGTGTTGATCAGCATTTAGAATATTAATTAAGATTCAGATATAAGCAGACAGAACAAAGACCGAAAGAAACTCTGTAGGAAAAATATTGTTTTTAACCCCAATCATATCAGATGGTTACATGTTTTTAAGACAGTTACTATCACCAGTTTGATTAATTCATGAAATATTTAGATACTTGAAGTGGGAGATGGAGATGATGACCAGCATGTTGAGAAACGCTGTGAGCAGAGAGATGGAGAAAACCAGAATGTAAGTCAGCATGGCCTCAAAGGGAGAACGCTTTGGTTTCAAGCAGGAGGCGTTCAGGAGCTGTGGGAAGCAGAGTTCAGGTTCCCCAAAGGTCTCCATCACCAGAGAGGAGAAGCTGCTGAGCTCTGGCAGCTTTTGGACTAAACCTTATTGTCATACAGCTCATTTATCCTTCCTACCAGCCCCCTTGTCTCCATGGAGACTGATGTCCTATACCAGTGGGAATCCCTGTACTGTTGAGTAAATTTTGCACTCAAATTATATCCACAAATAAATCCTACTTAAAGTACAGGACATGGAATATTAAATTGGCAGAGAGAGCTTAATCTTAACAAATTTTTGTTTAAATTAAGAGCTTTGATGTGAATTTTGACACCTTTCAATCATGGCCACCATTGAATTTTTCCATTTGATTGGAAAACTGGAATCTTGTAACAATCTTATTGTCAAGAGCCAAGGGCTACGGACAACATGGGAGTGTCAATGACCATTAATTTGCATACACACTTGAGCTGGTTGTTCACATTTAACCTTGATGGGAAAGATGATGGAAATGTTACTAAATTATTACATTTTTTTTTGTCCTTTCGGCTTATCCCGTGAGTTCAGGGTCGCCACAGCGGATCGTTTGTTTGCATGTTGATTTGGCACAGTTTTTACACCCCATGCACTTACTGATGCAACCCTCCCCAATTTCTACCGGGCTTGGGACCGGCACTGCACGGCTGGGGATGGGAATGGGCATGTGCATGGGCTGTGGAGGGGTTCAGTGTCTTTCCCAGGGACACTTGAAAGATTATAGAACAAATACAACAAAGATAAACTTAGCCCTTTTTTGTGTGACTTTGATGGGGTAATGCAATGGATAACAAATGGTCGACAGATATGAGCAACGTAGATCCTACTGACATAGAGCTGCAGAGGTAGGCATTCAAAATGTCACTATTTTACTGTGGTATGCTTGCAGTTCTCTAATGGCAGCAGGAATGTGGTGTGTTTTAATCCCTAATCAGGCTCATAAAATCCAACTTGTTCTCCTTTCAGCCACCAGGCATTGCTTTTGTTGACTTTGTTAGTTGATATGGCGTCTCTGTCTCTCTAGGGCTATGGATCATGATGAGATTACATTATGGTTTCATTTTTGTTCAGTCATCCCATCTACTAATGATACAGACATTTAGACAGAAGGATATGGCAGCGGTATGGTACTCGTACGGTGACAGTGATGACGCCGGAGGTAAAATAAGCTGGGTTCTTAAGTGCATGTAAACGAGGTCAAGGATTCTCCAAGTCAACATATGGCTTTACACACTAGTCCCTCCATACAATTTATCTTCTCTGTCCAAAATGTACACATTGATTGTCCTTTGTCCTTCGGGTGTAGGGAAGCTGCTCTTGTTTCTCCTCTGTTGGGCCATCCTCTTGGTTTCTCCAATGTAGACTCTTCACTGCATTGGACTGCGCACACTCTATTGGCAAGTCTCTGTCTCAGTGTGTTAATGGGCTTGAAGTGAACAGGTTTGTTCAGCTTCTCGAACAATCCAGCCTTGTAAGCAATTAGCAGGTTTTTCCTTAGACTGAGTCCCTGTGCCCTGTCCGTCATCTTTCATCATCTTTTAAAAGAGCCCCTTTGGATAACCACAAGTCTTGAGAACTGTCTTCAGATGTCTGTCTTCTTTCTTTTTCGCTTCCCTGGAAGCTGGGATATTATTTGCTGTGTGCTCGAGGGCCATGTCCTGATGACTCCTACTTTATGTCAGTGAGTGGTGGAAGCCAAACCATAGGTACTGGTCAGTGGGTGCGAGTTTCTTTATTCATCCCAAGAGGAAATTCACATATCTGAACCACTGGGTCAAAGCCATTACCGAAAATGAGTTGAGTGCCTTCTTCTCCCCTTACTCAATGTACAGTTTTGCAACAATAGGTGACACTGGGGAGTGAAGTATGTGGTATTCAAGTCCGGTAGGGAGTAGATCTGATCTGGACTGGGGTTGCTCATGGTATGCAGGGTCCCTTCTGACCCTTCTGATCTTCTCTAATGACTGTCAAGGCATCAGTGGTAGGGATGCTGGTGAAGAGGGCATCAAAGGGTATCATGCTTTCATCAGCATGCAGTTTTAACTCCCTGACCCTGGCTACAAACAGTTCTGAGTTTCAGATAAAGTGCTTGGTGTGTCCAGCTAGCTGTGAAATGGTGGTAGCCAAGTAGTGTGCTATGAATATGTATGGCATGAGGAAAGTGGCCTCTGGTACAGTCTGTTTACCCTAACACACTCTATTTCAAGTGTGTTAGGGTGAACAGACTGGTGAACAGTCTCTTTCTATTTCCAGTCAGCACTCTTGCTGCAGCATTTTGGATTAATTGCAGGCTCTTTAGGGAGTTACTGGGGCATCCTGAAAGTAGGGAATTACAGTAGTCCAACCTAGAGGTAACAAATGCATGGACCAGTTTTTCGGCATCACTTTGAGACAGGATGCTCCTAATTTTGGCAATGTGCCGTAGGTGGAAGAAGGTTGTTCTAGAGATTTGTTTTATATGTGAGGTAAAGGACAAATCCTGGTCAAAAATAACTCCAAGGTTCCTTGCAGTAGTACTGGAGGCCAGACTTATGCCATCTAGGGTAACAATATGGTTGGACATCATGTCTCTGAGATTTTTGGGCCCAAATACTATGACTTCAGTTTTGTCTGAGTTTAGAAGTAAAAAATTGTGGGACATCCAGGCCTTTATGTCTTGTAGGCTTGAAGCTTGATTAACTGATTTTTTTCATCTGGTTCCATAGATAAATATAGCTGTGTATCATCAGCATAACAGTGGAAATTTATGGAGTGTTTTCTAATAATGTTGCCTAAAGGAGACATATATAAAGTAAAAAGTATTGGTCCTAACACAGAGCCTTGTGGAACTCCATAGCTAACCTTTGTGTGCATGGAGGATTCATCATGAACATGAACAAATTGAAATCTATCAGACAGATAAGATTTAAACCAACCTAGTGCAGTTCATTTAATCCCAATTTCATGTTCCAGTCTCTGTAAAACAAAAACACCTGGGTCAAGAAGTAGTGGTTTAATTACAGCTACCTTATAGGCCTGTGGTACATAGCCTGTTTCTAAAGATAGATTGATGATATCTAATACGAACGTATCTATTAAGGGTAAAGCTTCCTTGAGCAGTTTAGTTGGAATAGGGTCTAGCAGACAGGTTGTTGGTTTAGATGAGGTAATAATTGAAGTTAGCTCAGAGAGATCTATGGGTAAAAAGCAGTGTAAGAGGGATTGGGGCCTTATTGATGATTCTAGCACTGTTCTATCTGTAACTATCGAGTATTGTACGTAGTGAGGCTGTAGAATTATCAACAAGATAATCAACTTTTACAGGAGTAACATTAAGGTGGGTATTTTCAATTGTATTGACACTCGGTGAAGCAAATGATGAAAGAATAATTTTTTTACATTTGTTCAGAGCATTTTCACTGAAAAAGCATCTGCTGTAGTGGAATTTTTCCCTCACTGCTGTATAGTCCGTTATTGTAATTTCAAATGTTATTAGAAAATGGTCAGACAGAAGAGAGTTGTGAGGAAATATTGTTATAATTATCCGCTTCAATTCCATACGTAAGGACAAGGTCTAAGGTTTGACTAAAACAGTGAGTGGGTTTATTTACATTTTGGGAAAAAACAATTAAATCGAGTAATAAATTAAACAAAGTGTTGAGGCAGTTAGTGTCAGCATCTACATGATTGTTAAAGTCACCCACTATAATGACTTTATCTGTACGAAGCACTAAAGCAGATAGAAAATCAGAAAATTCTGAATAAGGAACTGGAGGACGGTACACGATAACAAATAATAGTGGTTTTTGAGTTTTCCAGTTTGGGTGTGAAAGGCTAAGAGTAAGACTCTCAAATGAGTTATAACTATGTTTAGGTCTATGGTTTATTGATAAGCTAGAATGGAAGATTGCTGCTACTCCTCCACTTCGGCCTGTGCTTCTAGGAACATGATAATTAATATGACTTGGGGGGGTTGACTCATTTAAACTGTTTCAGTGAGACAAAATAAATCGAACTGATGAATCGATTATTCGATTCACTGACTTGTTAGTGGCTTATTGTGTGTTTGAGCCACGGACTGTATGCGGGACATTAGCTCGGAGTGGATGTTGACAGACAGCTGGAGCAGTTTAACTCAGTTTATTAGTTATTGATATTATCTGGTGGGTGGTCCAGAATATGGTGGTAGTGAACACTCTGGAGCTATTTAACCGTAGGGTAAGGGTTAAACTCTGAGTCCGTTAATGCAATACTACAAAACACCACAGCCCTGGTCCCTTTAGGGATTTTTAATTTCTCATTTCAATATTATCTTTATAATGCTTTAAAATAAAACAAATATTATTATTATTATTATTATTATTATTATATGAAATATTTAATTCTTAGGTTCACTTAGCCTCCGTTCTGTGTCAACATTTCAATCTTGTTTTGTCTTATAATGAGGATGTAAGAATTTTGCTCATAAATATCCTCATCTTGTGTTATGATACATATTTTATTATACATTTTTCCTTAATGATACAACTTAAGGTGGACCTTCTGCTTGCACCATTATTATTAGATCAGTGTAGTTACATTAAGAAAATTACTAGCCCTGGATTAAAAGAATGATAGGTTTCTGCAAAAATGTAGTACTCATATTGATATTAATGACTCTTGTAAAATTCATAATTGATAATAATAATAATAATCTGCCTCATGGGTACCTAAAGCACTTGTTTCCCATTTGCCTATTCACACACACACATGCACTGACGGTGACAGCAAACATGCAGAACGCTTCAGTGTCCTCACACTGTGGACGAGGTGGGAATCAAACCTCCAATCCTACCGCCTGAGCCACGGTCGAGATCTTTTGCTGACCTCAACATTAACCTTGCTTAAATACAAAAGAATCTTTACCCATAGCCCACACATCAGTTGACTACTATATCATGTATGTTGCATTTACACTAACTCAATTCATCTCTAAAGCAAGTTGGCCTCACAGGAGTCAGGCTGCAGTATCTTAAGAGCAAGAATGAGTTTAATTGATTTTCTAAACCAGGGATAAAAAAGTGCATAGATCAGAGGGTTTAAACAGGCATTAAAATAGGACAAAATTGTTACAAAGGCAGCAGATGAAGCGTTCATTAATTGATCTTGGCCTGTTAAAGCTACACAATAAAATGGGCAGAAACACATTAGAAAAACGGCAACGACGACACCGAGATTCCTGGCTGCTTTCAGTTCCGATTTTTTAGCTGTTACTTTGGTTGAACCCTGGAGTGAGACAGCAGCAATGTGAGACCTCATGGCTCGAGCCTGAGACACAGCCACCACAAACACTCTCATATACAGAACTACGATGACAGTGATGGGAACGATGAAGGAAAAAATAACATCTGATAATTCAGCAGTGTAGTTAATGAAAATAAGACACTCTCCAACACAGGAGTTATACCTGCCTGGTTGTTTGAGGTTATCCTGCAGAATCAGACCTTGAAAGATCACAGAACAAATCCAACACAGAGAAACACAGATCTTAGCTCTTTTTTGTGTGACTTTGTTGGAGTAATGCAATGGGTCACAAATAGCCATATAACGATCAGCAGATATGAGAACCATATTTCCTACTGATGTAGAGGTAATAATGTAGTCTAGATACTGATACATAGTACACATGTGGTCACCTAGTAACCAGCAGCCATCCATGAGCATAACTTGACAAAACAAGAGGAATCCAATGAAGAAATCTGAAACAGCCAGAGAGAGAAGGAGAATATTGGTGGACGTGTGGAGCTGCCTGGAGAGAAAAATCAGGACATACATTTGTATCAAAGTTTATAGTTTAAATGATTATTATTATTCAGATAACACTGACAACAACTGCAATACATAATCAAAGTATTCCTCTTAATGCTTCGTAGCTACCAGTTGATGTGAATATGAAATATTTAGATACTTGAAGTGGGAGATGGAGATGATGACCAGCAGGTTGAGAAACGCTGTGAGCAGAGAGAGAGAAAACACAAGAATGTAAATCAGCATGGCCTCAAAGTGAGGACGCTTTGTTTTCATACAGGAGGCGTTGAGGAGCTGTGGGAAGCAGAGTTCAGTTTCCTCCAAGGTCTCCATCACCAGAGAGGAGAAGCTGCTGAGCTCTGGCAGCTTTTTGACTAAAGCTTTCTATCATACATCTGATTTGTCTCTGACCTCCCTATTCACCCCTCCTCCCCCCTCACATTAGTTGGTTGTTGTTTTCTCTGTAGAGACTAAAGTTTACACCTTTCGTGCTCATCTTCCTTAATGATGGTGATGACTGTTGTCTGTGTTTACGTCACCTTATGGCCATGTCCAACAAGTCTGTGGCCAAAGTTGGCAACAGATGAAGTCACAAACATCCTCTATGACTAATTTGTTGATAACTGGTCGAACCACCTTTAATAGCATAATCAGAAGCAGCACTTCCTCTAGCTGTGGCTTAGGCCTGCCTGGTGTCCAGGAGACATTTTGGAACATTCTTCTGCAGAACTGTTTCAGCTTAACCAAATTCTTAGGATGCCTATTGCAAATTTTCATTCCAGAGCATGTCTTTTGGGTTGAGGTCTGGGCTCTGACTGGCCCACTCCAAATCTTGGGTGTTGTGTCTCTGAAGCCATTCTGTAGTAGAGCTACTTCAGTGTTTCGGGTCATTGTCCTCCTTGGTCCTCCTGAGTCACAGTACTTTACTGCTGTGTAGCAAACTAAAAACTAGCAACTACTGTTGCTACACAGTCTACTACAGTCCCAGCCTGCTCAAACACATTTAACAACCTAGTTGATTGATCTTTTTTTTTTAAATGTCAATGTTAAGTTTGAATACTGTTTTAAAATAAATCAACACCATGTGTCTGGATTACGTCTTTATTAGTATGTTTACATCAAACCGAATTTGGTCTTATCTTAGTTTTAATCCTGATGCGAAAACAAGAACTGTGCTCAAATGTTGACGTTGTTTTACGATGCTGTAATTACTTCCTTCTTCATTACACAACTTGAGGTGAAAACTTAAGACTTGCAGGTTAGTAGATCTGTATTAAGATAATATACTGATTTCCTTTAATATTTTAGTACCTTTAACTGCATTGCCTATAATATTCATAGATGATAAATGGTCCACACTTATTGTTACTCCCATCCACTTAATCACGGACACACGGTGATCTCTTGTCACAGGCATTTATTTCCAAAAATGTTCATTATGCCGTGAGAACTAAATAAAGTTCAAATATAAATAAAACACAAATATAAATTACAATCTTTTCTTTGACGTAAACAGAAAATAAAATACAACACAAATAGCTTAATAAACTTATTTCAAACTGTACAATATGACTTTATAAGGATTATTCTTAAATAAAATGTAGGTAAATAACAGTTGTTACGTTCATTTACATGTCGTATTGCTAATTAAACCAAGTTGGTAACAGTCGGTACAATATAAACAATCACAAGATTCACGTACCTCATTGGCCGCATTAACATACGGGGAGAATATAACTTCAGCTTAACAAGTCTTTCTCTGTCTCAGACCTTGGAAACATTTTACAGCAACGTAACTTAAAACATTATCTTCGGCTGAACACGACAACTCGGCATCACACGTGTAGCATGATGATGTCGCACTCAGTAATAACCTGTCTTTACCTGGACTGGCGAACATTGGTTCCGCTTGGGAAACACTATACAAATGACTTAAGAACAAAAACAAATATATTCTTAATCATATAAATTCCTCTTTTTCCGTACAAATTATTTGTAATCCTAACTAAAACAATTATATAAACTTAAACATTATACCTGCTTCTAACAGCAGTTACACTCCCACCAATCACTGGTGATTTCTGTACTAATGTGCAAATATAAAATTCCATAACACAACTAAAAATAACATAACCCAATAAAGCTATATTACTCAGCTTCCATCAAAATCACAGTCTTATGGATAGGCCTCTCCTTGGTAAGTCGTTTTCCTTGCTCATCTAGTGCCTTGTCACTTAACAGCAACTGTAGCTTTCTCACACATCCATCTTTACTAGGATATACTGCTGTGACCTTAGCCAACTTCCACTCATTTCGAGATGCATTGTCGTCTTGCACAATCACTATGTCATTGATCTTTGCATTTCTATGGATTTTGTTCCATTTTTGTCTCTGTTGCTGGTTTAATAGATATTCTTTCTTCCATCTAGACCAAAATTCATTGGCCAAGTATTGTACCTTACGCCATCAAGGTAAAGATCTTCTCTTACAAATTCTCCGGGTGGTGGCAAAACAATAGAAGATTTCATTGTCAGAAGGAGATTAGGTGTAAGAGGTTGTGGTAATGCTGGATCATTGAGTAAGTGTGCCGTTAAAGGTCTGCTGTTTATGATCGCCATAACCTCATATAGGTAAGTTCGCAATGACGAACTATCCAGTCTGCGGGACGACTGATCTAGAATGGACATTAGCACATTCCTTATTGTCCTAATTTGTCTTTCCCAAGCTCCACCCATATGACTTGCAGCTGGAGTGTTCATGACAAATTCACAGCCTAGTTGTTTTAGGTATTCTTGGTCCATCTCCTTTACAGCTTCCAAGAACTGACGCTTTGCACCAACAACGTTAGTACCCTGATCAGATCGAAGTTGTCGAACGTTTCCTCGTAGTGCAATGAAAGCACGAAGAGCATTAATAAAGACATCAGCTGTCATATCTTCAAGCAGTTCTATGTGTACTGCACGAGAACACAAACATGTAAATAATAGACCATATCGCTTCAACTCCTTTCTTCCCTCCTTGACATAAAATGGCCCAAAACAGTCCATACCACAATAAGTAAAAGGAGGCGTTGTCTCCATCCGTTCAAGTGGTAAGTCTGCCATTTTTTGTGTTTCTGTAGGTCTTCTAAACCTTCTACACTTAACACACTTGTGAATGCAAGATGACACAGTATGACTGCCACCAAGGATCCAAATACCACTTGATCTTAGTTCGTTAAGTGTTATACCACGACCTTGGTGTTGCACTCGCTGATGATAATGCTCAATCAGCAACCTTGATATGTGACTAGTCTTTGGTAAAATCACTGGATGCTTGAAGTGTGGGTGTAAATCAGCACACTCAAGACGACCTCCCACTCTGAGAATGCCGTTATCATCCAAGAAAGGCTTCAGTCTGTAAAGCTTGCTACTCTTATCCTTTGATTTCATCTCACCCTTACTCTGCAAGTTTTTTAATTCCTCAGAGAAAAATGCACCTTGGACAATGCCTATGATGGAAAGTTCTGCATCTTTTCTCTCTTGTAAAACTTGTGGCTTCATTGGTTTTTGATGTCAAGCCCTTAATCTGTTTGACACGTCTTATGAGTCTAGCAATAGCCTTGACTAATTTGGTCCAGTTGGAGAACTTTAGAAACCGATTATTCAGTGAGTCTTCAATGGTCAAGGTCTTGTGTACATAAGTTTTACGAACTTCTGGGTCTTCAACTGAAATATCTCCCACCTTGACATCTCTGCTGGGAAGTTCATCCAGCCAAAGAAAGGCTGGACCCGTAAACCAGTTGGATGTAGTGAGTTCTTTCGCTGTAAGACCTCTTGATGCATGATCCGCCGGATTGTCTTCAGAGGTTACATATCTCCATTGACTTGGATCTGTGCTCTGTTTGATACGCTGAATGCGATTTGCCACAAACACATGAAATCGTTTAGCATCATTGTTGACATATCCTAGGACAACCTTTGAGTCTGTCCAAAAGAACTGTTGGGCCTCTATCTCCAGCTCCTTTCTGAGCAGATCACTTGTACGGACTGCGACCACTACTGCTGACAGCTCAAATCTGGGTATTGTGGTAAACTTCAGGGGTGAAACCCTGGCCTTGCCCATAACTAAACAACAGTGGATTTGCCCTGAAGTGCTAATTGCTCTCAGATAAGTGCATTCACCATACCCTGTACTGCTTGCGTCTGAGAAATGATGTAATTCATACCTCTGAACTTCCTTAAAACTTTCTGGAATGTAACATCGCCTTATTTTGACATCAGCTAGGTTCTGCAGATCAAAAAGCCAGGATTCCCATCGTGGCTGAAGATCCTCAGAAAGTGGTTCATCCCATCCAATCTTGTCTTGACACATTTGTTGAAGTATTTGCTTTCCAACTAGAATGAAAGGTGCTACAAAGCCAAGTGGGTCAAAAATTGAGGCCACGGTCGATAAGACTCCCCTCCTAGAGAGTGGGCGTTCACTCACGATTACCCTAAATTGGAACTGATCTGAGGCAACACACCAGCTGACCCCTAGAGCTCTTTCGATCTGTGACTCTCCCAACATCAAATCTTGGTTCCGTACTGTTTCTGCACAATCTTCCTTGGGAATTGCTGCAAGCACCTCAAGGTGGTTAGAGATGAACTTGTGAATTCGTAACCTTCCAGTGTTACAGAGCTTCCTTGCTTCGTTCACTAACTGAATAGCTTCCTCATGTGTTGAAACACTTATCAGACCATCATCGACATAAAAGTTCCTCTTAATGAAGCGGATGGATGCTTCACTGAAACTACCCTGTCCCTGAGCAGCGATGTACCTCAACCCATAATTTGCACACCCAGGCGAAGAGGCTGCCCCAAACAGGTGCACTCTCATACGATAGACTGATGGTTGAGATTGAAAGTCTCCATTATCCCACCAAAGAAACCTCAAGTAATCTTGATCCTCTGGTCTTACATGAAATTGGTGGAACATGCATTCGATATCACACATTATTGCTACTGGACCCACATGGAACCGACAAAGCACACCCACCAAAGTATTTGTCAGTTCTGGCCCAGTCAGCAGGTGGTCGTTCAATGACACTCCTTCAAACTTCGCTGAGCAGTCAAATACAACCCGTATCTTTCCCGGTTTCTGTGGGTGATATACCCCATGGTGAGGGATGTACCATGCAGGAGTATTATCGACTTAATCTTCTGGAACTTTCTCTGCTTCTTTGCGAGTTATTATTCCATTCATGAAGGTTGAGTAGTCTTTATGATATTGTTTGTCCCTTTCAAATCTTTTCCGCAAACATCTGAGACGATGATGGGCACACTTCTGATTATCTGTCATACTTGGCCTATTTCCTTTAAATGGCAACGGCATTTCACAGCGACTATCTGCATAAAATTTTGTCCCTTCCTTCATTATTGATAGGAAATGCAGATCTTCTTGTGAAAGGTGAATTTCCTCTTCAGTTCTTTCAATGAAGTCGGATTCAAGTGCCCTTATCACTTGTGGTGGAGTGACTACTTCTTTGACTTGTGTGCGACACATATATCTCACTTCATTTGTAAGATTATTAGGTGACTGCAACTGAGTTATCACTTGTTTCACAACCATCGTGTGGCTGCCTCCAATTGTATTGCCATAATCAATACAAGGGTTGAGATTACCAATTATGCTCCAACCAAGGTCTGTTCTTTGAGCAAATGGTTCGTTGTTCTTACCTGCTACAACTTCTCTGGGTAGAAGTGCTTGTGAACAGTCATATCCTATAAGCAAGCCAACATCACAGTCCATTAAGGGTGCAATCTCTCCTGCAAGATGCTCCAAGTGAGGCCAAGCTCTTGCTGTCTTTTGTGTTGGAATGTGACTTACATTAACAGGAATAAACTCTCTTGAATAAGTTGTTGGAAGAGGAATTTTCTTTGATGAATAAAACCCTCTAACTTGTAATCCATTCAATCGTTGACTTGGAATCACTGTATTTCTAGATGACAAAGTGGAGATTTTTAATTGTACAGGCTCTGTTTGTGTGTCGAGTGTTTCTGCCTTTTCTTTTAAGATGAATGTGGTGTCACTTTGGTTGTCCAGCAAGGCATAAACAAGAAGTTCATTCTCAGGGTCACTCGTGGTAGACAGCCACACTGGAACAACTGTGGATGTATGAGTGTTGCTCTCATCTTGGAACAATCTATTAGATATTGCTTCATTTGACATTTCGTCATTCTGTAGAGATTGCATTACTTCTGCTGATCTTTCCTTTTCCTTCACGTTAGTTTCACCATTTGCTGTTCTTTCCTTCCATCCGTTGTGGTTCTGTCTTCATGTAGACATGTTGGGTGCTTCCCTTTACAAGTATCACAGATGCTTCTTCTCTCACAGACCTTTGTATGGTGTCCCGGTTTCAAACATCCAAAACACATTCTTTTCATTTTTACAAACTTGACTCGTTCTGTAATTGGCTTATCCTTGAATTTCCAACAAGTATGAATATTATGTGATGGCTTCTCACAAAATACACACCCTTTCGCTTCCAGAGTTTCCTCTGTGCTGTTTACCAGTACACGTGAACCCACACTTCGAGGTTTTGCCATCCTTGGCTTCTCACCATCACTGCACTTCAGGGCGTGAAGTGACGTCACTGGATTACAAGCTATTTTAGCTTCTAATGTGAGAAAGTCAACGAACTGTTTGAAACTTGGGAATGTTTGGCTGGTTTCTTCAATTTCTACAGCCTTTCTGTTCCATCTGGCCACTAACCAATCTGGAAGTTTCTTTAGAATTCTTTGGTTTTCACCACAGCCATTAAGGATTTCAAGACCTTTGATTTGTGACATTGCCGTACAACAGCCACGAAGAAAATCCACGAACTCTCTTAATTCAAAACAATCCTTGGGTCCTATCTTTGGCCATAAAGCAAGTTTATCGCTAAAGGCCTTTGCGATCACAAAGGAGCTTCCATACCTTTTTTCTAGGATATTCCATGCAGCATGATAAGCTTGGTCTGTACCTAACAGAAAATAACTTTCAATAGCTTTCCTTGCAGGACCCCCTACATACTTGCGAAGGTAATAGACTTTCTCATTTATAGGAATGTTTTTCATGTCTATCAACAATAGAAAGGACATCTTCCAGTCTGTGTATCTTAGTGGATCTCCACTGAAAACAGAAGGTTCGGGTAATGGTAGGCGACTTACATTAATAGATTCCACTATTGCTTCGGCTAATGCTGCTGTGTTTTCTTCTTTAGGAACTTCGGCAGTAGACTCTCTCTTTACGGCAGGTTGAGGGATTGTAACAGGTTGAGTATGAGTGGTGTGTTTTGGCATCGCAAAGTTGTGTGCTGGGAGTTCACTTGGGCTTAGAGCAGATTTGATCTCTGCAAAGTTATAATCGTGGAGTAAACTTGTTATCTCTTCATCCGAGCTCGCTCCCCTTTCATAAACTTGCAAACATGCCTTTGCCGCATTCATCCTCTTAACAGTCTCTAAGCGTTCCATCTGCCTGCGCTTCTCTTCTAAGGTCCTTTTTCATGCAGCATCTTCTGTTTCAAGAATTTCAAGCGCTTGTTTCTCACATTCTATTTCTTCTAAGATTTTTAGAGTGGCTTGAGTGGCAGCTAACTCTGCTGCTGCCTCTTGTTTATTTGCTGAAGACAGGCTTGAATGTGTGGAACTTATACTTAACTTATTTATGGACCTCGAACCTTTAGAACTTGCCCTGGACCTCTGAGAAACAACAGATGAAAATACAGAGCCAGTATCAGTCCAGTAAGCCTCCTAATTTTGCTGACATGCAGTTCTTGACCCCGTTCAGTAAGGGTTCTGGTTATTTGGCTTCTTCGTAATTCCTGTATAACAACAGCATCAGTTTCCCTTATAACATCATCCTTGTCTGATGGATTTGGGCTTATATGTTCCTTATTAGAATCTTTAGACTGCTGTTGTGTCCTTTGGTCATAGCTTTCTTTATCTGAGCCTTTTTTGTTAGCTTCTTCTTCATGTTCGGCCATTGTATTATTGTCTGAGATTATCTTAATATTTCCTAGTTTAATTAATTGTTTATCTTAACAATGTACATTGTAGAAATAACTGAAGGGAACTAAACTATTCTGTACAACCAACAATACCGTAATATAATCTACTCAGTACCAAACAACATACTATGATACATATGGATTAGTTTCAACAAACTGAAGCACTCATTTAACACTTAAGAACAGTAAACAGTCTATAAATATATGCTATTTACTCTTGCAGCTTTCTTGATAATTGAGATTAAATGTGCTCATCAGCATTTTAAACTTAGAACATGCACATAACACTTCCTTTACAGTACTTATAGAGTCCTTTAACCACTTATTAACATTTAATTTGTTTTAAATGTTTCTTCTTATTGGCTTGACTGTCTTATATTCCACCCTTTTAGGTTATTGGTGTATGCACTGTCTTATCTGCTTGATGCTAGTGTGCGTTGAATCTTGCTTGCAGCTTCTTCTGCAGCAGGCGTTCATCGTCTCTTCACCTCATGTCGAGCAGACTGAGTTCTCATTGTTACTCCCATCCAGTTAATCACGGACACTCTCTCTTGTCACAGGCATTTATTTCCAAAGATGTTCATTATGCCGTGAGAACTAAATAAAGTTCAAATATAAATAAAACACAAATATAAATTACAATCTTTTCTTTGACGTAAACAGAAAATAAAATACAACACAAATAGCTTAATAAACTTATTTCAAACTGTACAATATGACTTTATAAGGATTATTCTTAAATAAAATATAGGTAAATAACAGTTGTTACGTTCATTTACATGTCGTATCGCTAATTAAACCAAGTTGGTAACAGTCGGTACAATATAAACAATCACAAGATTCACGTACCTCATTGGCTGCATTAACATACGGGGAGAATATAACTTCAGCTTAACAAGTCTTTCTCTGTCTCAGACCTTGGAAACATTTTACAGCAACGTAACTTAAAACATTATCTTCGGCTGAACACGACAACTCGGCATCACACGTGTAGCATGATGATGTCGCACTCAATAATAACCTGTCTTTACCTGGACTGGCGAACATTGGTTCCGCTTGGGAAACACTATACAAATGACTTAAGAACGAAAACAAATATATTCTTAATCATATAAATTCCTCTTTTTCCGTACAAATTATTTGTAATCCTAACTAAAACAATTATATAAACTTAAACATTATACCTGCTTCTAACAGCAGTTACACTTATGTAACTCTGTTCTACTTCATCGATACCCTTAGCACCACTGGGAGCAACTTAAGGTTCGGTGTCTTGCCTAAGGACATTTTGTCACGTAGAATGGAGGAGGTGGGAATGTAACATGCTGCTGACATGTAATTAATTGACACCGACTTCTATTTTTAATCTATTTTGTGAGCCACAGGTCTCACACTTGGTGTTATAGTGAGTGCAATTAGGTGATTTTGATCCATTAGCAAACATCCTAGTTGAAAACAAAAACTATATTTATAATGCTTAGCACTATATGGTTTATGTAGCAGGCACACTTACACAGAGCATCTGCTTTGAACTGGCTCGGTCACATATGCAGCAACTTTAAAGACTGCAAGTACTTTAACAGTGCATCTCTAAAGCGAGTTAGCCGCACAGGAGTCCGGTTGCAGTATCTTAAGAGCAAGAATGAGTTTAATGGATTTTCTAAACCAGGGATAAAAAAGGGTGTAAATCATAGGGTTTAAACAGGCATTAAAATAATACAAAATTGTTAGAAAGGCAACAGATGAAGCATTCATCAGGTTGTCTCGGCCTGTTAGAGCCACACAGTAAAATGGGCACAGACACATTAGAAACACAACAACAACAACACCGAGAGTCCTGGCTGCTTTCAGTTCCGATTTTTTAGCTGTTACTTTGGTTGAACGCTGGAGTGAGACAGCTGCAATGTGAGACCTCATGGCTCGAGCCTGAGACACAGCCACCACAAAGACTCTCATATACAGAACTATGATGACAGTGATGGGAACGATGAAGGAAAAAATAACCTCTGCAAGTCCAGCAATGTAGTTATTGACAATGATACACTCACCAATGCATGAATTATACCGGCCTGGTTGTTTCAGGACATCCTTTAGAATCAGACTTTGAAAGATCACAGAACAAATCCAACACAGAGAAACACAGATCTTAACTCTTACTTGTGTGACTTTGATGGAGTAATGCAATGGGTCACAAATAGCCACATAGCGATCAACAGATATGAGAACCATATTTCCTACTGATGTAGAGGTAATAATGTAGTCTAGGTACTGATACATAGTACACATGTGGTCGCCTAGTAACCAGCAGCCGTCAATGACTAGAATTTGACCGAACAAGAGGAATCCAATGAAGAAATCTGAGACAGCCAGAGAGAGAAGGAGGAAGTTGGTGGGAGTGTGGAGCTGCCTGCAGAGAAAAATCAGCAACATATATTTATGGTTACTTTTAAATTACTATTCAGATAAATACAAAGACTGAAATACAAAATTAATAAATGTGATTAATCAGTATATGAATATATATCTATAGATAGATAATATGAAATATTTGGATACTTGAAGTGGGAGATGGAGATGATGACCAGCAGGTTAAGAAAGGCAGTGAGCAGAGAGAGAGCGAGTGCCAGAATGTAGGTCAGCATGGTCTCAAAGTGAGGACGCTGGGCTTTCACACAGGAAGCATTGAGGAGCTGTGGGAAGCAGAGTTGAATTTCCTCAAAGGTCTCCATCACCAGAGAGGAGAAGCTGCTGAGCTCTGGCAGCTTTCTGGCTAAAGGCTTGTGTCATACATCTTATTTGCGTCTATCCTCCCTACCCAGCCCCCTCCTCTCCATTGAGACTGACGTAGTATCTGAGCTCATCCTCCTCTATGGCAGGAATGACTCGTGGTCACCATTGAATTTTTTCATGTGATTGAAAATTACATTTCACTAAATAACAGGGATCTTTTCAATCATGCATACATAGACACATTAGAAACACAACAACAACAACACCGAGAGTCCTGGCTGCTTTCAGTTCCGATTTTTTAGCTGTTACTTTGGTTGAACGCTGGAGTGAGACAGCTGCAATGTGAGACCTCATGGCTCGAGCCTGAGACACAGCCACCACAAAGACTCTCATATACAGAACTATGATGACAGTGATGGGAACGATGAAGGAAAAAATAACCTCTGCAAGTCCAGCAATGTAGTTATTGACAATGATACACTCACCAATGCATGAATTATACCGGCCTGGTTGTTTCAGGACATCCTTTAGAATCAGACTTTGAAAGATCACAGAACAAATCCAACACAGAGAAACACAGATCTTAACTCTTACTTGTGTGACTTTGATGGAGTAATGCAATGGGTCACAAATAGCCACATAGCGATCAACAGATATGAGAACCATATTTCCTACTGATGTAGAGGTAATAATGTAGTCTAGGTACTGATACATAGTACACATGTGGTCGCCTAGTAACCAGCAGCCGTCAATGACTAGAATTTGACCGAACAAGAGGAATCCAATGAAGAAATCTGAGACAGCCAGAGAGAGAAGGAGGAAGTTGGTGGGAGTGTGGAGCTGCCTGCAGAGAAAAATCAGCAACATATATTTATGGTTACTTTTAAATTACTATTCAGATAAATACAAAGACTGAAATACAAAATTAATAAATGTGATTAATCAGTATATGAATATATATCTATAGATAGATAATATGAAATATTTGGATACTTGAAGTGGGAGATGGAGATGATGACCAGCAGGTTAAGAAAGGCAGTGAGCAGAGAGAGAGCGAGTGCCAGAATGTAGGTCAGCATGGTCTCAAAGTGAGGACGCTGGGCTTTCACACAGGAAGCATTGAGGAGCTGTGGGAAGCAGAGTTGAATTTCCTCAAAGGTCTCCATCACCAGAGAGGAGAAGCTGCTGAGCTCTGGCAGCTTTCTGGCTAAAGGCTTGTGTCATACATCTTATTTGCGTCTATCCTCCCTACCCAGCCCCCTCCTCTCCATTGAGACTGACGTAGTATCTGAGCTCATCCTCCTCTATGGCAGGAATGACTCGTGGTCACCATTGAATTTTTTCATGTGATTGAAAATTACATTTCACTAAATAACAGGGATCTTTTCAATCATGCATACTTAGGAGTACACTGATTATATGGCTGCCAATTGAGAATTATGATTAATCACATGACTGCAAAATCTGTTTAGAGTGATCAGACAGTTTGGCACCACCAGCGTCATTTTACACACCACCATCCTGTGTTGTCTGGCTACACTCTCCCCTACCAACACTTTACAATCACTGATCTCTTTCAGATTACAACGTCTACACAGGATGTAGTCCACCTGAGTGCTTCTACCTCCGCTCTTATACGTCACCCTATGTTCCTGCCTCTTCTAGAAGATAGTGTTCACTACAGCCATTTCCATCTTCTTTGCAAAGTCAACCACCATCTGTCCTTCTGCGTTCCTGTCCTGAAGACCAAACCTGCCCATCACAGTCTCAGACAGACGCAAAATGGCTGATGATATCATTTCTGTTTTTATAGATTTTGTACAATGAGGTGATCCGAGAGGACACATTTTCACTGGAAATCTGAACAAGTAATTTAAATGCTCGGATTTATCTGGCTCAGGACCTTAGTTTTCATAATGTTTTCAAATGAATATGTCCTGCTAGGTCACATAAACAGTTCTGCATTGGAAAAATATTCTCTTTTTAAGAAATTCTATCTAACATTTTCTCAATAAGTTATTCCAGCTTAGGTTTGAACTAGATTTAACCACTTACAAACTGTAACAATGATCTGCCCAGCAGACAAACAAGACTGTTTTATTTTTTCAGATAACAACACTTATTTGAAACAAAAGTATTTTTTCACATTTTTCCTACTATGCACTGGGCTACACAATATGGACACAGCATAATATGAATCATCCTGCAGAATAAAAAGTCTCACAAACAGTACAGCAGGGGCCTATTTGAAAACTTCAACCTAAATATGCACTTTGGCCAGTGCATGACAGTAGAGTCATGGACTAACTACAACCTCCAGTCTATGTGACTTTAATACTAATGCACAGCAGATATGTTAAGGTTGAAGTGGCATCTTATTTACATATCTGTTAAAAATTATTGTAAGGTTCAAAGTAAGAAAACAGCTTATGTTGAGAACATGTTGCTAAATTTCTATTGTAAGTCAGTGTTTCTGAAAATCTGCTAAAATAGAGCTGATTTTATAAAACAGACTGTTTTGTCTTTGTTTTTCTATTTGTTTGTTTTTTGTTGTTTTTTTGTTTTTGTTTTTTTGCACATCATTAATCTTAGATTCAGGTAGCTTTTTTCTTAAATACCTTGGTTTTCATTGATTGTAATAAGCAAAAACTTTAGCTTTTGCTAAAGGCCCATTACAGTTTTTCTGCTACATTTCTTCTACAATATTTAGGTTTTTTATTATTATTTCTGCTTCTCTAAAGTAAGCTGGCCTCACAGGAATCAGGCAGTAGTATCTTAAAAGTAAGAATAAGCTTAACTGATTTTCGTAACCAAGGATAAAAATAGGCATAGATCATAGGATTTAAACAGGCGTTAGAATAGGACAAAATTATTATAAAGGCAACAGATGATGCGTTCATGTTATCTTTGCCTGTTAGACTCACACAATAATATGGGCAGAAACACATCAGAAATGCGACAACAACCACACCTAGTGTCCTGGCTGCTTTCCATTCAGATTTTTTAGCCGTTACTTTTGTTGAACGCTGTGAGACACCAGCAATGTGAGACCTCATGGCTCGAGCCTGAGACACAGCCACCACAAATACTCTCATATACAGAACTACGATGGCAGTGATGGGAATAATGAAGGATAAAGTCACATCTGCAAGTCCAGCAATGAAGTTAATGACAATAACACACTCACCAATGCATGAATTATATCTTCCCGGTTGTTGAAGGTTATTCATTAGAATCAGACTTTGAAAGATCACAGAACAAATCCAACACAGACAAACACAGATCTTAACTCTGTGACGTGTGATTTTAGCTGAGTAATGGAGAGGATAACAAACAGCCACATAGCAGTCAACAGATAAAAGAACCATAGTTCCTACAGAGGCTAAAGTAATAATGTATACTACATAGTGATACAGAGTACACATGAGGTCACCCAGGAACCAGCAGCCATTTAAGAGCATTATTTGAAACGGCAAAAGAGGAGCCAATAAAAAATCTGAGACAGCCAGAGAAAGGAGGAGGAGGTTGGTCGATGTGTGGAGCTGCCTGGAGAGGAAGTATGCAAAATATCATTTTTATAATGTAAATTAGCATTCAGATGAAAACAGACAGAAATTAAGCTGAAATATGATTTTGTGATTTTAAAAAAGGATTATTTTACTGTTTGAAATTCAAATCTCAGCATTTTTTTCATTACAAACTTTGTATTACTAACGATCATTTAATAAAATGATTAGATACTTGAAGTGGGAGATGGAGACGATGACCAGCAGGTTGAGAAAAGCTGTAAGCACAGAGATGGAGGAAACCAGAATGTAAGTCAGCATGGCCTCAAAGGGAGAACGCTTTGGTTTCACGCAGGAGGCGTTGAGGAGCTGTGGGAAGCAGAGTTCAGGTTCCTCGAAGGTCTCCATCACTAGAGAGGAGAAGCTGCTGAGATCTGGCAGCTTTCTGACAAAATCTTACTGTCATACAGCTCATTTATGTCTATCCCCTCTACCCAGCGCCCTCCTCTCCATTGAGACTGAACTCATCCTCCTCAATAGCAGGAAAGATTCATGGTCACCATTTTTCCCCGGGACTGGAAATGACATTTGACTGGATAGTGTGGATCCTTTCAATGTGCAATGATTATACCACCATTTACGTCAAACTTGACCCCTGAAATGCTTATCATCTAGTGCGAATCAGAGAAGAGGACAAGTGGCAGACAGCATTCCAAAATTAACTGCTGATGCCTTTTGGACTAACTAACATCCTTCATGTCCAAGCAGTGTCGCAGAGGCTATTTGAGAACCATCTGTACGTAAAAGCCTGCACCAGGGACTCTTGCTGACTCTAGTTGAAACTCAGAGACCACAGACAGAATGAGCCGTTTGTCGGGGATCAGATTTCCAGGAGCTTAAACGTCACAAACCGCAGGCAGAATCTGTAACTAGCCAGGTCGACAGCTGTGGACCATTCACCTTGGTTGATCGCATCCCTCATTCTCTAAACAACGAGTGAGCGAGGGCCTTGCACTTTTAAGGTTGGATGTGCCTGTAATGGCTTCCTGATTGCTGTCCTTATTGCTCCTTTTGACAGGAGTGGAGGCCAACAGTGTCCAGTGGTTCAGGCTTAGACATTCTGTAACACATTGGTTCACAGTTGTGGGGGAAGGACAGCAGACAAACTACATTTGCAGGCCCTTGGTTATGGTGGGAGAACCTAAAAGCTGGTGACCAAGACCTTCTTGCTCCAAACTTGCACTGCTGTGCCAACCAGAGCACTGCTTAACAGGTGACATAAGCACACAAAGTTATTAGAACATATATTGGCTACCTTGGTTTGCATCACGATGACTACATCCATTTTAGACAACAAAACAGAATCCTTACTAGGGGAGCCAACCTGCCCAATGCCAGAGGAGGACAGGGACATGAGGAAGGCCAGGTGTGATCAACCAGGGTTCAAGGAAAGAACGTCAATCTTCTCATGCTAATGAGGACATACATAGGAATGGGAGGAATCACGTCTCAGCCAGCTGCAGGGTTGAATGTCTGGGTACAATCCAGCTGCACCTGCCTGGACCCACCCTGCATTTGTATACCTCATGTAAATGGACGATATTGTCCACAGTCACCAGAGAGACGCTTAGGCCACCACTGAATTTCCTCTACTCTTGTGCGGTTAGTTTTCAATCTGCAGCTTGGATTCATTTGTTGATTGGTGCCATAGACTTCTGTTGTTGTCCAAAAATGATTAAAAACACATCAGCCAGACATACGACTAAACTGGATGACTTGTGTTTTCATTCCAAAAAAGCAGGACCCTTGTAAATATCGTTCACACTCTTTGGAGTCTTTGTAATTTTGCTTGAAATGTCGATCATGCGTAGTAGTGCCAAAGTGCCAAATCGCAGCATATTGTACTAAATGTGTTAAAAATAGAAATGTTGTTGGTTTTGGAATGAAAAAACATGTCATCCAGTGTAGTGGTGTTTCAGGCAGATGTGCTTTTAATACTTTTTTGGATAACAAGGGACGTCTCTGACATTAACAAATGACTGGATCCAGGCTGCAGGCTGACAACTTATCCAACGTGGGTGGAGAAGATTCAGTGAAGGCATTAGTGTCTATATGGTGATGCTGGACAATACTATTGATTTAGAAAATGATCCTTTAAGAGTGCACACTCATACTGTAGTTATTCCTTTTTTAAAGCTGCTAAGTGACTAGTTAGCGATTTAAGTTAAGGGCACATTCACACACATAGTATCCACAATAAAATTTATTTCATCCTGCACACAGACAAAGAGCAGTCATTGCTAACAGTACAAGAGAGCTCAGAAGCTTATTTCACACTGTGACTAAAGCATGTTGGCCTCACAGGAGTCAGGCTGCAGGATCCTAAGAGTAAGAATGAGTTTAATAGATTTTCTAAACCAGGGATAAAATAGGGCATAGACCACAGGGTTTACACAGGCATTCAAATAGTAAAGACATATTACAAAGGCAGCAGATGAAGCGTTCATCATGTTGTCTTGGCCTGTAAGAGCCACACAGTAATATGGGCAGAGACATATTAGAAACACAACAACAACGACACCAAGAGTCCTGGCTGCTTTCAGTTCAGACTTTTTAGCTGTTACTTTGGTTGGATGCTGTGAGACAGCAGCAATGTGAGACCTCATGGCTCGAGCCTGAGACACAGCCACCACAAACACTCTCATATACAGAACTACGATGACAGTGATGGGAACAATGAAGGAAAAAATAACATCCGCAAGTCCAGCAATGTAGTTAATAACAATGATACACTCTCCAACGCAAGAGTTAAAGCGGCCTGGTTGTTTCAGGACATCCTGCAGGATCAGACTTTGAAAGACTACAGAACAAATCCAACACAAAGACACAATGACCTTAACTCTTTTTTGTGTGACTTTGGTGGAGTAATTAAGAGGATCACAAATAGCCACATATCGATCAACAGATATGAGCACCATGGTTCCTACTGAGGTGGAGGTAATGATGTAGTCTATATATTGATACAGAGCACACATCAGGTCCCCCAGAAACCAGCAGCCATCTATAAGTATAATTTGAAAAAACATGAGGAGGCCGATGAAGAAATCTGAAACAGCCAGAGAGAGGAGGAGGAGGTTGGTGGGAGTGTGGAGCTGCCTTGAGAGAAAGATCAGCAACATATTTGTCATTACTTATAACATCAATGATCAGATTGAAACAGTCAGAGCATTTACTGAAATACAAAACAGAGTCCTGTTAATTTCCAGATCTAGCAGTTATAAATTAAATATGAAATATTTGGATACTTGAAGTGGGAGATGGAGATGATGACCAGAAGGTTGAGAACTGCACTAAGCAGAGATAAGGAGAAAAGCAGAATGTAAGTCAGCATGGTCTCAAAGTGAGGACGCTTTGACTTCACGCAGGAGGCGTTGAGCAGCTGTGGGAAGCAGAGTTCAGGTTCTTCCAAGGCCTCCATCACCAGAGAGGAGAAGCTGCTGAACTCTGGCAGCTTTTTTGACTAAAGCTTTGTGTCATACATTTAATTCATCTCTATGTTTACCCCTCATCCCTTCTTAGCCCTCCCCTCTGCTGCTGTTTGTCTCTCTCCACGGAGACTGATATAGCACGGAATTAATTTAATGGCGTTATCGTGTGACAACAGGAAAAACATCTTGTTATCTTGGAATTTTTTTTTTTTTTTTTTGTCCTTTCGGCTTATCCTGTGAGTTCAGGGTCGCCACAGCGGATCATTGTCCGCATGTTGATTTGGCACAGTTTTTACGCCGGATGCCCATCCTGACGCAACCCTCCCCAGTTTCTACCGGGCTTGGACCGGCACTGCACAGCTAGGGAGGGGAATGGGCTGTTAGGGGTTCAGTGTCTTGCCCAGGGACACTTCGACATATAGCCAGGGCCGGGGATCGAACCACTCACCTTGTGGTCCATCTTGTTATCTTGGAATAACAAAGCTTATTTTCTTATGTAAAGATCATTTGCCAAAATACAAATAAATGTCTCGGTTTCCATCGATTACAACTGATCTTTGAGATCAGTTGTAATCTTTCAGAACAATGTGTTTTCCCTATGGTTCAACAATTAATATATTTTATTCAACTAAATCTTCTTTACACATTTGTGTCTCTTGAGTCACGTATTTGTTGATCTCAACCTCCAGATACAGAATCTCTGATGCACACAAAGACCTTTTTTGTACTATTTTCCCTTCACTATAGGGACGAAGAAATCTAAATGTATTACGATCCAAATCATGGATGTATTATGAGTATTGGAAGTCACATCAAAATGTGGCACCCATTTAAGTGCTTTGACAGCCCACACACCCAAATAAATTCTTCCTTCTTCTTCTTCTTTATTATCATTTAACCCAGATCATCTTCATGAGTTTTGGGGGCCCATATAACATGCACACAAGCAACCTACACTACCTCATTCTGGCTTTTCCACTCCCCACACCCATGAATAAGGATAAAATAAAGCAAATCTATGTCTCTTCTATGGTTTCAAAACAATAATCCATAAAATAGATCACATCTTGATATTTGAACCACGTGGATCACATTCTGATCATTTAAAAAAGAATATGTAGAGTTTGTGAGTTTTCGTTAATTGGATTTTTTATTTATTTTTTTGTGATGACCCACTATAGGCAACGCTTTTGGGGTCACTGTGTATCACATGATCAACACGGAAGATGCAGTACTGCAATGCAGACACATTAGTAGTGATGTTTCCACAATAAGGAAACAAACACAGCTTCAAGTCCAGTGTGCAGCTTTACTACATCTTGGGTATGAGAAACCTTGTTTTTTGTGAACGCAGACTTTGTGCATTCATATATTCATAACATTCAGATACAAGTAGAAAGTGTGTTTACATTGCACAAACCCTAATTTACATTTGTAAATCACAACACATGCATCAACAATATTGGCACTTTATTAATGCCATGAATGCAAGAGTGGAAAATAATGAATTAGTTCTATTTGTTCTTGCAGGGCAGTGTAGGACCTTAATAGTGTTCACAATGGAAGTGGAAAGTGACTTATCGACTTAAAAAGATCAGATCTGACGACAATTGGGATTTGAACTTTAAGCCCTGCAATGTAAATGTGGTGTTCTTAACAGAAACCAGCTGTAACAGGGCAACCCAAAGTCCCTCTAGGATTACCAAAGCTCTTTAAACCTTTCATTTTTAATAGGTTTAAAAGGATTGCATTTACTTGATCAACGGGTAAAATCCTCCTGAGTGTCTATTGGAGTTAAACTGGTCAAAGCCACAATTAACTTTCAGTTCAAATGGTGCAGAAACGTAAATGTTTCACACCATGTGATAACGTTTACATGACAATATCTCCTATTTTTCATGTGATCCCATTTGTTTTTAACCCCACTCTATCAATTCAGTCATATATAGTAGTAGTAGTAGTACTTTCATTAGAGCCGCCTACTTAGTAGTATATGTTGAGAGCACATTTACACACATAATATTCCTGTTGAATAAAAAACATTTATTTCATGAATCATGCCGACTAGAAGCGCTTACACAATAATCAATTGCAACAACACAAGAAAGCTCAAAGGCTTACTTCCAGGTGTACATCACCTTCTGATGTTTGTTAGTAGCCTGGTTACTGTGTTTCTTACACCGCTGTGTGAGCTGAAATGAAGCACGGGATCACAGAAAAGCAGCAGCTCCCAGGTTAATGAGGTCACGGCGAGAGCAAACCCTCAGCAGTGAGTCGGCCTGTCGTTTGTTTGTTTTTTTCTCACTGTCAGAGGTTAAAAGCACTGTGATTTTTACTATATGTTAAATTCCCTTTTTACCAAAGTAAGGTGCATTGGATCACAGAGAAATAACAAGTGGACTGAAAAAACTGTAATAAAATATCAAAACACCACTAGGCATCTACATAGTTCACCTGTGCTAAAAACAGCCCCGTCAACACCAGTGACCAATGTGTCTCTACAGCATGTTGGTCTCACAGGAGTCAGGCTGCAGTATCTTAAGTGTGAGAATGAGCTTAATTGATTTCCTAAACCAGGGGTAAAAAATGGCATAAATCACAGGGTTCAAACAGGAGTTAGAACAGTACAAATATAATACGAAAGTAGCAGATGAAGCATTAATAATATTATCTTGGCTCGATACCGTCGCGCAGTAATATGGACAGAGACATATTAGAAACACGACTATAACAACACCCAGAGTCCTGGCTGCTTTCAGTTCAGACTTTTTAGCTGTTACTTTCATTGAACACTGGAGTGAGACAGCAGCAATGTGAGACCTCATGGCTCGAGCCTGAGACACAGCCACCACAAACACTCTCATGTACAGAACTACAATAACCACGATTGGAATTACAAAGAAAATAATAGTATCTATAATTCCAGGAAGGAAGTTAACAACAAATACGCATTCACCAATGCAGGAACTATACTTGCCTGGATGTATCAGGACCTCCCTCAGAGCTACAGTTGAATAGATTGTAGAACCGATCCAGCACATGCCAACACAAATGTTAATTGTTTTCTTTGTGATTTTGGTGTTGTAATGTAGAGGATCACAAATAGCCACATAGCGATCGACAGATATGAGCACCATGGTTTCTACCGACACCCCGGTAACAATGGCTGCCAGATACTGGTACATGGTACACATGAGGTCACCCAGCAGCCAGCAGCCATCCATGATCGAACTTTGAAAGAACAAGAGGAGCCCGATGAAAAAGTCTGAGACAGCCAGAGAGAGGAGGAGGAGGTTGGTGGGAGTGTGGAGCTGCCTGGAGGGCAAGAACAACAACATTTATCATATATCAATTGTCATTCAAATAAAATCTGACAAAGCATTTAACACAACACTTTACATTACTGTTTCCCTCACAAAATGATATCCAGTGATGATTATTTTCATTATTACACTCCTGATTATTAATCACTAACTAGCAGATTCATTAATGCAAAAATACTAAGATACTTGAAGTGGGAGATGGAGATGATGACCAGCAGGTTGAGAAATGCTGTGAGCAGAGAGAGAGAAAACAGCAGAATGTGAGTCAGCACGGTCTCAAAGTGAGGACGCTTTGATGTCCTACAGGAGGCGTTGAGGAGCTGTGAAAAGCACAGTTCAGTTTCCTCTGAGGCCTCCATCACCGCAGAGGAGAAGCTGCTGAGCAGCAGCAGCTTTTTGACCAAATCCCACCATCATACATTGTTTTTATGTCTGTCCGCGCTACTCACGCCTCCTTTCCCCTCCCCTCTGATGCTGTTTTTCCCTCCATAGAGACTGACGTAACACAGTGATCAGTGAAGGGAATTGCTATAGTTCGTGTTATGTCCACCTTTGGCCATTTTCCACGTCGGCGGTCAAAGATCACAGGCCTGATGCCTTTTGTTTAATCTTTTAAGTGTTAAACCTAGATTTAGCAATGTCCATGTATAATGTGCTTCAATGAACACCGTGGTGTGTTGTAATGGGTTTCGGGCTTTTAAACTCCACAGACTTAAGTGCTTTGATCGATATTGCCCCTTCTGGGTACTGCCCTCACTTCTGTGAAGGCACCAATAAGTTGGTGACATAAATACAAATTTGTAAGCATTTTCCTTGGGATCCGAAGGTTGAATCATGTCAACTGGGCTTCTTTTCCATGGTTAGAAACGTTTCGCTACTTATCCAAGCAGCTTCTTCGGTCTCAATAAAGTGGATAGGGAGCCCAGTTATGTCCTCCAGAGTTGGCCCTTGTTCCACATTGGCCTGAATAGGCTCATGAAGGTGGGAGGTGGGACAAGGGTGGAGTCATCAAGATGTACCATTATGACCCAAGGATTCTCCGTGTGAACAAAAATATTTACGTACTCCTCTCTCATACCATCTGTCTTCTCCAAAATGTGGACATTGTCATCCTCAACAGACTGTCCTTAGTCCTTCGGGTGTAGGTATTCTGCTGATTCTGGTCCTGAGGTGTTTCTCCTCTTGTGCTGAGCCATCCTCTTGTATAGAGGCTGTTGGGTTTCTCCAATGTAGAGCTCTGAGCACTCTTCACTGTCAAACCATAGGTACTGGTCCATGTGTGTGGGTTTCCTGTACATCTCTATTTCTAGGTTGCCAGAAGTCCCAATGTTCACTGCGCAGTGAACATTGGGTGAGTGGTGAAGAGGGTGACAAGTAACAAGTGATCCAGTTTCAGCTCTCTGACCTAGGCTGCAAAATCCTCTGAGTGTTGTATGTGGTGATCAGTGCCAATGTGCCTTACATGAACAACGCATTAGTTGCAGCACAGAAACACCCGTAGTCATGTCCAGTGGGCCATACGATGCAGCAGCAAACCTTTTTAGCTCCCACAACAGGCAGTCCAGTTTTCAGCTCCTACATTGGAGGTCTTTTATGCCTCTATTGCACCATGTTGGACATGTTGCTATGTCTCCTGACCATATAATCATGATTCTGACATTCTGCTATTTGTGTCATTTAGCAGATTTTAGACGGCATTGTGGTGGATGGATAGTTAGGGAGAGCAACCGTGGCTTTAAATGGCCAAGTTGTGGGATGGAAAAATAGCTAAAGGCTTAAAAAAGGAAGCACATTTTAAAGCCATTCGTCATAACTGCCAAATATCTTGAGTTGACGCTCGACCTAGCTTATGACAGAGGCTTTCCATGTGATGTCAGTGCTTCAGTTACAGTGAACAATTTTTCCAATTTTCTCCTTTCATTGTGGAATTAAAAAAAGTACTTTACTTTTTGTAGTTCCTCTTTTTGTCAACTCAAAGGTTACAACCATCTTGTTTGAATAAACTTTATAGGAATTGCTGCTGCAGAAACCTGATTTAGTTGATCGGAAAAGACGGTTAAAATGTGTAGTTTGTTAACTGATCACATACAAATGATAAAAAGCCTGCGCTTAGCAAGCTACTTTGATCAGAAAAGCAGCCATGACAAGTCCAGGGAACAATCTATTAAATACCAAATCCCAGGCCATGAAGACATGAATCATAGGTCAAATAATGCAGCTGACAGTATCACTGTACTCCATCAGTGAAATGTGACAAAGTTCAAGACTTGTTGACACTGATGAAAAACCTCAAAAAATCTGTGCTGTTAAAGGATTTGTATTTGTAAATGTGAATTCAGATTTTATGCATAAACATTCGAACATAAGAATCGATTTTGTTTACACTGAACAAAACCTTATTAATGTGTTCATGTAAATAAAATGTAACCTAACTAACTCAATAGTAGTGTAATTGAAGTACAAATTAAACGTTTGACTGTTGAAAAATTGTTGTTATTGGAACCACGTGGATCATGTATCAGTCAATTTCCACATGCATGAAAGTTTAGGATCTCAGTCATGTTCCCACGAGAGCTGAGAAATATTCCTTTAGAAAACAACAATGACATAAAAAGATCTGACAACAAAAAATCACATTTGAGCATTTAGACCTGTTACTTGAATGTAATGTGCTGAACAGAGAGCAGCGTTAACTGCAACAAAGTTTATTAATGCAAATTTCAAAATGGCTGTAAATGTATTTATTTGTCCGAGGCTCTGAAAAATAGTCTACACACAGTGTCCATGTTGAGTGAGTAACATTTATTTCATGAGCCATGCAGATTAAAGGCACTTACTATAATCAACGATAACAACACAAGACAGCACAAACGTTTTTTTACAGGTGTGGATCATATGGGGGTGTGGGCGTCTATTAGCTCACCTGTACCATAAAAGCCCTGTGATCACCATCACCTGTCTGTCTCTACAGTATGTTGGTCTCACAGGAGTCAGGCTGCAGTATCTTAAGTGTAATTATGAGTTTCATAGATTTTCTAAACCAGGGGTAAAAGAAGGCATAAATCATAGGGTTTAGACACGAGTTCAAATAGTACAAACATAATACAAAGTCCGCAGTTGAAGTATTTGTCTGTCCATCTTGGGCTGTAAGAGTCACACAGTAATATGGACAGAGACATATTAGAAACACGACTACAACAACACCCAGAGTCCTGGCTGCTTTCAGTTCAGACTTTTTCACAGTTACTTTCACTGAACCCTGGAGTGAGACAGCAGCAATGTGAGACCTCATGGCTCGAGCCTGAGACACAGCCACCACAAACACTCTCATGTACAGAACTATGATGACAGTGATGGGAACAATAAAGAAAAGAATGACATCTACAACCCCAGCAATGTAATTAACAACAAAGACACACTCTCCAAAGCAGGACTGATAGCTGCCTAAGTGTTTCATACTATCCCTCAGACTTAAACTTGCATACATTACAGAACCAAACCAACACAGACAAACAGAGATTTTAACTGTTTTCTGTGTGATTTTAGTGGAGTAATGTAGAGGATCACAAATAGCCACGTAGCGGTCAACTGATATGAGAACCATGGTTTCTACTGACACAGCAGTAATGATTGCTGCTAGATGCTGATACAGAGCACACATGAGGTCACCCAGAAACCAGCAGCCATCTATCAGCACAATTTGGCAGAGTATGAGGAAGCTGATGAAAAAGTCTGAGACACCCAGAGAGAGAAGGAGGAGGTTGGTGGGAGTGTGGAGCTGCCTGGAGAAGAAAAACAGCACTGTATTCATGATTAGTGATGATAGCAATTATGATTCAGATCAAATCAGACAGAAAGTAAAAACACAAAACATTACAATTTTTAGCATGATCTTCACTACAAACTACTTTTATTTCACTAATTCAGGAAGTATGTGGATACTTGAAGTGGGAGATGGAGATTATGACCAGAAGGTTGAGAAAAGCTGTGAGCAGAGAGACAGAGAACAGCAGAATGTTGGTCAGCACGGTCTCAAAGTGAGGACGCTTTGTCTTCATACAGGAGGCGTTGAGGAGCTGTGGGAAGCAGAGTTCAGTTTCCCCAAAGGTCTCCATCACCAGAGAGGAGAAGCTGCTGAGCTCTGGCAGCTTTTTGGCCAAATCTTACTGTGATACAGCTTATTTATCTCCATCTACCCCCTCCCCCTCACTTTTCTTTCCATAGAGATTGAAGTACTACAGTGAACCTTCTGTACTCACAATTACCTTTACATTTAGTCATTCGGCAGAAACTTTTGTCCAAAGTGACAAACAGGTGATGTACGAAACAAGTAAGAGATTTGTTAATATGAAATTGTAAATTAAATAATGTGAAGTTTTACATTTCCAGACGTGTAACTCTAACACCATATGTTTTTCCTCATTTAATATTAAAGGAACAAAGCAATCAACACCTGTTCTGGCAAATGGTGGTTAATCAGGTAAAACTCTATTCATTTGGAGGATCTGCCATTTGTTGCCACCCAATTGCTCGATGCAATCTTCCACAGCTTCTAAACATAGATAGAATCTTTCTGATTGCTGAGTTTGCATTTGAAATCTAGTACTTTTGACGTCAAGTAGAGAAAACATGGTAGGGACCACCATGGCCTATCCTTTCTTGGATTTCTTGCAATATAAGCTGTGATACCCGATGATCCTCAGCCAGAATGCCAGGATTCCTCAGGCATGGGAGCTCAGCTGAGCCTACCACCTACACGGAGAATTTACTTTTACATTTAGTCATTTAGCAGACGCTTTTATCCAAAGCGATTTAAATCTAAGTGAAGGAGGAAATATCAAAGCACTGTCAGAAAAGTGTTTACATTTTAATGAGGTGCAAGTGCAAGAAAGAGCAGAAAGGAAATTATTATTTTATTATATTATATATATTTATAATTAAATGTATTTATTATATATATTATTAATTATTATTATCTCTATATAGATAGATTATTATTATTAACAATAATAATAATAACGTGCTGCCGCATCTTGGATCATCTGCAAGGGTTTGATAGCGCATACCAGTAACTCCATTGTCATGATCTGGTCCCACTATTTAGTTCCTGTTCGGGGCTTTTATTTTGTACCCCTTTCCCCCCACTTCCTGCTCAAGCTTCACCACTCATCACGCAGAAATGTGTGATGAGACAATGTGTCACACCTTCTCTAGTGTTTCTTTAATTTTGGTAGGACCCAAAAAGGAGGAGACAGCAAGCGAAGGGTTATAATAAATTAAGGTTTATTTAAAGGAAAGCAAACAACAGAAAATCACTCCATGAGGAATGGGAATAAACTCAGTAACTAAGGGACGGCAAACAGGGACGAACTAAACATAAGGCACTGCCAGACTAAAGGGACAGACAAACACTCAAACATTTAACAAGGGTCAAACATGCGGGGAGAACTAGGAACAACACTAAACACTGAAATAAACAGAAAACCAAACCTCAGACCAAAACTCAAGGAACAGGTGGGCACAAGAGGGCAAAGTCCAAAGGGGTAACCAACAGGTATATTCTCTTGGGAGCAAAGTCCAAAGAGGTAATTCACAAGGTATGTTCTCTAGGGAAGCAGGGGAGATGATCTGGCAGCAAGCGGTGGGAAAAGCTGGGTATAAATGGACTGGGGAACAGGTGAAACCAATTAGGACAAACAAGGAAGGTAAAGACACTAAACAGACTCACAGGAAGGGACACGGGAGGAGCAACAAAATAAAAGCCAAAAATAGGAAATCAATTTAAACAAAACTAGTCCAAAACCAGGGACTGTGACACAATGGAGTCATCCAGAGGAAAGGACAGGAAGAGCTGTGTGTCATCAGCGTAGCAGTGTTACAAGAAGCCATGTGAGCAAATGGCAAATTGTGGCATGGTTGAAAAAGTAAAAAGGCCCAAGACCTGACCCCTACGGCACACCTGTGGCAAAGCAAAGCGATTTAGATACCTCCCCTTGCCAAGATACAGTGAAGGTTCATCCAAATAGGTGTTAGACATGATCCAGGTCAGAGCTGTATTAGAGATGCCCAATTCAGAGAGAGCAGACAGGAGGATCTGGTGGTTAAAGTTTCAAAAGATCCAGACTGATCAAGCAGGATGAAGACAGATGATTGGGCCATTTTTGCAGTCTGGAAGGACTCTCTGACCATCAAGAGCAGTGGTTCTCAATCCGGATCCTCAAGGTCACCTGCTCGGCCTAATCCCGCATGAGGTGCTTTTAGTCAATTAGAAACTGGAAGATACTATCCCAGATGTTTGAGTGAAATGGGCAAAGACAAAGTGTATTGGTATCTTCCAGCTCCTGATTGACTGAACACACTGGGTCCAGACGAGGCAGCAGTGCGTAGTTCAGGATTAGTTGGAAAACAAGCAGAGCCAGGGTCCCTAAAGACCATGATTGAGAACCACTGATCAAGAGGTAATTTCTTTAGAATAAGCACCAAGCCAGATGTGGAAGAAGTTGTTCCAAGGTAGAAATTTGCATACATTTGTTTGAAGACTGATTCTTCAAGGGTTTAGCCAGATATCGAAGAAGAGAAACAGGTGCGTAATTCTCCACCTGGAAGGGCTTAAGAGTAGGATTCATAAACAGTCAAGTAACGTGGGGCTGTTTAAAGGAGGTGGGGAAGGTGCTTATTGTAAAGGATGTAGTGAAGATTCCTGCAATGGTTGTAGTCAGTGTAGGTACAGTCTGTCCCCATCTGAGGGAGGGAGGCTCTACCTAGCTTATCCTAGAGGTTTTCCTTCTGATGTCTTTGCTTCAGCTATGCTTAACGCTAACGATTTTTCCAATGTTAGGATGTGTTGCTGTGTGGTACAGAGGCTGCACTGCCCTCCCTCGCGGATATTTTCCATACCTGCCTTACCTGTAGAGCCATCAGCATCACTGATGATACCTCACACCCTGTACATTCTTTCATCAGCCTACCCGCCTTCAAGGAAAAGTTACTGGAGCCTCCGGGCCTGCTACACAAGACTCTCCAACAGCTTTATGCACTAGGCTGTCAGGGTGCTTAACTCTGCCCATTACCTCCTCCCATCCCCTGCCACTGGACTAAAATTCACCCATTATACATAAGGACTCTTTGCACTTTAAGACTCATTGCACTTTACTGTAACCATTAACATCTTGCTACCTTTTACATTTTACATGTGGCTCCATTAGTTCTGGTATTTGCAGTACAACCACTGTCATATATAGGTTGATTTATATTGGGGTAGAATGTCTACTTATTATCCCATATTTGTTTTTATTGGTCTTTATTTTCGCACCACATTTTAAACCATGGTGAGAGGGGAAACAGTATTTTGATTCTTCTGTATGTGCTGTATATATTGCAAAGTGACAATAAAAGCATCTTTCAATCTTTCAATCTTTAGCAAGCTACATTGATCAGACAAGCAGCGATGACAAGTCCAGTGAACAACCTACTAAATAACAAATGCCAGGCCATGAAAACATGAATCATAGGTCAAATAATGCAGCTGACATTATGCACTGTACTCCATCAGAGAAATGTCTATTATGGCAAAAATGACAAAGTTCATAACAGGTTAAATAACAGGTTGAAAATGGCTGTCAATGCATTAATTTGAACAAGCCTCTGACGAATAGTCTACACAGAGTTTCCATGTTGAGTGAGTAACATTTATTCCATGAACCACCAAGCTAAAATAACTTACAGTAATCAATGAAAGCTGAAGGACTTTTTGTCCAGGTGTGAATCACATTTTGAAGTTTGTAAGTCACCTGGTCAAAGTGATAGTAAACGCTGATTACTGAGCCTACATTTATTCGACCGACAGTATTTTATCACTGTCAGGTGTTAAATGCATTGTGAGAAGTGTTTTTTCATATTTTCAATATAAGTAACTTCCTATATTTATCATACTTCTTATTTGTAACAATGTCCCACAGAGAACAACTGGAAAACTTAATATAATGTAAAAATATTGCTTCCTCCTCTTTGGTGCCCCTATAGTTGCTGGTGCTCTGGGTGTTATTTTAGCTCACCTGTACCATAAAAGCCCTGTGATCACCATCACCTGTCTGTCTCTACAGTATGTTGGTCTCACAGGAGTCAGGCTGCAGTATCTTAAGTGTAATTATGAGTTTCATAGATTTTCTAAACCAGGGGTAAAAAAAGGCATAAATCATAGGGTTTAGACACGAGTTCAAATAACACAAACATAATACAAAAGCAGCAGTTGAAGCATTTGTCTGTCCATCTTGGGCTGTAAGAGTCACACAGTAATATGGACAGAGACATATTAGAAACACGACTACAACAACACCCAGAGTCCTGGCTGCTTTCAGTTCAGACTTTTTCACAGTTACTTTCACTGAACCCTGGAGTGAGACAGCAGCAATGTGAGACCTCATGGCTCGAGCCTGAGACACAGCCACCACAAACACTCTCATATACAGAACTATGATGACAGTGATGGGAACAATAAAGAAAAGTATGACATCTACAACCCCAGCAATGTAATTAACAACAAAGACACACTCTCCAAAGCAGGACTGATAGCTGCCTAAGTGTTTCATACTTTCCCTCAGACTTAAACTTGCATACATTACAGAACCAAACCAACACAGACAAACAGAGATTTTAACTGTTTTCTGTGTGATTTTAGTGGAGTAATGTAGAGGATCTCAAATAGCCACGTAGCGGTCAACTGATATGAGAACCATGGTTTCTACTGACACAGCAGTAATGATTGCTGCTAGATACTGATACAGAGCACACATGAGGTCACCCAGAAACCAGCAGCCATCTATCAGCACAATTTGGCAGAGTATGAGGAAGCTGATGAAAAAGTCTGAGACACCCAGAGAGAGAAGGAGGAGGTTGGTGGGAGTGTGGAGCTGCCTGGAGAAGAAAAACAGCACTGTATTCATGATTAGTGATGATAGTAATTATGATTCAGATCAAATCAGACAGAAAGTAAAAACACAAAACATTACAATTTTTAGCATGATCTTCACTACAAACTACTTTTATTTCACTAATTCACGAAGTATGTAGATACTTGAAGTGGGAGATGGAGATTATGACCAGAAGGTTGAGAAAAGCTGTAAGCAAAGAGACAGAGAACAGCAGAATGTAAGTCAGCATGGTCTCAAAGTGAGGACGCTTTGTCTTCATACAGGAGTTGTTGAGGAGCTGTGGGAAGCAGAGTTCAGTTTCCCCAAAGGTCTCCATCACCAGAGAGGAGAAGCTGCTGAGCTCTGGCAGCTTTTTGGCCAAATCTTACTGTCATACAGCTAATTTATCTCCATCTACCCCCTCCCCCTCACTTTTCTTTCCATAGAGATTGTACTACAGTGAATGCAACCGCAAGGGGACACAAGCCAGTGTCTTCTTGTGCCAGTCCCAAGTCTGGATAAAAACAGAGGGTTGTGGCAGGAAGGGCATCCGACGTAAAACACATGCCAAATCAAACATGCAAATCGTGACAATGACTTCCATACCGGATCGGTCGGGGCCCGGGTTAACAACGACCGCCACCAGTGCTGTTGACCTACAGGGTACCGGTGGAAATTGGACTACTGTTGGTCAAAAACGAAGAAGAAGAGGAGGAAGGTGTGTTCGTAGGCAGAGAGAGAAGAGGAAAGCTAAGAGTGTAGGACTGACAGTAGGGACTTTGAATGTTGGTACTATGACAGGGAAGGCTAGAGAGTTGATTGACATGATGCAGAGAAGGAAGGTGGACATACTGTGTGTCCAGGAGACCAGGTGGAAAGGTAGCAAGGCTAGAAGCTTAGGAGCAGGGTTCAAGTACTTCTACCATGGGTCAGATAGGAAGAGAAATGGAGTAGGAGTTATACTGAAAGATGAGTTGGTGAGGAACGTTCTGGAGGTGAAAAGAGTATCAGACAGGTTGATGAGTCGGAAGCTGGAAATTGAGGCGTGATGTTCAGTGTTGTTAGTGGTTATGAACCACAGGTAGGATGTGAGCTGGAAGAGAAGGAGAAATTCTGGAGTGAGTTAGATGAAGTGATGCAGAGCATCCCCACAAGTGAGAGAGTGGTGATTGGTGCAGATTTCAATGGGCATGTAGGTGAAGGAAACAGAGGTGATGAGACTGTGATGGGCAGGTTTGGTCTTCAGGACAGGAATGCAGAAGGACAGATGGTGGTTGACTTTGCCAAGAGGATGGAAATGGCTGTAGTGAACACTTTCTTCCAGAAGAGGCAGGAACATAGGGTGACGTACAAGAGCGGAGGTAGAAGCACTCAGGTGGACGACATCTTGTGTAAACGTTGTAATCTGAAAGAGATCAGTGACTGTAAAGTGTTGGCAGGGGAGAGTGTAGCCACACAACACAGGATGGTGGTGTGTGAAATGATGCTGGTGGTGAGGAAGATGAAGAGGACTAAGGCAGAGCAGAGGACAAAGTGGTGGAAGTTGAAAAAGGAAGAATGTTGTGTAGTTTTCAGGGAGGAGCTGAGAAAAACTCTGGGTGGTTTGGAGGTGCTTCCAGATGACTGGACCACTACAGCTAATTTGATCAGGGAGACAGGTAGGAGGTTTGTCATCTGGAAAGAGGAAAGCGGACAAGGAGACTTGGTGGTGGAACGAGGAAGTTCAGGAGTGTATACAGAGAAAGAGGTTAGCTAAGAAGAAGTGGGACACTGAGAGGACTGAAGAGAGTAGACAGGAGTACAGGGAGATGCAGTGTAAGGTGAAGGTAGAGGTGGCAAAGGCCAGACAAAGAGCATATGAGGACTTGTATGTTAGGTTGGACACTAAAGAGGGAGAGGTGGATTTGTACAGGTTGGTGAGACAAACAGACAGAGATGGGAAGGATGTGCAGCAGGTTAGTGTGATTAAAGATAAGGATGGAAATGTATTGATAGGTGCCAGGAGTGTGATGGGAAGATGGAAGGAGAACTTTGAAGAGTTGATGAATGAGGAAAATGAAAGGGAACGAAGAGTAGAAGAGGTGACTGGTGTGGAGCAGGAAGTAGCAAAGATTAGTAAGAGTGAAGTGAGGAGGACGTTGAAGAGGATGAAGAGTGGAAAGGCAGTTGGTCCTGATGACATACCTGTGGAGGTATGGAAGTGTCTAGGAGAGGTGGCAGTAGAGTTTCTGACTAGTTTGTTTAACAAGATCTTGGAGAGTGAGAGGATGCTGAGGACTGGAGGAGAAGTGTACTGGTGCCAATTTTTAAGAACAAGGGAGATGTGCAGAGCTGTGGCAACTACAGAGGAATAAAGCTGATGAGCCAAACAATGAAGATGTGAGAGAGTAGTGGAAGCTCGGCTAAGGGCAGAGGTGAACATTTGTGAGCAGCAATATGGTTTCATGCCTAGAAAGAGTCGAACAGATGCAGTATTTGCTTTGAGGACGCTGATGGAGAAGTACAGAGAAGGTCAGAGGGAGTTGCATTGTGTCTTCATAGATTTAAAGAAAGCGTATGACAGGGTGCAGAGAGAGGAGCTGTGGTATTGTATGAGGATGTCTGGAGTGACAGAGAAGTATGTTAGAGTGGTGCAGGACATGTATGAGAGCTGTAAGACAGTGGTGAGGTGCTGTAGGTGTGACAGAGGAGTTCAAGGTGGAGGTGGGTCTGCATCAAGGATCAGCTCTGAGCCCCTTCTTGTTTGCTCTGGTGATGGACAGGCTGACAGATGAGGTTAGACAAGAATCTCCATGGACTATGATGTTTGCAGATGACATTGTAATTTGTAGTGAGAGCAGGGAGCAGGTGGAGGAAAATCTAGAGAAGTGGAGGTCTGCTCTGGAAAACAGAGGAATGAAGACAGAATACATGTGTGTGAATGAGAGGGACCCAGGGGGAACGGTGAGGTTACTGGGAGCAGAGGTGAAGAAGGTGCAGGACTTTGAGTACTTAGGGTCAACGGTTCAGAGCAACGGAGAGTGTGGAAAAGAGGTGAAGAGGCGAGTGCAGGCAGGTTGGAACAGGTGGAGAAAAGTGTCAGGTGTGTTGTGTGATAAAAGAGTATCAGCGAGAATGAAAGGAAAGGTGTTCAAGACGGTGGTGAGACCAGCGATGTTGTTCGGCTTAGAGACAGTGGCACTGAAGAAAAGACAGGAGGCAGAGCTGGAGGTAGCAGAGCTTAAGATGTTGAGGTTCTCTTTGGGAGTGACAAGGACGGACAGGATCAGGAATGAGGACATCAGAGGGACAGCTCATGTTAGATGTGTTGGAGATAAAGTCAGAGAGGACAGATTGAAGTGGTTTGGACATGTTCAGAGGAGAAACTGTGAATATATCGGTAGAAGGATGCTGAGGTTGGAGCTGCCAGGCAGGAGGTCTAGAGGAAGACCAAAGAGGAGATTTATGGATGTAGTGAGGGAGGACATGAAGTTAGTTGGTGTGAGAGAAGACGATGCAGAGGACAGGGTTAGATGGAGGCACATGATTCGCTGTGGCGACCTGAAAGGGAACAGTCGAAAGGAAAAGAAGAAGAGATTGTACTACAGTGAACCTTCTGTACTCACAATTACCTTTACATTTAGTCTTTGAGAAGTTGTTGCATCTCTAAATCATAGATCCATGAGAAGAGATTTGCTCATGTACAATTTTATACATTGTAGAGCCATAGCTCTCTGCCATAGCCACTCTGTGTGTTCTCTCCCGTAGTTGTCTTTGTCCTCCTCTGTCCCCCTCTCTCTGTCCCTTTCTGCAGGTGTCCCCCGGCTTTGAAGCTGTGTGTCTTCCAGCGTGCAGCTACTGGTCCTACCAACCTGCCTGATGTTTTGTTGTTTCTTTTGTTGCTCTTTTATTTTCTCTCTTCACTTTCCACTCACCCCAACCGGTCAAGGCAGATGGCCGTCCACCCTGAGCCTGGTTCTGCTGGAGGTTTCTTCCGTTAAAGGGAGTTTTTTTTCTCTCCACTGTTGCCTATGGCTTGCTCCAGGGGGAATTGTTGGGTTCTCTCTATACATTTTTATAGTCTTGACTTTATTCTGTAAAGTGCCCTGAGATGACTTTGTTGTGAATTGGCGCTATGTAAATAAAGTTGAATTGAATTGAAACAGGCTATGTACCACAGGCCTATAAGGTAGCTGTAATTAAACCATTACTTAAAAAACTTTGTCTTGACCCAGGTGTTTTAGCCAATTACAGACCAATATCTAATCTCCCCTTTATTTGTAATATCCTTGAAAAAGTAGTTGTAAAACAATTATCTGATCACCTGTACACGAATAATTTGTATGAAGACTTTCAGTCAGGATTTAGAGTTCATCATAGTACAGAAACAGCACTGGTAAAAGTCACCATCCATCTTCTCATGGCCTCAGATAATGGACTAGTCTCTATACTTGTTCTGTTAGATCTTAGTGCTGCATTTGATACCATTGATCACAACATTTTATTACAGAGACTGGAACATGAAATTGGGATTAAATGAACTGAACTAGGTTGGTTTAAATCTTCTCTGTCTGATAGATTTCAATGTGTTCACGTTAATGATGAATCCTCCATGCACACAAAGGTTAGCTATGGAGTTCCACAAGGCTCTGTGTTAGGACCAATACTTTTTACTTTATATATGTCTCCTTTAGGCAACATTATTAGAAAACACTCCATAAACTTCCATTGCTATGCTGATGATACCCAGCTATATTTATCTATGGAATCAGATGAAAAAAATCAGTTAATCAAGTTTCAAGAATGTCTACAAGACATAAAGGCCTGGATGTCCCACAATTTTTTACTTCTAAATTCAGACAAAACTGAAGTCATAGTATTTGGGCCCAAAAATCTCAGAGATATGATGTCCAACCATATTGTTACACTAGATGGCATAAGTCTGGCCTCCAGTACTACTGCAAGGAACCTTGGAGTTATTTTTGACCAGGATTTGTCCTTTACCTCACATATAACACAAATCTCTAGAACAGCCTTCTTCCACCTACGGAACATTGCCAAAATTAGGAGCATACTGTCTCAAAGTGATGCCAAAAAACTGGTCCATGCATTTGTTACCTCTAGGTTGGACTACTGTAATTCCCTACTTTCAGGATGCCCCAGTAACTCCCTAAAGAGCCTGCAATTAATCCAAAATGCTGCAGCAAGAGTGCTGACTGGAAATAGAAAGAGAGATCATATTTATCCTTCACTAGCTTCTCTCCATTGGCTTCCCATTAAATCTAGAATAGAATTTAAAACCCTGCTTCTTACATATAAAGCTCTGATTGGTCAGGCTCCATCATATATAGAAGACGAAGATATAGAAGAAGTTTTCCAGCGTACAGCTACTGGTCCTACCAACCTGCCCGAAGTTTTGTTGTTGCCTTTATTGCTCTTTTCTTTTCTCCATTCACTTTCCACTCACCCCAACCGGTCAAGGCAGATGGCTGCCCACCCTGAGCCTGGTTCTGCTGGAGATTTCTCCCGTTAAAGGGAGTTTTTCCTCTCCACTGTTCCGTAGGGCTTGTTCCAGGGGGATTTGTTGTCTCTCATCTAGGCAGTGATGTCAGAGATGGGCGGAAATGTGTGATGACATAACGGACTCCTCCAGAGGAAAGGGCAGGAACAGCTGTGTTTCATTGACATAGCAGTGATGCTAACAATGTTTCTAATGTTAGGATGTCATGCCAAACAAACTAATTCATGAAAAGGTGTAGCTAGCTAGTGTCGTCCCAGTTTTATGTTACATTAGTGTCCACACAACACATTTTAAACATTTCCTCTTAGGAAGCTACTTTGATCAGAAAAGCACCCATGGCAAATCCAGGAATGATCTATTAAATACCAAATCCTAGGGCATGAAAACATGAATCATAGGTCAAATACTGCAGCTGACATTATCACTGTGAAATGTGAAATGTCTATTATGGCAAAAATGACAAAGTTCATGACTCATTGACACTGATGAAAAACCTCAATACATCTGTGCTGTTGAAGGATTTGTATTTGTAAATGTGAATTCAGATTTTATGCATAAACATTCAAATACAAATATTGTTTTTTTCACTGAACAAAACATTATTAATGTGTTCATGTAAATAAAATTTGGACTATATTAACTCCAAAGTAGTGTAATTAAAGTAGAAATGAAAGTTTTGACTGTTTGTCAGATTTGAAAATAAAAAATCAGATTTGAGCATTTAGGCCTGTAATTTGAACGTCTGTGACAGCAACACAATTTATAATGTGAATTAATAACAGGTTCAAAATGGCTGTCAATGCATTAATTTGAACAAGCCTCTGACGAATAGTCTACACAGAGTTTCCATGTTGAGTGAGTAACATTTATTCCATGAACCACCAAGCTAAAAGAACTTACAGTAATCAATGAAAGCTGAAAAACTTTTTGTCCAGGTGTGAATCACATTTTGAAGTTTGTAAGTCACCTGGTCAAAGTGATAGTAAACGCTGATTACTGAGCCTACATTTATTCGGCTGACAGTATTTTATCACTGTCAGGTGTTAAATGCATTGTGAGAAGTGTTTTTTCATATTTTCAATATAAGTAACTTCCTATATTTATCATACTTCTTATTTGTAACAATGTCCCACAGAGAACAACTGGAAAACTTAATATAATGTAAAAATATTGCTTCCTCCTCTTTGGTGCCCCTATAGTTGCTGGTGCTCTGGGTGTTATTTTAGCTCACCTGTACCATAAAAGCCCTGTGATCACCATCACCTGTCTGTCTCTACAGTATGTTGGTCTCACAGGAGTCAGGCTGCAGTATCTTAAGTGTAATTATGAGTTTCATAGATTTTCTAAACCAGGGGTAAAAAAAGGCATAAATCATAGGGTTTAGACACGAGTTCAAATAGTACAAACATAATACAAAAGCAGCCGCTGAAGCATTCATCTGACTATCTTGGGCTGTAAGAGTCACACAGTAATATGGACAGAGACATATTAGAAACACGACTACAACAACACCCAGAGTCCTGGCTGCTTTCAGTTCAGACTTTTTCACAGTTACTGTCACTGAACGCTGGACTGTGACAGCAGCAATGTGAGACCTCATGGCTCGAGCCTGAGACACAGCCACCACAAACACTCTCATATACAGAACTATGATGACAGTGATGGGGATTATGAAGAAAATAATAGTATCTACAATTCCAGCAATGAGGTTAATGACAAAGACACACTCTCCAAAACAGGAATTATATCTACCTGGCTGTTTCATACTATCCCTCAGACTTAAACTTGCATACATTACAGAACCAAACCAACACAGACAAACAGAGATTTTAACTGTTTTCTGTGTGATTTTAGTGGAGTAATGTAGAGGATCACAAATAGCCACGTAGCGGTCAACTGATATGAGAACCATGGTTTCTACTGACACAGCAGTAATGATTGCTGCTAGATGCTGATACAGAGCACACATGAGGTCACCCAGAAACCAGCAGCCATCTATCAGCACAATTTGGCAGAGTATGAGGAAGCTGATGAAAAAGTCTGAGACACCCAGAGAGAGAAGGAGGAGGTTGGTGGGAGTGTGGAGCTGCCTGGAGAAGAAAAACAGCACTGTATTCATGATTAGTGATGATAGTAATTATGATTCAGATCAAATCAGACAGAAAGTTAAGGACACAAAACATTACTTTTTTTCATGAAATGACATCAAGTGATTATTTTCTTTACTACAAACTCGTTTCTATTTAATTTAATATAATTGTAATTCAAATAGGTTTGATGATTTAAGAAGTATGTAGATACTTGAAGTGGGAGATGGAGATTATGACCAGAAGGTTGAGAAAAGCTGTGAGCAGAGAGACAGAGAACAGCAGAATGTAAATCAGCATGGTCTCAAAGTGAGGACGCTTTGTCTTCATACAGGAGGCGTTGAGGAGCTGTGGAAAGCAGAGTTCAGTTTCCCCAAAGGTCTCCATCACCAGAGAGGAGAAGCTGCTGAGCTCTCATCTCATTTATCTCTATCTACCACCTCCTCCTCACTTTTCTTTCCATAGAGATTGAAGCACTACAGTGAACCTTCTGTACTCACAATTACCTTTACATTTAGTCATTTGGCACAAAGTTTTGTCTAAAGTGACTTATACAAATAAGTCTTTGAGACGTTGCTATTAAACACCGATAAGTCAACAACGTGTCCAGAGTGCGTGCAAGAAGGTTTTATTAACAAAAATTTAGAAGAACAAAACTCTCAGCATCTCTGCCAGGAGAAATAGCAAATACAAACGTTAACCATTAACTAAAAAAGTCTTACTTCAAAAGGAGGGAAACTACAAGAAAGAAAAATTACTCGCAAGGAGCAAAGTAATACTATAAACAAAACTAACTCACTAGGAGGAAACTAATGGCTACAAGAGCAGCAATTCCTTCACTGGCTTCACACAAGAAGCATGGAACACCGGGTGGACCCTCATACTGCCCGGCAACCTCAACTACCAGCATTGGGTTGATCACCTTGCTGATCTCGACCGGGCCAACAAACTGAAGAGCCAGTTTGTTGTTTTCTACTCTCCGATGAAGGTCCTTGGTGGGTAACCACAGCCTGTCGCCAACTAATAGTGGGCTGCTCTCTGTTGCCCCCTCGGCAGGTACGCTCTCTTTGAGGTCCAGTTAGAACAACAGCATCCGATGAAAGCACCTATTGAGGGAACTGCCGTCTGGGAACAGAGGGGGTTGGTGGGGAGAGAAACTTAGGGCAGATGGATGCAGGGAATTGTGAGTGTAAAGTGAGGGCAGCTCCTCAACCCAGGTGGAGGCATTATTACTACACCTACATTCCTAAAATACTTTCAAATTCTTTCTTCAGTCCCTCCGTTTCCCCGTTGGTCTGGGGATGGATCCCAGACAACAGACTTTCAGAGGCACCCAATGCCTTTCAGAACTCGGTCCAAAAGGCTGCGGTGAACTGAGGTCCCCACTCCGATGGTACATCCTCAGGCAGTCCATGGAGCCTGAAGACATGTTGCATTAATAGCTCTGCAGTTTCAGTAGGTGCCTGGTGGAGCGTCTTCACACAGACCTCACAAGCTCCCACGTGACGACGTATGTCCACATTTATGGCTGGCCACCTTTATCTCTGTGCAACGAGATCTTGTAGTCCCAGGATGGTAGGCCGAGCCTTGAGTCGTGGCCCCTCACATTTTTTGGCTTTGACATAGAGCTGATTCTCCAGCATCCGTAACAGTACAGCCCTGACATGCTGCTGATGCTCCTTTAGGTTCCTGGAATATATTAAATTGTCATCTAGATACACAAATACAAACTTATTAATCATCTCTCAGAGAACATCATTGACCAGCCCTGGGAAAACCACTGGGGCATTGGTGAAGCCAAGCGACATTACCAGTACTCGCAGTGGCTGTTGGGGATGTTAAACACCGTCTTCTTTTCTTCCATCGTCCTCCCTAATGCGGACGAGGTGGTAGAGATGTATGCACTGGCTTCACATGAGCTCTGGCTCAGATAGGGAGTAGAGGCAACCCCGAGGCGGCGTGGTACCTGGCAGCAAGTCAATCGCACATCGCGTGTTGCTCCAGAAGCTGCTGGTTGATTGCAGTTGCCAACTTGATCAGGCCGTGTTGGGAAGAAGGTTGGTGACATGCCACCATCTCATCTTTTACACGGTCTGCTAGCCCCTCATAATATTGTCAAACAGTGGGTCCTCAGTCCATGTTGTTGAGGCAGCTAGCCTATGGAACTCAACTGTATAGTCCTTAACTGAGCAAGAGGATTGACTTAGTTTAAATAGCCGGGAATAGCCCCAGTCCAGCGCCTTCCCCATGAGCAGCGAAATGGCATAAGCAACCTTGCGTTCCCCGATAAACAAACTCCACCTGGCTGCTTCACCAGAAAAACACTCCGGCTGTATCATTCCACACTCAAGGGAGGCTGAGGGACTAGTCGAGCCGGGTGCCCGAATCGATATAGGAATCTAACGCATCTAGCCTATGTGCGTTTTCCTCGACACATTCTTGTTGTTTGACCCAATAGACCCCCTTGGGGCTGCAGAGCTCCCTGCAAACCTCAAACCTCCACAGGGTCCATGTTGGCTAGTGTGTACTATTAAACACTGAGGAGCGGACCCAAAAGCAGAAGTCAGCAAGTGTCGGGAGTGCACACGAAAAGGTTTATTAACAGAAATTTAGAACAACAAAAACTCTCAGCATCTGTGCCAGAGAAAAAACAGCAAAGAGAAATGGTCACTACCAACTAAAGAAGTCTCACTACAAAACGCGGGAAACTACAAAAAACAAAAATCATTCTCAAGGAGGAAACTAATACTATAAACAAAATCGCTGACTAGGAGGAAACTACTAGGTACAAGCTGTCCATTTTTTTTTTTTTTTTTGTCCTTTCAGCTTGTCCAGTGAGTTCAGGGTCCCCAATTTTTTATGCCAGATGCCCTTTCTGATGCAACCCTCCCCAATTTCTACCGGGCTTGGGGTACAGAACTACTGCTAAAGCGTTGATTGATGGCAGGAGCACAGTGGTCTCAGGAATTGTGAAACAGAAGAAGTCTGGAACTTCAGGATTCTTGTTAGAGTTGGACAGTGGAGACTGAAAAGCTCAGAGAGAGGCTCCCGTGTGAGGGGGACTTGGTGGTGTGGGGGGTTTGTTTGCAACCATGAGGCATTGGTGGTGCATTGAAACCAATCCTCTGGAACACAAAGGTGATCCAAAACCCACAGTTCAGTTTTAGCTTTAAAGGCTGAGAAGAAGCATCACGTTTTACATTCTTTCTCCATTTTGACGGTCGTTCGCTTCTTTTCTAAACTTCTTTTCTAATGGAGCTCAACAATGGCAAACACAAACAGACATTACAGTGAATAAATGCAATTCATTTATTCTTTTTATGGGATTTTTTTTTTTACAACAAAAACACTTACAGTCCCTTGAAACAGTAAGTGAACACATGGAGCTATTTAACTAGGACTCTGCACGTTGTATACGTGCAGCTAATATGAATTATTATTTATTATTTTCCTCTGACCTCCAACTTTGTCCTCATAATTTTTCTTTGCTTTTCCAATTTTACTTCCCCAGCCTTCTTCATGTTAATAATATCTAGTTCCGACGCATTCGCTTTCTACCTGACTGACCCATTCCTCATGAGACTGGGTTTGTGGGAGCCACTTCACACAACAAACATCCAGCCACAACTAATAGCTCTCTCATGACCCGCTCTCATTGTTCTGATGTCAGGTGACTGCAAACTGTGATCTCAGAGGGATCGTTCCAATCAGAGGTGTTAAAAAACTGTGTTCGAATGGAAGCCTGATGCCGCATCCACGCATCATGCAACACATGATGCAACCTCGGCTTATGTAACCAACAGTGAAACACTCTGCACATCGAAGAACTTTAGAGAAAACTTTCTGGTCTGTTCATAAGTGATGCCACTGTTCATTCTCTGACACCTTCTTATGTATTTCCACTGTTTTTAAATCCTTCTACATGTCACACGCAAAGTTTTGTTGCTTGTTCGAGTCCAAGCAACAAAAACACAAAAAGAATCTTTTTGGCATCAAATCGAAAAGCTTGACTTGAACCTGAAATCGGTGCGTTAAAAGTTGTTTCTTTTTGAGCCTCCATTTTTTTTGCTGTGGCGTAGGGATGAACTCACATCCTGTACAGACAGGTGGAATGATTAACGCATTGATTGTGGATAAAGATGGATGGAGATGTGATATTGTCCCCCACTGCCTACCAAAGTACATGATTGAAGTTCCCACACAAAAGGCAAAAATAAAAGTGACTATAGTAGTTAAATGCAAAATCCTCCCTTTTGTTCAGTCGGCCCGTCACTGATGCATCACACATACTTATACTGCATATTGTTTCCTCTGTATTAATAGTTTGGTGTGTTCTATGTTTGTCTTGTCAGAAACGTGTACATTTCTCAATGTCTCAAACGAGCAGGCTACCAGAATTCCAGCCAAAGAATAGAATTATGGCTGATGATGCTTCATATGTGCAGCTGTAAACAAAAGTATTTTCTAGTTGCTGCCCTGTGTTTCGGCAGATGTGATACAGTTTTGTTTCCAGCAGAGGGCAGCACAACTCACAGAGTGTGAAGTTGCTGCCATCATTTGGAACAGAAGGTTCATGTTGGCCTTATTTTCCCCTCAAAATCTTATTAGGAACTTAATAATAAAAAAAAAACAAGAGTATTTGTGTGTAGTTATTCGACTTCCTGTCTAAATCCTATGATATACATTTGTCACGTTTATAAATGCAGCAGGAAAGAGCATGTAGTGTAGTGCAGTGGTTCTCAGTCCTCGTCGTCAAGGAGCCCCGCCCTGATTGTTTTCCAGCTATCCCTGCGCTACCCACTGCTGATTACCTGAGCCAGGTGAGCTCATCCAATCAGCATTGGGTAGAGTAGGGATAGCTGGAAAACAAGCAGAGCATGACTTTTCAAGGACCAGGATTGAGAACCTGGGGTGTAGTATACGCTGTGTGCACAATTATTAGGCACGTTGTATTTTTGAGGATTAATTTTGTTATTGTACAACTACAGTTCTCTTGGTCAATCCAAAATGTTAACAAACCCTCAAACCTGAACATTTAAGTAGTAAAAGTGAAGTTTTGGTTTTCTTAAGAGAATATCTACATGTACACCATTATTAGGCAACTATCAGTGTGCAGAATTATTATGCAACTAAATGAAAAACAAAGATTTTCTCAGCTGTTTATTTTCACCTGTTAAAGTGAAAATAATAAATAAAGTTTATATTAAATAATAATAAAAAGGGACCAATAGCCACCATTCTTTTCGATAACAGTCACAAGCCTTCCATTCACGGAGTCAGTCAGTTTCTTGATCTGGTCAGAATCGACTTTTTGTGCAGCAGCAACCACTGCTTGAAGAAAGTGTCTTCTAAAAATTGGCAGTAGGTCTGAGAGTTGATTTTGAGTCCATTTTCAACCCGAAAAGGTCCAACTAGCTCATCTTTAATAATACCTGCCTGTCTGAGTCGAAGACGAGCTCTGTGTCCGTTACTGATCCAACCACGGGCCCATCCATCTGGTCCATCAAGAGTCACTCTCATCACATCAGTCCACAAAACCTTTGAAAAGTCTGTCTTCAGATATTTCTTGGCCCATTCTTGACGTTTATGTGTCTTGGGTTTCAGCCTTTCTTACCTTGGCCATGTCTCTGAGAACTGAACACCCCGTACTTCTTGACACTCCAGGTAGGTTGCAGTTGTGGAACATGGCCGCACTGGAGGATAATGGGTAGCTGGTAGCTTCATGTTTGATTCTTCTCAAATTTTTGGCGGTTAATTTGTGTCTTTTCCTCTCAACACGTTTCTTGCGACGCTGTTGACTATTTGCTACAAAACGTTTGATGGTTCTTTGATCACGCCCCAATATCTTAGATATTTCAAGAGTGCTGCTTTCCTGTGACAGACTTTTTACAATTTTTGACTTTTCAGAGTCCGTAAGGTTTTTCCAATAATCTAATAAGCGTTCAAATTTATACAGCTTGGACTTGGAAATTATGGATAAAATGATAATATGGTCAAAATAATCACTTGCCTAATAATTGTGCACACAGTGTATGTGGCAGGAAGCTGCAGAAACGATGCCTGAGATGCTCTGAGTCTCATTATTGTCAGTGTTACACCTAAATGCAACCTGCTGCTGTCCTTAAACCACAGGACACAAGGATTTGGGCTTAGTCCCAGCAGGGTACTGGCCTGTCCCGAGTCTCACCCTTCCTCCCACCTTCACACCCTGCAGGATTAGGTGCCCCCACTGTGGGATCAGAAACCGGCCCAACATAGTAAATCCACGAACCATAAACTGCTAAAGTGGGACAAGGGGTCAACATGAAAAATGGCTACAAATAAAGAAAGTAAATATTAATAGTAGTAAATACAATATGCATGTGTGTGAACACTGTAGTGAGCAAAAATAAAAACAGTAATAGATCTGTAATATTTCAAATCAATAAAATATCTAATCAGAAGTAGCAGCTGGGCAGTTGAAAGTAAAATATTTCTTTTAGAATGTAATTATTTGAGAACCAGGTCAGATTTTTGAAAACTGTCATCTTAACCTGTGCTGATGCACATCACCCACTGTAAGTGCTGTACACAGTGCCGCTTGACTAAAGCGCCATGTTATGACGTCATGGTGCCACATTTGTTGCAGCAGCAGGAAGCATCATCACTTTGGACAGTCTGTGTCTCCCCCTGCTGCTGGGCCTCAGTGGTGCAACAGAGGGACACTCGGAGACTAGCTGCTTCAATCCACATACACATGTACAGTACATATAAATACATAGATGGATGCAGATTATAAGGTTATAAATATTAATGCAATAATGTGTAGGTAAAGGTGGACCTGAACAACTGCTTTGTCCATAATAAATAATAATCAGCCTTTATTAGCTGCTTATATTTTGTATTAAAAAGTATTACAGTGGAAATACTCAAGTATCGAAGTAATTCAAAATGTTCTTGAGTAAACGTACTTAGTTACTTGCCTTAGCACTGATTATACTGCATGCGGCATTCATCTTGGTTCTCTTCTTCGAAGGTTTAGTAAGTAACTCAGGCTAAAATAATCCTCTGAATTTGGTCCTCATAGTATTTGTGATTTTCAAAGAAATGAGGCAATATTTGAAACCATGATCAGCAAATTATGATTGGCTGTTACAAATCTTCCCAGCATGCACTGGGGCAGAATAATCACATACAAGCATTCACACTTTTTTCTGCATTTTATTACTTTTGAGAAAGAATTGTTCCTCATGGTCTTCAATCATGTTGTCAGCACAAATATTTCCACTAATGAGCTTCTCCCTCAAAGGTATATAAGACCTTCAAAAGTGTTAAGCCTGCGATGAATATTGTTACTAAAATCTTTATAAGCAGCATCAATTATATGAGTAAAACACCTGATGACAAAGTCTATGTTGTGTCTTCACTGATTCTATAAAAATTAGAATAGTTGTTGAATTTGTTCTTTAGCTCAAATTATCACAAAACCCAGACTGATACTTTTTTGTAGGCGAAAAACATGTTTTAAGTATATAAAGTTACTTCAACAGATTCTTATCTTAAGGAAACTGAGGACTTGTTGAGATACAAACCACTGAGATCAGCCGCTGAGTGATTCGGGTTCGAGTTCATGAGAGAAAAAGACAAAGATCAACAGCTCAACGTTTATTAATGTACCAAAATGTGATTAGTATTATTTACACTGGAAACAACAAACAAAAAAAAAACAGACAAGAAGAGACAACTTATTCTCCCATCTCCAGGAATGACAGGGTCTCATTCGACGAATTTACCGAGGATATCTCCATCTCGGAACAGGTAGTACTCCTAGTGGACAAAAACGAAGAAGTTACACCAATGAAGGCACAAAGAACTAATGTGAACTGATTCAGGTTAAAAAAATATATATGTAATTAAAAAAAAAAAAAAAAAAAAACTGACCTTGTCGTCCAGAAGGACTTTAGTGCCTCCGTACTCTGGCAGAAGAACTTTCTCTCCAACCTTCACATTGACCGGCAACAAGTTCCCTTTCTAGGAAAAAAGTTACACGAACGTTGAAGTGAATGAGGTGCAGTTTCCTATTATGGTCAAATTAAAATACTGGAATAAAGTTGTACTTGAAGCTACAGTATGTAACATTAGAAGAGAGCAGAGGAGGTTTGGGTGAACAGTACTTCAGTACATGTACTTACCACTACTTCTTAAAGTACAAATAAAGATCTATCAAACAATAGTACCCACACCAGCACACATCACGGTGGAGCTTTGTAAATGACTCTAAATGATAAAAATAGCTTCTGATCATTGACTTGTTAATTAATCGTTGAAGTTCTAGATCTGACGGCATCTGCTGTGCACGAGGAGGTAAGAAGTTAGACAGCACCGCTCAGAACCAAACTGCTATAATTCTCTCTAACGAAACGTGCACTGGAGGAGGCTTGAGACTTACCGGGTTAACAGAGCCGGGACCTACTGCCACTACTGTGGCCTGCAGCACTTTGGCTTGAGACTTCTCTGGCAGCATGATGCCTCCTTTCGTGACGGTCTCCGCTGTGAGGCGCTCCACCAGCACCCGGTCAAACAAGGGGAGGAATTTTCGGAAGGCCTGCGAGTGTCCACAAAGACAGGAAGTAAGCCAAGCGCTTGCATTAACAAATCCCACTTCACTTGTAAAAACACAGAACACAATATGACCACTGGGGGGCATCCGTGAGTCAGACTCAGTGTTTGTGTTACACAAACCCAGGGACAGTGGACCCCTGACCCCTTTACTTACACTTCAAAGAGTGTTAAGCAACATTTGCAGGGAAATACTGGTAAAATAAAACCTCCACGTGATTTGATACAGCCTAATATTCCTATGACTGTCAGTGGTGGGAAATTTAGCAAGTACAATTGTAGGTGCTTGTGGAGGTTTGGATTATACTGAATAAATAGAGTTTTAGGTCATGATGCAGGAAAATACTCTCCAAAGCTTGATTCCACTTCGACTCTATTATGAATTGGGTGGAGGTCTTAAGATAGATCGATGCTTCTGCACTGAATCTACTCAGAGCCCACACTGCTGTGAGCATTTGTACTTGGATGCAGAAGCATCAAACCCCTAGTTGTACTTTTACTTGTAACAATTTATAGTAATGTACTGATTACAGTACAGCTTCTGAATACATCTTCCAGTTGTTCAACTACAGTGAACTTAGTTAAAATGTACATTTTCTAAATACAATAATCTGGTTAAAATTCAGAAATCATTACTCAGCCAAAGTGGATTGCCTGTCCTGTTGAGACCACAATGGGGGGAGGGTAGGTTAAGTTTTAACTTAAATAAGTCCGAAGCTACTTTTCTGTTCCAAACGTTTGTAACAAAAGTCGACTTGTCTTCATTATGTCCACTGTCGCAGATGGATAACATGACTGAGCGAGGACAAAACTGCACATGTAGTAATGACCTTGGGTGAAGGTTGTCTGGTGGTGAGAATTTATTTAGGGGATGATGAAAAGAAAAAAAAAATCTGTCCCACGAAGAGACAAGTCCTGCTGACTTCACTGATAATCTACTGATGATCTTTGCCACTAGAGGATAACATCCGAGGCCAGTCTGTCCAGTTTTCCAGAAGCTTCTTTTCCCACTTTGCATGAGATGGGAGGAGACTTGCATCAGATAGCTGGGCTTAACCTCACATATTGTAGCTTTCAGTTATTATTCTGCAGTTTTTCTAACATTTTCTTTACTTTGCAACATACAATGTTCTCAAAGAAGTTTATTAACCTCAGTAGAATTTAACAAATACTGGCGCAAATCCATTTAAAGCTGCTTTAAATTCTATCAGGGCACTGGCAAACGCGACGTTAGAGGTTCGATCCCCGGCTCCTCCAGTCCATGTCTAAGCACCTTTGAGCAAGGTACGGAACATCACAAATAGCTGCACATGGACACATGGACTGCATCCTTCCTGACGGTGTGTGTGTGTGTGTGAGAGAGAGAGAGAGTGGAGGAGAGAGAGACACCAACGCTACATACGTGCATTTAGCATTAAAACAGCGTAAGGAGTTACATCAGACAGCAGTGAATTTGGTGGTTACAGCATCGGGTTTTTTAACAATAAAGCTCGTATCTATAAATGATGATGAGAAAAACAAGTCGGCCTTCATCAAATGTATCTTAAAATTCCCTGCTTGACCTTGTCAATGGATGTTACACATGGCTAATACACCAGTAGCTAGCTGCTAACGTTACCTGACCCAGATGGTAAAACACATTTAGAGATAAATGACTATTTTGGATCCGCTGGATTAGTTTTAGAATTCTGTGGGTTTCGTTACAAACACTGACAGCTTTAAGACAAAGTGTCTCACCATTTGTGGAGAGCTGAGAATCTGCGTAGAACTGCAGCCGGTTTCACCGCGAGAAAGGCTCTGACACACCGAGGAGACTCTGCTCTCTCCACGTGAGGAAATCTCCAGAACGTGCATGCGCAGTACTCGCCCTTAACTTTATTTAAAAACCTTTATTAACAAATAGTACTTTGTACAAGCAAAAAGGTAAACTTGACATAGAATAAGTTCAGCAGCGATGGAAGAACTGTACTTGTATAATAATGATAATATACAATATCTGTTTAATGCACCGTATTTACCATACTGCAATATAATAAACTAAACCCAACTAACACATAAACGCATCATTAATGTTCTAATGATACACACCATTCTGCATGTGGATACCTTTAGTATTTAGGGCATAGTTTGATGCCAATACTTTTATCTAAGGACTGCATTTTTTTATATTTCGGAGGAAAAATTATTTATGATGCCCATACCTGTTATCATCAGCATTAAGTTTAATGTTATTAAATTATATTACACACATGTAATATTTATGAGTACGAATGATGTCCAGAGGGAAGGTTTAGAGCAGGTCCTTAGTACTTCAACTTGGGGAAAGGTATTTAGAGATTTGATCATAATACATTTTCCCCATTTTAGTTGTTTAGTTGTTTTTTTAAAAAGCAGAAAATTGAATATTTGTCATTTACGTTTTTACATTCTCAGTTCGTTTTTTTCAATTACCCCTATGCTTTGACTTGTACTGTTACGGCGGTGTTAATAAAGTTGAAGTTGAAAAAACCTTTATGAACTACCAGAAAATTCTAGTAGAACTATTATACAATATTTACCGCTAAGTATCAGCATGTATTTATACGGATTAACCGGTGAGACATAAATATATATGGGGGTTATTTTTTAACAGATTTAAGAAACTCCTTTCTTATTCAAACGCTTTAAAGTTGCAGTAATATTGCACCATGTCAACTTTGACCTTTGTTTTTTTTCCTCCAATGGCACGCGAGAAGTTTCTGGAACCGCCCGCCCGGGAACGAGCATTGACAAATATTCTAAAAAAATATTAACGACTACTGAAGTTATGTACACTTTACAGCACCATGTAATAGCAATAAAAAAAACTATAAAGTCTATATGTGTGCGTTTGGATCCGTCACCAAAAGCAGTAAGCTAATTTTCCAGCTAGTCGCTTGTTATTCGTGGTGCGGGGCGTGCCGGTAAATTACCCGGATGTGATAGGCCATGTGCAGTCTCCTCTCGGTTGCAGCATACGACTGTCCTCTTCTGCTGGCGTTATATCATTCCGTCTTTCAGACCCTGTAGCTACTACAAGCGTTTTCCCCACCATCACAAGTAAGTGCTGACATTTTATTAACTTTTTAAAAAGCTGCGTAGCTAACATTACGCAATGTACTGATTTGGTTAACGCGAGGATTTTAAATAGCATTTTTTCCGTTAGCTAACGTTAGGAGGTTATTGTGAGTAGCGACTTTTCAGGAGGTGTAACGAAGACTTTCATTCGGAACCTCGAGGACATACATGTTAGAATCCTCGTATCCATTTTACTTAGCTGCTCAGGTGTTTTCGTGACTACCTGTCTTTCTTTAAATGACGGTACGCACCGTATTATCAGGAGTGTCGAGTGTTAAATTCTCCTGCTTGATTTTCCGTTGTGGGCAGCTTAATATGGGAAGATGAGCCTTAACACTGTAAGACTTTAGCATCAGTTGCACCATTTACGTAATTCGTGATTAGACAGTGTCTCAGGGAGTCTGGTGGTCTCTCATGATCCTGATTTGATCAGGGATGTCGTGGAAGTTCCGCACACGCTTCTGCAATGTGACCTTGTGCGGGCACACGTGGGCTAACCGGGAAGAGCGCTGGTGGATCAATGTATCCTTGTAACATCAGGGCACATATTTAAGACTTTTTTTGTATTTTTCGGGAAGTAAATTTAGAATTGGAAGGCAAATTATATTGAGTACCTGTGGCATAAAATGAATCACTTTGTTAGGAGCATTAACCTGTATCAATCCTCCCTTCAAGGTCTTGCAGAATAGTTGTTTACCCACCGAAATTTTCGAGAAACGTCCTTGGTGTCGGAGTCCACAAATGCAGTGGACTGCACCTCTGCATTGACTCTGAAAATGTCCTCCATCACTATCTGTTCCAACTGTATGTACTGTTTCTGGTCAACAGAACTAAATCGTTTTTACCCTTTTTAGACATTTGTCAAACACGAATTTCAAAGCTTCACTTGTTCCATCTCCTTAGATCTAGGAAATTATTTTCTATTTTTCAAATTCGAGCATAAACCTCTTGAAATAATCCAAAGAACACAAAAGTGGTTACATCAACAAGAACACACAGATTCAATTACTGTCCCAACTACACATGGCATCTGTTACATCTCCCCAAAACTAACAAGTAAAATACATTAACCTTGTATTTGCTGTGCACTATGCACAATAGCACAACAAAGTAACATAATGACAAAAAAACGAGCATAAACAGGTAAACGTCTGGATTTGTTAAAAGAAATTACATCTGATGGGACTTGGCAAATTATCCGAGTTTAAAAGCACTTATAGTTTAAGTAGAATCTCTTTTGAATGGGGGGGCAGTTGGTAGAGTAGCCGCCTACTGACCATAGGGTCGGAGGCCCTGCTCTTACCAACCATCTGTCGAAGTGTCCCTGGGCAAGACACTGAACAGCCCATTCCCAGTGCTGCGCAGTGCCGGTCCCAAGCCCGGTAGAAATTGGGGAGGGATGCGTCAGGAAGGGCATCCGACGTTTAAAAACTGTGCCAAGTTGACGTGGACAAATGATCCGCTGTGGCAACCGAAAGGACGACCAAAAAACCCCAAAACAGAATCTCTTTGCGAATGGAGTCCTTATTTGCAGGTCTTTTATTTGCTAAACCAATTACTGAATACTTGAGAGACTAGAAACTTGATAGGTGGTCAGCATGTAAAACAGCAAAGTCATGGGTAATTTCTTCTTTCTGTTGATAAATGCTCATCCGTGGTTGTCCTGGAACTTTTCATTCATTCACTGTTCTATACCACAAGTGGCCACTAGGAGCACGGTTGACCTTTGTAATACATAATCCCTCCTCCTGTCACACTGGGGGGAGGATTGAAGAGGTTTAGAGAATAATTGTTCAGGTGTACTTTGACTTCTTCTGCCATGAACATTCAGCCTTACAAAAAGCTTCACTGAGTTGTTGCAGATTAACTTTCATTCTTCAAACTAAAGAAAAAGCTTTACTATTGTTTTAATTGAGGACACACACATTTACAAATGCATGATAATAAGAAATGTATTTGGTTTGAAATTTGTCTGTATGTAACCCATCCCACTGGGGGGCAGCAGTGGGCAGCCACAGATGGCCTTAAAAGAAACATGTGGTTTCAGACCTGTTGCATGTCTTTTCTTTCTATAGAGATGTTTCGTTTGCCAACCATCATGAAGCAGGTGAGGCCCGTGTGCCGGGCACTGGCTCCTCACTTGACACGAGCCTACGCCAAGGATGTGAAGTTTGGAGCTGACGCTCGCGCCCTCATGCTGCAAGGAGTAGACCTGCTGGCTGATGCTGTGGCCGTCACCATGGGCCCAAAGGTAATCTTGGATTTAGGTATCTTCTGGTCTAAAGAAAAGCAAAACTTTGGACTTTAGACATTGGGTATCAGATAAAAATTTTACTCTGTCTAGTATTAAGATAAAATGTAGATTAAATTTGTTGAACCCTACAGAAATGGGGTTGTTCGTCTTTATTTGGTGTTAAATCACATTTACATTTGAGCCTCACTGACTCAACTGTCACTTCTTTTCTCTCCACAGGGTCGTACCGTCATCATTGAGCAGAGCTGGGGCAGCCCTAAGGTCACCAAGGATGGTGTGACGGTGGCCAAGGCCATTGACCTGAAAGACAAGTACAAGAACATCGGTGCCAAGCTGGTGCAGGACGTGGCCAACAACACCAACGAGGAGGCCGGTGATGGCACCACCACTGCCACAGTGCTGGCTCGTGCCATTGCCAAAGAAGGCTTTGACACAATCAGCAAAGGCGCCAACCCTGTGGAGATCCGGCGTGGAGTCATGATGGCTGTAGAAACCGTCATCAATGAGCTGAAAAGGCTCTCCAAGCCAGTGACAACCCCTGAGGAGATTGCACAGGTAAGTAGTGCAAAGTCCTATGTAATGAAATTTGTTAAAGATTTTGTAATTTATCAGTGAATCAAATTGCAGAGTTAGATGGTGATGGAGCTAAAGCGAATTATAAACCAAATCCGCAGCTTAATGAGCTCTGTAGTGAGTTTCAGCTCATTTAGTGTTTGGACCACTCACTGCTCTCATATTGTCAATCTCCACCAGAGCAGGCTGTGCACTAGCTGCTCAGCAGTAAACAGCAGACAGACCCAGTTAGAGAATAGCTGGTATCAGATCTGCCTCTTTAAGGTGTTTAGAAAGTCTTCACATTGATGTTATATCTCTTTCCAATCGGCCAAAGGTAGTAATGTAACACACATGGGTTTTTCATGTGATTATTTTAAGATAACCCTGTCTGGATAATCTGCATCGACATTTTTCCAAAACTTCAGCTGTTATGTGTGTAAATTTAAAATCTGAACCATTAATAAGTTAGTTTGTTACTTGTTAACCCACCTGTCCATCAGCTTCTGCTACATACTCGCTGTGTTAAATGATTAATGATTTGACTGGAAAGGACTCGTGAGACTGTCAGATTCTCACCCAGCTTGATTCTTACTATTGCTACTGGTGGTCACTGACACCTTTTTGTGACTTTGGTATGAAAAGGCATAAAACGGTTATTAAATTGCATCTGTGTCTTATTACAATGCTGTGTGAAGTCTTCAGATCACATAAACTACTCGACTGGATTTAAATTTACTCTGAATGATCATCTTTGTGTTGCTGTATGTTTAAATGAGCAGCATCTTTCAAGGTGCTTTGTTCACAGCTCATTTTTTGCACGGTAAATGATGTCCTCTGTCCTACAGGTTGCTACAATCTCAGCCAATGGTGACGTCGAGATTGGTAACATCATCTCCAACGCCATGAAGAAAGTCGGCCGCAAGGGAGTCATCACTGTCAAGGTCCGATTCAGCATTTACTCAGTCGATATGTAGAAACAGACTTGTACGGTCATTTGAGTTGACATAGTTTTTATGTATCCTACATGGCAGGATGGCAAGACTCTGCACGATGAGCTGGAGATCATTGAGGGAATGAAGTTTGACCGAGGCTACATCTCCCCTTACTTCATCAACACTGCTAAAGGTAAGCATGCCCCCATTTTCTTCTAGTCCTCCTTGTGCTTTGTAACAACATTTACTGAACTTCACCAGGCCAAATATAGATTTGCCAATAAACAAGTACCATGTTAAATCTGTGTCTTCCTCAGGTCAGAAGTGTGAGTTCCAGGATGCGTACCTGCTTTTGAGTGAGAAGAAGATCTCGAGTGTGCAGAGCATCGTGCCAGCTCTGGAGATCGCCAACCAGCACCGCAAACCTCTGGTTATTATATCTGAGGATGTGGATGGAGAGGCCCTGAGCACCTTGGTTCTTAACAGGTACCCCATGTTTGTGCCCTAGTGCCAGTCAAGTAGAGACACTGAAGAGTCTTTAAATGGGAATTAAAATGTGGTGTTTTTGCAGGCTGAAGGTTGGGCTTCAGGTGGTGGCTGTTAAAGCCCCAGGCTTCGGAGACAACAGGAAGAACCAGCTGAAGGATATGGCCATCGCCACAGGGGGCACTGTAAGTCCACTTTTCAATCCAGGATGTTACAGGTTTAGAAATGTCTTGAAGTCTTTAAATTCACTTTCTCAACAACAGGCCTAAGAAGGCACAATAGAGTCTACAAATTTAATTTTCTTCTTATCTGAAGGTGTTTGGAGACGAGGCTCTGGGTCTGGCTCTCGAAGACATCCAGGCTCATGACTTCGGTAAAGTCGGCGAGGTGCAGATCACCAAAGATGACACCCTGTTGCTGAGGGGCGGAGGCAGCCCGGCTGAAGTTGAGAAACGGGCAGCAGAGATCGCTGAGCAGCTGGAGAACACCACAAGCGATTACGAGAAGGAGAAGCTCAACGAGAGGCTGGCCAAGCTGTCCGATGGAGTGGCTGTGCTCAAGGTAGCGCTCGGATAGAAAATCGCTGACTGATGCGCGTGGCTCTGCTGTTGAAACGTAAAGCTGAAATGCACGTTCTCCATTTCAGGTGGGAGGGACGAGTGATGTGGAGGTGAATGAGAAGAAGGACCGTGTGACAGACGCTCTGAATGCCACCAGGGCCGCTGTGGAGGAGGGAATCGTACTAGGTGGAGGCTGTGCCCTGCTGCGCTGCATCCCGTCCCTCGACAGCCTCAAGCCTGCCAACGCTGACCAGAAGATTGGTTAGTAAAACCCAGGGGCAAACTTTATGTAGACACATCAGTAATTCCTAAGATAATTTTAAAATCAATTAAATGTGACATTGTATTACTGAATATCACATAATTATTGTGTAAAATGCCTGAGTAGGAATCGCCTATGAATACCTGGTTTCCCTCTTAGTTTATACCGTAGATTGTTTTTCATCATTTGAGGTTCTGATAACTAACAAAATCCAACTAAATTCTACCATGAAAGTCATAGTAAAGTTGGTCCAACTTTATTAAATGTTTTTCCAAACAGGTGTGGACATCATCAGACGGGCGCTCCGTATCCCCGCCATGACCATCGCCAAGAACGCAGGTGTAGAGGGCTCACTAGTGGTGGAGAAGATCCTGCAGGGACCACCTGAGATTGGCTACGACGCTATGCTGGGAGAGTATGTCAACATGGTGGAGAAGGGCATCATCGACCCCACCAAGGTATAGTGCAGCTTGTTGATTGGACTTTGTTTCTGTGACATCTTTGAATTAGGTTCATTGAATTCACAGACAATTGGACCGAAAATAAACAGCTGAGTTAAACGTACTCTAATGTCAGACACAAGTGAAAATGAAGTTGTCTCCGTCTACAGGTGGTCAGGACGGCACTGTTGGACGCGGCAGGCGTTGCTTCTCTTCTCTCCACTGCTGAGGCTGTGGTCACCGAGCTTCCCAAGGAGGAGAAGGAGATGCCAGGAGGCATGGGAGGCATGGGAGGTATGGGCGGAATGGGAGGCGGCATGGGCTTCTAAGCCAGTCTTCCCGCCTCGTTGCTGTACAGACTGATCGGCAGAGCAGTGCTGGGGGAGGCCAAGGAACAATAAATCCTCCCGAATGCCTCCACCAGACTCGGCCCACACTGACTGACTAGCCGTGAGTACGTTGGAGCTGATCACATCTTTTCATTCTACCTCCTGCCTCTTTGTCTGGGTTCCTGGACTCTGCTGCTCTGTCCAGTTTACCCAGTCTGGAGGAGGAGGAGATCCCATAAAGCCTAGTTACTACACCCTCTGCTCCAAAAACTCTGTGCAGTGACCATCAACATGTGCACAAAACTCATAGTTCATTATTTAAAAAGCTCATCCAGGTGATCTCCGTAAGAGGTAGTGAAGCGATGACAGCGTTTACTGTTAGAAACTAACATTGATGTGTACGACTACAGGGCTTGTACAAGAAAAGATGCCTAGCCAGGAATGTGTCTATCCTTTATTTTTGTCATAGTACTTTTGGTAATTCTTTTGTTTTATATATCTGTCATATTTTCTTTCTCTGGCTAATGTTGTGTGGGGAAGAATCTGTTATTTGTTGTAATTAAACTACTTTTGTTACAGAGTTTGAGCATTTTCTTTCTCTGGACTGATGTTTTAACATTGTGTGATGGAGAGCAGATCACCTCCTACCTGAGCACAGCTCGAGTTTCAACAGGAGCCCGTTTAAAATCTGTTTGCTACTTTTCAAGCCTTCGAGTCATTTCCGTGCACGCAGCTAACTTTGACATCCTTGATGGCTGATTGTGAGACTGAAGAACTGTAGACTATTCAAGGTCTCAGCTGCGAATGTGAAAACCGTTGGTGTCCTTGTGCTGTGAAACCCTGACCTTCATTTGTGCAACACTGCACACGCATCTCACCTCTGCATCAACTCAATTCACCAAAAACTACAGGCGGCATTTTTCTTGCACTCAGCAGGTGGTTTCTTCTCCACATTAACCGAATATTCCTTTGCAGAATCTCAAATAGTGATTGTTTGACTTCTTTTCTACAATGTTCACATTCATTAATGGGGTGTTTTTTTTTTTTAATAAACCAAATTGTTTATCACTGATTCTTTAGGTTTTTTTTTTTAATCACTCAAATGGAGCTGTCATTCATGTTCACGCTAAATTCTGAACATCAGGGTGTTCAGCAAGTCAAACTAAATTAAATCCCAACCCGACTAGCCAGAAACTGACCACTGATGCATTTGTAATTCCACTTTTCAGTACTTAAAAAAATCCAAACTTAGGGAAAAAATTCACCTTTTCTCATACTCTCAGTATATAAATATCCGTATTAATTCAGAACTAGAGAAAAAGTGACGGTGGCCCATTTGAACATATTTCCCACTCGTTTCACTTTCCATTCATGGCTTAGCTCCTCTGAATGTAATGTGACATCAGCAGCAAACACTGACAGATTATTCTGAAAGTTAAAAAAAAAAACTACTTCTCATAACACTTGTTGAAGATGCAGAAAACTGACCAGTTGCTGCAAACTGCTTCATAATTTGCAAAGACTATGGAAAAATAATTGCCCCACTAGGTCAAACAGCTTTTGATTGGAGTTTTCTAGTTGTCATGATTCTGTAAATGTTCAAACTGTCCTGTTTCTCGTAACAGTAGCTGAAAACCTAAACCTCATCTGAGGTTTTGAGCTTCAAACTTTTAAATTGAAAATCTGCAAGTAAAGCTAAACTTACCCCTGTGTAACAGGGCAAAATAACATTTGAACATCTATTAAAATAATTTGAGTGCGTTTAATAATGGAGCACAGATGCAATTAAAGTGTAAGAATAATAAAATGTGACCTTTTCCAGCAGCGGCGTTTCTAAACCTTATGCCTGACTGTGTGTTGTGCAGGTGGCAGATCTATTCTTACTAGTCACATGGTGATGACGCCATTTCAATCCAGTCCAGAGGGCAACACAGCTCCTTGCGGCAGTGATGAGAAATACAAAGTTTTTTACAAAAAAATAGTTTATACATCATGCAGTCAGTACATTTTTCTCCATCCCATCAAATACACATTTTCGTTAAAACCAGTGTGTGTATAGGTCTTTCTTATTCCAGCTTCAAACCACTATTTACACTTGAACTAAATAATAAATACATCAAGAGTATGTTAAAAATGTAGATAAATATGTTGCCAGTAGGCCAAGAGGCACTCTGAGGGATTTGGACAGGTTGAATGGTCACAGTTTCAGGACGGCAGACGGCCTCATTGAAACCGCATCCAGACCAGGGCCCATCTTTACCAAACTGCTACAAATAAACATGGATTTAACAAGAGAGAACATTTCAACCCTTTCACTCTACTAAAACCTACTCTTACTACTCAAACTATTGACTTTATATGCTCTTAAATATAATTATTTACATTTTTAAATGTTATGGTCATTTATCACTGGTGGTGAAAAGAATCAGATGTTGATTTTGGTTTCAATCATTCCTCATCAAAGTGCAGCTAAATTCTCCAGATGCTGCAAAAATTTGTTGTTTCCATTTCAGCCAATTTCCTGTTGTTTCACTCCATTTAGATTTTAAACTTATTGTAAATATAAAACATTTAATTACTTCTGGAGATTGACAGTTCACACGAACCTTAAAAATTGTATTTCTTAATATTCTTGCAGAAGACCATACCACTGTTAAAGCTGTAGGATTTTACAAAATATATAATATTTTGCTCTAAGTAGGACGATGCCATTAGATAAATATCTTATTGCTCACACTCTGCATTTGTTGCACATTTGATAAATACGGGCCGTTAAAGGCCTCTGCCTAGCCAGCCGGTTTGGGCCATTACTTATACATCCGCAGTGGTTCTACATGCTTGCTTAGCTCTATTTAAAAATAACACTGCTGATATTGCACACTTAAAAAAAAATATATATTTTGCTTTAACTCTTATATCCAGCATTGCTCTCTTAATACTGACGAGAGCATAGTGTACATAACATCAGGAAAGGAAATACAGAGAAATAAGATAAAAGTTGGTGTATTCCTGATAGTTTACAGTACATTTAGTACGTCTATCTGCAGTCATCAAAACACCTCCTCTGTCTACAAAATGTCCAGTGACACAGTGTCTAACCTGCCTCTGCCCTTTATTCTATTCTCATAACGGACACTATGTGATGGAGGTGACATCACATCATTATCCACTAGTTCATTTTGGTTTGACTAGTGGAGACTGATGGCATGTATTCATACATTAGGCCCAGGGACTAGTGTGTGTATTCTTTCTTAATGCCGTTCCAACATTTCACTGATTGAGGATGTTTCTGAGGGGATTTTAAAGTCATAGCCCGGGATACCATGATACAGCCGCAGCCTAGCTTACACATTATGTTTATTTGTGCCCCTCATATCCATCAAGGTTTATATACCACCTGGACCCTGTTTGTACACTGATTGCTTTTATCATCACACCATTAGTGTCTAACACACTCTCACTTCTCTCCTACATGTGGGACAAGCACTTGAGTGATTCATCATACAAGACTAATGTTAGCTAGCTATCCTCACGAGTGAGCTGCACTGCTTTAATCACAGTTTGAAACACCAAGACTGGGGGTGATCTACTGCAGGTTCATCATCAAATAATCTGCATATTATTTAGTAAATTAATCACATTACCTATTAGTCACAAATAGAGGCAAGAATGCCCTGTATTAGTTCCTATACTGCGTAGTGAGGTAGTCAAATGTCATCTTTCATTCAGACAACATTCCAAATGACAAAAAGGTATAAAATTGTAACATCTGGAACAGTCATTAATCAAGCCCTCGCTGGATCCTGTTTAATTCTTTCACACTAAAATCCTGACTCATCACGTGGGGCAACGGTCACAGGAAGTGAGATTGGACCTGAACAAGTAAACTGGTTCTCTTGGGACATGTAAAGCTCGATACTGTGCGCAGCTCATTGATACTTTAGCTTCTCTACACTGAGTCTTCAAATCTCCTCGCTGAAATAGCTTCACCTCTGCAGACATCTGCTAATAGTATAGAGAATAGAGGAAATGTTCATATTTGACGATGAAAACTGCTTTTTTTTTTTTTTTAACAACTAAACCATGAATCATTACAGACCTTTCACAATGCCCGAATCAAACATACACTGTCTTTGCTCACTGCCTTGTGACATGATGATGAACTAATGAATTCAAGTTCAGCAAGAGGTCAGAGGCTGAACTACCAGAGAACAGGAAACACCTCTGCATCTGTGCGATAGTGGTTAGAGCAGTGCAGCCAACTACTTGGTGAAGCGGCTGAATGTAGCTAACAGTTACAGATAACGATAGCTACAGCACAGCTGGACCATGACTTTTACTTCACACTCACAACCTGTGAACTTAGTTTCACAACCAGGCACAGATCAAGTTCAGAAAATGAAATGGAAGTAAGTCTGCATAAAATTAAGCACCAAGGTGAAAGGTTGCTGGTGGAGCTACATCAGTTATTAAAAATTAAGAAGTACTGGGAATTTCTGGGAACAAACTTGGTCGCTGGTGTGCGAAAGGCACTGCAGTTTTCCGTGAGAACACAAGTAGTTTTCTTTCTCTCCACCTCATCCCTCTTGCTAGCATTGGCATCAGGCATTGTGTTTGTGTATCTGTTTGTTCAGCAGGGGTGACGCTACGTGTGGTGAACCTCATGGAACATCAGCTCGCGGGGGATCTGCGTCTCAGCGCCATATACGTTGGAGGCGCGTCGCTCAAATGCCGAAACCATCTGCTTCACCACCTCGTCAAAGAAGACGTGAGCCAGCTGGGAGTGGAGGAGGGAACGAAACTCAAAGGAAATCTGTGGAGAGAAAGAGGGAGGGGAAAGAATACATTTAGCAGCTGAATGTCATAGTCAGAGGTGGGTGGGGCTGTGTGTCAGAATCTGGCACAGATCCAATGAGAAACCCAACACTTGTAAGTTTGCACATGGGGAGCATGTGAACGAACCGACATGTGATCACACAGAACAAAGATTAAATCACAATCTCTGCCTGTTTCTTTTTGATTAATAAACTAAATAATTATTTTTCATTTTTTAAATACATCTACAGAACTGTACAAAGGTTTTAGGCAGATTTAGGCACATTCTTTATTATGCAGGCTGGCATCTGATTAGTCCCAAATTAATTTTGCAGCCTGAAAACAAGCGCAAACACAGTCAGAATCACAGTAAATAGGACTTGTCTTGGGGGTTTTTTGCTTTTCTTATTTGACAGTATTGCCATGTGGCCAGGAAAATGGGGAAAGAGAAGGGGGAAGACATGCAACCCCAGCCACACACAAACAGGAAACGCAGCAGTTCCATGGCGTGCGCTGTAACCAGGGTGCTCCAAACTGCTGCCATTTTAAAGGTAAAATTGATTTGCTTTGGTAAAGCATTGTTGCTAAGGTTTTAGTGCCTAAAACGTTTGCACAGTCAGTATGTCCTTTAGGATGTTTCACCAACACAGCTGGCAAACTGCCTGTACCTACAGCAAAATCCACAGTGCAGGTTCGTGGGTAGCCCGGGAGGCCAGGACTGAAACGCCAAACTGTCTCCAGGTGGTTAAACAGTTTACCCTCTGAACAGGAAGCCTGCCAAAATACATATACACATTAATTTTAACAGACCTGCTGGGAAGAATGAGAAAATGTAAAACTTCCTGCTGCTCCCTGTCTTACAATGAGCGGCCCCTGCATATACTTAAGCCTGATCTTAAGAGATTTTAGGTTTTGTGGTTTTTTATAACAGTCTACATTTGTTTTGTACAATTTGTTTATGTTTTATTTGTGCCATCATTTTCCTTAGTTAATGCTCTTTTGTGATGTTTTTTTTCTGCACGAGCCCTACGGATTATCATCACCGATCCTTTTGTTTGATGACGATGAAGATAGGACTGCCGATAGCTGTTCTGGGACCTGCTACAAACCATGGTATGAAACGCATAGTTTTCATTGACGGGCATTTGTATTGATGGAGCAGGTTGAGGTATCAACCTTAACTTTCTTGTTCAGAATCAGATATACTGTACTTGCAATTTTTTTTTAGCAATAAGAAAAATAATGCAAATTTTATTATATATTATTCTATAAGTTCCCATCATCTACCCCACTGACTTGAATTTCTGCAGTATGTGTAAATCTCTGTTTTACTCTTTGGAACTAAACTTGTCCACAAACAGCAGAACAGGTATCCTCACATAAAAAGTGGTCATTGTACCTAGAGTTTACCAAGTTAATTATAACACTTTTTCTGTGTATTTGCAGGCTACAGTGTCATGAAAAATCTAAAGATGGACTACTATTATTTAGAATTATCAAATATCTTGGTGCTTTCCAGCCGTAAAAGAACAATACAATGCACGAGTAACTGGGGGTTTAGCATAGAATACATCATGTGCAGTACTTTACCTTGACCAGGTGGGGCCGTACTGTAGTCACAAGCGAGGTGTAGTTCTCCACTACAGGAGAGAAGCCCACCGTTAATTTGGCCTTGCAGAATCCAGACCGCTGGAACACCACATCAGACTTTTTACACCAGGGAACAAAGAGGCGGTAATTTTCTACACCGGCCACCACATCATATATCTCCTGCATGGAATACCTGAGGAGTCAGAGATACAGAGGACAGAGCCATAAGGTCCCAGTGTGCAAATACATTCCTGCATAGATACAAGTTGAAGGTCAGCGGTTGTGACAAAAGAACACTGCACAACGCTGGCATGGTATAACCCACATCACTCTGAACTAGGTCAATGAGAACCTGAGAGAGGACAGGGACAGAGATGGAAATTAAAAATTAAAAAAGAAAGGATAAACCAGAAAATGTGCAGTGAAATAAACACAATAAAGATAGGATACAATGAATGAGTGTCTCCAGCACTACAGTTATGTAATTGCATAACTCCAGCTGAGGGAAAAGTAGTTGCTGCTGCTGCTGCTTGCGTCTATTTATACAACCAGCTTTAGTCCCTGTGACCTCCTCGTGGGACACAGGAGGACATTTAGTGCGTCACACTGAGACACATTCTTAGAACCTCACAAAGGGCAAGCATGTACGATCTGTGAAGGCTCACACATTTTCTAATAAACTAAAAAATATTTGAAGTTGAAGGACTTGAACTGACATTACTAACATTATGCATTCTCAGTAAAGTAGGATTTTTGAAATTTGTTCTATATCATCTTCACTGTTCTTTTTTTAAATCCATTTACCAGGTCAGCGTCACAAATATTATTTATTATATTATGTTATATATTATTATATGTCTGTTAACAACAAAATTCACATATAATTAAAATATATGTGCAGTGCTTCCTTTCTCATGCAGCCCCCACATGCCCTGCATGGCACATGCACTGGACAAAGCACAGAAACTGAGGGTAACGTGAAATGTAAAGTGAAGAATTAAAGACAAGATGTTATGGCACCAACCTCAAAGGAATGTTCTAAAACTGCATCACCTGTGTACAGTAAGTCAGACCAGATTTCATAGACTCACCCAATGATGCGTCTCTCTGAGTACTCTTTCCTCTTGGAGAAAGAATCGGCCAGGTTGAAGAAGCTACGGGCAGGCAATACAACACTGCGCCCTGGCATGGCCACACCCAGCAGGGGAGGCACTCGGGTCATCAGTATCCCACATGACGACAGGTGTCTGATCACAAAACAAACAATGATGAGACCAAGAGGGTCCAAAAACCAAGGAGGGATTTAAATCAATACGGCAAACTCTAACCCTAAACGAACAACGGGTCAGGGCTCAAAACATGATAAAACACAATTTGGTTTAAACAAAGGAGTTCACCCTTATTCTGAAATGTGGAAGAAAGTCAAATATTGCTGCCATGAAACGAAGTCTCTCCTGGATTACGTCTAAACAGTTTATAAATTGCATTTATATCCTCTCTATCTATTCAAAATTACAAAGTGTCCGTCCAGATTTAGTGGGACAAGAACTCTTGAGGACAACCGCTTCTATTTAATAATGTCTTTAACTCAAGATCAAAATTGCAATTACACCTTTCTTCCTGGGGAACAGTATACGTGTCTTGCACTTGGCAAACATGTCATTCAAATTCCACAGGTCAGAGAGGTGTAGTACAGACGCCAGGAAATCAGAATGGAACAAGGTCAAGGACACTAACTATTAGATTTGGAAACCTTACATAGCCTTACCACCTGGGCTTGCTTATTCCTGCTCTGTGACTTCCTGCCTGCTTACGTTTCTACGCATGACCTTTCTCTTTGGCCTGGGGGAAGAAGTTGCAGAATAAGGTTAATCATTAGGTTTCAGCTTTATCACAGCCACATAATGCAGGAATAATTTTCCAGATAACCGCCCACTGTTTTTTTTGTTTTTTTTCACAGCCTTAATCTTGTTTGTTGCATAAGCACAAAATGAGTACATTGTTTTAAAATGACCTTAATGTCAATGATCTTGCATAAACTATCTAGTTAATATTTAAGCCCATGACAGTTGTTGCACTGATATTTTAGTGAGTTCAATGAGTTCAATGTGTTTTTAAAAAAAATCCCTTTCAATGTTAATCATTTGATGCGTGAATAATGAGGTGTGTAATATTCATGCTGCAGGGTATTATTGTGATCACAATTGTCGGTTGTCAGGCATTTGACAGTTGCAGTTCCTATTTACTGATGAGGAGTCAGAGGGTTTATGGCAAGTGTTGGATCCTCTGAAACACTGAATGGGAACACTACTAATCCAGATTAGGTAAAAACTGGCTTGTAACCTTTACAGCAGCTATGGACATCTAACTATTCTGCCATGCAGACCTGTGACTGACTAAGGTCTCCACTGTGCCTTGCTGCCATGCTCTGCACCTGTGGTACACTGTCCCACAATGTCCCTGGCACAGCTCTCAGGGTATCTATATATAGATTTAACCAGGCATTATGTCACAGCTTAATGTCCCGTAACAATATCAATTACACCATTCCATTTAAACCCATGATAGCTATTCCGTGATTATCATGACACGGTGCTTTAAATTCCTGTCCTACAGGTCACTTGAAGGATTCCATTCACTAGTATCTGAAATGTGATACGGATGACACGTGGCACTGACCTCAAACTGATAAGTTCATGCAGGTGTATGAATGTAGATAGAGAATGTTGTGGTTAAGAAACGGGACTTAAGATACATGAAGAAGGACTGTGTGCAGATTTAGCCTCAAAGGGGGCAGGATAAAACCAGAATATGACACATTGCAAACTAAATGTAACCAGCTTTTAGACATTTCATTTCACCTATTTGAGGAAAAACAGTTTTTTTCAGCTTTGCTTGGAAAATCATTCAGTGCTGAAGCATTCACTGTGCTTTTTCTAGTTTCATTTCACTTCAGTGGAATATTGGCAGTGGTCTTATCTGGCATGCCAGCATGCAAAACTATTTCCTCTGTAGGATAATAAAACAACAGACAAAACAAAAAATAATTTCCTGACTTTTAGCGAGTACGTCCATAACCTTTTAAATGTAGTTAATTGCTTTTAACCATTTCAGTAGAAATTGTGGTTGTGTCAATCTTCATTTAGTCGATGCATAATTACCAGTTACTAAGAAGATTAAAGTTAAAATATAAAACATTTTTACACTATGGTACTGCTAGCACACTGCTATATGACGCTCTTTGGTTTGTCCCCTTCAGGGGTCACCACAACGGAAGAAGATCCGCACGTTGATTTGGAATGTGTTTTTATGCGGACGCCTTTCCTGCTGTAACCCACCCATTTTGTCCAGCCTTGGGCTGGAACCAGGGTTGCCCTTGGTGACTGGGTGGGGGATTCGAACCTGCAGCCTTTTGCACCACAATGTCTTTATTTTTTCAAATGTTTATATACTACTTATCAGGGGAGGCTAAAATAAAGTGTAGATGTACTGTGACTACTTAGCATGTTTTTATTTACATTCATATACTTGCATAACTGCATCATAAGTAAAGTGCAGACCACTTAAAAAAGAAGGTAACAAAAAAAAAAAAAAAGGATTTTGCAAACTTGCTAAATCTTTTTACACATTTTTTTAACAAGTTTTCTTAAAGGTGTATTTGCTTTGACCAACTGCAAATCTTTAGCATATTAAACGCAGTTTGGTACATGTAAAATAGTCTACAATACATCTCTTTGATGTGAAATAAAATATAGTGTAGCATTAATACTTAAGCAAAGTAAGTTACAAACACCTCAGAGTTGTACTTTAGCAGCTACGGTACTTGATTAGAAGCAATTAGCTCCACCAACTTAAAGAGTGGGTTAATCAATCGATATCAGGCTTAGAGTATTTGCTTAGTGATAGACGAGAGTATTGAAGCTGTTGTGCAGAAAACTCAATACATGACGTGTGAAGCACTTTTACTACAAGTAAAAGCTTGTACAAGCCATCTTTGACCTGACTACAGGATCCAAGTAAACCAACGTTAGCCCTTCCACCGCTGCTTTAAACATTCTCATTAGCGATGCATATATTTGGCAAATTAGCTGTGAAGCTAATGTAAACCACTACCTGCTGGGCAATTCAAGCAAAGTGTCACGTTACCGAGTTAAAGAGCTGCTTTCACTTTAAGGGGGTCGAGGAGACGTTAACTACTTAGTTTGGTCCTAAGTCTTATTAAAAGTATACTTATAAAGCCACGTCCAAAACGTTCATAAGCTGTAACTGTTAAACACTGATATGTTTAATCCGCTAATCGTCTGGTAGTTAACGGAGTAACGCTATCTCTGAATACTACTGCTACGTTATCGATACCGCGGCTCCTTTACACGACTGTTGCTGCTTTTGCTGTGTCTTCTGTTGCACTTTGGAGGTTTAGTCCGGAGTAAAAACATCAAATACTTTACCTTACGTTGTTTCTGGTCTGTATTTCCCGGCTGGCTTTAGGAGGTAACCGTTTCAAACACTCAGCTACTGTTCTCAAGCTCCGACAACCTCTCGCCATCTTCCTTCTTGGACGGTTTGTCGAGTCTCTCTTCTCGGTTGACAGGCAGTCATCGGAGCCCAGCGCTCGCCCCGCCCACCAACGTCACACACCCTCGGATTGTCGGCCTACCATTGGACAACTCGTGCGGGCTGCGAGTTTTCCATTAGCCATTTCTAATGTTCGTCAGGCGATGCCTCTGACGTATCCACATTGCGCGTGCACGGAGGTGCACGCGCAGGAAAGTCACGAGATGTTGGCTCGGGTTACACTGTTGGTCTACACGCATACCACCAACCCCAGTGCGGCACCATCAGCTCAAAGTGGTGAAAACATTTCCCACCCTCTTTTTAATGTGTTGTTTTAGCCCAAATACACTGATTTGGAAGTTTGGTAAATTCACCAAAAAAACAAATTTTGTCTGATTTAACCACTCAGAAGTATCAACATTATGATCTGTGTCGGAGAGGTGCTGAGTCATGATTGGTAAGGGATTTACCGGGAAAAAGACCTGCACAAAGTCACAAAATATTTTATATTTTAAAAAATAAAAAATAAAAAGTTCTAAAAGACAATTATCTCAATTTGAAAACTACTTTAGGATTCATTTAGGACATAACTAGGTGAATAACACGAGAAATATCTCAATATCAATAAAAGCAAAACCAAAAGTAAACAACAACTTCAAATTCGTGCATCTAAAAGCCTGCAAGTTGTTCCGGTTGATCGTACATTTATCACTTTTTTAAATGTAAAAAAGAAAGAAGTAACAAAGAACTCACAGCAAAAAAGAATTTCCTTCCCCATTGGCCGCATTTCTCAAAGTCTTTGAATCTTTGTGCACAGTAATTGTGGCATGTGCAAATATTTGAGCTATCCCACTGTAACCACTTTAACATTTATTAAATAAGGAGGTAAATATTTTATTCTTTAGGGTTGCGGGGCAGCCCATTCGGAAACAATGCTGAAATAGAAGGAAGAATCTCTTTAGCACAGCAAAGCACCCACAGTTGATTAATAAAGCGAAACTGAAAACAAGTCGTCTCCTACAACTGAATGGATATCTAAGGTAGATCCTAAAATCCACCATGAATCACTTCTAGAAACACAAGCTGAAGCTTTCGAAAAGAGACCTTATACATGCTATGTCTGCAAGACTGAGAACTCGAAGAAACCTGCAGGTGAAGTGGGACAAAATTCCTAAATTAAGAATGCAAAGAAATAACCATGCATTTTACATGTGTTACATGTGTTTTGGCAGCTCAATCATTGGTTAATTGCCAAAATGAATTATTTAATAATTGACTTTCAACCCATCCATTCGGTGAACTATTTAATTTATGAAGAGTCCACAGGGGCTGAAACTTATCCAAGCTGCCTCTGGGTAAAAGGTGTGTAAAAGGTATGTCTCTATCCTGGACAGGTAGAGACATACAGAGACAGACAACAGGCACACATTCACACCTATAGGCCGTTTAGCGTCCCATTAAACTGCATGTCTTTGACATAGACATTCCCATCTGACCTTTACAGGTTTAGATGGCTGTTGAAGTGTTAGTGGTTAAGGGGGATTAGAGTCTGGCATCACAAAAACCTACTTTCCTCATTATCACCCTGCTGAGACCCAACAACCAGATAAAGCAGTGCATTCCACACTATTCTACCTTTGTTCTTCTTTCAGCTGTTACTGCATTGTCTTCAGGGGGGGAGGGGAATGGAATTCACAAGTCGCAACACAGCAGTACCCAGTAGAGAATAAGGTACCTTTATAAGTGACAACAGTACTCTGTAATTAGAATACAATAAATGCAGCCTACATTATATTTAAAATACGTACATCTCCAGAAGGAGTTATTCTACTTTGGGTTTTACTAGTATAGTTTGCTAACAGTAGTCCTGCATGAGAATGATGTATGTGCAGAATTTGATGGTTCAAGGGGAGTTTCTGAGCTCAACCTAAAACCTGAAGACCAGTGTGCAAGCGTGATTATATCAAATAATTTAGATGGTAATTCCAGGGTATTAAGCAACTCAAAGACATCATGATGAAGTAGGTTGTTTTTACTACTTTTAAATTTACAGAGCATCTTGCAATTAGATGTAGAAATGCTTTTCTGAATCTAGTAACAATGCATAATCACCACAAAGATGTGCAAAATGATATAAATGATCTAAAAAAATTACCAGAAAGAAATTAGACAGAGACATAAGACAAATAATATAACTGCAAACAGTCGAAAAATAAAGAAGAGACACATTAAAACTAGTACAGAAACACAAAACTACTAAAAAGAGTCTAAAAGAAATGCTGAATATAATGACTCCAAACCATACCATGGTCTTATTTGGGGACCTTTAGTCTTTCTATAGACCACATCTGCATTAGGCCAGACAATTCTGTCACTGCCTCTTCCGCTCTTCATTTTTGCTGTCCGTCCTGACTGAGATGGCGGAATCCTCCCCTAAACCTGAGTTTTTCACACCAGCCTCTGAACTGTAGTCTCAGTGTAGGATTCTTATATACAAAGGGGTTAGAGACTTCCACCTATCTGTGCCCAGATTATTTACCCAATTCTGATAATAATATGATGTCTTAGCTGAATATGACAAATTAGCAGTATTCTTCCTGAATTTACATTCTATTTAGTGCAAACATTCCCTGCACACCATGGAATGATAATGACACCAAGAGAGAATATTGTACTAAAAAGAATCTAACTTTCTATAAAGATATTTGATCAACTAAAACTGCTGAAGACTCTAATCAACATAAAATAACGTTTTTAAATTAATTCTAAACAAAATGAGTCATCACCTATGAGGAAAGAGCATTAAGAAGAATTGTTTAAGGTGGAATAAGAGCAGGAGAAATCATTACATTAAGCTTTTAAAAACTTGTCCTTTCATGCTGGACTGGACGGACATTTGGATAAAAACATGACAGCTTTGATTGCAGTGGCATTACAGAATCTCTCACTATGTTGTTGCTACTTTTATAAATACTTTTCCTAAATTGAAAATTGTAGTACTACTTCTATTTTTGTCCGTTTTAAGCCTATGAAGTAATAACCATTAGTGGACTGATCTGAGAACAGCTACAAAGAGACGGAAGTGAAGAGTAACTTATATCCGGTTTCAGAGTCGAGCAACCACCACCAAAATGGCGAAGATCGCCAAAACGCACGAAGGTAAGACACTTACAAAAATATATTGTAAAGCTTCATACTAATACCTAGTTTTGCGATATAATATGACATAAACATTTATAGTAAATTATATATTGTTTTGAGTATACATAATTGTGATACTTTGTTGTTATTTTATGGGTGATGAGCAGCGGGCCTTGATACGACACAACGCGGAGGTTAGATAATGGCGCTGAGTGCTGCTAACGATTTAGCATTAGCTCGGTACCTAACGCCAGCTTTTTTAGTGATATGTGGAAATACATTTGCAGCTCCGCCATCAGCGGTATCGACCTCATGAGAATAATTTTTGAGCACAGTGTATTAAGTGGTAGCTGCCTCGAGTTAAACTTTAAGTATTGCCAACATAAATTGTGCAGCTTATACGGCTAGCTCGGTTAGCCACACGTTACACACACGTACAATAGTGTTTTCGAAATTTTTGTCAGTTCGTATTCTGTTCGGCTGTATTAACTTTTTATGTGTTTTATTTAATCTTAAATACAAATTATTAGACCATTTTATTAATACAGCATTAGTCAGAAATATGCTCTTCAACATATTACCTTTCAAGTTTAGCTAACCACCGTGCAAGGAAACAAAGCTAACGTAAAAAGGGACTAACAACTGGGATTGGGATTCATAGGATAGAAGAAATAATTAATTACAAGTACCGTTTATATAATCAGTTATTGTCTTGACACATAAAATATACATAATGTATATAGGCGTGTGTGTATATGTGTTTATATACATGTACATAACAATCAGGTGCATGTAGTTTAATATCCTACCTGGTAAGTATTAACTTTTTTCCATGACCTCTGTATTGATACATGGTTTTTGCCAATTTGTAAAAAAACAAAACAAAAACAATTTATAGATTGCCCTCATTCTCACCTTTTTGTTTATATATATATTAGTCATATGTTTCTTTTAGTTATCTTCATCCAGTATTGATTATGTGTTGTTTTTGGTCCATGTTTGTTTCCCCAACACATTGTTATTGATATTGTAAGTATTCCCTAGATAGTGGCGCACACTTCCATTTATGTGCTAATATACTAGATCAACAAATCTGATCCTGCTTACACATTTAAAAGATATCAAGAATAACACAACAAAGTCCCAGAGTTATCTTTATTGTGGTAAACAAAGCACTGATGCAGAGGTCCAGGTACCATCTAATCCATATTACAAATGCAATATGCAAAATCAACACAAGCATTTTAATTAGCTTCTCAAAATATCCCATAAGCCCCAGTTTAATTTTCTTTCCAAAACTCTGGTGTGTGCTGATATAAAAATCTTAAATAGTTTTAAATCAGCTCAGCCGTTTGCATTTGCACTCTGTTATTAGTGATGTAATCTGACAGTTTTGATTATGTGCGCTTTTTGTAGCGTAACACTTTTAGCAGAATGATTTTGTTCAAGTTTGCTGATTTTTTTTTTTTTTTTTGTGCTGGCAGCCTGCCTGGTTTTACCTGTCATGGAAATCCAGCTTCTGAACCTATTTTTATTCATCATATTCAATGCAGTGTTTCACAGATGGTGAAAAAAAAATCTATTCTTGTGCTGTCTTTGTATTGGCAGCCAATTTCTGACATGTGTGACATACTTGAATGATGCCAGTTCTCACATTGTTGAAATGGTGTGTCAGTTGTGGCCATTTTATTTTGTACTTTTTAAAAACAAGTATGTTCCTGATACTTCAATTTAAACAACAAAATCAGACTGAAAATAGTGAGTTGTAATTCCCAAAACGCATAATCGTTTTGCACTTGCTAATTGGCTGCTTCGGTAGTATGTAATGTTTCAACCTGTCTTGCTCCTTCATTTTCTTTTAGATATTGAGGCCCAGATCCTGGAGATCCAGGGGATGAAGGCTTCCTTGCTGGAGGAAGGTGACCAGGGAGTGGGCCTTGACTCTACTGGTTTTTATGACCAGGAGATCTATGGAGGCAGTGACAGTCGCTTTGCTGGATATGTCACTTCCATCGCTGCCAATGAACAGGAGGATGTAAGTATATTCCTACCCAGGGCACAGATTGTTCATGTTTCCTCATCACTCTCTTCTCCCCAGTAGTTCGTGTTAGTTTGTAAATCACACATTAAAGCTTTTTTTTTTTAAGCCTCAGAGGCCAAATTACTTTGGCTTGTGTCAATTTAGAAATTTTTATTTTAAAATTATTTTGCAGAGTCTAGCAAAATTACTAATTAATAATGTAGGTTGTATTTATGTATATCCAAATCACGTCTCCTTCAAGTTTCTTTTCAAAGTTAGTTATGTCCTTCTTTGTCTAAATAGTGCCATAATGCAGTTACTATGTTGGTTACAACCTTTTTTGGAGCTTAACTGCTTCCTTTTGCCTGTTGCTTATGAGCTGGGAGAGTCTTGCCATTTTGGTGAGGTTTGACTAGACTCCTGTTTCTCTTTTTCCTCAGGATGATGAAGATGATACTTCAACAAGCTTGCTGGTGCAAAAGAAGCCAGGGTACCATGCACCAGTGGCAATACTCAATGCCATTCCTCAATCTGATGAGCAAGTATGTGTTTTTGATTTCAATATTCCTCCTCGACTTGCTATGAATTGCATTCTGTTAAAGGACTGTATTTAGTATACCCTTAACACAATAAATTACCATCTTTCTTTGCAGTACGACCCATTTGCAGAGCATCGTCCACAGAAGATTGCGGAGCGAGAAGATGAATACAAAGCCCGGCGCAGACAGATGATCATCTCACCCGAGCGTCTTGACCCTTTTGCAGATGGTAAAATTCGCTTTTTTCTGGTCTTCATTACATTGTACTCATTTCCTCCCCTTTACACTGTTAACTTTTTTGTGACATCCCCCCATGACTACCAATTGTTTCACACCCTATAGTTTTACTGTTCAACCCTTCGACCACAATGCAATAGCTTGCTTCCCAGACTTGATGCCTTCCCTGTGGTCAATCCTCTGTGGTCCAGGAACATTTTGTGCCATTATGTTTTCTTCCTAATATATTATTTACATTAATATCATTCTCAACAAATGTCTGTGTGGCCTTTTTATAGTTTGTTTTCAGCATTTTCTATTTTGGAAAAATATTGTCATGTTATTGTGCAAATGAAAGACTTGTGTGTGCAGTGAAATAAACCCACTGTAGGGTTACCATACTTTTCAGTGGGATAGGTGGTTAGGTGTTTAAAGGGACATGTCACCTAACAAACTTGGGTTGCAGATGGGTTGTGTGTGAGTCGAAGGGTTAACAACCCCATGTGAGCATCAGGCTTATTTATGGAAGTGGAAGAAGTGCAGTGTCCTCTTTTAATAATATGGACAGTGAAAAGTGTAAATGTGAGGGTTAGCTAACTTGTAATTCTCCTTCTAATGTATTTTGCTATGCCACACAGAGCACAGTAGCTTGTTCACTAGTAGACAGAACCAGATTGCAAGGAAGGTGGAGGAAAAAATATTTCGGGTCAGATTGCATAATCTACACACAGACGCTAAACAAGCACGTAAAGTAAACACTAAATTTGGTAGTCAGGTCTCATTTCTCTGCCCAGTTTCTTTTTGTCTGGGCTGTAATTTAAGTTTCTTATAAACCTTGTCTGTTGACTTGTATGCAAAGTCCTTGTTAGCATTGGACATTGTATGAAAAGTTAAATTGTGGGCAGCCGCTCTTGTAGATTAGTTTTTTCAATCATTTATTCTCATTTAAGTTTAGTTTATATAGCTTATCACAAATTAACATTGTAGTTTTGCAACACTGCAAAAGTCCCTTAAAAGACATTTTAATTGTAGAAATATCCAAGAGTATTTTTTTGTAAAGCCACAAGTGTCAACGGAGCAATTTAGTTTATACTATTTCTATTGCATCTTCACTCCCTATGAAACTATGAGCTTAAACTCACAGGCTTGGTCTAGGTAGGGGTTATCTGAAGCCTGCATGTAGAGAGAGCTCTTTTGTACAAAATTGTTGTGTAAATATATTTTTATTTTACAACTCTCTCTGTAAAATAGAAATATGTTATCAAGAAAATTGTGTACCACAATACCACAGGCCCATACTAACTGTCCTTAATTTCTCTCCTACAGCAGTACTGCTTTGCCAGTCCTGTACTGCACTCTGTTAAGGGTGCAGCAACTCATCCTGTGTAGGTTATGGGGAACACAGAAAACTGTGCACTTGTCAGATTGGTCAGGGTCCACTGGCTTATTTTGGGGCCCATGAGGGGAATCAGATGCAGCCCAGCTACAACAAATCTCAGCCCCCAACTAGCCTTACTTTTGTAATTGGCTTTACTATTTCCAAAACAATTTGATACAGTTTCCTGTGCATTCACAGTTAAATGTGATTGACTAAATATTTGACAGTTGAAGTTTGCCTTATTTTATCAGTTAGGTTTGTCCTGAAAGGAAGTCAAGATAATATAGAATGACTGACTAAAAACCAGTGCTTTTGAGTGGCTCTGGCATGTCGTAGTACCATATTTCTAACATTTGGGCTTGGTTTATCCTTTGGTCTCATTTTTATATTTAAATGCAAAGGCATATACTCATGTTTTTGATTGTACTGTGGTAATGTCACTCCTAGATGTAGCCTTGAAATCTTGACTTCATTTTTATCTGCTAGTATAAATGTTTGTGAATCTGGACCACAGGGTCTCATGAATACTCTTTTTCTAGTTCTTTGGCTATGCCCCAAGAAGATACTTAGTATTTTGAGTGCCGTATATCTATGCAACACAGGTGGTATACTATTGTGTGTGAGTTCAAACCCTTTTCCAAAGTGTTACTAATGGTAAAGAGAAATTTTCTAGGCTTCTTATCTGCCGGTTGAAGTCTGACTGCAGAAGGACCCTTGGCACTGAAAGTGTACGTATTCTGAAGAGCACAGCCCAGGACCCTGCATCAGTGATGGCTATAACTTCTTATCCACTTAAAGAAAGCACCACAACCTCAGCTTTTCTCTCTATGTATCTGCTTGTTTTTCATTAGAATGCTATGGCCGTATCTAAGAAAGACAAATGTATATTTGTATGTTATACTAGGACTATGTTTTGTGAATCAGCTGTTTAAAAATAAAAGGAACATAATTTAATATGTTGGTAAAGAGAGTCAGGGTTAGCTGGCTGTGTGTGTTTGCTGTGTTTGTAATAACCAGGGTCCGTGGAGCGTATACTGATGAGTGTCCTATGTTCTTGTTCGTGCTCTTTCGCGCAGGGGGCAAAACTCCGGATCCCAAGCTGCAGGTCAGGTCTTACGTGGACGTCATGTTAGAGCAGAACCTGTCCAAAGAAGAAGTGAGTGAAATTGCTTTGTGCAGTACCACATTGCATTCAGGCCTGTTGTTAATTCTGCAAAACAATTGTGATAATTAATCACAAATTTCTGCATGCAGAGAGAGATTCGTCAGCAGCTGGCAGATAAGGCTAAGTCAGGGGAGCTGAAAGCTGTCAACGGGACAGCTGCCAGTCAAGCTGCCACAAAGCGCAAGCGCCGCTGGGACCAGACAGCAGACCAAACCCCCACTAATGCTGCCCCCAAAAAGATGTCTAGCTGGGACCAGGCGGATGCCAGTGGTGAGGTACGAAACCCAAGTTAACTAACCCACTCGCTGCTTGATGGATCACTTAAGTTTCTTATAGTGATTAAACATATGGTGAATCACTCCTTCGGTAATCTGGGACAGCTAATTTACAACTATAAATAGTCTGTGTTCCTAATGTAATTTTCTTTGGCCTTCTGTAGACTCCAGGACACACTCCTGCACACACACCCTCCAACAGCCGGTGGGATGAAACCCCTGGCCGCCCTAAAGGCAGTGAGACTCCAGGGGCTACTCCCAGCACCCGCATGTGGGACCCCACTCCCAGTCACACACCTGCTGGTGCTGCCACCCCTGGCAGGGACACACCTGGCCATGCCACTCCTGGTCACGGTGGTGCCACAGGTAGCGTGCGCAAGAACCGCTGGGACGAAACTCCAAAGACAGAAAGGGAGACCCCAGGACACGGAAGCGGCTGGGCTGAAACTCCACGCACAGACAGAGGAGATGAATCAGTGGGTGAGACGCCAACCCCTGGTGCCAGTAAGAGGAAGTCTCGATGGGATGAAACTCCTGCCAGTCAGATGGGATCGTCGACACCACTGCTCACCCCAGGAAAAACACCCATGGGAACACCAGCTATGAACATGGCTACCCCAACACCAGGTGAAGAAACCTTGACTATTTGTTGCATAATGTTACTATAATTGTCTTTCAGGTACCTGTATGAAGATGAACTGTTTTTATGCAGAATTGTTTAGTGTATCCGTTATGGACTCAAATAGTGTAGAAATTTCCCAAAGTTACAGGTGAACAATGGAATGTATCAAATATTATTTAGGCAAAAACGGTCACATTAATTCCTTAATCTTAAGATCCTTAAGCCTTTTTAAGAATTTATCATATTAAATTAGTTTCCCCTTCCTTTTCTTCAGGTCACCTGATGAGCATGACTCCAGAGCAGCTGCAGGCCTGGAGGTGGGAGAGGGAAATTGATGAGAGGAATCGGCCTCTCACAGATGATGAGCTTGATGCCATGTTCCCAGAGGGATACAAGGTCTGTGACCCTATTTTGGAATTAATTTGGTAGCTACATGGGCACGAGTGATTACTAAAATAAATGGTATCATAGTATTGAGTTGTTTTGTTTGTTTCTTTTTTTAAACTCATGCTCTCTCTTTCCATAGGTCTTGCCTCCCCCAGCAGGCTATGTGCCCATCCGTACTCCGGCCCGTAAGCTGTCGGCCACGCCCACTCCCATTGGAGGCATGACAGGCTTCCACATGCAGGCAGAAGACCGCACCACAAAACAGATGAATGACCAGCCTTCTGGAAACCTCCCCTTCCTCAAACCTGATGATATCCAGTATTTTGACAAACTTCTGGTGAGAAAAGCACATATAAAATGTTCTAAAATCAACAGCTGCATGCTGGTCCGATCTGAAAGTCAACACGTGTGGTTCTTTTTCTGTTAGGTTGAGGTGGATGAGTCCACACTGAGCCCTGAGGAGCAGAAAGAGAGAAAAATCATGAAACTGCTGCTCAAGATTAAAAATGGAACGCCGCCCATGAGGAAGGTTGGTGGCAGATTCCTTACTTGTGAATTCTTATGTCAATCTTTATATCACGTGTCCTATGTTCCCCTTTTAACATCTTCTGTTCATTTTCTGGCCTGTTATAAATCTACCATGGGGGCTTGTAATGGCATAAAGCAGAAACAGTTCCTGTTGTTAGTTGTTAGTTTGACAAGAGCAACAACAGGCTATTTTGTGTAAGATCAATACCTAGCACTAAGCCTGTGTGTGGCTTTAGTGCTTGATGATCTACTAATGGGCTGCTGCTTTCAGTAGAGGTCTTAAGTGTAGACAGTGATGCTCCTTTTGAAGCAGCAGATGTCATCATCAGATCTGAAGGAAATCCAATTCCATATGATTGCAGCTGCCCACTGACTGATCCTCGCCTTCTTTTTGTTCCAGGCTGCACTGCGTCAGATCACAGATAAGGCTCGAGAATTCGGAGCAGGCCCTCTGTTCAACCAAATCCTGCCACTGCTCATGTCACCCACCCTTGAGGACCAGGAACGCCACCTTCTGGTTAAAGTTATTGACCGCATTCTCTACAAACTGGATGACCTTGTCCGACCATACGTCCATAAGGTAGCCTTAGTGAAGTTGGCCTTTAAAAGATAAAGGACGTCGTTTAGTTTATAATGTCTGAGAAACTGTTTATTCTTTGTGTCCAGATCCTGGTGGTTATTGAGCCTCTGCTGATTGATGAGGACTACTATGCCAGGGTGGAAGGCAGAGAGATCATCTCTAACTTGGCAAAGGTAACGTGGAGCATGTTGGTGCTCTCTGATACCTGTCACACACACTTTGGTTTGTGTGAAAATTCTCACCTCATCAGCCAGTCAATGGGCAGAACAGGGCTAGACATTCAATACATAAATACCAATGTGAGAACTAGTAGACTTGGTATTTATACCTCGTCTGCTCTACATTGCCATATTTTAAATGCATATTGTATTGGTTTCATAAATACTAATTGCCAATGTTACCACAGATAAGTTATGAGATCAACACATTTCTGAATGGGACGCAAACAAATAATGTAAATTGAACTAATGGTACCAATTTTTGGTCTTTCTGTTTATTCCAGGCTGCTGGTTTAGCCACGATGATCTCCACAATGCGACCTGATATTGACAACATGGATGAGTATGTCAGAAACACCACAGCTCGAGCCTTTGCCGTGGTGGCCTCTGCCCTCGGTATTCCTTCTCTCCTGCCTTTCCTCAAAGCTGTGTGTAAAAGTAAGAAGTCTTGGCAGGCTCGACACACAGGCATTAAGATTGTGCAGCAGATTGCCATTCTTATGGGCTGCGCCATTCTTCCCCACCTTCGCAGCTTGGTGGAGATTATTGAACATGGTAAGTTGGGTCTCCAACTTTTAAGGCAACATGTGCAGTTAATGAAAGTCTTTTTTTATTAGCAGACATTTAACATTTCTCGTTTTCAGTATGTTACTGTAATTCCTCTACCAGCATAGATTCAAAACATACTTAAATTTAACTTGAAATCGACAATGAGACCTGCAGCTAATTGGCTAACACACTGTTGCAGTGTGTGGAAAGAAATGTATTGTTGGTTTTAACTGTTGGTTTGGACTGTGTGATGGGACAGGTCTGGTGGATGAGCAGCAGAAGGTGAGGACTATCAGTGCCCTGGCTATAGCTGCTCTTGCTGAAGCTGCTACACCCTATGGTATTGAGTCCTTTGACTCAGTCCTCAAGCCACTCTGGAAGGGTATAAGACAGCACAGAGGAAAGGTAAGATAAAGAGTACTGAAAGAAACATTATGCAGTGCAAGATCAATGCCCAACACTAATCCTGTCAGTAGAGGTCAGCTTAAAGACCACTATTTCTCTGCTGGGAGCACCAGTCAGCTGCATTTTATTAGCTAGCTATACAGCTAAATATCTCTTAGCTTAGTGTGAATTTACAAGTACCTTTTTCCCCTTCCCTCGCCAGGGTCTGGCTGCTTTCCTCAAAGCTATTGGTTACCTGATCCCACTGATGGATGCTGAGTACGCAAACTACTACACCAGAGAGGTGATGCTGATTCTCATCAGAGAGTTCCAGTCTCCTGATGAGGAAATGAAAAAGATTGTCTTGAAGGTGAGTGTGAAGATTAATTTGTTATTGTGAATGTTAGGGTTTTTTTCTGTAGCCCAAACCATGCTTCTCTAAAGCTTGGGGGGTTCCCTGCGACTCATTCTCGCCTGTTTAACCGATACGTGGTTGTAGCAGGGCTAGTAGTTCGCTACATGAACACCAACATGAGAATCAGCAGAGCTGACAACTGTGTCCTCTCTGTTCTCACCCTGCACTCGTTGGTTACATTTCAAAACTCGTATTCGATGTTGGTGATCAGTAGAACCTTCATGTTTTCATTAATCAAACCCATGGTTGAGTTTGTCCTATGAAAATTCTAGTAAAATGTGTCTATTGAAGATGACTATGTTTTCAGCAATGCAAAAGAATGTCAAAAGGAGGCAAGAATACTTTGCAGATCTGCCAAAAGATCTTTTGACAGCATTCTTGTCGGAGGTCTGAATGAAGAACAGATCAAATGATCAAAATGTCTGACATTTGCATTATCTCATAGGTGGTGAAGCAGTGTTGTGGCACTGATGGTGTGGAAGCCAACTACATTAAGACTGAGATCCTGCCCCCCTTCTTCAAGCACTTCTGGCAGCACAGGATGGCTCTGGACAGACGCAACTACAGACAGGTTAGCAGAAGCTGGCAGGGCTATGTTCAAAGGCAGTACTTGGGATTGTATAGAATGAAAAAGACGTGTATCCCTCCCACCACTTTCTTTCTTTCTTTCTTTATTTTTATTAAATAAATCCAAGGTTTCGCTATTTTCCTTTTGCTGCTTGTTCATTCCCATGGAACATTAGTGTCACTAGACCAACATGTTTCTCTGGTGACCTGTCACTTTCTGTAAAGAAAACTGGAGGAAACACTAGAAAGCAGGTGACACAGTTGAAAAGGATTATTTTTGCCGTTTTGATATTCTTTCTAGGATTTGAAACAAAACTAACAAACAGTACAACTTTATAAACTTCAAAAAAATGCCGTATTGCGTTAGAATATACCTTTTCCTGACATTTGGTCATTTCCTGTAGAAATCCCTCGGTATGATCATAAAACCTTCACTCTTTTACCTGATGTGTTTTGATCTTTCTTTTCTAATAGTTGGTGGACACAACAGTGGAGTTGGCCAACAAAGTAGGAGCCGCGGAAATAATTTCCCGCATTGTTGATGACCTGAAAGATGAGGCAGAACAGTACAGAAAGATGGTGATGGAAACCATAGAGAAAATAATGGGAAACCTGGGCGCGGCAGACATCGACCACAAGCTGGAGGAGCAGCTGATTGATGGTATCCTGTATGCCTTCCAGGAACAGACAACCGAGGTGAGAGAAATGATGTTTCATTTTCAATTAAAGATGTTATGTAATAATTTTCCAGTATAGAAAAGGGAATTTCTGGAGACTTTATTATTTACGTATGTCCTCCCTTTACCATTTTCGTCAGGACTCTGTAATGCTGAATGGTTTTGGTACAGTGGTGAATGCCCTGGGAAAGCGCGTGAAACCATACCTGCCTCAGATCTGTGGTACAGTGCTGTGGCGTCTGAACAACAAATCTGCCAAAGTCCGTCAGCAAGCTGCAGACCTGATCTCCCGTACAGCTGTGGTCATGAAGACCTGCCAGGAGGTACAGTATGAAGGCTTCTGCACATATACTGTGGCACATCATTTATTTTAGAAACTAACTCATGGTTTTTCTCGTTTGTCACTGCAGGAGAAGCTGATGGGTCACTTGGGTGTGGTGCTGTATGAGTATCTGGGAGAGGAATACCCTGAAGTGTTGGGCAGCATCCTCGGTGCACTGAAGGCTATTGTTAATGTTATTGGTATGTCACCTTCAACAGCAAACTTAAGCCTGCATATTCCAGGGTTTATCAAAGGAAATTTGAATAGCTAATGGGGGATTTGACTCATAATTGCAGGTATGCACAAGATGACGCCACCAATCAAAGATCTGCTTCCTCGCTTGACTCCCATCCTGAAGAACAGACATGAGAAGGTGCAGGAGAACTGTATTGATCTGGTGGGCAGGATCGCTGACAGGTCAGTAGTGTGCAACCTCAGACTGAAGTTAAATGGATGTGATCTCCTCTGGCCCTTATCCTTACTACTTGTTGTATTTTAGGGGAGCGGAATATGTGTCGGCCAGGGAGTGGATGAGGATTTGTTTTGAACTGCTGGAGCTGCTCAAAGCTCACAAAAAAGCCATCCGCAGAGCCACTGTCAACACGTTTGGTTATATTGCCAAAGCCATTGGGTAAGTTCCATTTGTTTAATCATAGTCAAAATCTTCAGAAAAATGCTGTGTGTCGCTGTGTGTAGACATTCAAAACTCTTCACAGATCGATCATTGGTTATTATTGTTGTATTGCTAGCAAAGAAATATGATCCAAGCCATGTTGTGCTTGTTGTCTCAAAGAATCGTGCAGAAACGCAATTTTAAAGTGGTTCCAGCCATTCTGTTTACAATCATCTTGACCAACACTTTCTCCCTTTCTGTCTTCTCTCAGCCCTCACGATGTCTTGGCCACATTGCTCAATAACCTCAAGGTCCAGGAGCGTCAGAACAGAGTTTGTACAACCGTGGCCATCGCTATTGTCGCTGAGACTTGTTCACCATTCACAGTGCTGCCGGCGCTCATGAACGAATACCGTGTGCCTGAGCTTAATGTGCAGAATGGTGTGCTCAAGTCCCTCTCCTTTCTGTTCGAGTACATCGGTGAGATGGGCAAAGACTACATCTATGCTGTGACGCCACTGCTGGAAGACGCGCTTATGGACAGGTGAGTTGGACGGATTCTGTATTTACACTGCTGTAATTTTTACCTGATTAAAAATATATACATTGAAATACACTTCAGTAAAATCTTAGACTGCACTTACTCACTCGGTTTTTACAGTGTATTGATATAAGGTCTTTATTTTATATGGCACTATGTAATGATTTATTTAAAATGTTGAAATTACTTACATCTTACTACGCTGAATTTTTATAGTAAGAGAACTGATCAAGCATTAGCAGGGAAATTTCCAAGAGCCCACAGGTTTAAGTTTATGACTAAAACAACCGTTTTAGCACTAAGTGTTAAGCGCTCACCCTGTACTTGTGTTATCTTGCAGAGACTTGGTCCACAGACAGACGGCCAGTGCAGTAGTTCAGCACATGTCTCTGGGTGTCTACGGATTTGGGTGTGAAGACTCCCTCAACCACTTACTTAACTACGTGTGGCCCAATGTATTTGAGACATCGCCACATGTGATCCAGGCAGTTATGGGCGCGTTAGAGGGGCTGAGGGTGGCCATCGGGCCCTGCCGCATGCTGCAGTACTGCTTACAGGTAAGACCAGATTAAATGTGAACAAACTGCTTCGGTACTAGGTGAGCGGTGGTGTGACGTATGGTGGCCCTGAGATGTAAAAACACAACAATATTTCAGGAATCATAACATAGCAGAACACAGTAAAACAATTCAGAAGTCACATTTCCTGAGCGCAGCAACATTTCACAAAATACTTTTTATTTGTGTTGGACTGTATTTAAATTAAAACCAAACCGTTCCATGTAAAACGTTGGATTAGTTACACCATTTAGAAAGAGAATAAGTGACAAGGGTCAATGATTCGTCTGTTGCTTGTGTCTCCAGGGTTTGTTCCATCCAGCCAGGAAGGTGAGAGACGTCTACTGGAAGATTTACAACTCCATCTACATTGGCTCACAAGATGCCCTCATTGCCCACTACCCACAAGTCTACAATGACGAGAAAAACATTTTCGTACGCTATGAGCTGGAGTACGTCTTGTAAATACAAATTTATGTGCTCATTGTTTCTCTTCCCTCAACTATCGCTCTCCCTCCTCTACTGTGTCTCGGCCTAAAACTGAGTCAGTTTTTATTTAGCAATTATATGTTGGTCTTTCCTAAACAGTCCATCATCTGAAAGTCAGGTTTTGACACAAAATGAAAAATGAGCAGTGATAAAAGAAGAAACTTGTAGAGTCTGTAATTTTTTTTTTTTCTTTTTATTTCAATTTTTTTTGAGCGTTCCGTGGAAAGAATGGTCGAGGTCGAACGAAGCTTGATTGAGGAATGCAGAGCAGTCGTCAATGTTTTAAAGATTTTGATATTTTGTTGTATTGACAGGTCTCTGTAGCAGCTGTACACACCCTCTCCATGTTTCACACCTCCTCTGTTCTAATTAGATCGTTGCTTTATTTAACCGAATAAAATGTTTGTGTAAAAAAAAAAAAAAACAATACATTTAGTGTCTGATGCTCTTCTTTTCATTCAAACAAAAAATCTGCAGAGTATGGACATTATACAGGGGAATTTAGCAGCTGTAAGTGAATTTCCCTAATTTCTAAATAACAATCTAGATCATCTAGTTCTGTTAACATTCAGTTGCTCTGATGGCTACAGAGCAGGTGAGGCAACACAAGTATCTGGAATTTCCCCTAATTGAAGAGGATTTAAAGTCTGTGGAGAGCAGAAATATATTGTTTGTGCAAACCAGCCTGAATGTTACTCAGTACCTTTTTATTAGTCTGGTAATGGAGGGGGAGGGGGGATAACTGCTACAGGTTAACTATAAGTAGTTACATGTTCTGTGTGTCTGCCAGTGGCCTTGTTTAGGATAAACCCCATATGACAGAGGACCCCTCTGTCATATGGGGAAACAAAACCAAGTCTGTGCAAACAGCCATTTTCTAAGTGTACAGGGATCACAACATCTGTGTCTGAAATTCCATCATGTTGCTAATGTATGAACTGGGAATCCACTTCCACTACAAATAAAAGCACAGAGATCAAACCCCGAGCCCCTGCACACGTGCGTGAACACACTCGGCCACACGATGGAAAAACCTCCCCCCCCACTCCTCCTCCTCTTCCATTCAGCCGGGCTCGTGCGCTGTGACCCAGATTCTCCCCAGCAGACACCATTGGGATCTGGGTCTGAGGATGAAGGAGGTCTGCTGTATGAGGCGGCAGCAGACAGCGCTGGAGGAAGTATTCAGATTGTTTACTGAAGTAAAAATAATAAGTACCTTATGTGGAGAAATTATCTGTGGGATTCCAATTCTATTATACATTATGTGACTTGTTGGCTGAAGAGCTTATTTTACTTATTGTTGCTCCTCTTGAATAAAAAAGTGACATATCCAGCACGTGCAAATTAGTGGTGCAGTCATGTAAACCCGGAAATAGTCAGGACGTTTTTGATAAAAAAAACAAAAGGGATTAAGAAGTAATTTAACATTGTGCACTTTTGCTTCATTAGAAATCACTTGTAAGCAAATGTTTGGCACTGGCTCTTTAGTACAGAAGCAAAACCATCTTTAGTTTCCTGTCCTTATAACCTTTGGAAGGAATCTCCAGAAACATAGTGAACCATGAAAAATTCATAACATGTAGTGATGATGTGTCTCTACTGCTGCTGTGTGTGTGTGTGTGTGTGTGTCCTGTCTTGATGCAACAGCTACGCCTTCCTGCTTTACAGGCTGCCCCAGGCAGATACCTGTGTTTAGGAATGTTTCCACAAGAAGTGACATGAGCAGCAGACAGTAAGTGACGATGTAGTACTGTGACTGAAAACATGATCCTTTACATGAGTAAAAGTATTCTCTATTAGTAAAAGACGTGGATTTAAAATCCCTCTGGGTCACGAGCATCACTTTTCACAGGTCCCTTCACCTCTTAGTTCTACTGGTTTCAGGTGGAGCAGTTTAAAACGCATCCAGTAGGCGGCAGCAGCGAAGGGCTCCGCTGGTTGTAGTTGGTGCTGAGGAAGCTTCTCCACTTCTGCATCAGAGAGGTGGAGAGACAGAGAGGCACCGACTTCCTGTGAGTTCTGTGTTCAGCTGCCTGGTCGCCTCTCCGGGAGGCTTGTGGCTCCGCACACCCGGGAGGACGCAGGCTTCTGTGGGCGCTGTATGGCTCAGAGAGACGTCCCCGACCTCCGTACAACGTAACCAGTAGGAGCAGCAACTGCAGCAGGAATCAGCCGTTAATGTGGATTGTTTACAGCCGTGGGTTAAGCTCCGGTTCCTGCTTCTCCGCGTCCCTGCGACTCCGAGCGGCCGCCTCGGCTCAGCAGCGTCGCCGCAGATAGCGTCGGTGGAGCGGGGCTGATGGCCCTGGGTCTCGGCCCGGCCTTCCTCAGCATCACCACCACCACCAGGAGCATCACCATCACCCGCTTGTGTGGCTGCTAGAGAGCTGCACTTGTACATTAGTGGGGCGCGGAGAGGAGGAGCCGGGTTTGCGTCGCGGCATCGCACCGTGCACGCTGCTGCGCCGTCGGAGGGAGTGGATGAGCGGCCGGAGCGGACCCAGAGATGGCTGTCCTCAAGCTGGCCGACCAGGTAGAGCTGCTAGCTGCTCTTAGCTTAGCCCACAGACAGGCAGCACGGCATCAGCATATTAACGTTCCATCCCGTGTTTGGTACAAAAGCGTTTTAATGTCGCACGGCGCTTTGTGTCTCCACCGTTTAACGCTGCGTCCCGACAAACAAAAGACGCGTCTCCATCCTGCACCGCGCGCACACAACACATCTTGAAAGACGCACAAAACTGGATGTTAATATCCTGATGTTTATTTATTTATTTATATATTTTTGGCTCTAATTTTCGGTGTTCCGTTAAAATGAGGACAGCCCTCCTCTCACTCACTTCCGGTTCTCTTCTGCAAGCATCCCCAGAGCTGCAGACAGCTGCAGAGGAAATAACACCATGCAAGTACTTTTACTTGGGGCACATTTTAGGTACTTGTACTTTACTTGAGTACTTGCGATTTATCCTACTTTTTCTACGCCACTATAGTTCAGAGGAGATGATGCGCTGAAGTACCCGACATACAGAATAAACTCACAACGGTTAATAACATGGTCAAAATCAGCAGCACCTCAGTTATAGCAGTAAAACGTTGCTCACTCACTGACTCATGGGGGGATTATGATGTAATGTTGCATGTATTTTTGGTTTTTAGAAATGGTCACACTTCCCGCTCCAAAATTCAGCTGCGGCAAAATGCAGATTTATTGTTTGCACAAATCACTGTTGTGTTTCACGTGAAGTACTTCTAATCGCAAACTAATTTTTATTTATTGGAATGAATCCCATGGAGACTTCAGAAAGTTTTTTTTAAACTAAACTCTCAGTAAATACAAACAAGACCCTCCTAAAACTGTTCACAAGCGCTTAATATGTATTATTTTATAATAGTAGTTTGTAATGTCATGCTACTGATCACATCCTCAAAACCTTGGTAATTTAGTCTATGAAACATTTAAAGGAAGTGACAGCTTCGTCAGTCCTGTCGTATCAGATCGATGACACTCGGAAGGAGCTGCTCTTTCATGTAACTCACTATTGTGGGACTTCCTGTTAGTTTCAGACAACATGCTGATGATGTCTGATAACTGGATGCTTAAGCTCTTGTTCTCGTCTTTAACGGGGGGGTCACATGACAGTTTGCGAGTGCGAGATCTTTTTTAAGCTGTGACAGTGAGCTGTGCTCAGCTTGTTTGTCTGCGTTTGATCACGGGCTGTTACGTGTCCCGTAACAAGGAGGTTTTGTTGGAACTCACAGTACCTGAGTTCAGCACTCCCAACACTTTAAAAGCCTTAAATGACATTTGCAATTTAAACTCTGACCTTTTTAGGCTACAACTTTTGACTGTTTGGTCGTTGTCATTTGTGCATCTTTTGCAGTGTTTTTGCAAATGTCTGTTGTCATTTTGAGTGTGTAGTTTTCTAATCTCTTTGCCATCTTTGTAGCTGTTTTGCATCTTTTGTAACTTGTGTCTTTCTGGTCGTTTTGCATGGGTTTAACGTCAATCGGCATCTTTTGGGGTTGTTTTGCGTCTCTTTGTGGTCAAGTTGCGGCATTTTATGTTTCTTAGTATCTTTTTATAGCTGTTCTGCATCTGATTGGGTCGATTCATTTACTCTCTCTTTGGGATAGTTTTGCATGTGTGTAGTCTTTCAAATGAGCTCTGTGACTTTCAAACCAGGAAATGTTAACAGATCACTGACTCCATGGTCCCATGGGCGTCATGGCCAGTGTCCCATAGTTCAAGCATCACATGGTCACATTAGATGATGATAAATCCTTGCAGAGGCTAATGTTTATGCTCTGACTGTTATGACAGTGAAAAGAAAAGTTTAGTGTGGTAATAAAAACTAACTGAATGGTTTTCAATCGTCAGTTACTGCATGTCAACGTGGGCCTACTGAACATAGTTTCCAGTCAATCGAACCATTCAGAGTCAAGGACGAGATTTGCATAGGAATGTGGATGTGGTTTTACGTTTATGTCCCGCTGAATCAAAAAGCGCGTGCATCATGTCAGTGTGTTGAGGTGTGACTGAGCTCCTGTTGTTTGCAGAACACCTTCCTGCGTCCAGCCCCTTTAGCTCACATAGTCGTCATCGTCAGTTTAAACCTTGACAACTCCCCCGGTGTTACAAAAAGCAGCTCAAATTGTAGCAACCTGTCCAGCTAAAGAGAAAAACTCAGCGTACTGTACTGAGAGAGGTCAGAGTTGTCAAAATGTCTTTGTTGGTATGTTAACCTGCTACTTCCTATGATAGAAATGGAAAAATAGTTTTAATGCATTATTTTTAACCAACAATACAAAGGAAGTGGAGGAAGTTGTTGACACTTTACCGGGATTCGTGTTTTTAATGTACGGTTTTAAGGAGGTGAAAGACTACTGAATGAGGGGACAAAATTATGCAAAATAGTGGGTTTTGATTTAGGACGTTGGTGGTGGGAAGGAGGGCATCCGAAGTGTGTCTCTGACCCCGAGGAGGAGATGATTTCCTTTAACGAGAGAGAGACTTATGGGAAATGGTGTTTGTTAAAGGCAGCAGCAAAACATAAAGCTTGAGGATTTTCTCTTGTGAGACCCTGTTGACTAGATTTACTATGTTTCTGTACTTGTTTGTTCAAATATGCAGCTCGTGCCCGATTTTCAGCTCGAATTTCACAATTGTACGACGGACGGACTAAACTGCTCCCTAGAGTCTGCATTGCTGAAGAGGGAAATTGAATGAAATGTCACTGAGGTGAAGTGTAAGCAGCTGACTGTGTGTGTGTGTGTGTGTGTGTGTGTGTGTGTGTGTGTGTGTGTGTGTGTGTGTGTGTGTGTGTGTGTGTCTTAGGAAGAAAAGCTCAAGGGGCCGTATGTCATGTGTTGGTTGCTTCTTTAAACCCCCGCCCCTTTTATCTCCAGCTGGTTCTCTACTCTCTCTGCTCAAGCAGCTGAAGCTGAATCACTGCTCAGCAGCTTCGAGTGATGCTCCATCGGTGTGAACACAGTCTTCTCTCCTCTGATATTTTGCTTTGTTAGGTGGCATGAAATTGTTTCTTGGTGTGAGAATGAGTGCAAGTTTCAAAGGAAAAGAAAAAAAAAAAGGAAAAGTGACAGATGTGTAGAACCCACCCAACCCAGTTCTTCCTGTTAGTAGGTTAGTGAGTTAGTCGGGTGGTGGTGTATGAACGGGAGCAAGAAGTGTTCATGTTTAAGCCCCAGTCACACTGGATTTATTTCTCCAGGGCGATGAATGACGCCTGCCCTGGTCGGTGATTGCAATCTTCTTTCCAACCCCCGTAATAATAACCGCTGCAGTTACCTCCTGTAATTTGAATCTTGTTCAGAGACATATCCCAGCATTTCAGTTTTGTTTCTGCCTGCCAAGCTTGTCTATGTCCTTTTTTTTTTTTTTTGTAAAATTCAACTTTTGTGCAAAATCATTCCAATATGCTTTTACTAGTGTGATATACCGAAACACACAGGCTTTATAGGAATGTGTCAAATTCAATATCAAGACAGAACAAGCTTGTGAAGCAGTCTGTTAGTGTCAGCTACAAACAGACCCTGTGTAGTGGTGCCTATTAAAAGTGTGCTGAATTTGCTTTTAGCACTTCCTGTTTGCAGTGAACATGTGGATGTAAGGCCACCAATCACAGGACACCTTTGATACTAACTAAACTTGTTTTTGTCTTATGTCTGTGTGCAAAAATGTTAACTTGCACATGAAATGTAATAATCTCCTCGTCGTGCCGGTGTCAGGGTGTGAGCCACAGGTTTGCTTCAAATGGAGGAAAGTAAAAATAGAAACATTTGATATTCAGAGCAAAAAAACATGCCTTGCTGAGCAAAATATGTCGCTCTTGAACCACACCTGCCTTCATGGTTACCTAGAAGTAAGGTGATGTGGCATTACACCAGAATAAACCTCCGAATAAAACTGAACAACTCAGTTGAAGAATTGGTATCATTTCCTGCTGTGCTTCTAAAGCAGAAGTGAAACGCTGCTCTGTGGTTCCTCTCTCCTGTTTCTGAGAAGGCGAGACTGAGCAACAGGAAGTGAGGCAGCTTGGAGGTGGCAGAAATGCACAGGAAGTGAAGTGAGGCTGGCCGGTGACACATCGTACCTGCGGCGTAGTCTCCTGTCTCTGCAGAGGTTTGACATGGACTCCACTGGTGCCAGCAGTTTTCCCCCACCCCCATGTTTCATACTCTACATTGCAGCTAAACATTCATTTTCGGCTCACGGTCAACTTCTTCTTTTTATTTCTTTTAATAAAATAATTGAAGTTGAAGCTGTGTTTTTACAGCCAGCATCTAGTGGGCATCAGTTGCATTGCACCTTAAAATACACTTGCAGTCAGACGGTGATGGTTTCATTTGTTTGATTTTATACATCTCAAGTAGACCTGCAGCAGTGAGTTAATTTGATGTTGCATGGATAAACATTGAAAATGGCTCAGTAAAGTTTAGGAGAGCTGCAGATTTACTGGGCGTGATTATGGCTGTGATAACGTCAGCTGTAATGTAAAGTTCACATGATGTTTGGTGAAGGATATGGCGCAACTTGCTTTGTGTGGCCCCTTTAAAAGGCGACGTCACCAATTTTCAACTTGCTCTCTATGGCTTTAGTTTAGAGTTTTAATGTATGTTAATGCTTTTAAACTTTCCTCCTCTAATATTAAAACTTCCTATTAAAATATTGCTCTGCTTCTAGCTGAAAAAACTCCTCCAGATGACATCGCCCACAGGGGTTTTTCATCATTAGGATTTTAGAGGATGACATCAGGGGGGAGCTCTGGAAAAGCAGAATGACCATGATTACATAGTGTAAGCCACGAGTTAACGTAAGCTGAACTGAAGGTTCCTCCAAGTGATGTCATCTGGAGGCACTTTGCAGCTAAAAGTAGAGAGATATTTTGATATAGGGAAGTCAATGGGAAGTTTAATGGCATGTATGTGCGTGGACCAACCAGACTAGAACCAAAAGACGTGTCCTTTAAGTCACTGACGTTTCTGTTTCTCACAATCTCAACTGGAAAAGCTGGCAGTGCAGGATTCCATTGCTCTAAAACCTCTTTGTGAGTAGGACCTGTATTTACATCATATCTATGATCCATGAAAGTAAATAAGGGCTTTAAAGACGTGAGCTCCACACTGCGCCCTTTGGCAGAGCTTCTCTGCACAGACGTTTTATTTTTATCATGTATATCTACAAGAGTCTGTGTAGAACCTGTGGGTCTGGCTGATCTGTGACTGTTAATATTTCCTGTTGCAACATCAAGCAGACGATTGCAAAGAGATGCACAGACACAAAATGATCACAGAGATGCAAAGAGTGGGGAAAAAATGGGCACGCAGATGAACTCTAAAGCAGCGTTAGAACGACTAAACAAACCGTTTTAAAAATGGCCGTCAAAAGACCACATAAGATTACTACAAAAATTGCAGCAAATAGTGTCAAAGTGACCAAAAGGAGACAGAAAATTATACATAAAATTAAACACACACACACCACACAGACTAAACTAAGCCACAAAAAGACGGAGACACCAAGCAACCACAAAGTGATGCAAAACGACCACAAATCGTCTTAAAATGACCAGAAACAGACAGTTGAATACAGATATGAATATGTCTTTTGATCTGTGGGCCTTTCAAATGTCCGTCCTCAGGGGCCCTCTGTCCCATAATTCATCAGTGCTTGTAGTAGCCCCCTCTGCTCCAGCTTGTCTAAACAATAAACAGCTTAAAGTCAACCAGCTACACATACACACACACACACACACACACACACACGGTCTTCCTTACCGTGGGAAGGACCCTGCTCAGTCTGCTCTTGTCCAGGAAACACTCTGACTCTAAGCGACATGTTGGGCAAAGTGTAAATGGATTCACTGTGTTTTTGTCTCCTGACTCGTCCCCTCCCCAGCCTCCTCTTATCCAGGCGATCTTCAGTGGAGACCCTGAAGAGATCCGTATGCTCATATACAAGTCTGAAGACATCAATGCTCTGGTGAGGGGCTGCACACACACACACACACACACTGCAAACACAACAGTTTGCAGAATGCAGCACTCCTGTGTATAAATGCTGTTTTTACATTACAGGATTTGTGAGAACTCACAGCTGCTTCCAGACCTGCATCATATACAAGTCTGGTTCCCTTCAGACATGTGTGCGTTTGTAGAATCCCTAATTAAGAGCCGATGGGATATTAGCACAGATTTCACTGTTTTAGAGTAATCTAGCATCCATAAATAAAATAGTTATGCAGAATAATAAAACATGAATGCCGCATGAAGATCTCCTCAACACAGAGTTGTTTATTGAGCTCACACATTTTCTGCTTTGAAAACGTTTGCAGCCTTTATTTTCCTTTGGCAAAATGCAAGGCGACTAAATCATAAGACATCTTTAATTTCATAGGTCTGTATGTGCAAAACAACAGAGCTCAGATCAGTGTCTGTGTCGTCCTGTTGCTCTCACAGGTCTGATCTGATCTGTTCAATAATCATGTTCCAGTACAGTTCTGATATCTGATACTGATTCTGAGTGTTACATTGACCTACAGTAAATGTTCATTATGTACACATCACATGTATTTGACATCAGGATCTGCTTGATCCAAAAAACGAACTTCAGAAATATTACATTTAAAAGCTGAAGCCGTGTTGGTCATTTTAACCAGTAGATGCAGTGTCAGCACTGACTGGTCATGTGAAGCTGCTGCTCAGCTGACCTCTGCACATCTTGCTGCCACCTCACGAACAACAGCCTTTGGTTTTTAAATTTAGTGTCTCTAAAAACTCCTTAGACTGCAAAACCCCCATCTTTCACCACGGAAACGAGCTGGTTGCAGACGGCCCGCGTCTCCCAAAAGAAATTCCGCAAAGCTCCTGCAGATCGCTAGCATCTCCCTGACACCTGCAAACAACATGCCAGATATCAGACACTTCCATTTACTTGGCTTTGTGTGTGTGTGTGTGACTGTTTGTTACAAAAGGAGTGTGAGCAGGCTGTCAGGGAGGGAGGCGTTTGGGGACTGTGCAGAGCGTAGGGCAGTTGTGTATGCAATCTGAAAACGGGTCAGAAGTGGATCGGCTTTATTTTGTCCTGCACTGATCCTATGAAATATGCCAGTGCGTAATACCTGAAGGTTGTAGGTATGATGTTGTGTGGCAGTTACATTCTTCTTACAGTTACAATTTGTGACAAATAAAATCATAATTAGTCGGGAATTCCTTTCTGCGTCTAGTTCTTCTAATTTATATGGATTAAACATTTGCATTATTCATCTCAATCCGCTTTTAGAGGAAAAATTGAATTCAGACAGCAGAGCTACGTTCCACATTCATTCTTCCCCCATCACTTCCTGTGGCAACCAGTGCTCTAGTGTAAGGGGAGAGGGGGGTGGGGTCAGTACAGCCAAAGTTCAGAGTGGGTTCTTGTTTACATCAGCTCATGGCCTGTGACATCACAGGATGTGGACTTTCCCTTCTCTCCACTGTGTCAGAGACTAGGTCCCCTTGAGATGGGACTCCTCTGTTGGAGAGGCTGTTAGATGGATCGTGTTAACACTGACAGTCCCATCACTGATACCAGTGGAGTGATATCACAGCCTTCAGTCAGCTGTGTGAGGGGAAAGGGCCGACGTTTGTAGAGACAGACTTTTTGAGTAGAGCTGCATCTGATTACACTGTAGAAAATCCAGTAGAAACTGGATTTCTTTGTCTTACATTATGCTAAACTGAACATCTTTAGGATTTGGGAGAAACAAAACAAATCTTTCAGACATTTTATACAATTGTCTGACATTCCAGCTAGTCGCAGCCCTGTATGGGTCATTTTATTTGTGCTTTATTAACTTATATGATCATATTTCTAATGTGTTTTTTAAATAAACCTACAACAGGTGGTGACATGCGGAAGTAAAAACACGTGTAACCCACTGTATTTTGGTGAGGAAATGCTCAGTGTAGATCCCGGGTTGATTGGTATCAGCTGCTGATTGAGCTTGAAACCTACTGCTGCACTGTGACGTTGCATTCAACTAGTCTGACTTGCTCCCCCAGGATGCAGAGAAGCGCACGCCGCTGCATGCAGCAGCCTTCCTCGGCGATGCCGAGATCACCGAGCTCCTCATCCTCTCTGGTAAAATTGATCCCGTGTGTAAAGTAGAAATTTTGAAAGTAGTATTTTGATTTTTTTTTTTTAACAGTAAACTTGATGTTACACCTCATCAGTCCCTCATTTGTCCACTTTGCAGGGGCCCGGGTCAACGCCAAAGATAACATGTGGCTCACCCCTCTCCATCGCGCTGTGGCATCTCGGAGCGAGGTGAACACACACACACACACACACACACACACACACACGCACCTGCTGTGTCCGACCACTTCTTTACCAGCCTTGAGCACTTATATATAATAATAACTTATATATTATATAAGTATTCATATTATATATTATATTATATTATATTATATATTATAAATGGTCAGTGAATAATAGAAATCAAATGAATGTTGATGATTTGTTAAAAACAAATAGTCAGAAATCAGGTTTTTGAAGTTGATCTCTCTTTGAATCTGTATGTGAACTAAACTTAACAAGACCTGAACATTTTAGATTTCTGCAGAAAGAGTTTAAAATACTTCTGTGTGTTACTTCTGTGCTTAAAGTACATTGCAGAGCATGTGCTTAGTACTTTAACTAGAGTAAAGAATTTACAGCAATACTTCTACGTGTAGTGGAGTATTTTTTTAAGCAGGTGATTCGTTGTGGTGAACCCGAAAGGGAACAGCTGAAAAGAAAAGAGCTTGACCATTATTTGTTTTGATACTCGTACATTAATAGTTTTGTCCTCTGTTAAGGTGGAATTTACAGGGGTGCCTAATAAAATGGCCCTTGAACTTTTTTTTTTTTTTTTTTTTTAAATAAGTGGGAAGGAAGGGAGTTATTTATACAAACTCTCTCTCTGACTTTCTTCTCCAGGAGGCGGTGCGAGTCCTCATCCGTCACTCGGCGGACGTAAACGCTCGGGACAAGAACTGGCAGACGCCGCTGCACGTCGCCGCAGCCAATAACGCGCTGCGATGCGCTGAGGTCATCATCCCACTGCTGAGCAGCGTCAACGTGTCGGATCGTGGCGGACGCACCGCCCTGCACCACGCTGCCCTCAACGGCCACGCGGAGGTACTGCAGAGACGGGCCGAGCTTGAACTAGCTGACGTGTTTTGTCAGGACGCTGAAATAATCAGCAGCCCACCACTAAACTGGCTGTGATGTAACTGTGAGTGGGCGAGTGCAGCCGTGTCGATTAGGGGCTTTTAGTTGGGCCAGTTGCAGAATCATTCACAAATGTGCAGAATCTAAAATTACCAATGAGAGGCGGCAGATTAGTGAAGCCGGGCTGAATGGACGGCTTATGGATTTCTGCTCCACAGGCTCTTCTGTGTGTTCATGCAACAACTGAGCCAAGTGATTGGTCTACAGTGTTATGTAAAGGTCACCACACACACACACACACACACACTTATTGTTCCATGTGCTCACTGGAACAATAAAGGTGATGGCTTGGAAAGGAGAAGTGTGTGTGTGTGTGTGTGTGTGTGTGTGGGGGGGGGTAGAGGTGGTGGGAGGGTGCAGTAGTGGAACCAATTCAATTCATCAGTCTTTATATTACTGTGCCTGTTTACCGGCAGATGGAAATGAGCTACTGGCTAAGTCTGGTACAGATTCATGTTTCTACACGTGGTCAATAACAACTAAATAGAATTATAATGCCAACATTTTCCCCACCCCTCTGTCAGATGGTAAACCTCCTCCTCGCTAAAGGAGCCAACATCAACGCCTTCGATAAGAAGGACGGCCGGGCGCTGCACTGGGCAGCTTTCATGGGTAAGAGACAAAAACTGAAGCATCGTACCTACAATTTCCTGCAAAAATGACCCAGTGGCCAGAAATATTAAGCAGTTCAATGATAAACTTGACAACTGAAAGACAACAACTTATTGGTTAAAAATGGGTTAATATTCTGTCTAAAAACAAACATGCTGTCCTGCTGCAACATACAAATTAATTTACATCATTTTTTATCAATGAATGGATTGTTGTCTGTAATTGTTCCGTATTTCCGTATCTGCAGGCCATTTGGACGTTGTGTGTCTGCTGGTGAGTCAGGGGGCAGAGATCAGCTGTAAAGACAAACGGGGGTACACGCCCCTCCACACGGCGGCCTCCAGCGGACAGATCGCTGTGGTCAAACACCTGCTCAACCTGGCTGTGGAGGTCAGTGCGCGCGCACACACACACACACACACACACACACACACACACACACACACAAATTTAAGAGGACCCCTCTAGCAGCTTGCAGTTTGTTGTTTAGTCGTCTGATCTGCAGAAGGCAGCTTTTTCTTAACACCAAACCTCTGAAATCTGACTACCGGGTGAACATTTAGCAGCTATGGGACCCAATATTTACTTCAGGAGTGTGGAGACGATTTTTTTAAACATTTGATATCAAAATGCAGCACTCTTGGCTGCGGGGACCTCAGGGTGAGGAGCAGAAATAAAGGGCTGCAGTTTCTCACTCATACGTCTTTTCCACCAAGGCAGTTCGAGGCCTGGTTTGATCTTGGGCTTCACTGTTTCAGCCAATAACCAGAAACAGGTTTGAGAACGGCACCGACTATTTGCTGGTCCAGGAACCTTAGTTCTTAGTTCAGGGACCAAGAAGACCAAGTAAAATTATACAGTGACGTGATGATGTGGGTCTCTGGTGGCTCTCCTAGAACCACTTCCTCAACACAAAATGAGCCTGTAAGTAGTCCAATGAAAAGTGTGTCCCAGAGGAGGGCCGGTTAAAATGTTCTGGTTCCAAACACGCAAGCAGTCCCTGTTTAGCAAGACAACAGCACTTACTCACAAGCTGAACACACACACACACACGTCTCATTCTCAGTGTCTGTAACAGCAGCTCTTGTTGTGTCTCCCAACAGATCGATGAGGCCAACGCGTTTGGGAACACGGCGCTCCACATAGCCTGCTTTAACGGCCAGGACGCCGTCGCCTGCGAGCTGATTGATTATGGGGCCAATGTCAGCCAGCCCAACAACAAGGGATTCACCCCGCTGCACTTCGCTGCTGCCTCCACACATGGAGCGCTCTGCCTAGAGTTCCTGGTCAACAACGGAGCTGACGTCAACGTACAGGTACGCCCGGCCGAACGCCCGGCTAGCAAAAGAGCATTGTTGCTTGAACTGATCTCAGGCTGTAGAGGTGTGTTAGTGGTATGTGTCAGTAGTACAGGCTCCTGTTATAGTCTTTCACATGCAGTAATCTGTGGTTGTTTACTGCAAACGGGAGACTTTTGTTCCCTGATCTAAGTTCCCTCCCCACGGGCAACATCTGCAGCACGTCTGAGGAGAAACGATCCCTGAAGGAAAAAATTCAGGGAACAAAAACCCATTCTGTGACCGAGGTGGCAGAAGTACACAAATACTCTAGTCAATACTCTAGTACAAATACAAGTGCTTGCCTTTGAAAAAGTACTTCATAACTAACATAATTCCAACTTCAGGTTTAACAATACAGGAGTATCCGCACATGGTTTAAGTGATTTCTCTGGTCTTGATTCCGACCGGGCTAGTGATTAATAAAGTATTTTAAACACAGTTGAACAGTTAATAACAACCTGAAAATGTACTTGCACTTCAATTTCGTTGCTCAAGTTGAAGTAGTCTAAATGCTCGAATACAGCTTTTATTTTTATTTTGTGCGAGAATTTGAACGTGAAACAACATGTTACTGATGATTCGTGTGTCGTAACAGCAGGTGGTTTGAAATACAGCTTTCTGTGTAGTATCATGTTTTATCAGCTCAGAGTTTCTTTTGCCTTTTCAAAAGTTAATAAGTAAGGAAAATGGTAAGAAAGTCTGTCAAATATATATAGGCGTAAAAAAAACCCCCAGTCTAAAGTTGGTACATTAAGTACTTATTGCATTGGTTATTTAAAGTTAAAGGAGTTTGCGTAAAGGTGACCAGGAGAGCAGAAATGTGAATATCTGCCACGTTTTCTGTAAATTTAAACTCTTTGTGTTTTTCGTCACGTTTTTTCACTAAACTGTTTATTATCCTCCCCTTCGTTCAGAGTCGGGATGGGAAAAGTCCTCTGCACATGACGGCGGTTCACGGTCGCTTCACTCGCTCCCAGACCCTCATCCAGAACGGTGAGGCCTCCTCATGCTGCTTGGTATCTTTGGTCTCTTCCACCACCCGGAGTTCTCCGTATAAATGAACATTTCGTTTCAGGCGGGGAGATTGACAGCGTGGACAAGGACGGCAACACCCCTCTGCACATCGCTGCCCGCTACGGTCACGAGCTCCTCATCAACACGCTCATCACCAGTGGAGCAGACTGCACCAGGTTTGTCCTTCAACTGCCGGCAATACACAAGTAACTACGATGAAAAGTGACCAGTAAAAGAAACCACCGTGTCTTTTCTGCACCTGTCTCCGAAGGCGAGGAGTCCACGGCATGTTCCCGCTCCACCTGGCTGCCTTGAATGCTCACTCGGACTGCTGCCGGAAGCTGCTGTCTTCAGGTAGCACACTGGGCCACTGGGCCTCTAACTGTTTCCTATGTGAATAGTACAGAGTAAAAAAATATCCAGGCTCATATTCTAGTCACTTCCTCCATGAGAGCAAGTGGACATTTGTGCAGATGTGGTGGGATTTTCTGCAGGAAAACAGAATTCCTCCGAAACAAGGAAGTGTTGCCTTTTTAAAAGTCTCCATAGATGTTTCTGCAGCATCTTGAGTGAGCACGAATTCTTCCACAGCGAGACGTCCAAAGCAGTGCGTGTTCAAAGTATGGAGGCTCATAAAATACACGTATCAAAAGACAGACGTGACCGGAGCTTTGTCCCTTCAGCTGGAAATCAGTTGTTTGTACCACTTCAAATTCTTTTACTTTATGCTCCAAAAGTACAAGTACAAAGTATTTTTTGCCATAATCTTCCCTTCAGAACGTTTTGTAATGTTCAAACAGTAAAAGACTGTAGTTGAGTACAGTACTTGTACTTGTAGCTGCTTCCCACCTCTGGTACACGTGCTTGGACAGTCAGACCATTAATGTTGTATCCATTGTTAATTTATCATCTACATCTTTACAGAATGTTTTTAACAAATATTAATATGCGACTCCGTGGACATAGTGAAATGTCAGCACGTGCTGATTCAGGGCCCGTTCTGGCCTGAGGATCATCTTCGAGTGTAAATCCCAACAAGCTTTGGTTGTTTTTCTTGAATTTGTCCACAAGCTCACGTATTCAACTCTGGCCAAATCCAAGTCACAATGTTCCAGAAACAGACAAGGCCTTGCTCTCACTCTTAATTGCTCACTGATGGCATAAATCACCCTCTGGACGTGATTGTACTTCTGCTGAATTCCCCTCTCACAGCATTTTAATGTTGGGAGTTGATATGTGAAAGGTTTCCATGCTGCTTCAGGCAGTGAATCGGTTTGTTTCCCATCATCCCTCGTAGCGCTCTGGGGCCTGGGGTCTGGGCTCTGGACTCTGGGAATCCCCTGGCGTTCAGGTGTGTTAAACCAATGCAAAGTAGGAAAAGGGCGTCAGTCCTTCCTGGCTCCAGATCTTTTTCTGCCCGGGCCCTGTGTGTCCGGAGGCATGGAGCTCCTCACGTGGCTCAAACAAAGGAGTCATTTACGCGTTTGGGCCATGTGCTGCCGCCGCGTTACATCTGCTCAGGGCTGTTTGGCAGCAGCAGGGATCTCAGAGTTTTGTATTTGTTGCTTAATCAGAAGCAGAAAACCCCTTTTTAAACCAAATCGGAAAAGTTTGTAAAGATTGGACCAAGTAATGGGTCAAAAACGCTCTGGCAGCGAGGCCCTCAGGTTTGTTGGAACACATTCAAAAAAACAAAATCCAGGTGGGGTCTTAAGAATAAATATTCAATAATTCAATAATTAAATAATTCAATAATTAAAATTTCTCCACGTTTTCTTACACGCATTTCAAGGTCAACTTCACCATTTTTGCCAATTTGCTTCCTTTGGCTCCAGTTTGAGGGCTACACATACATTAATGCTTGTAAACCTCCATCTGGATTGTGTTGAAATATGTCTCTGCCTTCCAGCTGTAAAAAGCAGTTTTTCAGTCATCGGGAGTCCAGATGATGTCATTTGGAGGAGTTCTGGACTGCAACCTTTCATCTGCATATTTCAGCTGGAAGCAGAGAGACATTAGCAAAGGCAGACAAATGTTAATGCCATTCATAGAAAACAAAAACAAAAATCAGTCTTTATAGCATTTAATAACATTAATGAGGAAGGACACACATTTAGTGTCACTAAAAGTAAATGTAATTCACTTTAGGATTGACACCTTTTTTAATTTTTGAATCCGAAAAGTTATTCTGCCTGTGACCAGCACAGTTCAACATGAACACAACAAGGAAATAACGATACAAACATGTTAATACGGTATTATTATGTTAATAATACCACTCTTGAGCACATTAACTATCACTTCAGATAGTGTTCCAATTTCTTTTCACTTGCTGCACATTTCTTGTGTTGTCAGTCTAATCTGAAGTTGCCAAAAAAAACATTTACCCATCAATCATAACACAGTTGCCTATGATAAGAGTGAAAACCTGTGGGTTTTTTTAATAGTTGAAAAATGTTGAAAATGTGCAAAAGTGAAGACCCTGCATAATAAACCCTACACACAACTGTACATGGACGGAATTAGTTTTGGTAATGGACAACTTGGATGGTGTCTCCTGAACCTTCTGGTTTTTGGTCCAGTCTCTTTCTCTGTGTCCGTCTTTCTGTAACATGAATGTGTTTTTGCTGCGTGTGCACGGCCTGTTTCATGCACATTGACCTTCTCTGTTTCCCCTCAACCTGTTGCACTAACACCTGTCTTTCTTTCCACCTCCCGTCTCTCTGTCTGTCTGTCTGTCTGTGGTGGCTGCTGCTCTGTGTTGTCTCCCTGCGCTGCCCTCGTCAGGTTGGAGGTTTAGCATAATGTGTAACGACTCGGTCCTGTCTGCAGGCTTCCAGATCGACACTCCGGACAGCCTGGGGAGGACCTGCCTGCACGCTGCTGCGGCTGGAGGGTGAGCACCTGCCACTCATCACAGGAAATCACGTGGAGGATGCGAGTTTGGGCAATTTCTGTTGTTTGTTTCCTAACTTTCAATCTAAAAGTGCAAAAAGAAAAGGGTTTTGAATGCTACAAAGACTTTAGAAGAAGAAAAAGGATTTTGTTAAATAACACTAGATAAAGAAAAAACTAGTGAAAAGTGAATTTGCTGACGTTGCTCGTGTTTTTGTTTTGGCTCTTGTTTGTAAATAAGCTTAAACGGTTTGTTTTTAAAAACAAATAATTTTACCTTCCGCCTTCATTTTCCAATTGTGCCCGATTGTGTCACGGCCGCAGCCGTTACATCCACGAATCCGCAACCCAGAAACTAGAAACACAATTAATTTGCAGCTATTTTACAATACTATGTATAATCGTCATAGATTCAAATTTTCCTTTAAGAAACTATGGCAACAAACAGTCCAGTACAAGGACAATTTAGTGACTTAGGATCAAATTCAGCTTATTTAGATAATTTAAAAAAAAAATTGTATTAATACTAGATTGAGGGTCTTCTAATGCTTCTAATGCTCCGTCCCACTCTGTGTGCAGTAACGTGGAGTGTGTCAAGTTGCTCCTGAGCAGCGATGGAGATCACAACAGGAGGGATAAGTGGGGCAGGTAAGAGGATCCGTCACTCTCCAGGTGACAGTTCAGTGCTTCTGGGCTGCTTATAACTGAGGAGTCATGACTCCGTATCAGTGTTGGACCCCACTAATGCTCCTGTGGCTGAATGAGATCAACAATTCAATCATCATATAACATGTCTCCATGTACTTTTGGCCATGTAGTGATGCTATGATCAGTGTGTGTGAAGTTATGGTCTCCTCGCCTGATCCCCTCTCTTTCTCCGTGATAAACCAAGGACCCCCCTCCACTACGCGGCAGCCAGTCGTCACTACCAGTGTCTCGAGACTCTGGTGGGTTGTGGAACCGCCATCAACGCCACGGACCAGTGGGGGCGATCAGCGTTGCACTACGCCGCTGCCTCGGACCTGGACCGGAGGTGAGAGACAGGGAGACGCACAGCGGTGTTGGAAGAAGTGTTGGATGATGATGTTTTCAGCCAAAACAGAAACAAGCCGTGAACATTTTTAGCTTTTAAGTTGATGCGTGAACAACCAGTCAGTGGTGAAAGTAATGAAGTAAATGTACTTTAGTAAATTTTTCACATATTTGTATTTATTAGATACAATTATAGCTACTTTGACTTTTACTCCATTACATCTAAGAACAAATATCTCTACTTTTTACTTCATTACATTTCTAATCAAAGTTGCGTTACAATCACACTACTTTACACATTTTATAATAAATCACGTTTTCCTTTTTTTTTTTTTTTTTTTTTTTTAAATGAAAACGAGTTTCTGGAGAGACGGGCATAGTATCAGTTTCTCCTTTCCTGATCTTATTAAAAGAGTTATTAGGCATATAAGCAGGACTCAAAGTGAGCCGGTAAGCAGTAATTTTACTCTTTGGCTTCCTGAACTTGACCTTTTCTTCCCACTCGATATTAGAAGATTAGAAATGAAACTGAAAAAACATCAGATCATATAGTTAATCAGCTTCAACCCATCATTTATGTCTATTACCATAAATAAGTTAATGTCCCCCGAAACACGAAGCAGCACTGGTCCACAGAAAAGGACAGAGGAGAAAAAGTCAAGTACTGTTACTTTTAATATAAAATAACTATAAATCCATGTACTTACTTACTTTTACTGAAGTAGAAATTTCAGGGGATGTGGGTGTGAAGATGAGCACATTTCCTGTGCTCATCTTCACACTGTCTGTTACTACATATAGAAACCTGACTGTCCACACCTCCACGTTTCCATGGTAACTGGAGGTGATGCGGAGGCGACAGGAGGCATGCGCGGCCTCCGGCATCGGCAGCCCAACACTTTGTTTACATATTTATTTATTTAATAATTATTATTCTAATTTATTTATTTATTTTTTTAACCCTTCCACAGGCGTCGCGTTGCTCTGGAGCCCGAGAGTCAAGGAGTTCAGGCGGAAAGAGAGAAAGAAGCAGCGCTGTGAGTCCGGACGTACCATGGCACACAAAAACACAAAAGTCAAACACCAGTCTGTGTTGCAGTACTTAATACATAATCATTTAAATCATTTTTCATTCACCACAGTCCCCCCTGTAAACCAAAATCCCTCCATGTGTGGACCCTTAAAGGATCGGTTCACTTGCTGTAATCTTTCCTTTTTAACAAAATCCATCCAGTAGAGCTTGGAACAACCATTCAGTCCCTTCGGGATCTTTGTGAGTGTTGTGGCCTAAAATGGCTCAATTCACACACGAGTTTCTATTAAGTTGACATGTAAGTTGCAGTATTTTTAAGCAGGTTCTGCATCAAAGCAGCTGGAAAAGTGCAAAAATACTAAAATGATGTAAACAAAAATCTAACCTTACCAAGTGTTGTCAGTAATACACACACACTTCTACCACTAACTGGGCTTATTTAATCCAACTTTTTTTATCACTTGCTGTAGTTCTGAGTGCAACAGTCTGTTATCCCTGAATTTTTCCAGCCGCAGTAGAAAAGTATTGGTCACCACAGAGCATTAAGAGCTGCTGTCCACAGCTGTGGCGATGAGTTCAGTGACGGTGTAGGTCAAATATATTCAAACTGTGGCGATTGAAAACTTGCAGCGTTGCATGGAACTCAGGGGAAATTAGCTCTACTTGACTGCAAAATGTTTTGCTGGAAAAAAGTGAAAGGGTGAAAAGGGAAATGATTATTATTTTGATTTGTGTGTGTGTTGCAGATGTTTAGAGTACCTGCTACAGAGCGGAGCGACAGCCTCTCTGAAAGACAAACAGGGCTACAGTCCGATTCACTATGCTGCAGCCTACGGACACAGGCACTGTCTGGAACTGGTCAGTGTACACACACACACACACACACACACTCTTTTGAAAGCCTGAGGCCACAAATAGTTGCACAGTGTCTGCAGATGCCTCTTCTCTCTGTTGGCTGGTCTGTTGTTTTTTTTTCCCCCCACATTCCACAGCCTCATTTCCCAAAAGCATTTCAAGGCCGTTGGTGAAATCCATCGTACGATCGAATTTTGAAAATAAGAAAACACACAAATCAAGTTGTTGTCCTCCTCTCTAGCCTGAAACCTTCCTGAGCTTTCACATTTTCAGGTTCCAAATCTTCTCGGTTATGTTGCGTGCTGCACACATAACTGACTGACTTCATTTGTGTATCAAAACCTCAGAACATGTAATTCCATGATGGACAGATCGGTTGTAAGTACTGGCTGCTGGTTGCTGGTTACTGGTTTTCATTTTCATTTCCATGTCGCGTTGCAGCTGCTGGACAGAGACGACAACCACCAAGACGACCCCGGGTCTCTGAACGCCAGGAGCCCGCTGCACCTCGCTGTGAGTCTCCCACGAGTTTTGTCGTCAATAATGAACATTCTTCCACAAAACTGTACATTGGATTTTGCACAGCAACTGTAGCAAATCCAATACAGTCAGTTCAAAATGCTTCACATAATAATTTATAATAATATTGTTTAGAGGTTTATCTCGAGGGGGTGCAGATCATCAGTTTTGTTTAGGCTTTAAATTCTGCTCCTGCTACACAAAGCACAGCATCAAGTTCAGCTGTTTGTGCTCAGGTTTGGGTAAAAAAAGCGACTGTGTTGTTCCCCAACTGTAGCCAAGAGCAGTGAGAGTCTAAACACACGAAACTGAACGTTGCACTGAAAGATCTAATATTTTTTTGGGGGGGGGGGACAACATCCATGTTTAGTTACCAGAAAGTGTCTTCTCGGTGCAGGCATACCACGGACACGCTCAGGCTCTGGAGGTGCTGCTGCAGGGCGAGAGGGAGGTGGACCAGGGGGACGAGGCAGGAAGGACCCCCCTCGCCCTGGCCGCCCTCCGTGGCCACACCGACTGTGTTCACACCCTCCTCAGCCGGGGGGCGTCGCCGCGTACCACCGACACTCAGCACGGACGCACCCCCATACACCTGGCAGGTGGGTTTACCGTCAGTCTCATGCTGTTTGAAAGAGGTTTTACAGCTCTCATGTCACTGAACTCGCTCTCATGTCACTGAGCTCTTGTGTCATGTGACTAAATCCAAACACCTGCCTGTTACTGACACGCTCCTCTGTTGTCCCTGCAGTGATGAACGGTCATACGACATGTGTGCGCCTCCTGCTCGATGAATCGGAAGGCGCAGACCTCGTCGATGCCGCCGACTCTCAGGGACAGTGAGTGATCCTCTTGACCCTCCCCCTCCTCCCTCCTCCACTGGCTGTGTTGTTTTTGCACAATTTCTGTCTCTCACACGTGCTCGTCTGCAGGACCCCTCTGATGCTGGCAGTGGCAGGAGGACACGTCGACGCCGTGTCGCTGCTGCTGGAGAGGGAAGCTGACGTCAACGTGGCCGATAACCACGGCCTCAGTCCGCTGCACCTCGGGGTGAGCATCCAGCTGTGTGTTTCTGTCCAGATGCCTGTCGCCTCCTCCCGTCCTCTTTGTGGCGAGCTTCTAACACTAACTCTGATCACAGCTGCTGTGCGGTCAGGAGGAGTGTATCCAGTGTCTGCTGGAGCAGGAAGCTTCAGTTCTGCTCGGCGACTCTCTGGGCCGAACCCCCATCCACCTGGCCGCGGCCCGTGGTCACGCGTCCTGGCTGAGCGAGCTGCTGAGCATTGCCTGCTCCGAGCCTCCATCCCCGCCGCTGAGAGACCACAGTGGATACACGCCGCTGCACTGGGCCTGCTACTACGGTTAGTGTTGGGAGACTGGCTTTCATTTGGTTTCCCGCGTTGTGCCCTGACTCTTTTCATGTCTGCAGGTCAAGATGGATGCGTGGAGGTCTTGCTGGAGCAGAAAGGTTGTCTCCCTATCGATGGGAACCCATTCACCCCTCTGCACTGTGCTGTGTAAGTCACACGTGGAAATATCCACATTGTTGAAAAGAATTTTACCTGCATTAAAATTCAAGAAAATGCTAAAGTCTTATTATGTTCTATTATTAATGTGCTATTTATTTATTTTTTTTTAAGTGATGAGCACCAGGGACAATGTTGAGACACATTTAGCATTGTATCCCCATTTGTCTTTTAGGATCAATGATCACGAGGCCTGTGCATCTCTTTTGCTGGACGCCATGGGGTCAGAAATCGCCGGCCGGAAGGATGCTAAGGGCAGGTAAGGTGTGTGTGTGTGTGTGTGTGTGTGTGTGTGTGTGAGAGAGTGAGTAAACTCTCCTGTTTGTCTTTCATCCCGCTCTCCTCCTCCTGCAGAACTCCGCTCCATGCTGCGGCGTTTGCGGGCCACGTGGACTGTGTCCAGCTGCTGCTTTCCCACGATGCACCGGTCGATGCCGCAGACGAGTCAGGCTGCAGTGCGCTGATGATGGCAGCTGGGAAGGGCAGGGCCGGTGCCCTCGGTATGGAGATGAACTCAAACTATACATCAGTCAGCCACAAGGCTAATTGTAACGTTGTGGCTGATGTATAATAAACACAATTTGGGATTTGCCACGTGACATAGCTATTAAATTAAAAGCAAAATTTGATGAACACAATGCATTTACAGTTATACAAGACTTTAACTGCTCTAATACGGTGTTTTACTGACAATATTTCTTTTTTCAAATCGATTTCACACTTTAACAAAAAGCAGTTTTCAAGCTGCAATAACCAGAAATTAAACGCTACAGATTTTAAAGGGATGTTTAAAATCCCACTGTCCCCGTGGGCTTAAAATGGACGGAGACGGTTCTAGTAAGGGGCTTTTGTAAAGAATCCCACGAGGTCTCACCCGCCCACCACCACCACCACCACCCACGGTGTCAATAGTGCAGCGTATTTGTGTTGTTTGATGACATTTGACTCGGGTTCATGGTGGCTGACTTCTACGTCCTGTGCTCCAGAGGTGCTGTTGACCAGCGCCAGCCATAGTCTGACGGACAAAGAAGGCAACACCGCCCTGCATCTGGCTTGCAGTAAAGTGAGTGTGCACAATCTTCATCGCGGCACATGTCTGTTCAGTTTTTTAAGTCCCAGCAACCGTTTATGTAACTTTCCTTTTTATGTAGGTTTTATCGTGGCTGGTTAGAGACGACTTGTTTTAAGGAGAATTTAAATCCGTTGTTCTTTGTAGACGTAGTGAAGACGTTGGGATGAGGCTTGTGATAACCCAACATCTTCCTCCTACAGGGGAAGGAAGACTGTGTGCTGTTGATGCTGGAGAAGCTGTCTGACCCCGCGCTCATCAACGCCAAGAACGCCGCGCTGCAAACGTGAGTGTCAAAAGGTTCAGTTTCCAGAAAGGATCCCTGCAGAGCACGTGCAGGAAAAGTGGATTTGTAGAAGAGAGTATGACGACACTCTTTATTTGTTTGCCAGACCCCTCCACCTGGCGGCTCGTAGCGGTCTGAAGCAGGCGGTCCAGGAGCTGCTGTCTCGAGGAGCCAACGTACAGACGGTGGATGAGAACGGTAAGGTGGACTCGGGTCTGGTCCGAACGGGCTCGAGCTGCTGCACGCCACAGATATTAGTCTGCACGAGTGCTTTCCTTCTTTTCCAGCATGAACTCTGTTTGACTAATAAATTGTTTTAGTGTGTGTGCTGCAAATGTACATGTGTGTAGAGGAGGTTTTGCATTTCCTTCGTTTTATTTGACGTCCGACAACGTTCCTCAGCTGGTTGCACTGCAGACTGGTGCCTCGAACAGCAAATCTCAGGCTTTTTCTTGAACAGCACTTCTACATGTGTAACGTAAGAGGAGGGGAAACCTGGGTTTCCACTGTCTCCACGCTGCATGGACGTTTGACGGATGTCACTTAAAAAGTCCAACTCAAATTAAAAGCTGCACTTTTCCTGTTATGAGAGGGAGGCTGGGTGCATCTTAGTGCCTTCAGTCTCATGTCAGAGCTAGTTTGAGGTAAACGTATGTACTGTAGGTACAATCACTAAGATGTTTAAAGCAAAAGTCGGACTGGATGAAACCAACACAATGTTCTTATTACTATGGTTGTATTTGGTTGAGGTGTCCAAAGTTTGAAACTAATTCAAATGGTTAATGGGAAACGGCAGCATGGTATATTCAATAACAGTTGCCGACGATGAATGAAAAGTTACTTCCATTATGCTCAGAACAGTGTAGTTTATGGACCCGTGTTTACTATTAAGTGGTTCAATAACCAGGCATCACCGAACAGTGAGCTCCTGATACGATTGGAAGTAAAACGTACTCAGAAAATACTCCTAAACTGCAATGGGGCTGAAGGAAAAAGTAGCCTGATACTCTTAACGTGCAGTAGTTGAGAAAATGTACTTAGTTGCACTGAACCTCCAGCTGCAGCACAGATGAGTTTGTGTCTTGTTGCCTGTGGTGGTGAATTTCAGTTGGACTTGAACGTGCTCTGCAGTGGTTGTCCCTGTGTGCTGTGTCCCCCCCATGTCAGCTGGCTGAACACTAACGGAATGCTGCTCCGTCCCCTCTTTTGTCACCCGCTTTGCCTTCCCTGCTTCCTCCACGTCCGTGTCTCGCTCTCCTCCTCCCTCCCGTCTGTCTGTCTGTCTCTCTACCTCAGGTCTGACCCCTGCTCTGGCCTGTGCTCCTAGCAGAGAGGTGGCTGATTGTCTGGCTCTCATACTGGCTACCATGATGCCTTTCTGCTCCCCTTGCAGCTCCGGGGCTCCCTCCCCAGGCTCCCTGCTGAGGCATTTGCCCCACCAGGGGGATAAACGTCCCCGCCCTGGCGCCAGGGGCCCGCGCAGCCCCAGGAACCCCTCAGGACCCTCCAGCGAGGGAACCACCGAGAACGACTCGGAAGACTCGGAAACCTTCTGACCCCTCCGAACCGACTCTTTGCCCTCCTACCTCAAAGTGTGCACCTGAACTCCCCCCCCAGCTCAAGCAGCGACGCCCTATTTCATCTGTAAAGTGCACTTTTCAGACAGAAGGGCAGAGACCTGGTCGTGACACAATGTGGAGCTAAGTGTTCAATATTAAATTAGTGAATAATTAACATGAAACCATTTAAGTTATTCCCCTTTTTTTTTTTTTTTTTATCAATCACATTTTTGTAATAAGCTTATAGAACTTCCCATTATTACATAAATATGCAAAACTATTGATTGAACTTGAAAATGTTTATTTTTACAAACATTCAAGTTCAACACATTTTTATATTTTTAGTGGTAGGATTTACATTGTGTACAGTAAAGGTACGAATTTGACTATAATTTACTAAGACTGATCAGGAAAATGTTACGTTTCCTGTGACCAATATTATATTAAAAGTATTATATTAAAATTTTATTGTTACATATGAAGTCATGTTCAAGAAAACTACTAGTTTGCTGAAGTGGAGCCAATGTTATGTACTGCTACAGTGACTGTTTCCCCCTTATTTTGGAATCTTTTGAGTCTTTTCAAATCTCATTTGAAACTTCAGCAATTTTGTTTTGTCAAAGCAGCAAAATTATTAAAACAAAATAAAAGCTTTTGTCACAATTAAGAAACTAGATCTGTTAAATAGTTTTTTTTAGTTATTTTTTAAATGTCAAACTGTCAAAATAGCAGGACACGTTTGACCTATGACAGGATATTGTCTAAAATATCGACATTTTGGAAAAACCTTAGGTTTCTAACTGAGGTTTCCCACTAAATTGAAGAGGAGTAAAAGTACTGTATAAAGTAGCATAAATTGCCTCAATTTAGTAAATACTACAGTAAATGTACTTGTTTACATTCCACCACAGTTACTGACAGTTTATTCATAGGATTTAGTTTTTTTTTCTCCTTATTGGTTTAATATTGAACACGTTCACAGTGCACTGTCTGTACGTCTGTGGAAAATAATCACCCTCCTTCCTGAGGGCTGGAGGCCCTGCAGCACCTTTCCCCTGCCCCCTTAAAAAAATATAAAATACAATGATGATGATGATGATGATGATGAGCAGCCGCAGTGGACGCTGACCGACTTGACCTGGACTAACTCCTGCAGCCGAACCGGCCGCTCCATGAGGACGATTCCAATCCGGGCCGGCTGTGGTGCGGCCTGCATGTTGGCGTTAACCTGCACCACGGTTCGCGCTTTCTACTCACGGGTGCTTAAATCCAAACCGACCTCTGTACTTGGTCTCTGCATGGCACAGCAGCTCGCCTCCGAGACTCGTCTTCTCTTTAGAAAATAAAACAAAAAGCCATTTTTAAAAACTGTTTGTACAACATGAAGGAGACCGTTACGAAAGCTACGTGTAAATTACACATTTGTACAGTATCATTTTTAGCTCGTTGTTGTACCAAATATTTGACTTCCGCGTGTTAATAATCCCATAGGAAAAGGTACTTAGTGCTTGTTTTTAAACGGTTGATAACTGAAGCACAAATTTGGCTGGAATGTGATTTTTGTGCAGCCTTTCTAAGACGGAGAGTGGTTTTAAATATGGACCAGGGGGAAAAAAAAGAAAAAGAAAAAGAGGAACAAGCTGGCTGTGTCTCATTCCACCTTAACCGCATCCATGCTTCCACTCCCAGGAAGCTATAGTCAGCGAGGGTCCAGCCTGACCCCTTCTATGGCAGTGACAATCCAACAAAGGTCCCCCCTCATGTTTTGTAGTGTCCAGGTACGCGAGGTGTCCGCCTCAGTCTGCATTCAAATGGAAACCGGGACTTGCTCGTTTAGGGCCTGTTCAGTTTCCGCAGTAGAAAACACGATCTTTGCCAGCAACAGTAGGAAAAAAACTGCTTTGCTTGTTGTTAGGCGCCATTGTTCTCCTTTCACTGGTCCAAATTGAAATGTCCCAGTAACTATTGGACGATTGCCCCATGTGTAATGAAGAACCGTATGTGGGACCTGAGAGGACACGAACAAATGGGGGGATGTGGGATTATGAGTAAGACTTATGCATTTAGCCGGTGGCCTAGAATGGCGTCCTGCACTGTTTTGTCTCCGTGCTTATCTCCACCTGTAGTGCACAGCTGCACACTTACACCAGGGGACACTTTTCCCGCCTGAGCAGACCTAAATGTTTAATCACAGGAGCCCAGATTCTCCACAAAGATCAAATTCCTGCAACGACCAAAAGTTCTCTTTAGGTCTTCTTTTAGTTTGTTGTGCTATTTATTGTCTAATCACATGATGGTACAAATAATACTGTACTACCAGCACTTAAATGGAAAACAATACAGGGCCTTGACCACTTTCCTTCCCCGTCCTCCCGTCTGTGTGTGTAGCTACCAAGATGTGTGCCATTGTCCCAAACATGTCCAGTGCCTTGATGTCGATTTGGTTCAGTTCGTTTTGACAACATGTCCCGTGTTTTCTAGTTTTTAAAATGTTATTTTAAAGGATCAGTTCACTAGAATCGCAAAATAAGACGCTGTTACCATTATCACATTCTTTAGTTAGAGGAGCAAAAATGTCAAAGTGTCTCCAAATCAGTGATCAAAAGCTCCAGCAGAGCCACGAAATAGACCTTTAAGTACAATCATTAGTGCTCAAGAGAAAGAGAGAGGAAAAAAAAAAATTCTTGATAATCCACAGAGCTTAATGTGAACATTTTTGGAACAATAATTAGTTCAGCCAAATACATTTTTTAAATTTGCTGCAAAAATGCACTAGTTTGTCCGAATATATGAAGAGTTTTGTTATCTTTTGATGTTTGGAGCGACTTTCACACCAATGAGCTTATCGACAGAAACCAGAGTAATGAGAACATTTGACACTGTAAAACCTAAACTGCCGATGTGCGTCTGACTTTTGTAACTGTGGTGAACTGATTTATTATTATTTTTTAAAACATGCTGAGCATAATGTGAGCGCTTATGTTACATTACATGACAAAGTTTGAGAGGCTCTGCATGATTCGGATGCCGATGCTTATTTTCAGTTTCTCACACACACACACACACACACACAGTTTTCTGTCCTTTTGTAAAGTTGGCGATGTTCTATTTTGTTCTCGTTGAAAGAAACAAGGTAAAGACCAAAACCAACAATTTATCTTGACGCTTTCCACTTTGAATTCATTTGGTCCTAAGGGTAGAGAAATATTTAAAAGCAGGGTCGTACATGTGTAGTTGGCTATTGAGCAAAGGCTAAATTATTTCCCCAAATTGGGAACTCAAACATTCCTCAAACAAAAACTAATTAGTGCATTTGTTGAGGACTGGATGAATTCATATTTGTTGCTCCGGTGAGGAGTCTGTGCGTGTAGCATCTATTTTACAGTGGCTCTGTAGCACAGAAAAATATGACTTAACAGATTCATTTATCGATTTTGGTCTTTTCTCTGGATTTCATGTCAAATATGTAATGTCACCAACTGCATTCTTTAAATTTGGAAGTGTGTGTGTGTGTGTTAGCTTAGGTACTCGTACGAAGTGTAACCGGTTTTGTATATAACGACCTAAAGCTTTGGGGACTTTAAACATGGTTTAATACAAGATGTTTTTTTTATTTGCCCTAGTGTTTCAGAATTGATTAAAAGGGGTGTGTGTGTATAATAATGAATTTATTTTACCTATGAATTGATAAACCTGTTAGCTGCAGTTAAGAGTGAAATGCCTGATAAGCACATGTTAACAAGCACAGTCTTTTGCTGTAACCGTGTCCCTGCTGAGAGACTCAATCTGTCTGCCAGTATTATTGTTGTTCTACCAGATGATGAGCTTCACCAGTCCTGACAATCGCGATCGTCCTGTGTCTGATGATTTTCATACCAGTTCCTGATGCAGTACAACATGCTGAGGGCTGTTTGACAGCTACATTTGTTTTATACAAATTGAACAATTATAAAAATCTGTTTGCAGTTACTGTGGGTTTTTTATTATTATTTTTTTTCTATTTGAATCACGACCCGATGATGTGTGAGCTTGTTTTGCTTCAGGAGGTCATTTGTTTTCACAGCAACAAAGAACTAAGAAAAACGAGTCTCAAACTACATTTTTAAAAGGAGAGAAGGAGCTTACTCATAGAAGATTGTAGTCTGAAGAAAATTAGAGGCAGTTCACTGTTCAACTTATAAAATGGGCTAAAACTCTGTAAGTTGAGAAGACAGATGCGTTTGTGTGGCAGCATAATTAATGTTTACAACTTGACAAATGTTCAGAACACAGCAAAATAAATACACAGCAGCGGGAGAAATCACGTCATAGTTAAATGTGTATTGTAACACTCCATCGGACACACATTGATTTAAATCGAGCAATTGTGTTTAGTTAGCAAGAGCTGATCTTAGCTGTTCGCTGATTGTCGCTGAAGTTCAAATATCAGAGGGTCAATGAGAAGCCGCAGAGTTTTGGTATCATTTTAGTATGAATTGGCCCAAGTATGTGATGTTTGCATTAATGTGTCTAAAACAGGTGAAGTCACATCACCACTGGAAATGTAACAGCCACTGGACCCCCTTCCAAATTTACATTAATTGAAAATGCTAAGTTAATTTTTTTTAGCATCCCTCAATTATTCATTAGTTATTAGTTGGCAATAAAATATCCACTGATTAGCAATTCTAAACCAAAATTATTTAATTTTGTTTACTAAAAGCAGCAAATCTTCACATTTGTGATGCTCCAAACAAATATTTGCCATTTTGCTTAGTTTCTACACTGAATAATCAAAACTCAATTGTTGTCTTTGAAGCTTCTGCACCAACCAGGAGTAATATTTGATGACTCCAGCATTTCTAAAGGGTGTGTGGATGCAGCCCCCATATGAAGAAAAACAAACAAAAAACAGATGCAACTTTAAGAAATCTGTGTTAATGATCTTTTAATAGTTACATAATCTCTGTACATTTACAAACTTTAAATTACATTAATTAGCTTTTGGACCAAACTAACCACAGGAGTTTTGTAGCTGGTCCTTTTGAAACTGTGGAGTCATGGCACTAATAAAATAACAAATCCGCTGTGAATGGATCCACGAGAAGATAAATGATAACTCTGCAATGAGTCCCCAGTGATTAAAAAAAAAAAAAAAAACTGATTTCAGTGGTCTCATGAGTCCCAGAGTGACTCTGCTCCTATGGAATGATATTGTGCTGTGTCCCTGCCGAGCCTCAGTCTGCACAAACCCAGTCATACATACTGTCCAGGAAACAGATTTGTGTGCATAGAGACTCCAAGATGGAGCCCCCTGTGTGTTTCTGCTGTGTCTCGCTGCACCTGGACACACCCACACCGCTCAGCAGTTGATGCCCAGGCCTGTCCAGTGGTCAGGTACCATCAGGAAGTATTTGTCCATGGCCTCACAGAAACGAGCTCTGTACAGCTCCGGAGAAACAACAGTGGGCATTTTTCCTGGAGACAAAACAAGATTGATCAGGCCGTGCACACGTGGGAGGTAACTGAGTACTCAAGGTACTTGTACTCGACTGGAATATTTCTATTTACGTTACCTTTGTATCAAAATAACAGCTGTGAAATGCTCTTCTACCAGTTTTACTGCTGTGTAGCCTCCAACATTTGCTTTTTTAAATTGCTTCTAACTTACTTCATTAAAATGGTAAATTTTAGAACGTGCACTTCAAGTAGAGTAAACTTTTGAAAATGTTTAAATCTTCTGAGTAAATCACATTACTTATCACCCAACATAGATACCAATTTATCTAATATATGATAATCTGGGTAAACTGGCCACAGTCAGCGACTAGTTCACTCTCACTTTTGTTTTTCTGTGTTCTCTCACTTAAAAAGATTTTTTTTCCTCCCTCGATAGTACATCATAATTAAAACTGAGAATTCACCTGAAAAATATACAAACAAACAAACAATTTGCCGATTGTGGACTGAAATTATTTACCTTGACCTCCTAAGATTCCGGTGGATTTGACGACCATTTCCAGCTTCTTGTCCCAAGTAAATGTCCTGATATAATCTGCAGAACAACACGAGAAAAAAACATTAATTTAAAAACGACCACATGATCCTTCAGATGTTTCCATTGCTCCTCTCACCAATGATCCCGACTACGAGCTGATCGGTGGCATCGTCCCGCCCGACAAGCAACGAGTAGTCGATGATGAGGTGGCTGGAGAGAAAGTAGGCGTCGCTGTGTATGGCGGCTCGCAGGATAGCTTTGCAGTGCGAGCGGATGTACAGCGGGTTGTCATGGATCAGCTTCAGGAGGTTCTCGTCCAGCAAAACCACCTCACAGCTTTCCTTTCCCGAGTCAGTCTTCACATTACGGTTCCTCAAAGAACCCTTCAGGTCAAACACCTGTAGAGGAGATGCCACAGCTTAGGACAGTGTGAAGATCTGAGGATGTCGCAATATCAAATATTAAACTAGAACATGCGAAAACTGAGGTTAATGTGGCAAAAAGTGCTCGATGAAGATAACAGCCAAGTAAATTCAATATTTTAGACCTTTTACAGCCTTTAAAGTGTTTAAAATGGGCTAAACGTAATACAACATGGGAAACTATGTATTTCCTTATTAAACAGTGGCCAAGTCTAACCTGAGCCATCTTGCGTCCGTAGAAGAGATTTTCCATCACAAGCAGGTCCAGTTTCTTCTCTGTGTTGTTCTGAGAGTTCTTGTAACCGATTCGATAAACACCCAGGATCTTTGCCAGAGCAGTCGGCCTCTGTGGTGCAAAAATAGTTACTTATTTCTCCCCATGACCTGGAGAAAAAAAAAAAGTGTCCACACGCTCATCTCCTCTACAACCGTTTACATGTAGAAGAACTAGCTTTAATGCTTCTTAACTGATCTCTTCTCAGTAAACATCAAACACTAAGTTCTGATTCCCCCTTCACCTGATTTCTGATCACTACTTTAAACGCTGCTATATAAAAGAAAAAAAAAAAAAAAAACCATTTACTAGTAATAAACCTCAGATAGAAACACTGTCTTTAGGCTGCCTACTTTCTGCTGCACAGCTCCAGTGATGTAGGTGAAGTAGTGAGGTGCGAAGTCCAGGAAAGACTGGACCTCCAGCCTTGGCATCTGCTTCAAGATGAACCGGTCGTCTGACAGGACACATGAGAAGAATTACGTCACTAGGACGACACAGCAAACTCCTGATTATTAGTTTTACAAAAAAAATGCCAAAGCTAGTTTTGATTTGTCCATTTTCATTTATGAATTCGTGTATTTTTTCCCAGTGGGATAGTGAAGGAGGCATGAAGACCTGCAGTATTTAACAATGTGTCTCTTATGGGGTTTTCAAACCTGAAACTCATTTGCTCTGGTCAGAATAAGTGGACCAGTTTGTGAATTTGGGCTGTTTCCTTTCATACATTAAAAAAATCCAAACAAACCAACATGCATCACGTGAGAATAGCCCAGTAAAGACCATGTCCAGTAAAAGGGTGATATTGGTTCACACCCGAGTGTGATTGCTTTGTTCAGATCTGCCCATATAAACTGTGCCAGGGGGAAAACCAAACCAGAGATCGATCCATCCAACTGGACTAAAACAGGTAGGTTTGAAACGCCTTTAAAAACTCCTTCGATAACTCGCTGCATTCTATAATATATCTTGAAATAAGACAATACGATGTCTGAAAACCATTGTCTTGCATTCCACTCAATTAGCAAACTATGTTTTGTCTATAATATATGAGCATCTTCACAATCCTGTAAAACAGCAAAGAAAAATACAAACCTCCTTACAATAATGTTTAGGTTTTTTTTTTTTTTTCTTCTCGGTTTAACGCCAGTGTTCGAGGATCTCTGTATAAAAAAGGGATGGAGATATTTAGAACAACCTTCTGTAGCGTAGAAAACAGCTCCGGACTTCCCACCGCGAGCTTGCCAGTTGACGCAGTGAGACAGCGAGCGGATGAAGTCCTCCTCTGTGCTCTCCATGATGACCTCGCGCATCTTGTGAAACTCCTCGGCGTAGTAGATCCGGCAGTAAAACTTGGCATTGGCATCAGAGAACTCTGCGATTTCAACAACGGACAATGAAGAGGTTAGGAAAGCTTTTATTTCTCATCCTTGTCTGGGACAAAGTCAAGACCTTTTCCACATTTCTCTCAGCATTATTCTTTCATCCAGATAAAGCCTGATGACCCATAATGACTATTCACAATTCGTCAGCTTTTCAGTTTTTAATTTTCAATCTTGCTTTTTAATGAATCTTCACTGGGCTGGTAGTTTTTCTAAGAGCAGAAATGCCAAGTGTGTTCTTGTTAGAGGTTTCTCTAATTGTAGAAAATGAGCAAGCACTCACGTAGCTCAATGTGTGGATTCAAGGTCTGTTTCTTCTGTTTGTCTGCCAGTTCTGCATCCTCTGCACAAAACAGTGATGAAAGTGACCTTGAAGAAAACAATCGCAACTTAAACTGCTAGATGAGCAGCGGACACGAACACTTACTGAGGGGATCGGCTTCAACGCTGCTGCGGCTCTGCAGGGATGAAGCCGACTCACTGGGCCTGGCAGGGCTGCTCTTAGCGCGACTCTCCCCCCCACTGAGGAGAAAAAAAAGAATTTTTTTTAATAAAATGTGTTTGGTTTTTTTGACACCTTGCCACGTTTCCCTGCCTGATGACCAAATGAGTTTTTTTCCCACATTTCACTAGACCAACAAACATTTTTGACATAAATCTGCTGGAGGTTTAGCCAGAGTTCCCATTGGAGGCTTAGCGAAAGTTATTTGCCTCCTCCTCTAAAAAAATAAAATAAAATCTTCATGTAGACTGAGGCGTGGCAGGGACATGGCACAATATCATTCAGACTACAACTCAGCTCAACTCCTGCGTACCTGGTGACCATGGGCATCTCATCGCCTGCTCCATTTGACGCCTTGGACAGATCATCCAGTGCTGTCCTATACTCCTTACAGCTGGAAGTCAAACACATAACACAGCGTTTAAAAAAAAAAAAACATTTCTGAAGTTGACAATCTGAGCCAAGTCAGAGAGAGGGTGCAGGCAGTCACCTGAGAGCGAATGCTATAATGGAGCTCGGCTCTCTCTCACACACCGCGATGGGCACTCGCTCGTGTTCGTACATCAGGTAGTGCTTGTCTGGGTCACTGTTAACGCAGACCACACCACAGTCACAGACATGAAGCTTGTAGTGATTTGTGTGTACAATCTGTACTTTGTTCATATAAATTAAGAGTTATCAGTAAAGTTACAACGTGATAAACTGAATGGTTTAAAAAAAAAAAAATGCGTAAAATTGAATTAAGTAACAATATTTGATCACTTGCAAGTTTTATTTTAAAGGTCACTCTTTTCCATTAAGGTCCTATTTTTCCTCCAAACCCACACTCATTGCTGTTTGTACAATCTACGAGCATGTACACGGTTTATTTCTCTGAATTACCTTGAAGCACGAGTGGGTAAGGAATTTATAGTCGCACGATGCAAAGATCCGACGTTTGTTTTGTATTAATACGTTTTGAAAAAAACCAAGGGAATTTGAGGAGAGACTGTGCACCGTTATTTTAAGGCACAAAGAATGGAGCATAATATGAAAGCATAAACATATTATAGTGTTGTGCAGCGCTCTTCCCTCTAGAGCTGGTCTTACAAGGGCAAGGGGATGGGGTTGTAGCTGTTGCCAGGGAGGAAGTTGGCAAGGATTGCTTTCATGGTGGATTTCTCCTTCACCTGGCTGTCAGTGGAGCCCAGTAAATGTCCATCAAACACATCTGGAAACAAGCAAACACAGAATTTATACTGCAGAGGAAATATTAGAGATACAGTGTCTGTCTTTCATTAATAATAAAAAAAAAAAAAAAAAAAGAGGCCACTACCCACTTTAGCCCCAATAACAAACACATAGTAGAATTATCAGCTTTCAAACTGTTTTCACCTAAAAACTCAGAAATGATAACCTTGTGATTAAAGCATTAAATTGCAGAGGTGCTCATATTGTTAGGCCTCACTGGGGTATACAGCAGAGCAGAGTGTGTGAGCCTACCCTCTGGGGTGCTGACAGGGTCCTGCTCAGTGAGAGAAGGAACAGGTGTGATCGGTTCAGCTCCAGGGTCTCCTGGTGATGGCAGCAGGGAGGAGGAGGAGACCGACGGCATGGTGCTGAGGAGACGATCCTCTGTCAAAGAAAACAAAATCCTCAGCTACAGCCCAGGAACGAAGTGCGATTCAGTCACCGTAGGCCGGGACGCAGTTTACTTGTTGGACAACTAACTCACCCTTGTCTCCATTCTGTACCACAGGAGATGGGTTACGAGGGGAGGCATCAAGGGTGCTCTATTAAAAAGAGATAAGATAATCCTATCAGTGAATTAAACTTGAAGGCTTTCCACAGCAAAAATTATAATAATTATTATTCATTTAAAAAATAAAATCCAAATTTTACATTATATTGCACAGCAAATATGATGACAATGAATTTTATTTTCCTGAAAATATGATCTGTGTGTTGAGATTTTGTTTTGTTTCTTGATTACGGACATGAAACGGGTTCCTTGTGACCCACCTTGCTGTCTTCTGTGTTGGTCTGTCTGTGCCTGCCTGGGCTGGGAGGGACCGACAAACGCTTTCTGCCTTTCTCCTGCTGGAACAAGTCCTGAAGCCTGCGATGGCAGCAAACAACAAAGCAAGACTTAAAAGAAGGAAATGAAGAGCTTTTGTAATACATTAAAACATGAATTAAACAGTTTTAGAAAGACACAGCTTCTCTCTTACAGCTTAATTTCTGGTGAACTCTGTCTTTCACATGCAACATTGATAGTTTAAAGATTTAGTCAGACTTGTTTAAAGAGAAAAAGGGCATCAACCTGGGTTAGGGTCTCTCTTTTCAACCCATCAATCCATCTCCAAATTCCTTGAAATCTTTGTCCAAGTGAGAAGGACTGGTGCTGTTTTTTCTTAACATTACTGTTAAAAGTAATTTTGGGGTGGAAAAGCACTAAAAGCCGTGATTCTGACCTGCTGTTCCATGACTGTAACATCTCACACAGGCTCTGTTTCTTCATCACCAGTGACTCCAGAACAGCTTGCAGTTGCTGAGGAGAATCACCACAGGCCTGCAGTCGAGCTTGCAGCTTGTCAAAGCAGTTCCGCAGCTCGGCCTCTTCCATCTGCACACACAGAAACAGCAGTGTGAGCCTACAAATGAGCAAAGTACACGCAAATAGAGACACACTGGTGGGGAAGAGCCTACGTCTTTCTGAGCAAAGAGGTCCTCCATCTTTTCCTCTCGCGTCTTACTGAAGGTATCGGTCTTGAGGGAGGTGAGGCGGTCATCAATGGCCAAGTAAACCTGAGTCACTCTAAGATGACACCAGAGGGAAACAGTGTTGGTTGGATGACATGTGAAAGTAAACTGCAAAGTGAAGGTGCTCTAATCACTGCTGCATTAACATACTGCTTCATCTTCTTCTTTAAGCCGTGACTATTCTCAACCACACACAGACTAACAAAGGCATGAACTGAGAGCTGACCAACCTGAAAGAGGCCACAGAATTTTAACTTCTTAATTTTTTTTTTTACTTTCAGCACTGTTGGTTGTTGCCTAAAGTTCTCAGTTAGCAATATTGACTTTTTATCCTCCTGTATGAAGATATCAACAACTAGCTTTGTGAACTTATGATAAATAACCCAGAGCACATTAATGCAAAAGGGATTAGAACATTTGATGTTAATGCCTTTGTGGACTTTTCTTTAAACATGACTTTGTTTAGACTGGGACCAGCGAGTCAAAGTACATCATTCACTAGCGTCTTTGCTGTGTGTTTGGTTTGTACAAACGAATGTGGACTGATGAGGATTTACTTTTGAGAGAAGTCCTTCAGGTCGTGCTGCAGGTTGGTTTTGGAAGGTCCCAGGTTCCTGATGAGAATCTTGGGACGAGGAAGACAAATCTCTAACAGCCTTACTGGAGTGTAGCTTTAAAAAAAAAAAGAAAACTTTTGTTAATTAGTCATTTCCATTGTAAAAGCTTTGGGTTTTATTTTTATTGCCAAGTGTTTGTCATAATTTTTTGTCTCTTCTCATATGTAGAGTCACTTCACATATTTTCCTTTCTATTTGCTTTGACATTTCTTGTTTTGTTTTAACCGTGTGATGTAAAATTGTTACTTATTCTCAATTTTATGGGTGTGTGAACCAGACAAAGACCAGAAGGGAAAACTCAAGTCGAGACTAATTCTGGACAATTTTAAAACTGAAAAGTTACAATAAGTAAATAAATGTCTACACATTTCCACATCCATGAACATTTCTGTACCCATAAATGAATGAAGACCAAATAGGTGCTTTCTAAACAGAAATCATTGTTTTTCTTCAATATCTTTCACAATTTTATTACTGATTTTAACACCATCTGCTCCATCTTTTTGCTACAGATTAACTCGCTGGTGGGCAAATGAAGGACATAAGGACAAACTGAGCTGACATACCTGAAGGAGGCCACCATCTGGTTGTATGAGAAGTACTGGTGGTAGTCTTTGTGGATGGAGTGTCCACAGGGCTCGGCATTAGCCCGTCTAGTGTACTGATGGCCATAGAAGCGAAGCTCCAGGTATTTGGCAAAAGACATGGACCACGAGTCATTGGACAGAGGCACCACTGGTGTAACCTTAAAAAAAAAAAAAAAAAAAAAAAAACAAGGAACAGGGCAAGAAATTTCATTCAAAGTTCCATTAATGCAATGAAATTGAAACCTGCAAATGTTTGTTTATGATTATTACAATTTCACTGACCTGTTTGCAAACGCGACACCAGGAGTAGTTGAGAATCGTGTGCTGATAGCCAGGCACAGGGGAGTCCAGCTCCTTCAGCACAATCTGCACACAGCCGTTGCCGTGCACAAACCGACGGATGTGGTGCACCATGGGAGTCTCACAGAACATGCTGGGGCACTGGTAGGACGGCCTGTAGACAACAAACGGTACACGCAACCTTACAATCCTGAGACACTTACTTTGGGTCGAGCAATTCTCTCTTTTTCTAGCCACACATTTACATGTTGTACTTACTGTGTGAAGGTCTGTTAACATTACACGTCTGTCCCTAAAAAAATGAATTTGAAATGCACTACCATCGCCTTACCTAAAGCAGTATCTTTCCAAGAACACGCCAAGAGAGAGGTCATTCTTGCCATAGAACTCCATTGTGACAATCCTGGAAAGAGAGAAGTTGGTGAGTGAAAACGAGAAACGAGGTAAAAGATTGATTTCGTTGTTGAACTCTAAACAGATTACCACGGGCTGACGCAGGGGTTGGGTGCATTGTTGGACTGAGCTGACGAACTGCTGAAGAGTACACACAGTCTCTGATGGTTGACAGGGTTCAGACAGTCCAGCTGAAGACACGAACAACAAACGAGATAAAGGCCACAGAGACCAGTGTGTGCGCTCACATCCTGTCACCTACAGTTTGTAAATGTTCGAACTACGTGCCGCTCACCTTGGGAGACAAACTCAAATCATTCTGTTTACTTGGCTTCTCCTCTTCGCTGTCACTCTTCACTGGTTGTTTGACCGGTGCCTCCCCCATCCTGCTCTGGCCACTGACGGGAGCTGCCGTACCTGCAGTGCTGAAGGGGTCTGTGGCTTCCCTCTGCCTTATGCGGCCCCCCTTTGCTCTGTAGTCTGCCAACATCTTGGCCAGATCCTGGCTGCTGCTCAGCTGCTCCACAATGCGGGTGCCGGTAAGACTGTGGCAGGGAAGGACACAGAGAGCCTTTGTGGCCCACTGCCGTTAGGCTGGCCTCCAACCAGGGAGGAGGGGGCCGAGTCTTTAAGAAGCTGGCGTTTTCTGCGGCTGTCCAGCTTCTTAAACTCCTTGTTTAGGAGTAGAGAGAGGTAGACCTGTGGGACAGGAAAAAACTGAAATAATAAAAGAAATCTAGGAAACATAACTTTTTCATTTTCAGCCTTACAAAGATTAGGATTTTGTACTTTTTTCAGTTTTAAAATAATTGACGTAAAATTGTAAATTTTTTACATCTGCTGGGTCAGACAAAACCAAACATTTGTCATCACCATGAACCTTGTTAACCTTTTGAATTAAAATTCAAGTTTTGCTACAGCTTGTTTGGCTAGTGTAAAGTAAACCGATGATTCGAAGAACAGTAACTAAGCTCCGTACCTGCTCAGGGAAGTAATCCCTGCTGGGACAGTGCATGCCCGCAGACGTGAGAAGGAATGGTTCTTTAAATGTGATGAAAGGAGAAATGCACAGGATGATGTCCTTAAGCTCCTGCTTGAAGACCGCAGAGATGGTTTTCAGACGGTCTTCAGATGAGGTCACCTGCTCGGCCACAAACATCCCTGTGTCGTCCTGCAGCGGGTCTCGAAACAACCTGGTCGTAGGCGTCTCGGAACTTTCCCTGTCCTCCATACAAACCGACTCCCCCTTCACTAGGCCTCCTTCTCCCCCCGTCTCCTCCTCAGACCCCCCAATGACGGTATCTGAGTGTGTCATCTCCTGGTCTTCCTCAATGAGGTATGGTGGAGAAAAATGTGGTGCAGGTAGAGTGGAAAATGCAGAGGATGTCATTGTCCCCGTGTTTGCAGCCACCTCCTGGATGGAGGAAGTGGATTTGGGGTTCAGTTTCTCTTGAAAACTGTCCGTCTCTCCATTTTCAAAAGAAAACTCTGAGGGGAGCCTGTCCTCCTCGGACTGCCCTCCCAGTGCAGAGTCTTCCGTCCCTGTGATTGTCTCCTTCCCTCTCCTTTCTCCACTGGCCTCCTCCAGCACAGGGGCGCCTTCCAGCAGGCAGGGAAATGGGGTGCTCTGAGGCAAACTGGGAGGCATGGCAAACTCATCCATGAGGAAAGAGATCTCCAGCTGGGAGTGGTAGGCTACACACATCATCAGCAAAATGATCTCTTTCACTCGGGACAACTCGTACTCTGAGGCACCACGCAGCTTGATGGAGCAACCAAGGTGAGGAAGACAACCTTCGAACAACATCAGAGTCTTCACCTCATCTGAAAGGACAGACAAAAAAAAAAAAAAAAAAAAGGTCTAAAAAAGGTCTCGCAATAGATGTCACTCATGAGTGTAGAGTGAAAGTACTTACTGTTGGCCAGGGTGAATGGCTGCATGTAGAACTTGTGGCAAGTCCCAAGACGAGGTTTTGTGAGTAGCTGGTCCATTGACATTACCAAGTCTCCCTGGGTCATATGACTCACCCGATCCAAGACTTGCTAAATTGAAAAAGGAATATAAAACAATTCACTTTAAACAACAGACAATGTTGCACAAAGCAGAAAGAACAACTAAACACGTGTGAACAGACAAATTAGTAGTCATCACATTTTATCTAAATGTACTGTTGTTGATAAGATGTTCAGCACTCAACTGGTCTGTGCTGTAGACAGAGTTTCAATTGGGCAGGGCCCAGATGTTAACTTGCTTCCTTGCTCTGATCAGATTGATCACATGCTCCATGGAGCTGTGACTTGTTTTGAGAGCATTTCAGTTACTCTTTAGTGAAATGTTAATAAATACTGTGATGAAGGACTTAATTTGTTAAAATGTGTAACAAGTTGCTTGGAGTGCATACTAATCTACTCTATGCTTGCACTAAAAGTATGTTCCGTTCTTGTGTAGTGTGTTTAAATATAATATTCCTTTTTGCATTTGAAGAATACGGTGTTATAGGAGTTTGACAGGGTTTTACAAAGCTATAATAAAAAACAGCCGCTGACAGTACGAGCATGACTGACCGGTTTGACGTTAATGACCAGTGTGATGCCGTGCTCCAACAGCAGGTCCTGAGCAATGCGCGACACAGTCTTCTCCACTAACACCAGGTTTGGACGGACGTCTACTATTCGCTGAACATAGTTCTTCAAAAACTCTCGTTCCTGGGGAAAGGAAAAGCAAAATCGTTGTAGGTTCACGTCACAGTGAATTTTTTCTTTTTTTCCCACTTTTCTGTGACAAATGCAGGCAGTGGCTTACTGACCTGAAGCACGATGGGGTCGATGCAGGTGAACTTTGTCTCCTCCCTGTACAGATACTCTATGGAGCACTTCAGCAGCAGGATTTTGGGATTCTTGATGTAGGGGTTCATCTGATTATAGACAAACAAGACAGACAAGTATTATAACCGTTAACTATAAAGTATACGAGACAATGTTGATATTTAAGAAACTTATTTTTATATCTGAAAGTTAAAATACATTTACATATATTACATAAGGGTCTTTGGAAAAGAGGTTACTTTGTTTCTGAAATTTCATGAATGATTATTCATATTAGATAAAATACTCTTCAAACTCTAGTTGAGAGGCTTCTCTAGGGATTCAGAAATCCAAAAGCTTATAACGCCATAAAAATTGTACATTTTTGTGCACATTAGAAAGTCACTCTACCTTCTTGTGGGCAATGTTTTTGGTGCACACAAAGCCATTCACCACTGCGGAGTCGAATTTTCTTCCTCCAGGAATCTACACCACAAAGAGAGATTACGTTTGACCTCTACAACCACCTGAAGCCAACAGTTTTTCCCACGCACAATTAAATGAACAGTGTATCGTCCAAAGAGCGACTAAACTAATGTGTCAAGAGTCTGACCTTCTTGATGTGGACCAGCTGACGGATGTCCATGTCATCATCGCAGTTGCGAACATCGGGCCGTACTGTCTGGACCACCTGTTGAACCACAGGGACAATGATATCCCTCCAAGATAGAGACAGCGACTCACTGTAGAGCAGCTGCTGCAGCAGCGCCATCATGTGGCTGTGGTTGGCAGAGCTGAGGGACGGAGATGTTGGACAAGTGGAATAAGTGAAGTGAATTGACAAGTGAACAAGTTGAAGAGTGTTAAAAGGTGGTCATAATATTTTGACTCATCAGTGAGACTGTATATACAATCATACTGGACCCAGACATGATGTTATTTCCACTCACAGCAGCCTCTCCATAGCCGCCTTCTCTCCGTTTTCTTCCCTGAGCTGGTCCAGTGAGCTGTGGTGCCAACCCAATGGAGTAAACAACATTTCTTTGAACTTTTCCTCCACACGACGGTTGAACAGAGACTCTGCAGCAACATCAAGTAATGAAGCGGGTTTGCTTAACACAATAGGCAACTCAATATGTTGTCTGAATAAATGAACACAGAACTGAACAGCTCCTACCCTTGATGAAGGCATCACTTATGACAATGTTCTGTCCTCCATCCTCAGACACAAGAAATTCAGCTAAAAAGAGGAGACACATCAGTATGTTAGATACAAAGATCAGTGTTGCACCTAAACCAGCGTAAGGACATTTTTTCCTTTGTAACTGGCTGCTGCTTGAACGGACATAATATGCAAGTTTTGTAGAACTTTAACCGTAAAGTAAAGTAATGAATTTTTACTTGTTAATTCATTAGCTTCATTAAGTCACTACCATCAGTACCATGTGTCCACTCAGAGGTTAATTAGAGCATTAAAATCCAAACATTTGTACAGCAAGTTATGAGTACTTAAAATGTGAAATTAATTTGTGATGACCGTGATTAACTACAGACATTTTGATTGAATACATTCAGCCCTAATGTGTTAATTATTATTTAACCCTTTCCCAGCAGCTCCGGCATCAAACTGCAGCGCATACATAGATTTATTAGAACAATACATATTAGTAAAACACTGGCAAGAGCCATAACTACAAGAGTACTTTACTTTGACAATTTAACTATATTTTGTATATAATCCATCCATGCATCCCTCCATTAACTATATCACCAATCCAACACTTTTACCCAAGTGCTATTTTGTGTGAAGGTGGTTCATTGGCATAAAGAACCTGACTACGTCTTTCACCAACAAAATTCAATTATAATAAACCATTATTTTCCTTTAGATGGTCCTGTTGACCTGTGTCATAATTTACTTCACTAGTCAGGCAAAGCCACAGGTCAGGTCAACAAATGTATGAGTACTGACCTGCAGAATGACCTAATTGTCAAATTGTGTGTTATTTGAAAGGGACTTATTGCGTTTACCTTTCTGCTCACCAGCAGGGGGCACATGTGGATATTTGGACTGTTTCTTGATGTGGAAGTTCACATTGTTTTGTTCCATGTTGAGGTTGATGGAGGAAGCTGAGTCACTATCCATCACTGACTGGAAACTACTGACGGATGTCCTCTTGCTTGGGCTGGCAGAGTCTGGACACAGAGAGAGGTCAGTGAGCTGCGGCTAAGATTCTATTCAGAGAAAGTAAACCAAAGCCACCGAAAGGCAGTTTTCCCAATTATCCAAGGAAACCCAGTAAAATAAAAGTTGTATCAATGCAATAAATTTGAGACACATACTGGATGTGGTATATTCACTCTCATCTGCGAGCTGCTCTGTGTCACTGTCATCAACCTTGATGTCTTTGAACCAAGATGGCTCTGAATGTCCCTCCAGTGAGTTGATACTATCACTGTCTGGAGATGGCGTTTCAGAGAACTCTGTGCTCTAGAGACCAGACCGTGAGACATCACCATGAGCCCAAACACATTACTGAGATAGTCATAGCTGTTAGTTTTACTGTTTTGTTTTCTTCCCCCAACAGAAACTCATAGCTGTTTATGATGCGTCCTCTTGTATAATGAAAATACCAGGCTGAATAAACAATATCAACACGTGACATTTCCAAGCGTGCTGTGGCAAATGATTAAATCTTTATATCCATTTAATCTCTCTGCCATTGTGTGTAGTGTTTACTCATCAGCCTTATCCTTACCTGGAGGGGGCGGTAGAGAGCATACTCATCCCTGAACAGCTGGTCGTGGTGAGTGACACAGTCCAACCACCGACCATCCACTAATGCCTGGCCTATGGCGATAGCCTGAGCCCTGCAACACAAGATAAAGATGAGAAAACCAGAGACGTCCCCAACACCCAGCATATCTAAATTAGGCCATGTTATAAGACCCTACAACCCTGAACAGGTCATGTGGGTACACATGTTGGCATGGATGTTTTTAGAAGCATTTTAGGATATTCAGACACAGTTTAACATTTAGGGAGATGGGCTTTTTGGCCTTCTTACTTTGTTGCAGCAAGAAGAGTAATACCATTCTCAGATCTGTACAGCAAGACATCTCACAAAATGCCAAACTAGTCCACCCAAAGATCATCATAGAAAATAGAAAAACATCTATCCCGTAACATTACCTGGTGGAGATGGTTCCATTCCTCAGCAGCCAGTTGACAAGCTCCTTTCCCACAATGCAGTTTGGGTAGGTCCTCAGCCAGTACCTGTGGTCCTGGAACTCCATGCCGGTGTTGTTGTGGCAGATTTTCTTCCACAATTCTTTTAACTGGGAGGAGTCCTGCAACAAATATTGCATTAAGCAAAGCATAATTTATACACACAACAAGCTTATATTTTATTCAAAAGGAAATGAAAAAGAACTGAAACTGAAAGAATAAAGCAGCTACCAGTAGGATCTTCCTCTCCTCGTCACTGTGATCGAGCTTGGTGCCTCCTTTGCTGCATGACATGGCTCGACTGGTTGGCGGGCTGACTGAGCTGTCATAGGAAGGTACCATGGAGGATCCAGAGCGATCCAGAGACAAGTTGGTCACACTGGCCGACCTGTGGTGAAGACAAGCAGGCTCCACTGGCAACATTGACTTGACTTGACACTACTGACTCATGCAGTAACTCTGTGTACTCTACAAGCAAACCAAAAGGAAAGACTGACCTCTTCCTAGCAGGAGATTTGCCCACGTCTTCTGGTAGTGTTGTCAATCTGGAAGGGAGGCCACTGTTCTGAGGCTCCTGGAGAATCATACTAACGAGCACACAAACACAGAGACTATGATTTATACCTTTACTGTAGAGATCTTCCCACTTCCTCTTTATAAAAGATATGGTTAGTGAATGTGAGTGCAGAAACTATTTCCGTATAGAGCAAGAAATCATTAACCTTTAGTTACAGACATTTAAAGCTCAGACAAGTGAATAAAACAAACACCAAGACTCACTTCTTTCTCATCCCAATGGGAGATTTTCTATGCCAAGAGAAAGACAGATGAAAACAGAAGAGAGCTTCATTGAGGAAGATTGGTAGAGAAAATAGGAAGCGAGCACAACAGCAGTAAAATAAGATTGCAGCTATGAAAACCATGTATTTTTGGACAAGCCTTTAAATGAAAAAGCTTGTATATACCCTTTAAAATGTACTTCCTCTGTTCTGTGTATGACAAAAGAAAAGTTAGTTAACAATTACTTAAAATGCAACAGAGAGAAGGATTAGGCCAGCCTTTCATAAAACAGATGCAACATAATTTCCTCTTTTTAGTAACAATTTAATTAAATAATTATAGTTTCCCAAACAGCATTACTATCCTTTAAGATCACATGCTGGAAAGTTCACTCAGTGAGTCATATGTGTTTGCACTTAATGAGTCATGAGCTACAGGCTTAGCATAAACTTCTTTGGATGACAAAGAACTAGTCATGATATATACAGGAATTATTTAACATGCACCGAGGGCAGTACATGGAAAGATGAATTAAACATGAAAATGAAGTAAAATGAAGATGAAGAGCGAGCACAGATGAAAATAGAGACAACACTAGAGCAGTTTGAGTCCATCATAAGAAAAGAACCAGTGCATGCACTAATAAAAGAGAACAAATCAGGCAAGGATGTGTAAAAAAAAAAAAAAAAAAAGGTGCAGTGCTGTGCAAAGGGTTTAGGAACTTCTGATGTAATCCAGCAAACATCTCAAACTCATTCTGCAGCACGGTGACAAGCCCAAACCATCTTCAGCAGCAGAAAGAACTAGGAGCCCTAAAACAGATTATATGCCCCTCGATCCCACAGACCTCTGAACTGAACATCGCGACATCAGTCCAGGATCACATAAAAAAACCATTAGACACTGAGACACACTTAATGCAGGAATATGGGAAGATCTCAAACATGCTGCAACAGCCTGCGTTTCCTATAAAAATGTTTAATTGTAATTGAACATTTCTTTGGTGGAAGACGTAGTCAGGTTCTTTTAGAGAGGACACAAAAGACTGATTTTAGATTTTTTTTCCCTTTACTGCACTTGAAGTTAAATGATAAAAATATATAAATATATATATAATTTTTATGAAATCTAAAATGTAATTTCAGTGCCTAAAACAATTTCAGTGCCTAAAACAAACTAAAAGTTTTCGTGGAAACACAGGTGTGGTGGAATGAGGCATGAATTCAAAGCTGACACTGAAGACATCAAGCATCGTTTGGTTAGTTTTTGTTTGCAATTTGTTAAAATCAAACGTAAGACTGGTTCTAATCATATTTAATCTAAATATAATTAGATTAATTAATTTGTTAATTTCTATCTGTGCTGGAAAACCTAAAGAAAAGATCAAAATTCTACCACAACTTCCATTATATTATCTCACAGTGTTTATGTTTAACACTGTATGCATTATGTGTGTGTGTGTGTGTGTGTGTTCACCTCTGCCAAGTTAGGTCTTCCTCCAGGAAGATGTTCCTGCTGGCCTTACGCCCACCCACCGGTGTCCGAGGTTCGCTGGGCTCCAACACACACACAGAGCAGGGAGAGTCAGACAAAGCGCTAAGGTCCTCTCCGATGGACCCAGAGTCAGCAGAGTGAGCATAATTTAGTGCTAGTTTACGACAGTACGTACAGGCTCGAAGGTCCCCTGGATATGGACAGAAGAAGTCCAACAGAGAACAAGGAAAAGACAGAAAATGACAACTGAGAGATAAATAAAAACAAAAACAAGGGACTTAAATTGTGTTTTCACAGTGTAAGGAAATCAGTCATTTAGATTACTTGGTTATGAATGTATCATAAGTGTTTCACTTACCTGTGTAGCCCATGAACTTTCCAGGGATTTCCTGATTGCAGCAGCGGCTGCAGAAGATCTGTCCACATAATCTGCAGTGGTGTCGGCGGCGGAAGGTGGTGAACTTCTCGTTGCAGTCATAACACTCCTTACACTGGCTATCAGGCATCCAGTACTGCTTTAGATCACTGTCCTGAAGAGTGACAACAACCATAGCACACTGCTTTCATATACAGAGAGCTACATGCATGGATTCACCTATGCGCAGAGACCAACACAAGCAAGACGGTGGCTAAAGTAAAATATGTTAACTGTCTAAATACTTCATTGTCTGGAATGTGTGCAGTACTTTCAAGACATAGCATCAAGATGAAATGTAGAAATGTAATGTAACACAAGTGTCTGTAAATACCTGGCTCCTTCCCTCCATGATCTCCTTCAGTCTCTTCAGTGCAGTGCGAAGTTGCACAGCCGTGCGAGGGTCATGATTACTAAGAGATGCATCTGATTTTCTGCTGCCATCTACAATCACACATACACACACACACACACACACACACACACACACACACACACAGAGAGATCACAAATTAACAAAGTAACTTTGTTGCACTATAACTGCTTTCAGGCTGCATTGTCAAATATGCTATTTTTAAAAAAAAAAGTAGGATTCATTAAAATGGATTTAAACAGCTAAACTTTGACAATGCATCCAAAACAAACACTAATGAAATACCTTTCTTAAAAAGTGAGTGAGAAAAAAAAGAAACTTGATGCAATAAAAAAAATAAATAAATAAAAAAAACTGGCTGAGAAAAAAAAAAAACAACCTGTTGACTATAGATGGTTAGCTTTAACATTATTCATAACAAACATTACAATCATTAGTACCCGATTAGAAAACATTATAGCAAACCAAGGGCTACAAAGCGCTTTATTGAAGAATGCAAATATCAAAACACACATGCACGCAGCACACAACACACTTTGTGTATGGCCATTATCTCAGGCCGAGTTGTTACAGTCAAGCTAAAAGCGTCTTAAGTAAAACCACACAGTGCAAAGACCCCTCACCTGGCCAATCCACTGTAATCATAAAAGACATGAGAACGGAAGTTACAGTCGGCACATGCAATCATTTTTTCAAAGATATTTTTTTTCCCCCCCCCAAACATCTGTTGATTGCATTGGTACATATCTATTAAAATAAAAAAGCAACTTAAACAAGAACTTGCTTGATACTTCCCTCTCCCTGCCCCCTATACTCTTCAGCCCTCTGCAGGAATTATGGAAATCCTCTAATTGGTCACAAGCGCAAATCTCGTTTAAAGACTTTTAGAAGTGAATATTTCTGAACTGCTGGCAGGCATAGGAAATTATATAAAAGCGTTTTATCATATAAAACTGTCACAGAATAATTTTGTTGGAAAGTTCATCGCAAACATTTTTTACTGTGTGCAGGTTTTTTTTTTTTTTCTTTTATTACCAGAGGCAGTGGAAGTCCGTCTGAGGTGTTCAGGATGCGGTTTCCTGTGCGTCCTCGATCCATGGAGGGAGTGGGAAGGACTGGGAGACCAGCTGCGTGTCTCTGACTGAGGAGAAGCCGATGGCACGTCGGACTTCTCTAAAACGGTCGAGGGAGGCCGTCCCTCCTCTACACACACATAAATAGGAAAAAAAGAAAGAAAAGAAAAAGGAAGTGACTTTTTAAGTCTAGAACATTTAAAGTTAACATGGTGCACATTTACTCTATTACAGTTAATGTATGGATTTATTTACTGTATAGAAGCTGAAAACAACTACTTGCATGTTTGCTTTTATTTTGGATAATTTCTCATTTCCTTACATTTAATATGTAGGTGATCTGCATTTTTTTTTACTCCACATTGTCTCCAGCATGAATTATGTTGAGGAAGACAAAAAAAGAAAAATCAGACCATAGCTTTTTTGAATGTTGTCACCTACACTGAGTATACCGTTCCACTCGTCAGTGGACATTTGTCATTCCAGTTGAGTTTCTGGTTATTTGCGATGTACAGTAGTGATCAGAGGTTTATATACACACCATGGCTAAATGCAAATTAACATTTCACTTTATTTTAATGACATGAAACATCAAAAACAGGATTGTAGCTGAACAGGATAGGTGGTTAAGATAATGGATGAATTTTAGAGTTTATTTGCAGCTCGTATTCATTTTATCACACTGTCAGGGTCAAAAACCAAGTTGCTATTTGTTAGTTTTTCGGAATTGCTTTTAATTGAGTAAGTTGAACACTTTCCACAATTTTCAAATAGCTCTGCAGGAACTAAACAACAGAGACAAAATAAACAATTTGAAGTCAGCTAGAAAAAATAATTACAATTTTTAAAAATTCTATTTGGCTTCATTCCAAGGGGTTTTAGACAAATTTAAAAATGACATACAATTAATAGTTCATGTGCGTTCTAAAATATTTTGAACTATTCAGTGAGGGATTTACAACACTCAAACTCAAGCTGTGATGAGAGTAGAAGACTTTAGCAGAACTGTAAACAGTTGAGTCATGTGGCACTGATTCAGGCAATTTTCATCACATGATCTCACAAGATCGTGGTAAATGCCTTTACTTGTGTAAACTGTTGCAAAAATAAAGGCAAAACTAAAAAGAGCTTCAAACACATTGAAGTTTGATGCTTTGATGTTTGTCTTTTAGATTAACAGTCATGCCTGTATTTGAACAGCGACAGTTTTTCTCATTCTGGCTCCGTATTACAAGGGATTCGAAATCCACCCACAAAGATGTGCTCAGAGTGAACTAAAGCTTTGCTTTTGTATGAGCCAACCAGGGTTTCCTCTGTTTTTTTTGGAAGGAGCAGACGTGGACCCCGAGAGAGTAGTAACTGGAGCAAAGGAACTGATTACAAGGTAGTGGGGACCACAACAAGGTAGAAGTGAAAGGTTCAGTGTGTAGCCAATTAGGCACACAGTTTCTTACTTCTGGTTCTGTGGGGTTAGTCATACTTTGTCGTGAACGTTTTTGTGAGATTACTGTTCTTAAACTTGTATGTACCATTAGTCCGTTATCGGCTAAGTTGAGAGACAAATACGATAAATGTTAAATGTTCGTCATACAGCAATCTCCGAGTGAAAAACTTGTTGGGCCATCAGATACGAGTAAGATCATCTCTACAACTTTGAAGGGCTGAAAACAGCCATTTGTAACCCTCAGTTTTAGATGTAAAAAGTTGTGGCCAGTCGTGTTGTTAATTGTCAATATAAAGTCCAAAGAGTTGCCACTTCCTTTGGAGAAAGCTGTCATTAGGCTTAAAAACCAAAACAAATTCATCAGAAGAAGAACATTGTACAAAAACCATGTATCAATTATTTGGTACATTCCCAAAAAGAAACATCACACTGGTGTAGCTGAAAAAGAGCAAAAGGCTGGAGAACAACTGTGGTGGATGATGGAATAACTGTTTCCATTATGAATAAAAACCCCTTTACAATAGTTGATCAGATTCAAAACACCCCCCTTTGTGACAAATCCAACAAATCAAGAGAACACTTTACTAGTGATGTAGGTTTAAAAACCAGAAAGACCAGTTTACAGTTTCACAAAAAACACAAGTTTTGGACCAATATTCTATGGACAGATGATTCCAAGATCAACTTGAAAAACTAGAAAAATAGGAAAACAAGGAGAAGGGAGGGAAACCCTACCATCTGATTTGTGAACAATGACGGAAGGATGTGGCTGCCAAGAGAAGTTGATGCTTATATTTTCTGTACTGATGAGTTGACTACTGACAAAGGCAGCAGAATGAATTTCTAAGTGTTCAGACCTTCACCCTTTGCTCAGATACAGACAGGTGTTCCTCACACTTCTAAGTTTTATCAATATTAATATAATTACTAACAGGTAATAGGTGATTTGGTGTATGTCTATCTCTTGCTCTATATCTCAAAGCCATTTATTGTTAGATTATTTTATTTATTTTGTCCTTTCAACCTATCCCATGAGTTCAGGGTCGCCACAGCGGATCATTTGTCTGCATGTTGATTTGGCACAATCTTTACGCCGGAGTCCCTTCCTGACACAACCCTCCCCAATTTCTACTGGGCTTTGGACCGGTACTGCACAGCTGGGGATGGGGGTGGGCTGTTGGGGGGTTCAGCATCTTAGCCAGGGACACTTCCACATGTGGTTGGGAAGAACGGGGAACGAACCTCCAACCCTATGGTTGGTAGGCGGCCACTCTACCAACTGAGCCACTGCCACCCGCCCTTTATTATTAGATCATTTGAATTACGGTTCAAAACATCACCTTCACACATAAAATAATTTGACTCTGTGGAGCTTTATTAAAATATAACCTTAAATAATTAATTGAATCTAGATGGGTGTGTAGACATGAGTTCCTGACCTTTGTTGTTGAAGCGAAACAGGTTGACAAACGAGCTGTATGCAGAGCGAAGAGGAGGCTCATCTTGCTCTGGAGTCAGAGGTTTGAAGTGGGTCAGGTGGGAGGGGCTGGTGGGTGAGATTATAGGGGGCTCGAAGCTCCAGTCCGTTGAGGATGAGGGTGAGGACTTGTCATCAGCAGCCATGTCACTCATACTCCTGCTAGAGAGGTAAAGAATGTACCAAACAGCTATATGTGATCATCAACTTTCCATAAACTGTGTAAACACTCAAATCAAATTGTGACAGGGTCACTGAGCTTGTTTTGCAGAGCAGCACCAATCACAGGTCAGTTGCAAGAACGGCTTTTTACATCCGAAATTAAATCTATTATGGGACTCAATATCACCAAGTTCTGTATTTTCACTTTCTCCGTTTCACACAATCACCATGAACTTTCATTCACCCTCATAAAACCGCAGGATCTACTTGTTACTGTAGCTGATCGGAAACAACATAAGCTATTTTGACAATCCATCCATCCATCCAATAAAAAAATTCACATTATGTTGTGAAACGTGAAAATTTGCTGTTGCGTCGTAAAAACAACAACAACAACAACAACAACATCTATACAGCATGTTTAAAGATGCTCACTTTTCTCCAGAATTTGCCCACGAATAATCATGCTTTTACGTTTTTATTTTTCAAAGCACTTCTGTGATAATGGTCCCTGGGTACAACTGAAAAAAGAACAGCTAATAGCTTTTTCAGCATACATTTAATGGTTGCAATTTGAAAAAAAAAAAAAGTGTATAAATCGCCTGATTAAGCCCCCACAAAGTAATATCATTCGGAATGACAAAAGACATAATTAGTAACACTTTATGTTGACCGGAAAATTTTGAATTTTAGTTTTTATAATTCAAGGTTGCAAATTGCATAATCAATGATGCACTTTAGTTTCACTTTAATACCACAACTAATGAGGAAGTCAAGATTTACATGGCACATTTTTAAAAATGTTAACTATTATAATTATTAATAATATAATATCAATACAAAAATATATAATAGCAACTTACCTAGTACATGTTAGCAAATCTTTAAATAAGTTTCGGCTCCTATTATTAGAAAGGAAACTGAGAATTTGAAATGTTTCTCTGTGATTGTGAATTTCCGTTTTCCCTGTGCCCTCAGCATTTAACACTGTCCGACGCAAAAAAAAAATTTTTTTTCATAACACACTGCTACTATAATCAAAATTTCTAATATATAATGTTTAATCTGGATTTGACCACAATTTGTAAAACAAATTAACTCGTGAGATGAATAGATGGTTAATATACTGTAAACTACAAACGCTACTTAAAACGACATTTCGTAGTGATTGGCTGTGTTTAAAGAGCGAGATTTGCTTGAAAACTCCTTAAGAAAAAAAATAAAAATCACCGTTACACTCACCCTTTGAAGAAAGCAACAGACTTTGAGTGAGCAATACATGCCATTTTAGATCATGTGTGTAGGGAGAAGCATAAGCAATACTATCACATTCTCCACTTCGTCATGTGATCACAACAGGCCGGAGCTTGACGACTGACAGCAAAGGAGGAAGGATCAAACCTCCCATCTTATCACACGGGATGATGTTAACATCCCTCGGATGCGCCACCAATCTGCAGAGAGATGCTCAAGAAAATACCCCTCGACATCATTTAACTAGTCGATGTTGGAGTAACTAGTTAAGCTATAGCAACGACGCTGAAGTTGGCCTCCAATTCGGCAGCTAGGGAGAAAGTTAACGGGGAAACTTCAAATGACAACATCGAGCGACTGTTTTTATGCTTTAACCAACATATTTATCTAAAATGTCTTGGACGTCTTTGGTAATAACGTAATGCTAATTAAAGCCCACTTTCACAATCGTGACACCTGTATGAAAACAAAGAAATTGTAAATGTAACACTTTCCCCGATGTTGACCAGAGAAGACCAGATTTACACCTATTAAAAATTTGTCAAACTCATTAACAAAATGTACAATGTCTCGTTAAGTCAGATTTGACAGGTCTAACAATGGCAGCGGCTAACGTTAACTTGACGGACGGATCATAAGCTAGCTTACGAATGGGAAGCTAACTTCAGCATTTTGCCTGTTCACCTAGCTAATTTAATTGTTTAATTAAACTAATAGGTCAGTCTTTTTGCCGTGCATGTTATTTGCCAAATGATGCCATGTACTCGAGCGTTATGGTTGCAGTAATTACATGAGCCAAAAAAAATAGTTTTGCTAACGTTAAGCTACTTGGCGTTAACGCTAATTGCCCCGTAGCACCCAGCGTCCCAGCAGCCTTTAACCAATATAGCTAATGTTAGCCTGCTATGCTAACTAGCCGGTTGCAGCAACAACCTTTTTTTTGAACAGGTGACACATGAAATACGACTGAACTGTCGTGACAGCTAAAAATGCGGTTTACCCCTTCAATATACGAATTCGTCATCACCGTGTGAAGCACTCCGACGTTGCAGACATCTGTAAAACATCTGAAAACAGCCGAGTCCCGTGCCGACAAACAGCCCTGACGAATCGAAGCCGGTCTGAATTTAACCGTAGTGGTGGAGGGAAAAGGCAGTAGAGTTCAGAAACATCGATTAAACCAGGAAGCCATCTATCTGTGATGTAAATAATAACGTTCAGTGTCATTGAGGTACTGCTTGATCATTTCCATTTTATGTTGCTTTAATAAACCCCAACATTCATTAGACACAGGCACAGGACTCATATGTGTGTCTGACTGTTTATATACATTCATAGACAGAATATATATAAAAAATTGGGAGAGAGAAGGGGAGTATGTGCGAGTGTGTATATTAGTTAACTTTATGGCTTAGTCTGCTTGTGCAGCAGCATCCCTACAGCACACAGGAAGAGACTGGATAAGTTGATCAGGGAGGCCAGCTCAGTCCTGGGGATGCCCCTGGACACAGTAAAGGAGGTGGGAGAAAGAAGGATGGTGGGCAAGCTATCATCCATGCGGAGAATGAATCTCACCCCATGTGTGACACAGTAACATCTCTTGAGCAGCTCTTTCAGTGACAGACTGTTACATCCCAAGTGCCCGAAGGAGCAACATCTTAGGTCTTTTCTCCCTGCTGCTGTCAGACTTTAAAACCAGAGCTGCTCCCAGTGAACAAATACCCACTATAATATACATTCCTACCACTGACTGTTACACTGTTCAATAACTTCAACATTGTTTGTTGATTGTGTACTTATCTGTACTGTATACTGACTTTTAATCTGTTTTTAAATCTTGTACAGAACTTCCTAGCCTACATTTGCACATTTTTGTCTACTGCTGTAACAAGGAATTGTCCCTACTGTGGGACCAATAAAGGTTATCTTATCTTACATTTTTTAAACAATAGATTCATTTTTGTATCCTTTGTTGCATTTTATCCACATATGTGGACATTTAAATATCTTCCAAATAAAACTGAATTTAATGTGAAATTTAAATGCATTCAATATTCATTAGAGTTTTGCCAATTTCAAATTGTAAAAATTGCCTCTGAGACTTTGAACCTAAATAATCGGATTGATGGAGCTGTTTGCGCAAGCGGGATCAGCCTCGTGACAAATCTCATTGGTTCCAGCCTTTAGGGACCGCCTCCGTGCGCATGCGCAGAGGCACGGCGGCGATTTTGATAGTTTGTTTACGTTTAAAATGGTATTAGCAGCGTTTCAACGACACGTTCAGAAAGCTCACAATCAGTTTTAATTGACAAATTCACGGTAGTTATTAAGAATATTTGTTTGCAAGACAAGGATCAGAGGTTACTGCTGGTTAACTTGTAATACCGGTAAGTTCTGTTCACACTTCGAGATGAACTTTCCGCCGGTTACACCAGTTAGCGCATCGTTAGCATAACGTTAGCGGGATAGTAACCTAGCGTAACTCGTACAGTCGGAGCTATTTTTTTAAAATTCATCCACACTTAACAAGAATTGACAAAAGTAAGGTTAACTTGGGAAGCAACACAGACGCAATAATCAAGTAACTGGAAGTGTAAGTACTTGCAGAAATAAGTAAGATTCTGTTAGTTTTCATGTATTTTTGTTTAGCTACTCAGTTGCAGCTCAAATTATACAATGCATGTTGAAACATAAGACAGCTTATGTCAATTTTTGAATTAAAGACGTTGGTGCAGCTATACCGGCATCAGAGATTCAACGATAAACATATAATATAGACAAAAGTGTTCATGTACCTGAGATATAATCTAAGGTGATGATCTTTTTTTGTTTGTTTGTTTCAGTTCCAACATTTGTCCTGCCACTAATGATCTTTTTTTTCTCAATTTAACAAAAGCATCAAGTCATTACTTTTGTGATGTTTAGTTTTGCTTGAAAAATTACCAAAACGAATGATCAGTTATCAAAATAATTGCAGGTTCATTTTCCATTGATCAGGTTATTTTTCATCAAAGTGCATCACACATAGATATCATGCACAAAATACCACTTTGTATTGGTTGTGTTGATATTTTGACAACTATCTATTTAATATTTGTAGAACTTGTGCAAAATATAGATACGTTTACTAGTTAACTGTAATGATTAACGTGTTTTTGTAACTGATGTCTGCCAGCTTTGTTGCATGCTGTTACAAGTTACTTGTGTACACAAACTAAAAACTTTATTATCTTTTCAGGCCATTTGTTTCTTGCACAAGTGACTCGTCGTTTTCATTTCATTATGTTACCTGTGAAACCTTTAAAAGCTTTAAAGCAGACTTCAGCCGCAGCATCAAAGATCAAAAACAAGATTCTCAGTGAGTCTATCACTTCTCTGGCTTTTGTTTCATTATATTTAACATCCTTCAAACTGGAAACTTGCTGAAGGAAAAGAAAATGTTCTCCTAATGCGAATTCATGTTTCTGTGACCACACCAGACACCTCCTCCTTCTTCAAAATCTCTTTGAAGACCAACAACAAGGCCTTAGCTCTTGCTTTGGAGGCCCAAAAGGAAAGGAGTAGGCAGCTGGAGAAGGAGATCGTATACTTGCAGAAACAAGTGGAGGCACTGTGCTTTGATTTGGCCACCAGGAAATACAAGGACAGGAAAATGGTGTGTGTTTTAGTTATTTAGAAAATGCTTTTGAGGGGAGGCAATCGTAGTGCACAGAAATGTCCAGTTTGTGGTTTTGTTTTTATTTTGTTACATTTTTTCCCAGGTCCTCATCTTGAAAAGTCTCCACAGCAATACTCTGCAGCACTTTGACATGGTGGCTGACTTGTTCTCTGACAGTGTAAGGATGCCTTTATTAATTCAGAGCCTTTTTTCAGGCTAGGCTTAAAGTTAAATATGTGTACTTTGAGACATCCCAAGAAAACTCCACAATTAAAAGATTTCATCTGATCATTGTGATTCACGTCAATATCTCATGAACAATCTAAATTTTAAGAAGTGAGCTCTTGTTACTAGTGAGGAGCCACTTACCACTGTTATTAAATGCTTGTGACAACAGGATCTCTTTAGTCAGCTGCATATAAATAATGGTTTTCCAGTCCTCAGGAAAAAAAATTCAACCTTTCATTTCACATATTTATACATTTTTCAAATATGTGTGTGTGTAACTTGTGATGTTGTTTACTACTCACAGGATCTTTTTAAACCCACTGAGGATAACAGGAGCTTATTTGGTGACACCAGTGGTGACACCAAGGAAGGTCCTGCACTATCAAGGTGAACTGCAGCTATATTCAGATTGATACAGTGTGTATTAACAACGATTTGTGTTTTAAGCATTTCTAAAGTAAATGTCATCCAATATTTCTCTCTCTGTGTCTTGCTTCCTCTTCCCAGCATCTCTCATTTCGGACTTACAGAACAGGTACCTCCTCAGCCAGAAGTGTTGTGTCCCAACAAAAATAAACCAGTGGACCTACCCACAAAAAACTTAGATGAGAATGTCTTCTCCATCCAGAGTGGACCTGTAACGACCACAGATATTTCCAATGGTAGGGGGATAAACATGGTGTGTGTGAATTAACGGGAAATATTTTATACTTATCCTGTGATGCTGACTCATTTTTTACTAGAAATTATTTGTATGTTTTCTACAACTGCTTTCTCACAGAAAAAAGAGAGGCTAACAAAAGGCATTCAAGTCAGCATATAGAAACTCTCCAAACTGAAACGTCACGCCCTTCCAGCAGCCTGAGGGATAAAGTAGACAGGATGTCAATGATGTTCTCTCAATCTGGGTTTGATATGATGTCAGCCCCCTGTTCTCAGAACACTCAAACCAGCACATGTGAAAAATCCACACATCCTCTCAATGAAGAAGTGAGTTCTCCCTGTGCCTCACTTCTAGCAAATGAGCCAGAAAATTGGAACAAACAAGAGAAAACGGTGCTTCTGAATACAACAATGGAAATGACACTGAGTAATGCTACTGAGATAGTCACTGTGGAAACCAGGGCCAAAAAACCAGGCCGCTGTGGCAAGAGGAAAGACAAGAACAATAAGGAAGAACACTCTGGGTCGAATGGGAAGAACTCTGCAGTTTCTAAGATGAGTAAGTTTCATAGTGGTTCCACGGACGACGTGTTACAGACAGATGATGCTATGACAGAGGAAATTAAAAACCCAGAAGATATGAAGCCTCAGTCATCCAAGATATTGTGCAGGAATGACATTACCTCTCGCATTCCCAAACTGATCACGGCCAAAGCTGGGGTCAGTCAGAAAACGGCAAAGAATAAATTCATATCCCCTGACACTGTCACAGATGTTGACGATTGTTTCACAGATCCCGATTTGAGACTTTTTAAAGCCAGAGAAAATGTCAAATTGCCACCAGAGAACGACACTGCAGAAGAATCACTGTCCAAAATTACATGTAGAAGGTCGAGGACTAGAGGCAGGAGGATGTCTCCAGTCACCAGGAAAACGTTTGTCAAGTCACCATACTATGAAAGTGAGGACAATCAGCCGAAATTGGAAGAACTCTATAATGAAGTGGGAAATATTGAGAAACACGTGGTGTTCGAAAGTCAAGAATTACCCGAAGAGTTCCTGTTTTGTGCAGATCAAGTGGCGCATCCAGAGTCAGACGATCGAGTCAGACGTCTTTCCTCTAAGGGAAGTAAAATGGCAAATTCTGGGGGAACACACAAATCAAAATGCAGAGGGACATTTGTTGTCTCAGTGGCCATGGACAGAACCTCATCAAACAGTGTGACACCAGAAAAGGGTCCCACAGAGCAGGACTTTCTTTCAAGTGCAGGAGCTAACTGTGACGCCGAACAACCGTCAACATTCATGGATACAAGCGATGTTTTGCAGCATTTAGAATCGAATCCACACCGGCACAGTGATAAAACCTTTGAGGACACGCACGGCTCCGGTAAGCGTCCCTGGGTGGCCACTCAGGATTCAGGAAGCTTTGAATTGCACGTCAATAGCAGCAATAACCATGATGAACGGCTGCTTTACCAAGACGGCTGTTCAGACACAGAGTTTCAGAAAACGAAAAAAGCCAGGAGAGAAGAAAAGAGTCGATCCATCAAGAAGAAAGCCTTGCAGAAGGAGGAGTGTGGAGATCTTTTATATGACAAGAAAAAGAAGAAAAAAAGGAGCTGTAGAAACAAAGGCTTCAGATCTGATGGAGAGTCACCTCATGTTCAGGAGCCAAGTGATCCCTCCCATCTCTGTGGCATTGAAGCTGATACAAATAAAGAACAATCAGAAGATGTACAAGAGGGTGATTCACACTCTGACATCAAGTTTGCATATGATTCAGGACCCACAAAGTCAGTGTCCAGCATGGATTTAAATTCAAAACAGCAAGGAAAGAAATTCAACCCGCATACACACAATGAAAGTAGAAACCTTAGGGAGACGTTTGTTGTCTACAAAACTCAAGACAGTGTTTTTTCACCGAATGGCACGAAAACGTCTGATGTGTCAGACGCCCACCATTACAGCGATGAGGCCGTTCATCAGAATCTGGGAGACCTGCTGATGGATGAGGTGCCACCATGGCTGGCAGTAGATGTCAGCTTTGCTAACACTGAGACGGGCTCTTTACTCACGAGTCCAACAAGAGAGACACGAAGTGGCCTGGCAGTAACTCAGATGTCTGCTTCTCCAGGTGTGTAATTCATTTACTTGCATCAAATCTCATCAATTTAGGAGTGTACAGACCCACGTAGTTGAGATGAAGAATATGAAGTCATGTGACTTTTCTAGTTTCAAACATAGAAAAGCTGTTGTCTTCATTGTCTGTTAAGAAGTGACTTAAGTAATTTATTCTGTTTTGTTGCAGCAGGAAGAGTCTTAACATCCCTGACGAACACAATGACGGCGTCAGACAGCGAACACAGAGGCAGAACCAGGAGAGGACACTGTGTTGTCAGTTATAAGGAGCCGCCCCTCAACAGGTGAGTCGTCGTCTGTGACAAGCACAGTATTGTCTAAAGCTGAAAACGGCAAGTGAATGTTTTTTTTTTTTTTTTTTTTTAATTTATATCTAACAGCAAAATCAGGCGTGGAGATAAGTTCACAGACAGCATGTTTCTGAGCTCGCCAGTGTTTAAGGACGGCAAGAAGAAGAAGAGGCCGAAGAAGACTGTAAAGGAGCCAACGATGGAAAGATCCGTTTTGGTGGAATGATTATACATTTCTTTTATCTCCCTGGTTTATTTAAACAGTTTTACGTTTAATAAAGATTTTTGTTTTCTTTTAGTCAAACTTCAAATATGTTTTCTGACGACCTTTTGTCTTTTTTTTGTTTTGTTTTTTTTGGTTGTTGTTGACCGGAGAAGCACCGTGTGATTTAATGCTGCTCGTTCCACATCACAAAAACTGATCTGCGTGTTCTGATAACCACAGCATCGCTCTGATATCTGGTTGGTAATGTTCAGAGAGATGCACTGGAGGGGGTTGGCCATAAATTATTCAGTTCCGACTGTTCACCTGAGAAGTGTGAGCCACGTGTGGGATTTTGTATCATCACACGAACTCAAAGATTGTAAGCTCCCGTATTTGTTTTGCACTTGTACTGACTCGTGTGGTGAGTATTGATGCTTGTATTTGACTTTTTAAAATGCCACTGTATGGTTTTGTAGCTTAACATTAAATGTGTTACTGCACAGGAGGCATGAGTTGTGTGTTCGATTTGCTCCACTCAGCTGCGTACCATTAGTCTTTCTGCACACTTGTTACCTTTTTGCTTTGTCGGTGGCTGGTTGTGTATCGAGTTCATGTCCTGCCTACATCACAATGCATCTGCAGTAAACGAATCCCCTGTTTTAACAGTGTTATGCAAGCAAGCCTCGGTCAGTGCCATGGTGATGAAGGTACAGAAAAGTTTCCCTGTTGTCTTTGCAGGAGGTCTGCTTTGAAAGAGATTATTAAGGAAATGGAAGCAAGGCAGCTCAAAAGAAATGTTGAGGCTCTGATGTGAGTGAGTATTAAAAGCCTGATGTGAAGGTGGTGCTTTTAGTTTTTTTTAATGGTCACTCTCTCTAATCCACACAGTGGTGATTACATTGGGCAGAAACTCCGAGAAAATTCTTTTGATCCTAAGGGGAAGGGGACCTCCACAGTGCTGGACGACCTGGTAAAACCTTGACATGACATTGTGTAGCGTGCCATTGTCTGACGCAGAGCTGCTTTATTGTGACGGTGTTATATTTATGGAAGTTTTCTGCGTTATATGGGTGGATGGATTACTGACTTGGGCCTGAGCCTCTGAAGCTACTGATCCGGTAAAACACACCAAATGATAATATCCATGAGATGCAGAAAAGGACCAAAAAGAGGCTGGGGGGCCCTTCCTCTGTCTGTGCCCAGGGGCCCAGTTTTCTCCATCCACCCATAGCTTTGTTAACAATAAGATGATGACAAGGTGTTTGCCTGTACCGTGTCTGCTGTGTGCATGTTACAGGCTCATTATGATCTTGCAATCAATGTTGCCCTGTGGTGGCTGGACAAGGACGATGGGGGTGCAGTGCTCGACGGACACGTCACGTAAGCTGCTTGTGCTTTTAGCTGCTGGACCTTTTACGGACGTGCAGCGTTCAAAGCCACAGAGACAGCCACCTGTATGATTTTCAAAAGCAGGGGAATCCATCATACCACACTTTTACCAACGATAAAAACAAATACAAATGATCTCCCTTGTAAAGAACCTGTTTTAACCTACTGGGATGTTTTACAACCGATTTGCTTAAAGTGTTGCTTCGTTTTCCATTTGAGGCTTCCTGTACCTGTGAAGGCAGGAAATGAGACCCCAGACCCCTAACAGTCCTGCCTAATCAGATTAACTCACGCACTTGTATCTGTGAGTGCTGGCTACTTCAAAAACTGTTATCCTGCTTAGACCCAAGACAACACAAACACTAAAACAATATTTTAGGGGGGAAAACAAGAAATATTTGATCCCTCTCTCCCTCCCCCACAGTAGAGCAACACACAGCTCAGGATGTGCCCGGTACCCGAACCGCTTAGAGCGGGAGGCTATGATCCTGTCGTCCTTTGCTGGAATTATTATGGTGAGTGTCATTTCCGTCTGACGTGTTCTTTATTTGATGCATTTTAGGAGGCTGGGGCTTGATTTTTCTTTTTTTAATGACAATGTATTTGATGGGTAAATGCTTGAATTTAATATCGACGTGCTTTCCAATGCCAGAGTAATCTGCCCGTGGAGGAAATCTTGACTCTGTACAGATGTAAACCAGCTGCTTTATACCCCAGCCAGCAGTCCAAGGTACGTCCAGGACCAGCAACAGATACATGAACCACCTCTTTGTTTTCTAAACAGTTGGAAAAGACCTCGCAACGGCTTGTTTCTCTTTATCGGCCATAACAGTTAATCCACCTGGTGGTTTAAATGTCACAGCCGATTTGTGTCAACGGACTCATTGAAGAAATGTTCATGTACATGAAGCATAACACAGGTTGTATTGTTTTTTTTTTTTTTTTTTACCCCAGGGTGCAATTGTCTATCCATTCACTCTGTCGTACCATCCGTTGGCCATGCTCGGCTCCTACAAGGCCGTGCACCACTCCGAGCAGCACCGTGAGTGTGTCGAAATGTGATGATCTAATCAGCGTGATGTGTGGCTTGTGATTCGAACAGTGTCCACTAATGACCCCCTCAACCGAGGCTGCGTTGTGTATATACCTTTGTGGTACATTCCATCTGTTCATTTCTATTGCGGGAAGCTTGACCAGAAGGGGTGTGTTGAGGAAAGGCCAAAAGATGTGGCTGAACCCTTTTGAAAACAACAAGAGCTTCCGTTTCTCAGTAGTGGAAGAAGTGTTCACATGCTTTTCTTGACTGCTTTTGCTTTTGTACTACAGTATCACAAGTACTAGTTTTTAGTCAGGCTCAGAAATACTCTCAGTACAACACTAAAGTGTGTAAGAAGTAGTTGCTGCGCAGGAAATGTCGCCTATTTGTGTTACATTGTTATATGTGACACTGGATTGTTAAAAGTTTCCCGATCGTCACACTCCAATCAGCCACAACATGAATACTCTCTAGTGGTTTTTATGTGGGGGACGGGGGTCAGCGTGAACACTCCGATGCAGTGTGTCAACCATGACCTGCCATGAGAGACAACCAATATTGTGTGTAAGTGCGTCTAATAAATCTAGCTGAGTACAGTAGTTTCTTTCTGAATTGGGTAATACTAAAGTACAAGAACTGCAGTTTTTTTTTTTGTTTGTTTTTTTTGTTTCTTTTTTCTGAGCACCTCAGGTTTATTCTGCACGGTCTGATTTATTACACATAAACATTTAATCAACGGCAAAAACTCCTGTAGGTCAGAAGCTGAAAAGGTGGAAATCTGAGCGGGCGAAGGCGAGTGCTGCACCTCGACGGGTCTCGGCGCTTTCTTCATCATCCTCCTCCTCCTCATCTCACTCCTTCCTCAGTGTGAGTATTACAGCATCCGAGCGTCTGCAGCTGTTATCTGTTACTTTCCAGAATTCTGTCAAAAAAGGAAAATCAAATCTGAGAGGGAGACGTTCAGCTTCTTCGACAAAGAATTAGTGCTGTGAGCAAACGTGTGGAAAGCTGGTTTGATGCGTGGGAGGCCTCTGCTGCCACACTGTGGATCTGAGCAAACCTTATCTCAGTCTAACCACACATCTGTTTCTGTTGCAGGACAGCAGTGATGGTCATGAGGACAGAGAGGGTTCACGGGAGTCTCTGCAGGACTGAAGTCAACTCCTGTACTATTTCTGTCTCCCTGAACTTCATATCTTTTATGATTATAATTTCTTACTTGTGGTGTTACCTGTATACTGTCACACTGACAAACAGTGATTAACATTTTTAGCTCTTGGGAGCAGCTCATAAAGACAAATCTGCATCATCCAGCTGGATTTTGTTCATAACTACATTAAAACAATGGTGCTTGTAGCTCAGAACCCGTTGTGCAAGTGATTGACTGAGCGACGAGTGTGAATTCAATGGTATCACTGTGAATGCAGGAGCAGAAATGTACATTTTCCACGAGGTTTCTCGCGCGTTTAAAGTCATTCTGTTTTGTGATGACCTCCGACATTCTGCACGCAAACTTTAATCCAACGTGTCTGATGTCCATATCAATAAAAAAAGGGCACAGCGGGTCAGTAATGTGCCTGCTAGGACTTTTGCTTTGATGAGTCAGGGAGTTTTGCTCTATGCCCAGGATCAAGACTTTTGGCAGCGACGCCAGCGCGTTAAATCCCCGCTCATTGAACAAACAGCTAAAGTGGGATCTGCTAACTCTTTGATTGAGGTTTATATAGCGGGGCTCGGGTCCTGCTTTGTGAGACCACCATTCTCTGTAGGTTACTGGCTCCAGCGCTCTTTGCAGGATGAGTAGTAAGGTAAGAGAGCGTTTCATTTGCGGCTCTAATTGGCTTCAAAAAATATGGACCAAACGCATAATTACAACCAGTGCACATATACCGCAGATAAATAAAAGCTTTGGAGTTTTTATGCATTTTCGGACAAAGCGGCAGCAGCAGCAGCACATTTGCTGTTTGTGATGAAGCCACATCCACGTTTTGAGCAGATGTAGCTGGACCAGTTTTGGCATAAATGTGCAGGCTACGCAAGAGTCATTTAAATCTGATGACCTGCTTTATGTTAAAGAAAATCAACATGTAGGGAAAAACAAACACGTGTCTGTAAGTTACATCATTTCCACGTCATAAAACATGGACTGCAACCGCTATGCTGCATGTTCAACAAAACAACTTGACAATAATAAAGCGTAGTACCAGTAAATTGATGGCAAGGTGACTTTTCCCTTCTCTCTGGGATCCAGATCATCTTTTATGAGGACCGGAACTTCCAGGGCCGCTCCTATGAGTGCGACACAGACTGCCCCGACATGCACCCCCACTTCAGCCGCTGCAACTCCATCAAGGTGCAGAGCGGCTGCTGGGTGCTGTACGAGAAGCCCAACTACGCCGGCTACCAGTACGTCCTGACCAGGGGGGAGTACCCAGACTACCAGCGCTGGATGGGCTACAACGACAGCATCCGCTCCTGCCGTACCTTCTCTTATGTGAGCAGCTTTTGTGGCGTGGTTAGATGGTTTAGCTCTGAAAAAATGTTTTGATGATTTCTCCCGTTAATGAAATGTTCGAGATGTGCTTGTGCTTTGGGCCCTGCTCCTAATTTGCCTCCAATTTGACTGTGTTTGTGCAGACCAGCGAGGGCCCGTACCGCATACGCATCTACGAGCGGCCCAACTTCCAGGGCCAGATGATGGAGTTCAGCGACGACTGCGAGTCAGTGCAGGATCATTTCCGCAGCCGCGACATCTACTCCTGCAACGTCATGGACGGCTACTGGACCCTGTACGAGCACCCCAACTACCGCGGCCGCCAGTACTTTATGAGGCCCGGAGAGTACCGCAAGTTCAGTGACTGGGGGGCCACCTGCGCCACCACTGGGTCCTTCCGCAGAATCACAGAGTTTTAATCCAGACCATAATTAACCCTGCACCCTCTCCCTCATCTATCTGTGGCACCTGGTAATGTTAACAAAATCCCGTGGAGTGGAAGGTTTCATTTGACTAAAGAGCGGCCCGGCATATGAATATGAGATTGTTTTAAATAACTAAATAAACATCTACTGTGAACTGGTTTCTCTGTGCTTGTGAATGCATATTTCCGTACGGGCTGGTTTAACAGAATCTTTGGATTTCATGTTTGGATATAATCATAATCACAATAATACTGATATTACACTGTTTCCCACATTTAATAATTACATAAGTGATTTGGCAGCAATAGTCACTAGCACGCATTGTTTACAATGAATATTCTATTCAAATCAAGAGATTGAGGGACATTCCGACAGGTTATTGATCTGTTAAAAGCTGCAGTGCAGAGCATAGAGAGAAACCTGCCCGTGTTCACACACGCAGCTTCCCGTAATTCTCCATGGAATAAAGACAAGAAGGTGGAAAAGTGTAGTAGTGACTGTTCCAGCTCCTGTCTGCGCTGTGGCTCTTACTGGAAGCTGGACACTGGGGACATGACAAACAGGAGAGACTCGTGTAGAGTCTGTGCTGACACCGGGCTTCATTTGAATAACAACACGTGTGGCAGCAGCTGCTCCCACAGGCTCGTGTATATAAAGATGATGGTAGAAAAAAAACAAAAAAAAAAACAAAAAAAAAACAGGTTGATGAACAGCAGCAGCCAAAATGGGAAAGGTTTGTGTCCAGTTTTACAGCAGAAATAAAGACAATGTCCAAAAGCTCTAATTTCAACGTGTGCTTTGCGTTGCTCCACCAGATCATCTTCTACGAGGACAGAAACTTTGCAGGCCGTCACTACGAGTGCATGAGCGACTGCGCCGACCTGCACTCCATGTTCGACCGCTGCCGCTCCATCCGGGTGGAGAGCGGCATGTTCATGATCTACGACCGCCGCGACTACATGGGGAACCAGTACTTCATGAGGAGGGGAGAGTACTCCGACTACCTGGGCACGACAGGCATGAATAACTGCGTCAGGTCCTGCCGCCTGATCCCCTCGGTAAGGCCTTCCGTGGACCAGGCTTGTTGTCCTGGTCACACGTTGGACAGATGTCCTCTCATTAAGGGCAGAATCCTAAACTGTATTTAAACTTTTAACCTCAGGGAGTTAAAGGTGTACACAAGAATTTGCCTCGAGCTGTAAAATAATTTGACTATAAATGTTCTACATTAAAAGTAGAACTCTGAGAGAAGTAGAAGTAGAAGTAGGAGAAATAATGAATATCACAAAATACTGTAGTTAGCAAGTATAAGAAGGTTTATACATGTACAAAGTAGAAGAAGTTTATACAGGTATATTGCTACAATGTATTCGTCAAAAATTAAATCTTCTTCTATGAAAACACATTTTTTAATATTAAAACCATATTTTTGCCACCTAATAAATGTTTACACTATGTTTTAACACTAATTAGTGAAACCTAAAGTACAAACCTAAGCACTTAAAGGGATCTGGAGTTTATATTTAAATTTTCTCCATGCATTCATAGATCTACAAATACTTCAAAATGGTAAAGGATGAATTGAGGAATTGTTTTATCAGCTTAAAAGAAAAGAGGAATTTGTTTAAACAAAACGCCTCCAGTCAACTTTATTCTCCACGAAACATGAGTTTTAGTATCATGCCAGTTACGAAAAGCTGGAACATAAGAATTTCTGTACTTAAATTACACATTGCTTTAAGGGAGGAGTTTGGGGTTTAGAGAATACGTTCTCATGTGTGTAACGTAAAGCTATCATGAGTAGCAACGTAGCTTAGCTTAGCATAAGCTTAGTTTAGGAGGAACAAAATGTGCCTGCCAGCACCACTAGAGTTCAGTGAGCTTGGCCCATTCAGAAACTGCTGGGCCCAGTTCTAAGGCATCCGGCCGTCACACTAAGCTGCGATAACTAGCTGGTACCTTAATTTATTACCACATCGGCATCTGTGGTATCAATTTTAATGGTACCAATCTCTTCTAACTCCTGACAAGTCAAACAGGATATTTTATAAAATGTTGAACTAGTTCCGTTCCAGGATGACCTTTGACCTTTAGATTTATAACTGAGCAATGTCACCCTTCGACCTTTTGCCCTCTTCAGCACACTGGCAGCTTCCGGATGAGGCTGTACAAGCATTTCGACATGGGAGGTGAGATGATGGAGCTGACGAATGACTGCCCCAACCTCATGGACCACTTCCACATGTCCAACTTCAACTCCTGCACTGTGATCGATGGCCCCTGGCTGCTGTACGAGCACCCCCACTACAGGGGACGTCACTATTACCTGAGGCCCGGCCAATACAGGAGCTTCAGTGACTGGAGCGGCAATAGCTCCAGGATCGGCTCCATCAGGCGCCTCATGGATCTCTAAAGACAGAGCAATGGTTCTTGTGAAATGTCTGCTGTTTGCCTTGTTTCACACGCTGAATAAAATGGCGTCAGTGCTCAAGCACGTTCAGTTTTGTTCTTGCTCTCTGGGTTTCGAGGGCATGTTTCCCCAGGACGCTGTGACCGGGTCATGGCCTGACATCCTGACTCTCATCAGAGGACTGAATAAACTATTTTAAGCACTGACACATACCATATCACACTGAGACTCAAGTGTTAAATCATCTCACTATCAGGCCTTGTGGTCCCTGTTCTAGGGCTTTTCATAATGTCAGCAGGTGGAGTTTGAAAATGTTTGTCTAGAGTGAACTTCATACCGCCGCGTTTTATGCCAACAGCAACAAAGTGCTGTGAGAAATGTAAAACCGAAACCTTTCGTGACAAAGATTAAATGAATGCTGTGCTGAAACTGTTTTTTCCAACCTTTGGCTTTATTTGGACTCTAACAACAAAATTCTATTCTGCAAATCCAAAAACAAAGATTTAAGGTTTTATTAGTTTGAATGAGGCCCCCCACCAGAGGGCAGAGGTAAAGAAGTGAAACGACAAGTCTAACTAATGTTGACACAATAATGACTGTGGAGTTGGAGAGTTTCACATGAATAATTGTGTTTAGCTCGCAAATAATGTGTTTTTACTATTGTCCTCATTAAAAGACATAACTGCAACAAATCAAAAGTCATTTCTATAGTTTCTGTGCAGCTAAAAACAAAGGAACATTTTAAATTTCACGAGAAGTTATTTTAAAATAAGCAGAAATCAGACAAAAGGTAAAAAAATAAGCAGCCAGCCGTCACCTGTACAAACATCACTCTTAAATGTTTCTTCAGGCTAAAGCCAAAGCGCAGATGCCAAAGATTCCTGCCTATTACAATATGAATGACACATGCAGAGTCTGCATTTCACATTCCCTATATATGCGCCAGGTGGGAGTCTTCAAAGAGGTGGATGGATCACACAGGGAAAGGCACGAGGCAGGCGAACTGGCCGAAATGGGGAAGGTAAACAGCGCTGCTCCGCGTGCACACACTCCCAGAGGAATGACAACATGTTGTTAGTGCATATGTGATGGAACAATGCTCTTATTCTGAAGTAAAAATGCAAACAGATCTGGGTTTTTTTGTTTTGGATTCTCCTACACATGCTTGTAAAAAATGAAATAAGGGCAAAAGGATTGAAAAGAATCCAACAAAACCCTTTTTTCCCCCCCCCCCTCTAGATCATCTTCTTCGAGGACAAGAACTTCTCTGGGCGCCATGTTGAGTGCGGCACTGACTGTGCGGACCTGACGTGCCTCCTCAGCGGCTGCAACTCCATCCGGGTGGAGAGCGGCTGCTTCATGGTCTATCAAAAACCCAACTACAATGGGAACCAGTACTACCTGAGGAAAGGGGAGTATCCTGACGTCCATCACTGGATGTGTGTCAATGACTCCGTCAGCTCCTGCCGCCTCATCCCCATGGTGAGCTCCTGTTAGCACAACATGAACCACAGGAACACGGGTGGAACAACATTTATATCACGTCATTATAGTTGGCTGGGCTGGAAATTTCCCACTGCAACCACAGAAACTTAGTTCTACAATACATTTGCCACAATTGCGCTGCCATTTTACCGTAGAGAGTAAAGTTTTAGTGTCAGACATCTTTTTTGTTTTACAGACGTTGAGAGTAAAATCATCACAGCAAATGCGAATAGTTGGTTGTATTAGGCGTAAAAATAGTCAAATCTGTGGGACTTAGCTTTTACCATGTGGACTTTTCATTTGGACTGTTAGTATTCTTACACTTGCTAAGCGCTAAAGGCTACTTGAATAGTGGTAACCAGGTTATCACCATTTCAGAAATATCATCAGCCTGGTGGTGCTCGTCATTGAGATGAGTTATGTGAGCGGCAAACAAACTGCAGCAAAGTTTGTGCAGATCCAGCCTGTAGGTGTCAAGACGTTTCTCTGGAGAACTGAAGCCTCAGCTGGCTCGAGGAGAAAAGTGAAGGAACCAGGAAGTCATGTGAATGTCTTTCCTTTCCATCCGTCCAAGAGCTGTGGAGACATACAAGCTCAGACCATTGCTAGATTGTCATCTAGCAACGATGAGCTTTTCTGTGTTCATATAAGAAATATAATCGTTACAGTGACACTGTAAACAACACATGGGACAAAATTTGTTACTGTAAAAATTTACAACCATGGCACAATCTGTGGAAATGTGTCTTTATTGTTTTATTGACATTCTTGTTATGTTTCATTAATTATTTGTGTGCATTGGTGTTACTTTGGCACTTTGAGTTGCATTTAACATATAAAGTTTGATTAATTTATCAAACAATGTTTCCCCTCTCATTCCTCAACCAGGAGCCCGGGTCCTTCAACATGCGGCTGTACGAGCGGATCGAGTTCGGGGGTCAGATGATGGACCTTGTGGAGGACTGCCCCAGCGTCATGGAGCGCTTCCACACAAATGACATCTTCTCCTGCAACGTAACCAACGGCAACTGGCTCTTCTACGAGCACCCGAACTACCGGGGCAAGATGTACCTGATAAGGCCCGGAGAATATAAGAGGTTCAGCGAGTGGGGCGGCAGGAGCGCCAGGGTCGGCTCCATCCGGCGCATCATGGACTACTGATCCCCCCCGTGTTATGTTGGGGGGACAATGGACTCTTACACGACAGAAGTCATTTTCCTTAGATCGATGGGACAATGTCTGAGTGCCCTGTAAAGCTTTTGCAATATTAAACCGAACCAAAACAGTTTCCGTACATCAAGAGCAATAAAAAAACATGTTGGACCTGCTCTTGTTTAAACATTCATTGTAATAAAGCAATTGCAAAATGGCATCTTCATAGTCCACTGAGTTGCAAAGGGAACGTCAGACATTTAAACACACTGCATGTGTTGTGAAAACAGCAGCCTCTGAGAGTTTAGTACTGGAAAAGTAAGAGTGCATCTGATGCGAGATGTTAGTTAGTGTACGTCCTCGATATGAAGTAATATTCGGCACATTATTAGAAACATCTCCATAACTGATAGATTGCACATAGAGTCACGTTGTTTGCTTTGCTAAATATCTCTTCGATCTTGCTGATGCTGTGCAAGTGCAGCCTCTGTCGCTCTATTGTACGCCGGCGTTTTCGGGAGGCAATTGTGATGAACATGGAGGAAAGAAAGTGTCATCTATACATAAACAGACCCCCCCCCCCTTTCGGTCCATCATCACAGTGAGGGGATGTATTTGAATGACAATACTTTATGCTGTGCAATCACACTGCTGCTCTTTCTTTGGTTTTTTTATAAAGCACAGTGGCACGGCTCAGGCACAGCATTCACTGGTAAAACAGTCTGATGCCAACATGGGAAAGGTAAAGAAAATCCAACCGACTCACCCACGATTACTGAATGATGTACGTTTTGGCAGTTGTTGTGTGCCGCTGCTCGACTAACTGCACTGACTGCTTTCCTAGATCATTTTCTACGAGGAAAGGAACTTCCAAGGGCGCTCTCATGAGTGCAGCAGCGACTGTGCCGACCTTCACTCCTACTTCAACAGGTGTAACTCCATCAAGGTGGAGAGCGGCTGCTTCATGGTCTACGAGAGGCCCAACTACATGGGCAACCAGTACTACCTGAGGAGAGGGGAGTACTCTGATAACCAGCGTGTGATCGGCATCAACGACTGTGTCCGATCTTGTCGCATGATCCCCCAGGTGGGTCATGAAGACATATTCTTATGAAGTACAGATAAGTGTAGTTTTACCACATTGTGGATATATCAGTGATACATTTTCCACCCTAAAACCAGCAAAAACACTGTAAATATGATTAATGAGTTGACTTTTCTATCCTGGGGCAGCACCGAGGCTCCTACAAGGTGAGGCTTTACGAACGCTTCGACATGTCCGGCCAGATGCACGAGCTCGAGGACGACTGTCCAAACGTGCAGGACCGCCTCAACATGTCCGACTTCAACTCCTGCAACGTGATGGACGGCCACTGGCTGCTGTACGAGCAGCCCAACTACAAGGGCAGGGTGTACTACCTGAGGCCCGGAGAGTACAGGAGGTACAGCGACTGGGGAGGCGTCAGCCCGAAAGTCGGCTCCCTCAGAAGAATCACTGACTTCAACTGAAGTCACGTCTGAATGCATTTCTGTTTTCCCAATAAAATATAGCCGCTTAATAAAACACTTACGTTTCAGTCTGTTCATCTGCCGTGTCCCAGCTGTAGTTTCACCTGACATTGAGATGTTTTGTCAAATCTGTTAAAATTGTGTTAATGCATGTGCAGTTTTTTTCATCTACCAGTCACAGTAGAGAAAATATTTACTGCCCGGCGGCTGCGGGTCTGGTTCGCTCGTAGCACCGTGGCTTAGTACCTTCTATGCAGCAGGCATACCACGCTGAACAACAGCAGCATAGTTGTCCTCTCCCAGTTTGTCCCCCCGGGGTTCGGTTGGTTTTTCTGTGGCGGCTGAAACGTTGTAAAACTGAAAACATAATACATAGAGAGTGAAAGCCTGGAAAAGATGAAGATGAATGTGGAAGAGCAGGACACATGTAATATGCACAATTTCAAATTACGTTGTTATGATTAGCATGTGGCTGTTAATGTATCTAATAATACCACCTTAAATGATGAGATGTGAACACATTCTGCCTACAGCTCCCTTTAAGAAAACAATATTCCAATGAAAATCCTCCACATCTACTGTGTAAACCAGAGAAACAAGTCAGTGTGATGTGTTAAAGGTATCATTCGTTATACAGTTATTTATTTTTGCCATTTTCTAACACGTAATACAAAGACAACAGATGTTGATAAACAGGACTTAATCGAAAGCACAACATACAATCATCAGTTTTTAATTCCATCATTATCATCTTTACATTTGGCCCTTCACCACATGACACATGTTTATTAAGATATATGTGTATGAACAATCAAACGTATTCGAAGAGACACCACACACAAACTGAGGTGGATGCAAATGTCATGAATTCAAATAATAAACAGAATTTAGCAGATCTGGCCTTTATATTCTGAATTTGTATTTATTTAATGGGGCCCTTTTTTTGGAGGGAAGGTGACCAGTAGTCAGATATGTCAGTGACACATCTACGGACTCGTAGTTTATTATAGCTGAACACAAATGATGCAGCACGGCTACATTAAAGGCGAAGTGTTGGCAAATCAGTTTAAATTGGCATAAACATCTCACACGCATAGAGCATTGCAATAATATGACTGCACACTGTGTGAATCCTAAAACCGCCCTTTGGCTCAGGGCACACTTGCTTATTTGCATACAGAGGAGCTGCTCAGGTAGAGCAGCAGTGGCAGTGAGTGGCTTCCTGCTCTGTTACGCAACATATTTAACGTGAAAGAGGCTGTTCCATATTGTTCTGTAGCCTTTGTCCACAGGACGTGTGGATACCATACTAGTCTTTTCCTTTGTCCATGCATGTTGAAACCCCAAACCACTTAATTATTTATTCTTTTTTTTTTTTTTTTCAAATACAAATCCATATTTCTGACCCAATGTTGTGCTCCAACAAAAAGGTAAACATGTGCCAATAGCCTTCAACTATGAGAGAATTTAAATAACAATGCTTTGTTTGTCAAGAGGTGGTATAAAAAGCCCTGAAAACATGGGGAATCTCTCCAACAGAGACCATGGGCAAGGTAAGTTCAGCTGTTCCTGTCTGCTTAGATGATGTGATGTTGAACAGAGCTGGACTCAAACTTCACCTGCAGCCCACCAAACTTTTACTTTCCACCAGATTATCTTTTACGAGGACAAGAACTTCCAGGGTCGGAGCTATGAGTGCAGCAACGACTGCACAGACCTTCACTCGTACTTCAGCCGCTGCAACTCCATCAGGGTGGAGAGCGGCTGCTTCATGATCTATGAGCGACCCAACTTCATGGGCCACCAGTACTTCATGAGGAGGGGAGAGTATCCTGACTACCAGAGGTGGATGGGCTTCAGTAGCTGTATCCGCTCGTGCCGGATGATTCCTGTGGTGAGTGGGTTCAGTTACCAAAAATCGAGTGCGCCCGAACGTGTTTTGTGTTCAGACGTCGTCATTTCATCAGTCCTGTGCTCCCACAGTATCGAGGCTCCTACAGGTTGCGCATCTACGAGAAGCCCGACTTCAGTGGTCACATGATGGAGTTCATGGATGACTGTCCTTGTGTGTCTGACCGTTTCCATCACCGCCACGTCTACTCCTGTAATGTTATGAACGGCTACTGGATCTTCTATGAGTACCCCAACTACCGAGGCAGACAGTACTTCCTGAGACCTGGGGAGTACAGGAGGTACCGCGACTGGTGCGCCACCTGTGCCATTGTGGGCTCCTTCCGGAGGGTCACCGAATTTTAGCCATCGAGTGAAATCTTGCTGTAAATATCAAATGCTTTGTTTATTAAAAATGTTGAATTTTTACCCTCGTCTGTGAGCGTGTTTTCATTGATTTGTCCGAGGTCAAAGGTCGGGATTCTGGCCTTGAGTAGGTGTAGAGAGCTGCGAAAACTAAGCAAAATGTTTGTTCCTCCTAATGGGGAGCAGGTAGGATAACGTTACTGCTTTGGCTCAGAAAAGTGTATAGTATCATTAATGTCCTGTCATTGAACATTTTGCAGTTAAAGTTACAGCAAGTGAGTTTTCAGTGAGTAACAGCAATGGAATCGAATAAATACATTTTAATCATCAAAGTGGCAGCGGTCAAATTTTTTCTCATGACCATTGGGATTTGGATACTGTGGATCGAGATACTACTACAAGATGGTGCCAATTGATTCCAAGTACTACAACAACAACAACAACAAAAGAAAATGTTAATTCTTCTAGATTCCACGTCATGAAAATGACCTTGACGCTCTGCACACTTTGATGTTTAGGGAGCATTTACACCGACGTCCTCCACCTGTGAAAAAAACAATCCCCTTTGTTTCTGCTCATTTCATTTAGTTTTTTTTGTGCCACTTTTGGTCACGTTTTCGGTTGTTGTTTATTGCATCTTCTCTTCGCGGTCATTTTGTGCCTTTTAGCTAATCTCCTTCAAACAGCGTGAAGACTAGGCCTGTTGGGTCGTCTGTCCGAGCCTCTTGGCTCCCTGCACACATGAATGGGACTGAGAGAAAACAATCCCACAGCTTTTGCAGACTTTCAACAAAATACAAAATTGATCACATTTTAATAATGAATTCATTCATTTAAGGGGTTTGTTAAATTTAGTCATATGTATTTACAGTCAATGGGAAAAATGGTTGTGCAGACTAAACTTTGTCCAGTTGGTTTCCCGGAGGCTCAGTCATGACCAGCTAGTGTTGAAAACCAGAAATATTTAGTTCAGGTTACAAATGAATCCACCAAGAATCGACATTTGCATGCACAACAACTTGTTGGACGAAGTTGCGTTGCTTTGCAGAAGAAGTTGCACGACCCTGCACCTGGGCATGTTGCGGTGCCCCTGCTCCGTTAGATACACTGCCCTGCAGGAATGAAGATGTAGAGGTGTGGGGTTTTTTTTTTTTTCACTTATTGTGTCTGCCTGTCCACAGTGGTATCGGTGAAGGACATACCCCTGTTGCTGTATGTCAGTGCGGAATCTCAGTCCTCCAGGTTTGGTCACCTGGACTTCTTTTAAGTCCAGTTGACAGTATTCAGTCTTCGGATGCCATTGCTGTGTTTCATGTAGTCATTTGGAAAAATGGTTTCACTCCATGTCCACATTTGGGTCTTTTTAGGAAGCTCCAGTGGACTTTTAAATCTTAAGTTTCTACTGGTCTTTTTCACATTTGGATTCGATCAACATGCCATATATTTAAACTTTGTTTTCACATTTGCACTTTTCCATTCTGGCTTTTCAAACCCAAACTGAACATAAAAACTTTGTACCAACTGTAGCTTTCGTTGGTTTGTAGTTACCCAGGGCCGATTTCGGACATTTTCATAGGTGCTCAAATTAATGATTCAATCACCTTTTTCCTTATTGAAATTGTTTTATTTTCCAGTTCAGCTATGTGAAACAAATTAATACATATTTAATATCCTCTCCTCACGCAGACACCCTGCATGTTGACATATGCTGAATAAAATTCTCTAAAGAGCAACTTTTAAAGCACAAATGCACATTTTAATAACATATATGAAGTCAGGCCTACTTCATCATGTCCTAGTTGTTGAACCCAAACCTTGTAAAACATTATCTTCTGTGAAAGGGGCTTTATGAATACATTTTACTTACTTACTTCATCTGCAGCAGTTTGACAGAAGCGTATTATTAAGTGTGCGGTGTCTTCTTTGGTTACGGGCTATGTACTGTATCTTACAAAGCAGTGGTTATGATCCAACTAACTGCCACCTGACACTCACTCATGGCAATTCATTGCTACAGAAACCAGTAAAAAAACAACAACTGATGTTCTTACATTACATTACATCACATGTAAAAAAAAAAAAAAAATTTACATGATTTGCTGTAGTGAAACTTGAAACATACAATGTATTTTTCTTTCCACTAGCTGAGTGTTCGCACAGGTTCTGGGTCACTCATGGGTTTGTCAGATATGTTTTTTCCATCAGCAACAATCAGACCATATGTGGAGAAGCTTCTGAATGAAAATGGAACACACACAAAGCTTATGCTTATAAACAGACAATGCAAATGTCTGCTGCCAGAAATGTATGGACGGAGAAGCATTGTTACACATTTATAGGCCCCATTCAGCAAAAATCATCCTGCTAGTTCATCAGCTTTGCACATTTGAATAACAACACATCATGGGCCATGGGTTGTTGTATAAAAAGGCCTTCGAATCACGGAATTGGCAGAGCAAGTTGAACCATCCACTGGGAACAACCTAAGCCACCATCATGGGCAAGGTAAAGGGATATTTACTCATGTCTCTGCACATTTCAAATTTGAAAGAAACTTGAAACAAAAGAGTTCAAATGCAGTTTGATTCCTAAATCCAGATGCACGTTCTGTTTCAGATCACCTTCTATGAGGAGAGGAACTTCCAGGGTCGCTCCTATGAGTGCATGAGCGACTGCTCTGACATGACCTCCTACCTGAGCAGGTGCCAGTCCTGCAGGGTGGAGAGCGGCTGCTTCATGGTCTACGAGCGTCCCAACTACATGGGCATGCAGTTCTTCATGAGGAGGGGCGAGTACCACGATATGCAGCGCATGGGAATGATGTTCGACTCCATCAGATCTTGCAGAATGATTCCCTATGTGAGTAAGCTCACCTGTACATCCCTTTGACTTTTAGAAATGTTTGGCGATGATCGTACTTACATGATTCCTGTCCTACATTAACAGCACAGAGGTCCCTTCAGGATGAGGATCTACGAGAGGGAGAACTTCGGGGGTCAGATGTATGAGCTGATGGACGACTGCGACTCCATCATGGAACGTTACCGTATGTCCGACTGCATGTCCTGCCACGTGATGGACGGCCACTGGCTGATGTACGAGCAGCCCCACTACAGAGGCAGGATGATGTACCTGAGGCCCGGAGAGTACAGGAGCTTCATGAACATGGGCCTGAGTGGCACGAGGTTCATGAGCATGAGGCGTATCACTGACATGTGCTAGACATCTGTATTTGATTTCAGTAAATAAAAATGATGTGTAATTCATAAACACGCCGTTTGCTTATTTTCTTCAGATAGTCAGTCAGCTACGGTAAAAACAGCAAAACTGGAGAATGTACGATAAAAAAAAAAACACACGGTTAACACCATCAACCAAACCTTCAACATAAAAGTACAATAACTGTCACATTTATTGCTATAAAGTGAAATCAATAGAAAAACACAATCAAAAAGTGCTTCAACGATCACACTGTCCATGGTAGAAAAGTCCGTAATAACTTCCACAACCCGCAGTATAAAGAATATTTTTGGTTTTCTGTTGAAGTCATTTAACATGAGATGTTGCTCACAAGGGATAGAAGACAAAACGGAATTAGTGAGTCATAACGGGGGGACTAGTAAATTGTTTTGGTACTGAATTAGACGTCCCCTTGCCTACAGTATACAGGAACTGGCACCTAAGGGAGTCTGGGGCCATTATTGAAGTTCATTTTGGATTGTGTCAGTATGTTCAGAACCCAGTTGGATCTAAACAGACCTGAGCATCACATTTAGTCACATGGTACAGCACATGGTCTAATCACTGTTTGGCAAACCCACCTCTTGCTCTTGTGATCAATTTCTTGCAGTACTGCGATGCAAAAATGTACAGAGCACAAACTGTTAACAGGATGCATTGAACTTCAAAAAGGATCATTTTTACTTTGTTCTGAATTGTAAAAGGTCCTAGTTTGGGCCTAGAAATTTGTTTTATTCACCAGCAAACTGGGTTCAGGTTGGTTTTCTACAGGCCCATTTTGGATCATGGGTTGCCCTTAGAAGACCTGTGGCGTAAAAAACGAATTCTCCGTCTGACGCAATTTCGTTGTACACCATGTATGTTTAGGGGAAACAGGAAGGCCAGTGCCACATGGTGAATGTCAATGAACGTTTTTCACCAAGACCAGATTTTGTTTAGTACTTTATACTATAGCAGTATGAAAAAAGCATCTCGTGAGGTCTCAGGTATTCTGTTCCATGTTAAGTCATCCAACGCCCACAAATGTGGGATGGGAAGCAAATGGCAGGAGATTTTTTTGACGTGCACAAATGTTGAATGTTTCTTAAGCAGCATTGGACAGGTCATTGAAAAATTCAGCTTTGACCGGAGAGACATATAAAATGTGGCCCGGTCACCAAACAGTGTTGCTGCACGTTGGCTGGGCCAACAGCATTGCGTGAGACAGTCTCATGCACTTTACAGGCACTGGGCAAAGCAATTCCCCCTTTATTCATATTTCCCAGTAAATTGATATTTAGTCCTGTTATTCCTTGATGATTTAGCAAAACACACAAAGGTTCAGCCCAGAGAAGAAGGTTTTGCTTTTGCTGGAAAACCGCTGTTCACATATATGTGTAAAAGTATATGTATATGTTAATAATATATTAACTTTAAGATTTAGGAAATTGGATGAAGATGAATCCCATCAAGACGATGACCTTATACGATGTTCCTGGTTTTGTAAAGACCACTCTGCCTGCATCAGCAGCACCTAAGAACTTTCATGTCAGTTTCGAATCTGGTGTTGCTTTTCAGGATCGAGGGTAAAACCGTAGCTCACTACCTTCCAAGTGGGAAAAGATTTAGCCCACTGTACGCGGTGTGAGACTAAAGGCCGGGACTCATGTGGTCTGTGATGTTTTTGCAGAATCTGTGCCACTTGTAGAAGACAAATGCGGGTCTCCTCTACCCACCAATATTCCAGCACTTTGCACGGAAATTTCCACATTCAAAAAAGTCTAGTTTTAGTTTGCAACAACAGCAGAAGCTCTAGTTTTCCTAAATGAACACGTGTGTGACTGTTGTTGCACAAAGTGGCCATTGTTCTGTTTCTAAAATGGTGGAGGACAAAAGAGCGGCAGCAGAGCAAAACACCATAGCGTTCTCATTGTGTGTCAGAGTGCGATTGTGAGGAACGGGGGTAGCTCCTCCCGGAATACAAGCACGGTTTATGCTCATCAATAGTTTTAGACTGTCAGCCTTTCTGAAAAGCTGCCACTGATCACAAGTTACACGTTTCTACCAGTAAAACATTCTGTTGTCCCCAGACAACACACGGAAAAAGTATTTTGATCTGTATCTAAAGTACTATTAACATAAACATGTATTACATATATGTGTGAGTGTGTGTGTGTGTAAATCAGTAATCACATGTACTGCAAATATCTATCGCACAAAGGCAACGCAGAATATTGATTTTCATTTCTAAAAAAATCGAAATATTTTTTCAATCGTGCTTAATGTCTAATTACAATCACCATAATTGGCCTTTTTTGTATTATTGTAATTTTTTTTTACTCACTTACAATTCATTTATTGCACTTTTATACAAAGCAACACGAGGGACACACACACAAACGAGCAAGCAGGGTTTTGGTGTCTTGTCATGTCCACATGTCATGTCCACCCTCCGATTACTGAAAAAGCTTTCAGTTTTAATTATGTCTAAATGGATATTGGGTCATAAAATATTATTACCTAAAACTTTATATATATGTGTATGTATATATATATATATATATATATATATATATATATATATATATATATATATATATATATATATATATATATATATATATATATATATATATACACACACATACACACATATATACACACAGTACAGTATACACAGTATTCAGACCCCTCATTCCACATTTTGTCACGTTACAACCACAAACATAAATGTATTTTATTGTGATTTTATCTGATAAACCAACACAAAATGGTACATAATTGTGAATTGAAGGGAAAATGATAAATGGTTTAAATTTTAAATTTTAAATTTAAATAAATATCTGAAAAATGTGGCGTGCATTCACCCCCCCCTGAGTCAATACTGTCTAAAACCACCTTTTGCTGCAATTACCACTGCAATTCCATTTGGAGTATGTCTCTACCAGCTTTTCACATCTAGAGAGTTTGAAACTTTTGCTCCTTCTTCTTTGCAAAATAGCTCAAGCTCAGTCAGATTGGATGGACAGTGTCTGTGAACAGTAATTTTCAAGTCCTGCCACAGATTCTCAGTTGGATTTAGTTCTGGACTTTAACTGGCTCGTTCTAACACATGAACATGCTTTGATCTAAACCATCACATTGTAGCTCTGGCTGCATGTTTCAGGTTGTTGTCCTGCTGGAAGATGAACCCCTGTCCCAGTCTCAAGTCTTTTGCAGGTTTTCTTCTCAGATTGTCCTGTATGTGGCTCCATCCATCTTCCCATCAACTCTGACCAGCTTCCCTGTCCCTGCTGAAAAAAAACATCCCCACAACATGATGCTGCCACCACCATGTTTCACGGTGGGGATGGTGTGTTCAGGGTGATGTGCAATGTTAGGTTTCAGCCTCACATAGCGTTTTGAATTTAGGTTCAATTTTGGTCTCATCTGACCAGAGCACCTTCTTCCACATGTTTGCTGTGTCCCCCACATGGTTTGTGGGACAATGGCTTTCTTCTTGCCAGTCTTCCATAAAGGCCAGATTGGTGGACTGCACAACTAATAGTTGTCCTGTGGACAGATTCTCCAACCTGAGCTGTGGATCTCTGCAGCTCCTCCAGAGTTACCACGGGCCTCTTGGCTGCTTCTCTAAGTAATGCTCTCATTGGCCGGTCAGTTTAAGTGGACGTCCATTTCTTTGTAGGTTTGCAGCACAGTGCTCCACGAGATGTTCAAAGCTTGGGATATTTAAAAAAAAAAAATTACATAATTCTTTACCACTTTGAGTTGGTCTATCACATAAAATCCCAAAAATACATTTATGTTTGTGCTTGTAAAGTGACAAAATGTGGAAAATTTCACTGTATACACTAATTAGGTGTATTTACTAATTCTTTTTTGAAATTTTTGTTTCGTATTAATTAACCTAATTGAGCAAATGCATGTGTGAGGGTTGTTTACTTACATTTAGATAAAGTTGCACCTAATACTAGTTTATTCTGCTGTGCTGTTGCATCAATCCCACTAATGCATTTCAAATCATTTACGGTCACAACTCTGCCTGTTTTTGCAGCGCAGACACACACGAGTAATCTGTGTCTGTATGCGAAATGTAGAGGATGTGTGTGTAACTATTTTCCTTAACTCAGAGCCACTTGACTGGTAAGGATTAAGAATGGGATGATGCTGCCATCTGATGGCGTACAGTGTAGCTACTCTTCTTCTGAAATAAAAAGTAGGAGGGCGGACTACGCTAATATTTTAGTGTTTAAAATGTTGAGCTACATTTTCTATGTGTAACAACTGTAATGTCTGTTTAGTGTGAGTCCAGGTTGTAATTTGTTTCAGATCATTAGCAGTAAGTAACAGAGGAGTTTCATTTAAAAGAGATTTAAATGATTTTTATTTAAAATCTTGCTTTTAAACATTGGTACTTTAATAACAGGAATCTACGATACGCTTCATGCTCATGAACCTCGTGCCTCCCATGCCCATGTCCCTGAAGCTCCTGTACTCTCCGGGCCTCAGGTACATCATCCTGCCTCTGTAGTGGGGCTGCTCGTACATCAGCCAGTGGCCGTCCATCACGTGGCAGGACATGCAGTCGGACATACGGTAGCGGTCCATCATGTTGTCGCAGTCGTCCATCAGCTCATTCATCTGACCACCGAAGTTCTCCTTCTCGTAGATCCTCATCCTGAACTGGCCTTTGTGCTGTGAAGGGAAATGAGCAAACATGAAATCCTCCTCCTGCACTCAGGGTCAATATTCTTCCACACATCTATGGCATGTTTTTAAATGAACAGCAGATAACAAGCTACAGTACCATGGGAATCGTGCGGCAAGACCTGATGCAATCACTCATGCCCATACGCTGGTAGTCAGAGTACTCTCCCCTCCTGGCGAAAAACTGGTTTCCCATGTAGTTAGTGCGGTCGTAGACCATGAAGCAGCCGCTCTCCACCCTGCAGGAGTGGCACCTGCTCAGGTAGGAGGACATGTCAGCGCAGTCGCTGCTGGTCTCATAGGAGCGACCCTGGAAGTTCCTGTCCTCGTAGAAGATGATCTGAAAAAAGACCACACACACAAGGAAACATTATGAAGACACCATAATTCCTCAGCATCAGAACAGGCTAAAAGGAGAAGCTGCACACACCTTGCCCATGGTCATGGCTACAGTTACAACTGTTTTGGCTGAAAATGACTGCACAGTTTTCTCCATGTCCCCTCTGTTGCTTTTATACCTGACCTGGCACCCACAGGATACATGATCCCATTGTTCAAACTCCTGACAGAGCAACATGGAGCAGAGGCCCCAGTGTATAGTTCAATTCAAAGTGACCTTTAACAGATCGTGATTTGCGACGGTTGCATTTGTGGGAAGAGGCCCCGCTTTGTATTGTCTTTGCTGCTGAGTGACAGTGTTTTCCACAAACATACCTTTTTTTCGACGGGCTCGTTAGATAAGTTGCCTTCAATTCTGATGTTGTTAACAGGTTAAACATGAGCCCGGACAGATTTTCTTTGCTAAAACACAGCTGAGCAATTAGCTCGCAAAAATTAGGGGCTGGAAACAGTTCAGGACTGAAGGATTTACAGTGACTGTAGAAAAGATTTGAAACAATCGTGCACAAGAAAATATAATAAAAACATGTTAGCAATTCAGAATATAATTATCTTTTTTAGTAAAGTTCCTGGATTTGAATACTGTGATGCACACAAATCAAATCAAATATTTAATTCATGCAAATTCTTCTTCTTATTATTATTATTATTATACATTTGACAAACTCTAAGTGTAGGTTAAGCATTTGTATGTAAAGGGGAGAGAACTTTATTGTTATGACAATACAACATACATGAATGTTTTAGAACATTTGTTGGGTAAAAAGAAAAGGAACACGATCCAAAGAGGCTCTTTGGGTTTTAGTTTGGGTAGAACATATCAATAAATGTCAATGAACGTCACTCTGACTTCCCTTTAATAAAATAAATCTCTACTTCAAGCTAAAAAACAGCTCCTGATGACATAATTCGGAGGAACCTTAAAGTCATTGTGTTGCTCACACTATAAAGTTTGTAATCATGGTAAACCTGCTGTTCAAGAGCATCCGGAAGATGTCATCTGGAGGAGTTTATCCTCCAGATGACATCTGGAGACATCAAATCATTTCTTTTTAGAGGTTTGATGCTTGTTGATAGAGGAATAAACAGAAAAAGTGGTTTAACAAACTGAATGAGTTATTGTATCAGAATCAGTTCAAAACAATATTTAAACCAGTTTCTGTTTTTTTTTTTTTTTGCTTAAATAAATTGCTAAATAAATTGCTGAAAGACATTTAGAAAACGCTAACTGAGATGCACGTTATGCTCTCACACCTGCTGACTTACAGAGAAACTCTACATACTCCCCCAATGGACTCGTTATAGAACATTTGTCATGTGCCAGTAAAGTAAAGTAACCAAAGTTTATAGCTTTAACTTTGGCGTCACAGACACTAAACCAGGATTTTATGTTTTCATGTAGTTCAGTCCAACACAACAAAGGAGCTGTTCCTCGTGTTATTGCCACTGGCGTGACGTTCCCATCATGCTTTGAATTGCACATGGGCAGAAAGTGTCAGTGTACTGCAGGCGTGTCTCTGTTGGAGGACGTCTGGAAAGTATGAACTGGCCTCGGGTGGTCAGTAAACTGTTGGTGAACTCTAGTGTCAAAGATCACCAGAAGCACCTCTAACCTAACATTTAAAACTTAAGGCAAGTTGTTCAGGTTCACACTAAATGTGTCACAGGCAGATTAGATACAGTAGCTGTCCATGAAAATCCCCAAAGTCACAATCCGTGAATTCTTATTTGTCAATGTGAGTGAAATCATTCTTGTGTCTTTGTATCAGATCAGCTGCAAAACCTGCTTCTATTCTTCTTTGGCTGCTTTTTGCAGCCTTAGGTTGAGTCTTGCCGCCAGGACCCACTCACAATTCCATGTGATGTGGAAACCAGACACGGAGGAGTAGAGTAGGAGTAGACTTCTAACCTACTTACTACACAGTGTTGGAATCAGTCACCAGCAGTTCACAGCTGTCCACATTTTAACTCGTGACCCAAAAGACACACGTGAAAAATGAGGCGAACTTCGAGGCTCGAGGTGTCAGTGGTTTAATGAGCTCACGCAGTTTAAATGTGGGACGACTCCCAACCAGTCAGGACTGCTGAAGGCTTTCAAAGAAGGGGCCAAACATCTTCCAGAACTTTAGGCAAATCCAGTTCCCAGTGTTGGGGGGTAACTATAATCCCCGTAGATTTATAATTCTGTTATCATTCCGCAAATGCTTCTAATAATACAAACATTTAAATATTGAGAACTTACTCAATACTGCATTCGTTGTGTAGCTGTACTGAAAGTTTATCAGATAATTGAAATCATGGCTCACTTAGTTTGCGGCTCTCGCATTACTTCAAAATGCAGTAAGTGATATTTGTTAATATTTCATATATGTGTGTGTGTGTGTGTGTGTGTATTTTACTCAAAGCCCAGTGCTATACGTTTAAAGTTCTTTAAAATATCTTATATGAAAAACAACTATATATGTATTTAAAAAACTAGAAAACATGACCATGACATCAGCATCAACCGTTTTATTAGCAGTTTTACAGTTTTTGTTTGAATCCCCAACCTAATTTATGAATTTTTAAATAATTATTTAACTACTGTTTGTTCAGTTTAATTTCCCCCCCCCCCGAAAAAAAAAAGGAATAAAGACAAAGCTTTATAATGAACATTGTTCAAAAGATCTATAAAAATGAGATGATGAGAAATGATCATTTTGCTTGCTTGTCATGGCTGATAACCTGGTGCTCACATAGAGGGAAACAGAATCAGCGAGCGGTGTGGTCTGACACTTTGTTTTTATTACATCATGCAGTCAAAGTAATAGATTACCATTATTAGTAATTGTGTGCCATGTTGATTATGAAAGATCCTTTTGAAAAGTTAACAGGAATCGGTGATGCGTCTGATGGAGCTGAAGGTCATGCTGTCGTATCCCATGTCCCTGAAGCTCCTGTACTCTCCGGGCCTCAGGTACATCATCCTGCCTCTGTAGTGGGGCTGCTCGTACATCAGCCAGTGGCCGTCCATCACGTTGCAGGACTGGCAGTCGGACATTTTGTAGCGGTCGCGGATGTTGTCGCAGTCGTCCATGAGCTCATACATCTGACCGCCGAAGTTCTCCCTCTCGTAGATCCTTATTCTGTAGGAACCTTTGTGCTGTTAGGACACAAATATGCATCGTTAGTCATTTTCACGGAACCTTTCCTATACGTCATACTCTGCATTTCCTAAATTCAGAGCATCATACCATGGGGATCATGCGACAAGACCTGATGCAGTCACTGAAGCCCATCATACGCTGGTAATCAGAGTACTCGCCCCTCCTCAGAAAGTACTGCTGACCCATGTAGTTGGGGCGTTCGTAGACCATGAAGCAGCCGCTCTCCACCCTGCAGGAGTGACACCTGCTCAGGTGGGAGGACATGTCAGCGCAGTCGCTGCTGGTCTCATAGGAGCGACCCTGGAAGTTCTTGTCCTCGTAGAAGATGATCTGAAATCCAAGAGAGCGGCTGAAGATCAGCATCATGCATTTTGACGGATGCTTCTCAGCTAAACAGCTACAGTTAAGAGTACTAAGAGATGCAATACAATAGTGAAATACAACCAAAAACTGCATGGGACAACATCATTAAATCCTGTTAGGATAAAATAAATGTACTTCCTACCTTGCCGTGCATGGTGGCCGATACAAGGAGCGATGCTATAGCAATCCTATCCTGGATTGTAGCCTTTTTTATACCTAACGAGACATGCAAACAATCGATGGCACCATTGTATAGAAGCCACGAGTCAGCAGCATGCAATGTCAGGCCCTCTGTTTGCGAATGCTGATGGGAAAGGGCTCATTATGTATCCTCTCTCGTTCTAGATCAAACGGTTCCTGCATCAGTCATTTCAAAGCTCTGAATTTTAACAAGATCTCCGGGTTCGAAATAACACACTGGCACAGAAAAGCAGTTTAAACCTAGTTACTAAGAACATCTCAGTACAAAAAAGTGCCCTTTTTATTTACTTCAGGAGTATTTGTATCTCTTTTATATTCATTGCACACATGAAAAACCCATGCGGTGCCATCAGCTGTCCGCATGATTACATTAATTTACTTTACGTTGTGCACTGCGTGCTGAACTCATCGGTTTGCAGTATTCATTGGTATAAGGGTTTGTCAAAAACAGCTATAGTTAAAAATAACGAAACTTATATTAGTGCAAACATTTGCAACCTCTTTGATAAGTCAAATAAAAATGAACTTTAATCATATTTTATATTTTTATTTGTATTTATACTAGTGGGACGTGCAGTACACGTTATGTTAATGAAATACAATCTTGGCAGCCCCATGATTAATGCGTTAAAAATCATCTTTAATGCGTTTCTGATTAAGGGAGCATTCATACATTTGTAGGTGAATGTGGATTAAATATTATGTTGATGAAAAAAAAGTTTTGTTTTGAAATTTCAAAATAAGAGGTTGCAAACTTTTGCACCCACTGTAGATATATACTGTATATATCTCCATATCTATATATATCCACTGTATAATATACATATGCGGATGTGACCTGTCGCTTGCATTTAATAATAACAATAATATAAAATAGTAATAATAATAATAACAATATAGTGAATTCTGAGCAGCATTGAACACATGTTCACTCAGCCCAGGGCTGCCAGCTAATGTCCTAAATCATAAATCAAACACATGGACACAGGAAGAAACTCACAAACTCATTATCTTATAAAGAAAGAATAATATGCTAATTCTTACTACATCTTCATAACCATTACATTAGATTGGTAAGTTGTCTTTCTGTTTGCTTTGAATCAAAGCAAATGACATTACGGAGATTTGCGTGAACAAAATATGTTTATTGGTCATGTTGGTAACTAACTTTAAACTTATAATCTGCAAAAAATACTAGTATTGTGTTTTATGACATTTTCTATTGGAGAATGTGTGTTTGCAAACTATGTTTGATATGTGATATTTAATTCTAACTCTAATGAATGTTGTGTGCTGTGTGTCCATGATTTTTACTGTTTATAGCTTGTTTGTTTTAAACATTTTCATTTGCAGTTGGACAAGCAATAAGCTGCTAATGTGCTTGTTTGGAAACTGCTTCATGTATTAGTGATCCTTATTATTTCTTTCATGTTTTACATGGAGTCACAGGAGTGTGTTCATATGAAAGGAGAGGAAAATATCAAAGAAATCAAGTTTATGTTTCATGTTTTCATTTTTATTCAAAATGAAAATGTCTAGCACATGTCCACGATACGCCTCATGCTCATGAACCTCGTGCCACTCATGCCCATGTCCCTGAAGCTCCTGTACTCTCCGGCCTCAGGTACATCATCCTGCCTCTGTAGTGGGGCTGCTCGTACATCAGCCAGTGGCCGTCCATCACGTGGCAGGACATGCAGTCGGACATACGGTAGCGGTCCATGATGTTGTCGCAGTCGTCCATCAGCTCATACATCTGACCGCCGAAGTTCTCCCTCTCGTAGATCCTCATCCTGAACTGGCCCCTGTGCTGTTTTTCAGGAAATAATACATCAGAATAAGTAAATGTAATGTCGATTTACACTGCATGTGTTTTTCACAACCACAGAATGATGGATGCCGCTTTACACTCACCATGGGGATCATACGACAGGACCTGATGCCGCCGCTCCATCCCATCATGCTCATGTAGTCGGCGTACTCGCCCCTCCTCATGAAATACTGGTTTCCCATGTAGTTGGGACGGTCGTAGACCATGAAGCAGCCGCTCTCCACCCTGCAGGAGTGACACCTGCTCAGGTAGGAGGACATGTCAGCGCAGTCGCTCATGCACTCATAGGAGCGACCCTGGAAGTTCCTGTCCTCGTAGAAGATGATCTGGAAATACAAAGAGATACCTTTTCATTTCCTGCATGAGCTCCAACATTTAGAACTTGTGTGTGAAATGATCCTGAACCTTACCTTGCCCATGCTCATGTCAGTGGTGGACATACTTGTAGGTGAGCTGCTGCTATTGCTACTGCTACCGCTGCACTGCTGCCCCGTTCAGTTTAACCCTTGCTTTTATACTTCACCAAGCCCTACAGAGTCAGTGGGCCCCCATTGTTTAAACCCCTGACCCAGCAACATGGTATAGAGTGCTGTACAGGCCTTTGCTACTGTGTCGTACAATCATGTGACTGGGCCTTCGAAGACTAGAAATTTTACCCTTTTGACCAGGTGTCACAAAGCCTATTTTTGTCCGAGGTTGCTTAATCCTGTTTCAACAAGCCAGTGGCAGTTCAGTTACGTTCAGTCTTAGTTTCTCCTTGTGAATAGTTTCAGTGTTAAATGATGCACTATAATGGTGTGTCACTATAGATCTAATGTAGATTTTTTTTATCTAAGGAAATAACTGAAACTTTTTTTTTTTAAGCAGAGGAGACAAACGACAAACACCCAAGTTTATTGTTGTAATTTTGTTCATCTCTTTATATTTACATAGGTTTGTGTGTGTGTGTGCGTAGCATCTGTGCTTATGTCACATAAGCAAAGAATTTCTGAAGGGACGACAAATGAAAATAGTCCCTACAGAGTGCGTGTTTGTACAGGGTGGTTTTGCTGTAGGTATTTTATTATACATGGCTGGACTGCGACCAAGCAGAGCAATTGTCTGAACTCCAGGTTTGGTGGTTTCGTTCCCAGTTCCACTTGGTCACATGTTGAAGGGCCAAAAATTCTGAAACCCTCGAACTAGTGCTACAACCTATGTGCAGCTGTTTAACAACAGCTTGGCCACGAGGATCAATAGAGCATCAGCTGAATTATTATACTGTGCATAAGCTTAATTATGTTTGACATTTCCCTGTAACAATTCCTATTCAAATGACTTACATGCATCATGGGGCATTTACTATTTAACAATAGTGTAATAAACCATCCCGCCAAAGTAATACACCCCCACTGCATAGAGTTACCGAGTGAAAAACCTCTATGTATCTTTTAATTGATAAAATAATATTCCTCAACCTAGAAACACAGACACTAAAACGCACAAGGTATTTGATTCCAGTTGTTGGTAATTCTACAGAACCATGCCGAATGTGTTCAACATGATACAGAGAATATAGGAATGACAAAGACAACCAAATGCAAGTCTCAAGTGTCAGTCCCTGCTCGATTCTGAGGGTGGGTAAGGTGCAGTGTGTGTGTACACTCAGTTCCTTGTGTGAGGATGTCGTGGTTGAGTTTCAGTATGTCCAACATGTACGGTACAGGATGAGCAGCTTTAATGTGGTCAGCTGTTAATGAGTGTAATGACCTGTTCTGATGACAAACGGAGCTCTGTGACACATAGCAGAGGGGAGAAGCTCCAAGCAGGGCCTTTTTTTTTTTTTTAGGATGGAGTTGATGTTCGCCCAGCTCGAGCCCCCCAACACATGAAGGTTTTCCTCAGTTGATATAAGGCTGGTGTGCTGACCATTTTATGTAATGGCCGACAGTTATATGGTGAATGGCTTTAAATTTGGTTGTGTGTTGGTTCTTCTGCTGACATTGCTGTTGAGAAAACACTAAACTTAGGGGCCATAAAAATGAAATCAAGTTCGAATAGCTGCTAGCAGATGGTTGCTTCATTACTGTAAGTGAACTTAATGACTAGTATATTATTGTACAATTTTTCAGTTTGGCATATGGACAAACTTGACAAAATTCAAAGTAGTGCAGCAGTTACTTTATTGACTTGTAATTGACACATTCAGTGAACATTTAGTAGCAGGAATCCATGATACGCCTCATGCTCATGAACCTCGTGCCACTCATGCCCATGTCCCTGAAGCTCCTGTACTCTCCGGGCCTCAGGTACATCATCCTGCCTCTGTAGTGGGGCTGCTCGTACATCAGCCAGTGGCCGTCCATCACGTGGCAGGACATGCAGTCGGACATACGGTAGCGGTCCATGATGTTGTCGCAGTCGTCCATCAGCTCATACATCTGACCGCCGAAGTTCTCCCTCTCGTAGATCCTCATCCTGAACTGGCCCCTGTGCTGTTTTTCAGGAAATAATACATCAGAATAAGTAAATGTAATGTTGATTTACACTGCATGTGTTTTTCACAACCACAGAATGATGGATGCCGCTTTACACTCACCATGGGGATCATACGACAGGACCTGATGCAGTCTGACATTCCCATCATGTTCATGTAGTCGGCGTACTCGCCCCTCCTCATGAAATACTGGTTTCCCATGTAGTTGGGACGGTCGTAGACCATGAAGCAGCCGCTCTCCACCCTGCAGGAGTGACACCTGCTCAGGTAGGAGGACATGTCAGAGCAGTCGCTCATGCACTCATAGGAGCGACCCTGGAAGTTCCTGTCCTCGTAGAAGATGATCTGGAAAAAGTGAAATGCGATGGTAAAGAAAAACAGCAGCAAAGTAAATGTAGAAACTAATTAGTGGTTAGTCGAAAATAATTTTTGACTGCACCTTTCCCCTCATGCTCATGCCGGTGTTACTCATGTCGGCTGCAGATGTGTTGTTGCTGCGGCTCCTGTGCTGCTTTCCTACCTGGTTTAACCCTTTCCTTTTATACCTGACCAAAGAACCGGTGGCCCCTTCAGAGAACCCCTTACTCAGCAACACGCCATTCAAGCCCACAGAATGCCAAGGTTATGTCTACTTTTTTCAGGCAGCGGGAACCTTTATAAAGGCCTTGTCTCCATTACAGAAAAGCACGTTCAACAATGCTTGACATAACATGAATGGGTTGGCCATGTGACCTTCATGAACTGTGTGTGTGATGTGGGTTGGGCAGATTTTTTCTAAATTTGTTTTATTTCCTATGTAACAAACATATTAGCTTTGCAATTTAACCATTTGATCAACTCAGTGCAGATGTGGGAAAGTACTTCATATAGATGTGTTCACATCTACATGTATTCAGCATCCATAATGTGAAAATTGTTTATAACACGCTAAAATGTATTTGCTGATATAAGGACAAGCAAGATTATCAAAGTATATTATACAGTATGTACAATTACAATTACACAATGACAATAAATGAAGTCTATCAAGACATTTTATATTATTACAACTGTGTTTTACCATATAATAATTTATCTGATACAATTATTACATATGCCATATTTAACCTTGCCAGGAATGCTTTGAGTAAAATTAATCTTGTAGTTGCTCTGAAAATATACATTGTTTTTGTTTGCTGACAGTTTATGATTGAAAACGTTCCCTGATCTTGAAAATGAGATCATGATTTTATTGACACGGAGTAAATAAATAAACTGCATAAATCCGCCTCATATTATACGTACATACATGTTTTCACATCTATATGTAGTCAGTATTTCAAAGCAGTATATAAAAAAAGCAATGTTACATAAGAGGGAGCGCTGTTGTACAGCTGTGATATCTTTGCCGGGTCGCAGTCATGCTGAGATTTGGTCCAACAGCACGACCTCGAGTGTGATATTGCTTTTATACAACAGTTCTGCAAATGCTATTTATTAGTTGACAGTAATAATCCACAACAGATTATTGTTTGTTTATTTCATCGGTTGTTCAGTTCCGCCAGCACAACTAGAACCGAAAACTGTACCCGACTCGACTGTTGCTAAGCAACATAAACAGCCGTGGCCAGATATTTTCATTCAGTTACATTTAGCTGTATGTTTCCATTTATGGTGCAACCAGAGAAAAGAGCGCTGCTTTGGTGGGACAAAAGGTTGATCCCACAGTCCACTGCTCCGTCTTCTACTGGTCCCAGTGGACGGTCTCCAATAACTTCAGACCTGCAGTGGAACGCGTATTTTGTTAGGGCCAAAATTTTGGGTTCCGCAACACATTCTGTGCAGTCATATTTTATTGGTGTCGTGCACTCTTTGTGTGTTTTTCCTGTGCTTGTCACACTGTAGCATTAAGCTGGTGAACCAAGGGTTATTAGAACAGCTGTGAGGCGGAGGGATACATACAATGTCCCAGTGCTGTTATAGGCTCGTGTCCAGTCAAATTGCTTGGTCGGAACTAACTGTTGTGTAAAAGTTTATAACGCAGGATGGTCACAAACGAAACTATAGTCTTTTAAAAAATACACGCAGTAATGAAACATCCCAGTCCAGGCTGCAGACTGTGGGGCCTCCATTATGAGAAGAGACAGTTCATTGTTAGATTTAGTGTCTGTGGGAAGAAGTTAGGAAAAGTTGTTTCGTGTCTTTGTTTAATTATTTGTTCTGTGGCAAGTTCCCGATTTGTTTTTCTGTGCAGTCTATATATATATTGTACGTTAAAACTCAAAAATTAGTCATTGTATAAAATACCAGTCTGCTAGAGACACACTGGGCCAGTCTGTCCGACCGTGTGTGTAGATGTCAACACACAACATTAGAAAACACAGTCGGAGACAAGCAGTTTCATGAAGCATATTACTGTAAATCCAAAACACTTGCATAGAGAAAAACGGCGTCTGAAGGTGGTGCAAGACTTAAAGCAATGCTGCCTTTCAATATGAAATGATTTATATCATTTGAAGCAAGGCTGGGATCCTCATTAAAGAACGCCTTCACTGATATTTAACGTGGTTCCTCTGGTCCTAGTTTGGGTAGAAGATATAAAAAAATGCCATAAAATGTCACTCTGACTTCCCTTTATTAAAATATCTCTTTAGTTGTAGGTAAAATATGCCTCCAGATGAAATCACTTGGAGGAACCTTCAGGTTGGATTATGTCATCTTGTTGCTCAGAGTTTGTGAACGTGGTCAACTTGCTTTTCCAGAGCTCCTCCAGATGACATCATCTGAACTCCTAATGACGAAAACATGTCATCTGGAGGAGTTTCTGGAGGAGAAATTGCTGGAGGAGAAATCTTTGAATATGGGGAAGGCAAAGGCAAGTTTGAAAAGCGTTAATGCCCATTTAAACCCTAAACTAAAGCCATAGAAAGCAAGTTGAAAGTCTCCCTTTAAATGTTAACGTTTCCCCACATAGTTCTGTGGGGCTGCATAACTGTGCTCCAGAAACTTGTCCGCTTCTTAGATGTTTAATCACCTGTGTGAATTGGAAGTGTCCCTAATGGTCAGGGTGAACAAATATTTTTGGCTTCTTAATCTGGACGATCTTTATAAATTAGCCTTGGCAATGGTGCTACAGTCAAGAGTTCATCTAAATATCTGAATGTGTTCTTTTGGCCATGAACATTCCCTGCAAACCCACTGGCAGTGAGAGCCTTCCAACAATCATTATTCTTATATTGCATGTGATAGCGTTGCACAAAACTGAATTTTGTGATACTCTTACCGAAGTACTTACTTGTATAAATCCAAAGATCCAACAATAAGAGTAATATATCTTTCGGTGAGTTTTGCCGTGTTGGATTAACAACAACCATAAGCTAACATCAGTTAAGTTAAGTTGCTACTGATAGCAACATCACAGGCTGACTGCAGCTGCACCTCTAAGATTGTATACGCTAAATATGTTCATGCAAATTTTCTGTGGGGTTTATCAGTAAAATGTCTCTTAAAATGTATAATTTATAGCAGCTTAATAGCTACTACCAGTTGCTATTGTACAGTCTTTTAATGTGGCATTTGGATAGTAGATGACAAAATTCAAAGTAGTGCAGCAGTTACTTTATTGACTTGTAATTGACACATTCAGTGAACATTTAGTAGCAGGAATCCATGATACGCCTCATGCTCATGAACCTCGTGCCACTCATGCCCATGTCCCTGAAGCTCCTGTACTCTCCGGGCCTCAGGTACATCATCCTGCCTCTGTAGTGGGGCTGCTCGTACATCAGCCAGTGGCCGTCCATCACGTGGCAGGACATGCAGTCGGACATACGGTAGCGGTCCATGATGTTGTCGCAGTCGTCCATCAGCTCATACATCTGACCGCCGAAGTTCTCCCTCTCGTAGATCCTCATCCTGAACTGGCCCCTGTGCTGTTTTTCAGGAAATAATACATCAGAATAAGTAAATGTAATGTTGATTTACACTGCATGTGTTTTTCACAACCACAGAATGATGGATGCCGCTTTACACTCACCATGGGGATCATACGACAGGACCTGATGCAGTCTGACATTCCCATCATGTTCATGTAGTCGGCGTACTCGCCCCTCCTCATGAAATACTGGTTTCCCATGTAGTTGGGACGCTCGTAGACCATGAAGCAGCCGCTCTCCACCCTGCAGGAGTGACACCTGCTCAGGTAGGAGGTCATGTCAGAGCAGTCGCTCATGCACTCATAGGAGCGACCCTGGAAGTTCCTGTCCTCGTAGAAGATGATCTGGAAAAAGTGAAATGCGAAGTTTAACAAAAACAGCAGCAAAGTAAATGTAGAAACTAATTACTGGTTAGTCGAAAATAATTTTTGACTGCACCTTTCCCCTCATGCTCATGCCGGTGTTACTCATGTCGGCTGCAGATGTGTTGTTGCTGCGGCTCCTGTGCTGCTTTCCTACCTGGTTTAACCCTTTCCTTTTATACCTGACCAAAGAACCGGTGGCCCCTTCAGAGAACCCCTTACTCAGCAACACGCCATTCAAGCCCACAGAATGCCTGCCGGGTTCATGGTTACTTTTTTCAGGCAGCGGGAACCTTTATAAAGGCCTTGTCTCCATTACAGAAAGCACGTTCAACAATGCTTGACATAACATGAATGGGTTGGCCATGTGACCTTCATGAACTGTGTGTGTGATGTGTGTTGGGCAGATTTTTTCTAAATTTGTTTTATTTCCTATGTAACAAACATATTAGCTTTGCAATTTAACCATTTGATCAACTCAGTGCAGATGTGGGAAAGTACTTCATATAGATGTGTTCACATCTACATGTATTCAGCATCCATAATGTGAAAATTGTTTATAACACGCTAAAATGTATTTGCTGATATAAGGACAAGCAAGATTATCAAAGTATATTATACAGTATGTACAATTACAATTACACAATGACAATAAATGAAGTCTATCAAGACATTTTATATTATTACAACTGTGTTTTACCATATAATAATTTATCTGATACAATTATTACATATGCCATATCTAACCTTGCCAGGAATAAAAGTAATTCATATAGATGTGTTCACATCTAAATGTATGTAGCATGTGGAATCATATATATATATAAACAAAGTATATAAGCACATGGTTCGAAATTAATAACAGTACCTTTAACTCCTGCACAGTGTTTATAGACGTTAACTACAGAGTTTAAGATGTTACTGATTTCAGTTGCCAGTTTGATTCATTTCCATAATTATGCAACAAAGGAGCAGGAAAACATATACAGTTGCAAGAAAAAGTAATGCCAGTGTTCGTGCTTTGCTGCTTTTCTGCATTTATTGGCCATAAAACCTGATCTCATCTTCATCAAAGTTACAAATATTAACAACGACAGCATTTCTAACAGAACACAAACCAAACACAAACAATCATGATCTTCCATGTCTTTATTGAAGATACCCATTAAACATACAACGAGATGCTGCTGACCTACAAAACCAATCAAACAGTGTCGGCGTGCATCAGCTGATGTGAGTCATGGCTCACAAAAAAGATCCTAGAAGACCTATGATCAAGAGTTGTCGGTTTGCATGTAGATAGAAGAAGTTACAGAGTATTTAAATGACTTCAGATAGTCATCAGTCCACAGTTAAATATAACTGTAACGGAGAAGAATATATTCCTGTGGCTTCTCTTCAATCAAGTGGGCACTTAGCCGAGATCACGCCAAAGGCACAAAGCAGGATGATCAAACCGCTGACCTTTTAGCTGTGATGTGGCAGTGCTAACCGCTCCACCACCGTGCTACCCGAGGAAAACATCATCCCACAAATGAAGTACAATAGAGCGAGCATCATGATTTGTGGCTCCTTTGCTGTTTCTGTACCTGGACCACTGGACCATTTGCTATTGTGGAAGGGAAAATGAATTCCCAAGTTTCTCAAGGTATCCTACAGTAGGATAATGACCCTACTGCATTACAGACTGGCTTCAGAGAACCAAAATCCACCTTTTGGAGTGACCCAGCCAGAGTCCAGACCTCAATCCAATAAAGATCCTGTGGAAGGACACAAAGAGAGCTGTTAACACCGGACATCTTTAAGAATATGGCTGAACTGAAGTAGATCTGTGAGGATGCATGTAGCAAAATTCTGCCTGAACGTTGTGCAGGTCTAATCCACAGCTACAGGAAACGCTTACTTGAGGTTTTTGTCGACAAAGGAGGTTCAACCAGTTAATAAGAAACTGTTGCCATTACTTCTTCTGTTATCACTTTGTATGTTCCATGGGTGTGTTTGATGAATGCATGAAAGATCATGACATTGTGTGTTTTATCAGCTTAGAAATCCAAACTACAAAAAGACTACTCTCTAGCTGCAAATTACAGAAGACCTACGCCATAAACCCCCCCTCATCTGCAGACCCACAGCTTTTGACAGAAGCAGACAGTACACACAAAGGAAAATGATCAGGTTACAGTTCAGTTGCAACAAGAAAGACTTGTTCTTGTTCCACTCCAATTTCCATCTGGAGTTTAAAGTAGAGATACATTTCTACTCTACGGTTTGATTAGGGAAAGCGAAAACAATTTCAAGAACTACTATCAAAGTCCTTTCCATGTGTTGTATGATAATTCGATAATTTAATTATTGTGACAGGGCGGCACGGTGGTGTAGTGTTAAGTGTTGCTGCCTCAAAGCTAGAAGGTCTCTGGTCCAAATTTCCTTGCCAGCCGTTTCCTTTCTGTGTGGAGTTTGCATGTTCTCCCCCGGCTTGCTTGGTTCTCTGGTTTGTCTGGGTTGGCCCTGAGATAGACTGGAGACCTGTCCGGGGTAGAGCCAGCCACTCGCCCTATGACAGCTGGGATCAATTAGGCTCCAGGTCCCCCACAATCCTACACATTATAGGCGATTACAGATAATGGACGGATGGATGGAATTATTGTCAGGTCCATCTCTGGATTTTGGTACATCTTCTATTTGCCACCACATAGCTCCTGTCACGTCTCTACTCTTTTCTCCACAGGGACATCTTGTGTACAGTCCCATGTGTTGTCGCTAGACAATACTCTTCACGATGGAGCAATAAACAAACACTGTGCGCAGGTAGTGCTCATGGTAGTTGTATTGCTGTGGTAGCAAATTGCAATTGATTTCAGATGGTTTTTGAGACTGCTATTAAAAATATTGATATAAAATTCAAGTAGCTAGTGGGAGTGACTGTGACCCACCACTGCTGAAATCCACAGGTGCTAGGTGGGTGGGCAGGTGTTAAGCCCTGGTTGTCATGTACGTTTACATTTAGTTATTTGGCAGATCCTAAAAGTTGAAACAGTTGAAATAGTTATGCACGAGTGTAATTCACACAGTAAGATTTTTTAGGAGTGAAGAGATGATGAAAACATGCCAAGTGAGTAGGTGCTAGAATTTTAACAGCTTTGGCCGCTCAATGATCTGCTAAACGTTAATGGATGAAACAACAGGTACAAGAAGTTTGTCAAAAGAGGTTTTATTATTTTGACTTATTTAGATATATTCTGCCCGTCTCTTTCTAGAAGTCCACGATACGCTTCATGCTCATGAACCTCGTGCCACTCATGCCCATGTCCCTGAAGCTCCTGTACTCTCCGGGCCTCAGGTACATCATCCTGCCTCTGTAGTGGGGCTGCTCGTACATCAGCCAGTGGCCGTCCATCACGTGGCAGGACATGCAGTCGGACATACGGTAGCGGTCCATGATGTTGTTGCAGTCGTCCATCAGCTCATACATCTGACCGCCGAAGTTCTCCCTCTCGTAGATCCTCATCCTGAACTGGCCCCTGTGCTGTTAATTGGAAAACAGTTTTAGTGTTGATTTGGACTCAGAAAAACATGTGGACTGTTATTACCCAACCATTCACTTTCACTCTCTCACCATGGGGATCATACGACAGGACCTGATGCAGTCTCTCATTCCCATCGTGCTCATGTAGTCGGCGTACTCGCCCCTCCTCATGAAATACTGGTTTCCCATGTAGTTGGGACGGTCGTAGACCATGAAGCAGCCGCTCTCCACCCTGCAGGAGTGACACCTGCTCAGGTAGGAGGTCATGTCAGAGCAGTCGCTCATGCACTCATAGGAGCGACCCTGGAAGTTCCTGTCCTCGTAGAAGATGATCTGGAAAGAAGGTAGGGAGATTTGAGCCCAGGAATGATCTGATGAATGAACCGATAATCAACAAAATACAGTTGAGGGAATGTGGGGTGAGTGTGCTTACCCTGCCCATGCTCATGGTGGTTGTGTTAGTTCTTCAGAGAACGGTGTTGCTGTAGCACTGATGGTGGTCCTGGTTTAACGGTTACTTTTATACCTGACCAAACCCAAAGAATCTGTTGCTCCCATTGTGTAAACCCCTGACCCAGCAACATGGTATAGAGGCCTATAGAGTGCCGAGGGGCATTTGTCACGTTTCCATGTGACTGGATGCCCTAGAAGACTTTAGAATGGATTTTTCCATAGGGAAATGAGCGTGATACAATGAGCGTACAATTCAGAGTAAAAAACAATAGTCTCATTTTCACATTACAAAAACACACAGTTTGGCCCTCTGACTGGCAAATGGACAATTCATAGACACGAGTATTCTTTTTTCGACCACGGTAGTCTGACATATCAGTATGTACATTAGTGCACATCTCTGTGTACATGAAGCCTTAAATAGGATAAAGCAAACAAGTTTTTTTTATTTTATTTTAAGGTGATTTATTCAAGTTACTTAAGATATTTTTGAGCAGCTGGAATATTCTCAGTGTGAATGTTATCTAGTCAAAGCCAAAAGCTTGGCATCAAAGTTGCAAATGCACATTTTGTTCTTTTTCTGCTGTATTTGGTTTCCATATGTAATATAGTTTTGTTATGTTTTGCTTACTTCGTGTAAAAATGGTTACATTTCTGTAAATACAGCTGCTCAACGAATTACGTACAAGTGGAAAAGTGGATACTTATTTTGTACTGTATGAATTACAGTTATTTAGGAGGGTTATTTTGCTAGGAATCAGCTTGAAAACATTTTTTGAAATATAATCCATCCATCAATTATCTGTAACCGCTTATCTTATCAGGGTCACAGGGGGTGGGCTGGGGCCTGTCCCAGATCTCAAAGGGAGAGTGACAGGGTCAACCCTGGACGGGTCACCAGTCAAACCAGAGAACCCACGCAAGCCCGGGGAGAACATGCAAACTCGACAGAATATCTAATGTAATGCAGAAACAGTAGGTTCAGTTCATTTCAGCCAAAGCACAACAAAAATCATCTCAAGGCACTTTACACAATAAGACCCTACACATTTATACAAAAAAAGTCTATAAATCCACCTTGAGCAAACACTGGGCAACACTGTGGAGGAAAAACTTCCTAGAAGAAACCTCGAACAGGTGAGTGGCCATCTCCCTCAACTCAACAAACTCCTTTAATCACTTCTATATGGTCGAACCCTTAAATAACACACAGTATATTTCCCATAAAGCAGTGAGATAGTATTTTAAACCAGCCCTGACTGGTATATGTACATGAGTCTATATATAAGTCTTTCAGCTTTGTAACATTTTTGTTGAAAATTGGTCAACTCCAGCCAGTTTGATTGAGTGACGTGCACTAGAAGCAGCTGATGCATTTTAAACTACTTTACTGTGTCAGCCATGTTTCTGGGTGCAGAATATGGATGGTGTTTTATAAAGTCATTGTAAATGTAGTACAGGATGTGAAATGTGAAATAAATGTAGCCTAGTAAAAAGGATGTTTCCCTTTACTTTTAACCACTGGCTCACCACTACTGTGGTGGGCCACCTCAGCTCGAGCCCATTTTATTTTCTCTGTTTACGGTGGTTTTTGTGGCCTCTGTTTCTACTAATGTGACTTATTACTAATGTAATGCGGAAATACGGTACAATCAGTGGTGAACTGACGGCCATTTTGGCTAAGCTTGCTAAAGAATCTGGCACCGAATTTCTTTGTAATAATTACATTGTCCTTTTTCTGTTGAGTAACTGTTAAACTACGTCATGGATACAAAAAGGAAAATGACATTTAAAAAAGTTAATAATCTTTATCGTGTGGTTAGCTTCAACCGTGGAGTCTTATATCTTTGTGCTGAGAAATGTGTTTTTACAGGAAATAAATTACACAGGGATCAATAAAGTTGTTGAATCACACAAGCGCGGGGAGAACATGCAAACTCCACAAAGACACACAGCAGCACTAAACACTCCACCACCGTAATGGCCAACAAGATATTATGGCTTCGGTAATGATTGTTAAATTGTGATGTATTAATTTTGCCAGTATATTTTTTAAAAAAATTATTCATGAAATTATTTTAAAGACGCAAAATGTGTCAGGCCAAATATTAGCAAAAGGTGTATGAAATTAAATAACTTTAATTTTTAGTTGGCTGAATAGTTTGTAAGTGTTTCAACTTCATAAGAGTAAGGACTTTCAGATCTTAGCTAGAAGTCCCTAAATTCAATAATTCCAAAAAGAGCAGATCAATAACACAACTTTTCTATAATAAGTGTTCAGGCTCAGCTTCTGTGCCAGCTGCTACCCCTGAATAGGCCTTTTCTAACATGAACTACTGTAAAACATGCCTGACTATTTGTGGAATAGCAGCTTACACATCAGTAATTCATTCAAACAAAAAATAAATCAAAATCAAAAATCAATTAATACCACATGCATGGAGCACTTAAATGCATTACATGCATCATATTGTAAAATAAATGTTACCAGCAATGTTATATTATTAATGCATTTAGTTTGAAGTTGCATTTGTAGTCATTTCACCTCCTTGTGCGTTCAGTATGTGTCACCTCGGCCAGTCCCATCCCCCCAAAAACTGTGTTCCCTTGCAGCTAACCTGTAACCACAAAAGTGCTTCTTAGGAAAATCATCCACCATCGTCATCCCACTTTCTCCTCTCAGCTTTTTCTTTTTGAGGTAAATGATATTATTCATAGTATTTTGTAGCTTTCCATTAATGTGAAACACTTGCTTATCCTGAAATCTTATGGAAGTGTTGTTCGGTGTCCCGTTTAGAAAATATTATGGCAACCAGAGGGACATCACTTGGGTTGCTTAGTGTTTTGGGGTTTAAGAGGATTTATTACTTGATTTGTTTGTATGTGGATACCTGGAAGGTTTGAGACGACAGAAGCTAACTGATTGCCAGGGACAACAATTTCCATTTCCATGTATTGCAAATTTAAACCAAATAGTGGCCAAATCATATAGGACTGTTGTGATGGCTCAGTTTGCCTTTGTGTGATGCACTTAAACACAACACCGAGAGCACATTACATTCTGCACCTATTTAAGGGGAAGGGAAATCGGATAACCCATGACTGCTGATATACAAAGCGCAAACAAGTCAGTTAGTTTACAATTTTCACACCACTCTCATTCACCATGGGTTTGTAGGCACCATATCGCAGCCAAATAAGAATAGGTCTTGTAGGAAGTTGCACTACATGTGTGCTCATCACGTCTTGTCTCATCTTGAAGGAAGGGAGTTTGCTGATTGAACACCATGAAACCAGAAATTAGAAAGTTTTACCATTTATTGAAGTCAGATTTTACATTTAGCACATGTCCACGATACGCCTCATGCTCATGAACCTCGTGCCACTCATGCCCATGTCCCTGAAGCTCCTGTACTCTCCGGGCCTCAGGTACATCATCCTGCCTCTGTAGTGGGGCTGCTCGTACATCAGCCAGTGGCCGTCCATCACGTGAGCAGACTGGCAGTCGGACATACGGTAGCGGTCCATGATGTTGTCGCAGTCGTCCATCAACTCGTTCATCTGACCCCCGAAGTTCTCCCTCTCGTAGATCCTCATCCTGAACTGCCCTCTGTGCTGTTTTACAAAAAACAAAACGACTCATTTGAGAAAATGTCAGCCTCTTCCTAGAATTAAAGTATTGCTATTGTGTTTCGTACGTACCATGGGGATCATACGACAGGACCTGATGCCGCTGCTCCATCCCATCATGCTCATGTAGTCGGCGTACTCGCCCCTCCTCATGAAATACTGGTTTCCCATGTAGTTGGGACGCTCGTAGACCATGAAGCAGCCGCTCTCCACCCTGCAGGAGTGACACCTGCTCAGGTAGGAGGACATGTCCGCGCAGTCGCTCATGCACTCATAGGAGCGACCCTGGAAGTTCCTGTCCTCGTAGAAGATGATCTGGAAATTAAAAAAGGGTTTTAATTTTAAAAAAGCCATAATGAAACTTTGCCATTGCGTGTGTGTAGGCAAATTAATGTTGATTTATTTAATTTAAATTGTATTTTATTTTCGGCACTTTCTTACCTTGCCCATGTTGATTGCAGTGGTTTCCTAGATCTCTCAGGGAGCTGATTTGGAACTGATTGTCTGTCTGTCTGAACAAGTTACATTTATACCTGGCCAGAACAAAGACTGTGGACCCCTCTATTGTTTAAATTCCTGAGCCAGCAACCTACTATAGTAGCCTATAGAGTTTTGACTTGCTCACACATATACCAATAGGGTCACGACCTCTAAGCAGAATGTTCCTTTAACATGAATAGAGCACATTTAAAAAACAGTCTAGAATTTCGTTATACATGAGTTTATTTAGTTAGATAAAGTACAAAAATAGTTGATGTATACATGCACAATGTGATTGCCCCTTTGATTCCAGTCAAACGCTACACTTAGTCCAAATATAGCTTGTTTAAATCGATTCCCCTAAAGCCAGAAAGCTTACATTTTGCCAAACCAACAGTTATATATAAGTGGACAAAAGGTTTGTGCTTAAATGTTTTACTGTCATCTGAAATATCTTGTAATGTTAAATACTACACCGTATCTATGAGCTGGTGTTCAGGAAATGAATTAGGAAGAAAGAAATAACACAGTCATAATTTAATTACGATGGATTTGCATTCAGTCATTTGACAGATGCTGTTATCCAAAGCAACTTAAAGTAAAGTAAGCAAATATCAGGGGCAACTAAGGCTTTAGTGTCTTGCTCAGGGCCACTTTGACCAAACTGGGTATAAAACCCTTAACTCTGTACCCTGTAGCCAGTAAGCATCACTGAATCTGCACTACTGGTGCTGTTAAAAAGTTTTTTTAAGTCTTCCCATGCCCAACAAGCATCCTCTCGTGTTTTCCACCTGGTTCTAGTTTCATAGGAATTTGTTGTCCCTCCTTAAACTTTCAGCTGAAATGCACCATTCATTCAGTCCTTCATTTATTTATTCATACTGTAAGTCTTCATTTCTTTTAATTAAATGAATATTCGTCATACATATTTCATCTTTAGACTATTTAAATTCAGTGCTCTAACTCTTAATCAATGTCTTCTCAGTTAAGGAGGAAGTCGACCCTAGTGGAGCTGGTACCGAGCCCGGATAAAAAGGGGAGGGTGTTCCGCTGTGGCGACCCTGAAGGAACAAGCCGAAAGCTGACGATCTTTTGAAATAATTTTTTTGTTTTTTCTTTTTTCTTTCAAGTAAATTTTACAGCAATAATGTGGGTTTTCATATAAACAGTAAAGACATGTCGCTATTGATATTTTGGGAGGACAACAAATAGCCTTTCCCGGCTTTGTAGACATAACAGCAAGAAAGAGAACAGACGTCAGAAGTTTTTTCTCCACCCGGAGCTTGAGTGAGTTAGTGAAGGCAGTAAACGAACTAGCCTGTAGCCACAGGTTAAAAAATGTCTTTAATGAAAATCTGCTGGCTACTTAACTTCACCAGTCTCACCACTGTGGAAACGTATGTGTTATTTAGCTAATATTAACCAGCAAGCTAACCCTGGTTTCTCTTGGTAGTTAACTCCATAGCGAGCAGTCAATTGACATTTCAGATGTTCGTTGTCACGTTGTGTCCTTACTAACAGCTGTTTGAGCCACACGAAGATAATTGTCTCATCTCTAAAAACAGGGAGCATTGCATTGTGAGACTGTTACCAGAAAGTGAAGTACTAGTATGTATTCTGCTTTCAGTATTGCATTGTGGGATACTTTAAATGCACTGTATATTATTTATACCCTCAACATGCAGACACACACAACCACAAAATGGCAAACACACTACATAGTGAGTAGGGGTTGATTCTGGACACAGCCGATGTGTTACTTAACCATGTTAGCTAATGTTAACCACCGAGCTAACCCTGGTTTCTCTTATCTGTCCCATTGCTCACAGGAAGGGACACGCTGAGAAAACTACTCTGCTCAAAAGTAACATTGCTGTTCATTAAAAGTAAGTAGTTAAGTTATTAGGCCCCAGTTATAACCACACAACGTTAGCTCCAACAGAGCTAACACTAGCTAGCTAAAAGCCACACACTTCTTCATGCATCAGTGAAGCCACTTGGTCACAGTAGACCAGAAGACAATATGAACATTACTCATTACTGCGTTGCTTTACTGATGAGGTACCTTTATCATTACGTGGCGCTCGCTGGCTGTGTCTCTCTTACTGTGTCCTGCAGTTCTTAACACTGTCTTTCTTATAACTCTGATGTCTCAAAGGCCAAACTGAGGTTACTAACTAACTGGTTACTTTCTCAGACGTGACAAAGCTCCTCTAGAGACGCAGAAAACATTTAAAGGCACCTGCCTGCAGACAAACATCACTATTGCTGTTGAGATGGTCACATTTTGACCTCAGTCGTCACATTTTTCCACAGTGCCTTGCAAAAGTATTCAACCTTGAACCCCTTAAATTCATGTTGATTTGCCCACTAAATGTGATTAAGCAGGTCGTTATATTTTCTGGAAAGGACTATTTATAAAAGGTAATTAGATCAGCAACGAAACAAGACAAAATACAAGAGAAATAAATACCCCTGTAATGCAAATTTTACAGTTGTTATTATGCAGTTGTATGCTTGGAAGACCAAATGTAAGGATGTGGCTGATGATCAACCTTTTTATTCCCGTTAACTTCACCTTCTGAGCTGTTTAGGCCTCATAACAATTAGTAAAAAAAAAAGAGTCCTTTTAGAAAAGCAGGTTACTTTATTTTGTGGAATTTAGTTACAAATTTAGTAGCAGGAATCCATGATACGCCTCATGCTCATGAACCTCGTGCCACTCATGCCCATGTCCCTGAAGCTCCTGTACTCTCCGGGCCTCAGGTACATCATCCTGCCTCTGTAGTGGGGCTGCTCGTACATCAGCCAGTGGCCATCCATCACGTGGCAGGACATGCAGTCGGACATACGGTAGCGGTCCATGATGTTGTCGCAGTCGTCCATCAGCTCATACATCTGACCGCCGAAGTTCTCCCTCTCGTAGATCCTCATCCTGTAGGATCCACGGTGCTGCAGAGAAAGTAACATTTATTAACATTTATTCAAAACGTAAAGGGAAAAAACATCAGGAGAGTAATTGTCCTACCATGGGGATCATACGACAAGACCTGATGCAGTCTGACATTCCCATTGTGCTCATGTAGTCGGCGTACTCGCCCCTCCTCATGAAATACGGGTTTCCCATGAAGTTGGGACGGTCGTAGACCATGAAGCAGCCGCTCTCCACCCTGCAGGAGTGACACCTGCTCAGGTAGGAGGTCAGCTCAGGGCAGTCGCTGCTGGTCTCATAATAGCGACCCTGGAAGTTCCTGTCCTCGTAGAAGATGATCTAAAGGCACCATAATCTTCATCAGTTCCACTTTTTTTTTTTTTAATTAAATTAATTTGTTTGAAAATGAAGTAACATTGTCTGGATTATTCTTTCCCAGTACCTACCTTGCCCATGGTCACAGCCTTTTTGGTTGTTCCTCAGGACTGAGTTGTGGCTGCTGTGTGTCCCTGTTGGTGGTAACTGTTACTTTTATACTTGCTCCATGTGAAAAATGTACGTACGGCTGCTATTGTGCAAACCCCTGACCCAGCAACATGCCATAGAAGCCTACTGAGCAGTCAGGGCACTAAAGGGTTATTATGTAGCCCTGTACCCGTCCAATGGAAATGTACACATGCAGTATTGTTGTCTAACATAAAGAAAATAAAGAGAAGCTTCCAACTATAACATGACAGCCACCTCTACCTTGTGTACAGGATAATTCACTTAGTAAATTATTCAAACTATGATTTGTTTATCTTAGCAGACGTAGATTGAGACTCTAAGTCAAGTAAATTCACGTTCATTTAATAGGTTCCATATCACAAATTTGCCTTTATGGGCTGTTACTGTTTATACAGCATAAGACTCCATGTATTGTTAGACGATCAATTTCGATAAGGACTACGGTACCAAATGCTGCATCAATGAAGCACAAGTCGAGATTACTTCTATTGATTGTGAACATTCTCATTTGCTGGTTGAGTATAATTGCGAATCCATAATGTCCATAGAATCTATGGCCAATAAAATGTCTTATCAAATGCATTCATGTCTAGTTGAGTGCATGTCAAAATTGACTTACATACAAATGTGGGGGTTCTGGTGGCTCAATGGGATGGGATGCAGAAGACAGTGGGTTCGAATAGCCCCGTCCAGCCACCAAGGTTCACCCGAGTGCCGATGCCGAGCCCGGATAAAATAGGAGGGCATATGGCATAAAAACTCATGCCTAATCACACATTCCGCTGTGGCGACTCCTGAAGGGACAAGCCGAAAGCCGTTGGTCTTTAATTTACTTACAAATAAACCGAATAAAGATGTGATGAGATTTGTTGAACCTATAGCCTCTCAACCAATGCACGTATTTCAAATCTTACCACTTCAGAACCAGCTGTAGAAACACAGCCTCACCTTTTCTTTCCCAGGAACGTTGGACACGATCACATTATGTAGTGGATGATGGAAATTTACCCTCACTTCAACACTTATAATTATACAATACAGGTTATTTGGGGAACGTTAATGCATCCAGAAGCCATTTATTCTTGGAAGCTCATACCTTACTTAAAACAACCTTTGACTGCTGTGTGGAAAAGGCGAAGAGTGTCCACAAGCTGACTTTCTATCAGTTTCCGGGGCTTATTTTCTCGACCAAGAGTTTTCCCTAACCCCAAGCATTTTGAATGAGCAACTGGCTAATATCTACTATTGCCTGCGGAGGTTGGTAGTTCGCCATCTTTGTCTCCAGTCAGATACTGCTGGCTTTACCTGTCATGAAGTAAACATGTGTAACAGTAAAGCCTATTTTCTTTATCTTACAGGTATTAATATTCACCCGTTTAAAGGTTAATAATAATATTATTACCAATAATTGGACTTTTTTAAGGATTTATTTTTTCATTTTTCGAAAAGTCTAACAAAGCCTGTCAAAGCTGAGTGGTTGAAATTAAGCCTCTTTAGAATCTCTGATCACAAGGATTGATTGATTGAAAGGGAAGTTTGGTCTCACTTGCTGAGCAGTGAAAATATTCTTTTGTGGTAATTTAGCGTATTGTTTCATCATTTAGAGGATTTTCACATAAGAAAATTGAACGTTTTGTATTGTGGGAACACTGCCTCCGCACAAAGTCAAGCCGGACAGCAGTGGAACGGTTCTTATCTATTGAACCATTGGATAATTTCACATTTTTGTAAGCATGTCCTTTGATTGACCATTAAAAGGTGATGAAATGTATTGCCAGCGTTAAGAGATGTTCAATAAAATGCTGTAAAAACACAATACAAAAGTGTATCTGATTGGAATATGACACCTTGGGTGTCTGAGTTAACCAGTGATCTGCCAGTAGCACAGCCTTGCAGGCCGTATCAGTATTGTCATTAATATTGTTAGTTCTGACATGCCAGTGTGTGTGTGTGAGCAATGTTTTTCATATCTGAAAAATGAAACATGTCTTTCGAAAACCAGATGTATCTTAGTTTACTTGGACTTTCAACACTCAACTATGATACATTGTATCTGTTGTGGTAATTTTATCAAACGTAACTTTTTACTGTTGTGTGTCAAATAACAGCCCGAAGAAAACTAGAAAAAAGATAACAAGAAGAAAAAAGGTGCCTAAATTGTTATTCTGGACCAGTGGTTGGAGAGTTAAACCTCAGCGTGACCGATAAATTTAAGAATAGACACGAAGCATTTATTAGGATTTATTTAGGACATTTTCAAGTGTTGAGTCGTTTTCTAACAGGATTCCATGATGCGTTTGATGGATCCGATCCTCATGTCCATGGAACCCATTCCCATGTCTCTCATGCTCCTGTACTCCCCGGGCCTCAGGTAGAGCATCCTTCCTCTGTAGTGGGGCTGCTCGTACATCAGCCAGTGGCCGTCCATCACGTGAGCAGACTGGCAGTCGGACATACGGTAACGGTCCTGGATGGAGTCACAGTCGTCCATCAGCTCATTCATCTGACCTCCGTAGTTTTCCCTCTCGTAGATCCTCATCCTGAATGGGCCTCTGTGCTGTAAAATAACACACGAAGGGACAGATAATAACATTTTAACCGTAATCTGTCAGGTGGAGGTCTCTGCCTGATCTGAGAGCTAATGTGAGTCATAACATACCATGGGGATCATGCGGCAGGAACGGATGCAGTCACTCATGCTCATTCCCATGAGACGCTGGTTGTCAGGGTACTCTCCCCTCCTCACCAGCATCTGGTGGCCCATGTAGTTTGGACGTTCGTACACCATGAAGCAGCCGCTCTCCACCCTGCAGGAGTTGCAGCGACTCAGGTAGGTGGTCAGCTCAGCGCAGTCGCTGCTGGTCTCGTAGGAGCGACCCTGGAAGTTCCTGTCCTCGTAGAAGATGATCTGAAAAGAGAACAGTGCATTTAAAACCACTCTCTGTCTTCCCAGATGACATAGACCCACAGTGTTAAAACTTATGAAACTACATAAAAATGCTCTCTTACTCGGCCCATTTTGGTGTTCAGTCCTCCACCTGATTGCACTGGTACTTGGCCCAGCGAAACTGTCTCTCACTTTTATACCCATCATAATAACTAAATGATCTATGGAGCCATTGTCTTAAATGTCTTGCTCAGCAGCATTGCATACGGGGCTATAGTGTTTGTTAAATCGCTCTGTAAATGGTTACTATTCCAGACTGTATGCATCTGGTGACGTGCCAACGGCTGTAGCTCTCCTATGGGGTACAGGTGGGTGACAGCAGCAAATGTATCAGCTGGGACCCTTTGTGCTCTCAGTGTTTGGTCTATGGTGACAAACCCTGTTTTTTCACACGTTACTCAGCAGTCCATGAGCTGAGTATATTCAACTGTGTCGTCGTCTTAAGAGCCCAGCAGTTCACCAGCAGAACTACATTTTTAATATTCTTAACCTAGTATGTTTCAATATTAAATAATACACCTAATTTTATATTTTCTTAAGTTGTGTTCAAAAGATCAGTTTGACCTTGATCGCTACAAATTTGATTAGGTCTTTGTAAGTATGACATGAGTTGACCGAAGTGCTGCACAATAACAAAATACTGGTAAAGTGGAAGCCAAACCAAAGGGACCAGCCAGGAGATGTTTAAAGTTTTGCCTCAACAAAATAATGAGTCAGTGCGCTACAGGTTCCAAACATATATATTACAGACTTCTTGCCAAGTCCAGAACCTCGTCAATCCTGTCGCATCTAAAAAGCGTCTCAGCAGAAAGTGAATTGTCCATAACAAAGCAATGAGTCCTAGTGCCCATTAGATTGGAGCACAGATAGCTTTATCTACCAGCTACCAGCTCCATAAATCCAAATCCCTCCTTCCTCTTTTCTGAAACACATCTCTAGTCTCAGTGTTGGTCTGCGTTCAGATTCAATTTTATATTGCTGCTGTTGCATTACTAGAAATTAAAATTAAAAATATTCTTTGCCATTCATAACTGCACTCACTCATGTTTTCTTATTGGTGGGTCACTAGCCTCATCTGATCGGTAATCAATCCGTTTTTGTCACCATTAGGTTGAATACATTTGCTGAGTGCTGCCTACTTTCAGTAGGAGCGTGATACAGTGATTAACCACACAGAGTCGCTGTTTTACTCATATGCACTTAAAGAGAAACAGCACAGAGAAATACAGAAAGTGTTCAAGTGTTTCTGTCAAAATGACAATGTCAGAGAATGACTGTAGAAGCTTGGCTTTCTTGGGCCACTTTGAGAAAATGCTACTCATCCCAGCCAAAAACTACACCACGATTACAAAAGAACACAGCAAGCAACTCCACCAGAAGATGACTGAAAAGCAGAAGTCAGGGGATGGAAAGAGGGAAAATCTCTTGGACTGCACGCACAGAAATATGCCCAGAGTAGGCTGTCCCCCAAAACTATGCAAGAAGTGGCTTGTTGGGTGGACAATAGAAAGGGGGTTTTCACCGTGGAGCATCATTAGGATGTACGAATCACAGCTGCCGTAACCCATCACATCCCAGAAATGGATCAGAAGATGTAGCCTCCCTGGTGGTTATGTGAAGTGTCTTCATTTACTTAAGTACATGTAGGGGGTGGTCTCAATAAGGGATTAACACAGCCATTTGATAGCCAATGTTTCTTTTAAATGAAGCACTTTTTTTTAACCCCAACAATGATATTTCATTAAACCTCATCAAGACGTTTTGGTGCCTGAACCCAACTGAACTTTAACCACAGCACTGTCACATCAATAGTTATTTTTAACAAATTAACTGAGCCATATCCCCTGACACAGCAGGGCCACTAATTTCCGAAACACTTTCCGTGGGTTGTTTCCGAGGGACAAAAAGAAGTGAAGCATAAACTAGGTTTTTGTTTCATATGTATTATTTCAATGTTCGCGTGTGGTGGTTACACATATTCTTTGATCTCTTTCCCTTTTTCAGATCGTTAAGACAACAGATAAAGGAGCTCTACTTCTCGCTGTTGCTAATGTATTGAGTTGCCATCATATTAGTAGTACTGATAGAAGTGAGTGCGGGTTCATAGTGCAACTATGTGTCTGTTGAAGGAAGAAGAAGAATGTAGTGTATGGTAAAGGATCATTTAGTATTATTTCGTTTTATTTAGTATTATTTCGTTTTTACTTAAATAAAAACTTAAGTAAAGTCGAAATTTTGAATTTTTCGCGTTCCTAGTCAAAACTTGAAGGCCCCCTGAAGTTGGATCACTGATTCGGTACATTAGTTAAACCTTAGTGACCCTTAACTGAAAATCCATTATGGCTGCTGTGTTTGTCAGCAGAGCAAAAGCTTTAGTAAATTAAACGTATTACTTATGTATTATTTGTGCCTCAGTTAAAGTTAAAAACACAGAGTTCTATTCAACTAAGTACTTTGGGGGAAAAATACTGCGTAGGGCATTGGTATAAACTGATAGTTATGGTAAACTAGCTGGTCAACTTGGGGTAGAATCCAATTTCCAACTTCTGCGGTAAATTGAACGCACCATTACTACAACCAAAAGAGGTTACCTAATAGTAACAATGAAGGGTACTGAGAGAGCATGATGGAAAATGTTCACAAATATTAAAGCTCTTTCTGAAACTTTCTCTAAACAGGAGGACTTGGTAAAAATCGAAATAGCTGAGACATGCTGGCTTTAAGGTCCCCATGTGAGTCAAGTACTTGATTAAAGATAGTATTTGATATTTTTGTACTTCTGTCCGCCTGACTGATTTCATGCTGCTGTATCCCACATCCCTCATGCTCTCGTACTCTCCGGGACTAAGGTAGATCATCCGGCCTGTGTAGTGGATCTACTCGTACATCAGGCAAAGGCCGACCATCACAACTTAGTTGCTCCCGTTGAGTGTTGGCCAGCTGCATAGCAGCTCCCCCATCAGTGTGTGTGAGTAATAGTGAGCAGTGTAAAGCTCTTTTAGTACCAACAGGTAAAAAAGCGCTACATACTGTAAGTGCAGAGCATTTTGATGGATCGGGACGATGGATTTTTGGATTAGCGTAAAACGATTTTTGGATTATGGTAATTTTCAATGCAATACTGCCCTCAGGGTGAACCAGCCATCCACATAATGCAAAAGAAAATGGGATTTATCAGACCAGGCCACCTCCTTCCACTGCTCTGTGGTCGAGTTCTGATGCTCACATGCCCATTCTAGATGCTTTTGGTGGTGGAAATGGGTCAGCATAAGTAAGAGCACAAGTGAAGTCTGTGCTATGCAGCTCCACATGCAACAATACTGCAATGCACTGTATTTTGTGATACCTTTCTATCTGAACCAGCTTGAACCTTTTCAGCAATTTTTAGCTACAGTAGCTCTTCTTCTAGATCAGACTCCATGGGCCAGCCTTTGCTCTCCAGTGAGCCTTGGGCACCCATGCTGATTCACCAGTTTTCCTTCCCTGCACCACTTTTTGTAGGTCCTGACCACTGCAGACCGAGAAAATCCCACAAGAATTGCAGTTCTGACAGCCATTGCAATTTGGCACCTGGCAAAGTTGGTCAAATCCACGCCCATGTTTTCAGCTTTCCTAAAATATCCCACCCACTTCCAAATGCTAATGTTATTCACTTCACCTGTCAGAGGTCATGATGTAATGTCTCTGTTATATTCTTTGAAGTCCACTCTGGGTAATTACAGTAGGATCAGAATAGGTCTCCAGTTGACAGTAAAAACTTTCATTTTGACAGAAAAAGGCATCAAACGGTTTATTATTATTATTATTCGTGGCTTTGTGATTATTTGTGATTATTATTTATCATGTGTCTGTATTTATCAAGCCTCTGTCAGTTTTGAGATAAGTAAGTCCCATCAAACCCATGAAGCTGTAACGAGGGTGAAAAAGGGGGTTATTACCACGTAAATACCTCTCAGTTTTAGCACTTCTTTGATATGAGGCCACATGTGGACAAAGGGAAATCAAACTTCACCAAACCATTTTGCTGATATGCAAATCGAGCTAATTTAGATGACAATAGCTTCCCCTTGTCTGCACATTCTGCATTTCGATATAAACCACAACACAGCTGCAGCTGGCTGGGAGGCAAGCAGTATCATTAAAAATGGGCAAGGTAAGGAGCAAATAGTATTGAAAGAAATCATGAGGCAGTTTCTTTGATACATGTAAACCTTTTACCCAATTTGTGTCTTTTTAACTGCAGTGGGGTATAATATGCTGTTGTTGCTGCTTTAATCCAGATTTTATTCTTCGAGGACAAGAGCTTCCAAGGGCGAAGCTATGAGTGCAGCACCGACTGCCCTGACCTGCGCTCTAACGTCGTCCGCTGCAACTCCATCAAAGTAGAGAGCGGTTGCTGGGTGCTGTATGAGCGTCCCAATTACACCGGCTTCCAATACATCTTGAGCCCCGGGGAATACCCTGACCCCCAACAGTGGATGGGATTCAATGACAGCATCAAGTCATGTCGCTGTATCAAAAATGTAAGCTTAATAACACAGAACATGCTTTGTACAACATCCTTCACCAACAGGTAGCAGAGTTTTGGAAGTTCTTGAAAATTGTTATAGTATTGGATGGTTTACTCCTTCAATCATGTATGTAATTATGTAATGATGTAAGTTTTAAGCTGGGGTAGATTTACGCTATGAAGATCAAATTGAGTACTGAATTGCATGCTACAGTGGGATACAACATCCTTTTTTCAACATTTCTGGGTTAATAATGTTGAGGAAAGTCTCCACTAGTCAGCATGAAATACCACAGAGTGCATGAACCAAGCAGTAATCAGTCAAAGGCCAGCAGACAATAAGGCGAGATAAAAGGCTCATGATTTGGCAGCAGGGTGCTTGTCCATGTCCGTACACATCAATTATTGAAGGGAACTAGAAAAAAACAGCCAATAAATCGATTTGCAGGTGTTCGCTCAAAGCAATGAAACAAAAAGGGTCAGGACAGAGCTAAGAAATTTTAACAATGTGACTTTTTTTTTAGGTATACGGAAAGTCCTGGAAGATCAGGTTCTTTGACAAGCAGGATTTCGGAGGTCAAGCCGCGGAGTGTGTTGATGATTGCCCATCAATTTATGAAGCCCTGAAGTTCTGGGAATTCCACTCGTGTGTTGTGGTCGACGGTGCTTGGGTCCTCTATGATCAGCCCAACTACCGAGGTCACCAGTACTTTCTGGACCGTGGCGAGTACCGCAACTATACAGACTGGGGCGCCATCTCCCCTGGTGTGGGATCCTTCCGGAGGGTCACCGGGTTCTAGAACAGTGACACCCATCAAAAAGAGCAATTTGAGTGCTAATGCCACCGAAATTGTCGAAAGTGAAATTGTACAGTTCCAAGGACTGAAATCGACCAAAATCCCAAATTCTTTAGAAGTTCTAGAACCATTCGAACGAATTTGGTGGTCCAACAGGCCAGGATTTACAAACTCTTAATTTCCCATTGTTCTTCTCTCAAATAAAGAACTCAACTCAACTCAATACTCAAATAAAGATCTAACCCATATCAGTGCTTATTGTATTCTTTAGTTACCTGACACCTCAACAGCTTTCAGTCTCACCTTACTGTTACAGAGTTACATTTCAAATATCAGCAGTGCTACACAATAAAGAAACTGACATTTCATTCAATATACAAACTGATATAAATAGTTAAAATTTCAACATCAAGAAGTATTTTTAACATAAATGAATTAGTTCTAGCTGGATTGCAATACTGCAGACCTTTTTACGTGAGGTCCATTCCATAGCATTGCCTTAATGTGAGTCATTGTTTATTAAAACCATAATACGAGATTCCTACTGCATGTTAAATCTGCAGATCATGGAAAGAGCAGAAAACATGGCAATTCAAATGTACACAGCATACATATCATTTTTACATTTTGGCCTCTCTTAATTTGAAAATCTAACCATCACACTAAACATTGGCGTGTTCCTGTCACCAAAGAATGTGAGTGTATGTGAAGTGTATTATATGTACGTTATTGCTATACAACATTCTCAGAAAATGTATCAATTGTCATCTACTTAGTGCATATTCATGTTTTACCGGATCGTGTTGCACAAATCCTAATAGACTGAATATTGGTGTAAATTATAAAGACAGATAATATTAATAATAATGCTCAACTCTTATTTGCATTGAACTAAATGCATAGTCCATGCAAAGTAACATGTGAAGTTGCATACACAAAAACAAATTTAGTTCAACAGTTTAGATCAGGTTGCACTGAACAGGTAGGTGGAAGGGTGGGTGGGTATGAACAACGGGTATCTGAAAAATTCACACATGCACTGATAAATGTGCAGTTTGGTTACCGGGTTTACTATTTTCAGCTCAACAGATGGAGAAGGTGAGAATTCACCGATGTAGGAGCTGCTGTTTTCCTAAAACGTCAGAAGGATTGTCGGTGAGGATTTAAATAAGTACAAATGCTCAGTCTGTTTCTATTGTTTTCAGATAAGTATTTTTTTGTGGACCCCGACATCCAGGAAACGGATCCAGGGGGGATTTGGCTGATGTGCATGGCAACACCCACTGATGCAACTTGATCAAGGTAGAAGGTAAACAGTGGGCTCTCTGCGAGCGCAACGATCACACAGGCTGTAGTGGATTCGGGGGAGCACAGTGACTACTGTCGCTGGGTGGGCTTCCGTGACTGTCTCATACCCAACAGTGGCTCTAAAGCTGTTTGACCGGGTCGGACAGAGCTGACAGAAAACACCAGGTCTGTCCAAGAGAAGGGACGCAGACAAGAAGTCCACTCTTGCAAGGTCCTGCAGAGGTCCTGAGCACCCTTTGATCATGTGAGGTCACCAGCACCTGCTGGAGAAAGCAGAGAGACCCCTTATACCGGTGCACGCAAAAATAATACGCAGAATAATAATGTGAAATTCAACCAGTGTCATTGATGCTAATCCTTGTTTGTGTCTGTTTATTCCACACATTGTGTTATAGAATAGAATATAACAGCCATAAGAGAGAAGAATGACAGATTAATGCAGATTTATTTTGTGTCACACAGTATTCGCTGTGCTGATACTGTACATATAAACACTCCTCCTGTAGGTTTACAGATATAACAGTGTCACACAGACAAACCAATGACCTACAAATGACCCCTACTGAGTCACAGCATCAGGTCCGTTATGTTTTTTGGAGATAGGAATAACATTTCAGCAACAGATTGTTTGGCCTATAACTTAAAAATAATTTTGAAATAAAATTTCAAATTTAAAATGTTTTTGACACACTGCTCTCTTAACAGACTAATCCTTTTGTGTTTGTACAACTGGGCAGTACACGCCGTTGTAAACACATCCAGCAGCTGACACGACGACAGAAAACTGAGCCCTCCATCCCCCGGGTCAGCTGACTGCGTACAGAGGTGTGGGTGCACACAGAGGGTGGAGGGTGACCCGTCCCCTCCAACACGGACGTTAAAGCCCGCACCGCAGCGCGCAACGTGGCCGCAAGCCAACTGCACTGCGTCCGTCGCGGCTGCGGAGAAAACCGTTTAATTGGATCAATCAATTGCTTCTGGAATCAGGCACCGACAGAGGTCACGGGCGGCGGACGTGAGTAAACACTGAGCGTTTTTAAAACAATTGCAGCATCAGCCATTGTCCAGATATAAACGCTGAGGCAATTAAAATGACAACGATGCCTCTGGCAGCGCATTTCAGTGCGCCCACATCACTGTATATATAAATCTGGAGCAGGCCTGTGGGCAATGTTGTGTCTGTAAGAGGTGGGACAAACAAACGCTGGTGTGAGGCCCAAACATGGACCTTGTGGGAAAGGTAGGCAGGCGAGCACACAACGCTTGTGACTATTTGCATTATTTCATGTGACAGAAGAGGTGAAAAGGTTTTGACCTTTTCCGTGCAGTCACTTGAGTTGTGACACAGAGATTTGGGAGGTTTCACATCGAGGCATCTCTTAAACACCACTCCTGTTCCACAGATCGTATTTTATGAGGACAGAGACTTCCAGGGCCGCTACTATGAGTGCAACAGTGACTGTCCTGAGCTCAACGTCCACTTCAGCCGCTGCAACTCTGTCCGCGTGGAGAGCAGGGCCTGGGTTCTGTACGAGAGGCCCAACTACCTGGGCTACCAGTACATCCTGAGCAGGGGGGAGTACCCTGATTTCCAGAGCTGGATGGGCTACAACGACAGCATAAGGTCGTGCAGGATCATACGAAATGTGAGTTCCTCCAGGAAACCCAGAAGAAATTCAGTTTCAATTTCTCCAGGGTTCAGGTTGAACCAAAAAGAGATTTCTATACTCTGCACTTAGTTACCATTTGGTAACGGGGCTAATGTTCTTTTTTACTAATGTTCAAGTGAACTTCCCAAGTCATAATTTTGGCCAAAAGTGTTTATACATTTTTTGAAACTAAAATGAGAGGACCTTAAAACCAATCAAGCATGGATGCTTCCTGTCAGCCCAAGTGCCTCATTTATAAAGTGTAATGGACACAGCAGATTTCCAGGGAGGTGGTTCCTACACAACAAATCTGTGGCGTGTGAATATAATGTTGAAACAATATCCTCAAATATCCTTTTACGCTCTGAACTAACTAAGTTGCATATTTGATTAGACTTCACAACCTTTGTGGCAGCAGGGTAATTCGAACTTCTTTCCTTTCAGACCTCTAGCGTGTTCAGCATTCGTGTCTACGAGCGTCCTGACTTCAGAGGTCAGATGCTGGAGTGCACTGAGGACGTTAAGAACCTGCCCGAGCGCTGGCACCTGCCGGAGGTTCACTCTGCCCAAGTGCCGGAGGGCAACTGGGTCTTCCACGAGCTCCCCAACTACCGTGGACGTCAGTACCTGCTGGAGAGGGGACAGTATCGCCGCTTCAACGAGTGGGCGGCCATGAATCCCACTGTGGGCTCTTTCCGCCGCGTCCGTGACTTTTAGACTGTCTCTCTCTCTTTAGGTTCATGTTTCACATACTTTTTCTTTGCATATTTAATAATAAAGCATTGTGCTCATTGACTTCATCCCTGTGTGTATTTCCAGTCTACACAAAGGGATATGAATCTCTCCCAACAACACTTGATTGTGCTTTGGTGACATATGATTCCACCACGTTGGGAACCAGTCACGGTCTTTAAAGTGATCACAGCACAGTTCCTGATTTACAGAACCTATAAACCTTATTTCTGTGTCTTTGGGCAACAATCAACGTGGCTGTTTCGAGGCGGCGTACACACTCAACAGGTCTCCAGTCTGTCTCAGGGCCAACACAGAGAGATGTACACAGAGCTACAGGCGATTTAGAGTCACCGATCAACCCAACACGCATGTCATTAAACTGTGGGAGGAAACCGGAGGAAACCCACGCCAGCACGGGGGAGAACATACAAAGTCCACTGCCAGCCAGGTATTTTTCCCTTTCAAATTACAGCCCTAACCACTCCAACACCGACCCAAAAAGGACTGATGTAATAGAGTATTAACGACCATGTTTCTGTGACCTGACATTAAACTGACACGTTTCAGTGCATGTCGTTGGTGCACAGTTTTCCCAGAGTGAGTTGCCTCACTGAAAATCCCTTGAGCTGTGATACACAACACATGTGTCAGGCATAAACACAACTGTGAGTTAAAGATTGGTCATACAAATTATACTTTACATAAATATGACAATAATAAATAACACATTCGAGTCACACTTCAGGAGAAATGAAACTGCTCAGTTCCTCGGTGTATATGAGAATATGAATATTTAAAGATAATGCTGCAAAATAAAGAAATACTCAACACATATATCAAAAACTTTTGAGCCTAATGCTCTTCTTCATGTCTCTGACATATTTATTGTATTTGTATATTTATTTTGATAAAATCTATATAGAAACATAGTAAGACATCAGCAGAATGAAGCTGATTTTATTATATAATATATTAAATACACCAGTGTTTCTGACGACCACGAATTGGTACATGAGTAAAAAAGCCTGTGGTGTGGGACTCTTGCATTACAGGAATCGTTATTTGGCAATAGCCACCTTTAAAAAGAGGCTTTTGTTTCTGCAGAACACTTGTCAACACTTTATGAACCTCCACATTAAATGTGAGTGATGACTGAAGTATCAGTCCAGAGACTCATGCACACTCTCCACGTTAGTTCTTTGAGGACAGTGTGTGTGTGAGACAGTATGACACAGGACTGCGGGAGGGAGGTCACCGAGCTCAGCTAAACCTGGGGACAAAGAGGTGCAGCTCGCTGATGACTCACTGGGATTTGCCAGTAAGAGGCCGGAGCATGGCAGCTGCCATTAGTGCTGACGCTCAGCTCGCTGGAACAATGCGGTGACCTCGCAAACACAAAGGGAGTCCAGCCAGCACGTTCTGCCAGCTGGGGCTCATTCGCCTTCAAAGCCTCTGCGTTTACTGCAGCCCCCTGATGCTTTCAGTGGGCAACAGGAGAGAGAGTTACGCATCTCTCTGAACCAGTGAGCCCCCCTTGTGGGTGATGTTTGGAGCTGCAGTCCAGACAGTTCTGTTTACATATGGTCTGGGGCTGTCTTTAAGGGTTTGAAGGGTTAGAACTCCTCCAACTTTGCCCCTTTTTCTGACTCAAAGAAAAAATGTTGGAAAAAAACTTTTGCCTGATCCAGCTGCTTTAGCGATGAACTGGAGCCCGGACTAAAGCCTGAGAGATGGACCCATCCACCACTATTCAGTCAGAATGGGAGCAAATCCCTGCAGGTTCCTCAGTGGTCTCAGCAGAGAGGAGGCTGTTGGTGCTGCAGGTTGATGCTAATCTGGAGGAGAAACAGCATGAGAATCTGTTTTATTAGCAAAGTATGCAAAAATACAAAGTCCCAGATGCAACATAGAAGAATAAGCAACATGGACAGTGTGATCAGAATAGCTAAAGTTTTAAAATTGGAAACTGATGATGACGATTACATGAAACAAGTAAATAAGTAATTCAGGAAGTAATTCTGGCAGGAAGGATCTTAGTCGGGCGGCTGTAGCTCAGTTGGTAAAGTCAGTCGTCCACAGGGTCAGTGGGTCGATCGCGGGTCCCGGCTATATGTCAAAGTGTCTCTGGGCAAGACACTGAACCCCCAGCAGCCCTTTCCCATCCCCAGCTGTGCAGTGCTGGTCCGAAACTGGGGAGGGTTGCGTCAGGAAGAGCATCCGGCGTAAACTTATTGAGGGTTGGTTCTATTTAAATAAAGCTTTTTTTCATGATCATAAACTTCTTTGGTTGAGTCCTAAAAAGTTTCTGTCCAAGCTGCATGTTTCCTCCGGCTCAGTTATTTATAACTTTGCAGTAGGATTTTTCTCGGCTTCTGAGAGGAACTATGTTAATCCCCTAAATCCCCAGGAAAGAATGTGCAAGATTTACCTTGTATGGCTGAAAGGGATGAACAGGAGAAGAGTGGAGCAGAGAGAGAGAGAGAGAGAGAGAGAGACGGACAAATGCATTAACCAGGGTTAAAAATAGCAGCGAGAAAAGCACATTTTAAAACAGACCTGAAGCACCGAGGCAGCCGAAGATGGAGCTGATGAAACCCTGAAGTGTTTCAACCACCATGATGTAAGCTGTTTTCTTCCAAATGTCTCCCAGCAATTCTGCTAATGGACGGTTCCATAAGCGATGACTGCTGATGAAAGGCCCGCGATACGACACAGCGGCCTGTTTGAAGCCCCAGGAGCTGATCCAGGATGAAGACAGTCACGAGTAGAACGTCTCTGATCCCCCGATATAGGGTTTCTCATATGTTAGTGTTACAGTATGTGTGATGTGTTGAGTCTATTTCTCTTTGAATTTAGAGAATGTGGACACACAGAATAAAATCCCACAGATTTTTAGACAAAACAATTGATAGTGTGCGAGCACAAAACGAATGGCTGCAAAACATCCTCAGCAACTTACCACTGTTTAAAGCAAACCCATCACATTTACTAAATTATCTTAAAGCTGAATTCCCACAAGGCTTAAACTTTTTTACTAGTCAATAACCAATAAGACGACAGATGGGTTTTTAGATTTTCTTTTTACATGTATTAAAAATTAAGGCTCGTTACAGTCACAAAACTATTCACACACTTTGATGTGGTGCAGCAATCTGCTTTCATTCGACTTGAAATTTGCTGCTGCGATGATCTCAAAAGACTGGACGTCTGAATATATGAGATCCCATAACTCACACCGCGGGACAAGCTCGCAGAAGTGTCCAAGGATCGTCCTACTACACTATAACATGTTGTGGTGAGGCCTGTCTGCTGTTAATATGGGCACCTGACCATCGTTTCCAAACTCTTTACCAGCTGTCATCCAGGGCAACAAACTCCTGTAGGCGGACGAGATAAATTTGCTCTCGGCCTCTTGGCACCCTCTCGTCCTCCGAGGAGACAGACCGCAGAGAGGTCATGTCCCTGTAATGTGACACCCTCAGTTAGCCAATATCCACACACACACACACACACACCTGCCACTCAAAACACACACACATGCAGCATTGTTCACACCGGTGCTGTGTGTACCTGGCACACATGCAGACCTGCTGGGATCTTAATTTGGGCCTGGACTCAAAGCAAGGGGAGCTCCCAGCCACACTGTAGCCAAAGATGAGCCAGATTTGGAGCCAGGGTAGAGGAAGGCTACTCTCTGAAAAGCCCCCATCAGCCCCCGACCTCACCCTGTGTCGCCGTTGCACGACATTAACTTTGTGCTTCTGCCGCTCGGTTTCCCTCTGTCTTAACATCCCAGGGTTTACTGGCCCGGCCAACCTGCCTGATCTTTGTGCAGATGTGCTCCCATCCTGAGCCGGGTTCTGTCAGAGCTTTCAGCTGCCACCTTAGTTCTTGCTCAAGGGCTACATAGCCTAAGTCCAAAGTTTATTAACAGGGTCTTTATTACGTTGTCGTTCATAGTATTTGATCTATGTTTTTCTGCTCAGATTGTCTGATTTTTTTCCCCATCAGTCCAGATGTCCAAGTCTCACAGGAGACCACAAGATGGCAGAATTGTACACAGAGAAATAAACTATTGGTAAGTCATCACTGAAAGGACAACATGATTGTTCCTCAAGCCTGTTCTATGGGAGGGTGAAAGAGATTTTTATGCTTTTAGAGGAAATCTGTTGCAGACACAAGAGACAAATGTGGTTTAGTTGCATGGGACATACAGAAAACAGCAGCCACTGCCTCACCAGACAATGGACCACTCACATTATCTCCACCACGTTCACAATGAACCAACAGATCTCAGTCTCGCTTTGCCCCATTTTTTGTATTCATCCCTCGGCTGCTCTGTGTGTCTGGGCGTACACACCTTTGCGCTACAGGTTTAACAGGGAGCCTGATGTGACGTCAAGCTGGGGAGAAGGAAAAAGAGACAGCATTGCCATGGAAACCCATCTCCCTCCATTTCTCTATGATCTCTGATCTATCCTGGATCTGAGAACATGAAGGCTTTATTATTGCACAGGACCCCACCCACATACACACACACACACACACACACACACACACACACACACAAGGGAAAATCATCTTTTAGACAGCGAGACAATCCTTTTATGAATGTAGAAAGAGCGACTGGATGAGAGCCATGTTAAAATGTTTTGGGTTGGCAGCTCAGTCGCAGACTTTGTGTTTATCTTTAATGACAGACTGCTACGTAAATAGCTTTTATTAGCTGTTTAAAGTGCACCTCTGGTTGAGTTCCATTTATAGACTCATAAACGTCGAGGCATCACCAGCAATTTTTAAGAACTCTTTTCCCATTGGCTGGTGGTTCAGCGGCGAAGTGATTTCTGACTATTTACCTACACCAGTGACTGCTACGGTGACGTCACCGAGTGTTGTCTTAAACCTTGACGGACGCCGTGCAGATGTTTGCAGAAGACAAAATATGATCGGAGGGCAAACATGTCCATCACGATTGGTTCCAGCCCCCACCAAACTGAGCTGTGTCCAAACTATTATCCCCATCAAAAGACACTTTTTTTTTTTTTTTGGTTATTCTGTGGTAAATCGAGTTACATACGCATGGCCAGTGTCTCATGTTTATTTCCTCAGGAGTGTTGAAAAATTCACATTCAACACTAGGAAATTGTTCCATCACATCCAATGTTGAGTTGCACATGATGAAGCTGCTCTGTGGTATTTTTAGTTCAGGTTGTTAAGTCCTCATCTGTCTCAAAAACAGACTTTGTGTCTCTGGAGGCTTCTCCAGGCTGCTGCGCACATGTTGTCGTCCTCAGTCACATGGATTCTTTGCTGTGTGGGGTTTTTGAGCTTGTTCTGCATTGCTGACGTCATTTTCCCCCTGAATTCAGTGCGCTGGACTTAAATTGAAGATTGCGATGTTCACAGACAAACTCATCTGTGCGTTTAGCTTTAAATTAGATGACACTGTCGGATACAGTTTCACTCCAGTCATTTTTTTTTTTATGGTGCTGTCTAATATAGATTAGAAGTAAGGATGAGCACATATGTGCATGTGTGCACAGAAGTGGACACTGTTTGCTTACAGCTTATAAAGTGTGGACACTCTGCAGTGTAATTACAGACCTAGTGTTGTCTCTTTATATAACAAGTGCATTCTGCCTGTTGTGATGCTTCCACAATGTGAGTCGTTACTTGATGGTAATGTTAATTTTCATAGTTTAAATATAGGTAGGTTCAATTTATTGATCACCCCACAGATGGCTGTAATTGTACAGCAGATCCATGATGCACACTTGCCAAACCAAAGACGGGTTTATGACTGAGCAGGGGGAGGGCGAGAAGGACTGCAGTGAGTCCAACACACACGAGCCATGTATGCACACACACACACACACACACAATCGCAGGGGCTGCCTGAGTGTTTACAGTGCTGTATGAGGGGGGATCCTGGGAGGGAGCTATTTTTAGCTCTGGTTTCATCATTCCTCTCCCTGCGCTCTGCGTGCAGCTGCAGGCTGGTGCTGCATTCTAATGAAGAGACGAGCGGATGGGAGTAAAACACCTTCTGCTCGCTTCACCCATGCAGAGAGAAAACGGACGCGGGTTTAAAATGAAGACAAAGCAGCTCGGGCGTCATACAGTGACAGCTGTGGCCTCTCTCTCACTTATCCGGTGTGGTTTTCCTTCCACACTTCCGCTTTGCGATGAAGTGAGAAGGAGAAGGAGCGCAAAATGTAAATTTACACGAGAGCTGAGCTCTGGTTACGACCTGACCAGGCAGTGAACTCGAGCCTCAGCCTGCAGTGTCGTAATGGCCGACAGGAATGTTAACAGTCAGTCGTGTGCTCCAGAACGGCTGCCTGCCACTGTTTCCTCCCCAGGTTGCCACAACAGACTGTTCAGCATCTCACTGCTTCCCCCCTGACACTGCACAAGCCTCTCACTCCCCCACCCACTCCCCTTTATCATTCTTCATTCTGTGAAATGTTTGAGCAGCTTCAGCTACTTTGATTTGGTTTCTGGCCCCTTAACGTTGCCATTTTGGTTCTCTCTCGCTTTTACTGCAACAGGAAGGGGAACCATGACAAAAAGCTGCAATTAATCACTGTGCACAGTTAGCAACTAGTCAGTCAGACCAAAAACAGAGCTCAACAAAGTGAATGTTGGACGTTCATTCACCAGGTTGCCAGAAACATGTCTCCAAAAGCAGGATAAAGTTGGTGCGTCCCTGGTAGAGAGAGGAAAAAACAGACCACAATCTCCATATCAGCTTTTTAAACTGATAACATGGAGAAGACAGCTTTATTTATTTGGCACATTTCAAACAATGGGAACTCAGGGTGATTTACGGAGGAAAAGAAGAGCATTAAAAAAAACATGATAAACATTAGACAGCAGATTAAATTCAGTACAGCAATGACAAAATTAATTCAATTCAATGCAATTCATACGGTGAAACCAAAAGATAAATAGGTCAACAGTAGATCTAAAACACAGCATTATTGCAATAACAAGCTCTGAATGCAACAGAGAGAGAGAAAAAAAAAAACAAAGTTCAATTTTTCTTTTCTAAATTGGAGCAGCAGCATCTGGATGAGCTGAAAAGAGCAGACAAAAGATGTTACACCCTGCTGGAGATGAATGTGTGAATCACCCTGTAGAATAAATTGCCTGACATGAGATCATTAATTCTTATTATTTGCCTGAGATGATAGATGAGTTGATCTGGTTAAAAAAGAAAATTCTCTAGCAAGATACACACAAAGTGGAAGGACTTCATTTTTCTGTGGGTTCAACTGTAAAAAAAAAAAAAAAATAAAATCTTTTTATACTTTGAATGTAAATGACAATTTAAAGTGGAGGAAATCTGGTCAAGTTCACAGCTACAATAATTAGTGCATCATCTGCGTAAGGGTAGAAATATTTGTTTCCTACTAGCGTATAGTTTGAAAATAAAACTAGGGCTGAGCACAGAGCCCAGACGAACCCCACAAAGCAGAACTGAACTTCAGCATCTAAGCTCACTTCAACCAACATGAAAAGGTCTCAAACCAGTTTGAGCTATTTTACTGACCCCTACCCACTCCTCAAAGTGGGTTAGCAAAAGCTGGGTTTTTTTAAAGAATGACACAGTAGTCAGTTGGTCAACAAGCGATGGTAACCTGAGTGACAAGCATGAAGAACTGAACATATCTCACAGTGATTTGCTCAGATTTAGAGTTACCAGAAATTGTGTTTACATTTTTATGCTGCAAAAAAAAAAAAAAAAAAATCATGTTTTATTCAGACTTTGTGGTCAACTGAATACAATTTAGCATCCAACCAGCTTCCTGCAAACAGTAGCAAAAAGTAATAAAAGAGTTGGTGGGTGGTCCTGACTTCACAGTCTGTAAAACGTTGTCCAAATTAGAGACCCTGGGACAAAGACATGTGTCAATCCTCAGGAAATGAGATTTGAACCAGGAGACCTTGGACGTCCCAATGGTGCTTCCAGTTCAGAGTGTGCATATTTTGGGAAATTATCTTGCTGTAGCCGTCTCTTTGAAGGGAAATGGCCATGGAGACGAAACAGCAAACAACTCATAATGGAATCAGAGGTTCCCAAAGAAAGGCCTATTGATAGCCCTTGCCGAATGGAAAACGGACATATCTGGGATGAACTGGTGTATTTTCCTTTCTTCAACCTTTCATCTCAACCCCCCGATTCCCCAGTGTTTTTACGTAACTGCAGTCATCAGTGCTTCCCTATAACGTCACCAGATCCTTATTACATGGTAGTTACCACATCTATTCTTGGAAATATAAACTGAAATTTGCTCCAAAGCAGCACAGTGTGGTTTGTTTAGAGAGACGGGTTACGTCACGGCAATTGAGATGCCAGTAGCAGAGGGCTGTGTTTGAGCTGGAGGAGGCACTGGATGAGGCAGATAAATGGGAGACCCTGGGCTTGCAGTCAAACCCGAGAAGAAGCAGTAATGGCTTTGATAAATGCTGGAGATTTTCCATCTTGTGAAAACAACTTAACATGTTTTCTTATGCACGGGTCCCTGTTGACTAATGGGATGTGCCTTTCGTAGTGCAGTATAATAGCAGTGTTGTAGTTTTAAATACTGATTTCACTGCACATATACCAACCTTCTGTCTGTCAGCTCACTTCATTCTTACAGTTGAACCTCCACTTGTAGCTCCATACTTCTACTCTACTACATCTCAGAGGGAATTATTGTACTTACTATTTTTATTTGATGGCTCTTGCCACCAGCCCCGACACAAGTGTTTTCACACTTTGATACACAAAGTAAACAAAGAACACAAAGTTTAAAAAAAGGTGGCTTGTCATTCCACCGCAGTTTGCACACACAATTTATTTCTGCTGTCCTCAAAACCCTGGTGTTGCAGTTTCAAATGAACGGATTAGACACTGTTAGATGTTTCAAGAATAGCCAAATGATTAAATTTAGAAAGCTAACCATGTAGTGCATGCTTTAAACAATGAGGTCTATGTTTCCATCTATTAGTTGCTCTTACGAAAGTTGGCCTGCTGGCTCAGTGGTAGAGCATTGAGTTGGGATAAAGAAGGCCCTGCCCAGCCACTAAGGGCAACGTTGGTGCCGGTTCTGTGCCCGGATAAAATGGGAGGGATGCAGCAGGACGTGTGGAACACGTTCCACTGTGGTGACTGCTGTAGGGCCAAGCTGAAAGCCGCTGATCTTTGACTAAGGTTGCAGCACCGCAGACATATATAAAGCAGATATGGAGGTGAGCTGCTGTGATCTTCAACAACGACTGCACAGAAAATGAATTATTGTTAATTGGTAGGTTCAATCCCTCCAATATGAATGAAGAGGTGAGTGGAGGACAAAGCTCGTGTACAGCAGCAGGGAAAATAAAGCCAAGCACTGCAGTGATGGTCATCACAGAAGGAAAGAGACAACGCATGGGCTCTGTGCTGGAGGGAAGAATGGGCCAATCAACCAGTCCCGCAGCTCATCACACAATATTTCAGGACACAAAAATGGGGTAGTTTGCATTTTAAAGCTATAAAATAGTGGTGGTATCAAGTAGGTGGAGATGATTCACGTCTATTCCTTTCTGTTTACATGAAGTCCAGAGAAAACAAGATCCAAAAATAGATTTTGAATTTACTTTATCAATCCCCATGGAGAAATTGTGGACAGGCAGCCACAGTTAGGGCACTTAGGGTTCAGTCTCTTGTCCAGGGACACTTAAACATGTCGAATCCCTGACCCTGTGGTTCATGGACAACTGCGTAATACACTGGTCCACAAGCCCTGGTCCGCAGCGTCCTTTACACATCACAGAGCTAACGTGAGTAGTATCTTTCTTTAGTTTGGTTGCGTTGGGATCCTGTTTAACACTCTACTTAACACTTTGACACTCGCTGTCGGTTAACAGGTTAAAAAGATTTAACCATGAAAATGACTCTTCAACATTTAAGAAGACATGACTGAAGCTATCTGGAGATTGACTGCAATCAGTAAAAAAGTCTCTTTTTTTCCTTAAAACCTTGTAAGGACGCATTTTGTTCAGCAAGAAAATCGTACACACCTTTTAAAGGTTTAATATAACCATCGTTATATTAGACCAAGCTGCTGTTATGCAATAAACAAACGTAAAGACTTTAATGTCACCACCATTGAACCTCCAACTTGTAGTTAGATTTAGTGCACTGACTTCTTCTGCAATAGCCTTTAGTTCCTTTGGTTTAAAGGAAGACTTTGGGATTTTTCAAGCTGTTCTCAATAGAAACTTAAAATAAAATATCTATACACGGGATACAGGTGGACTTCAAAGTGTTTTTTTTTTTTGTAAAAATGGAACAAGAGCTGTACTCTGCATTAAAGGTTCAGTCACGTTTCTATTAAGACCAGCTTGAAAAGTCCCAAACTCCTCCTTCAAAAGAAACATGCTTTTAATAATCTGGGATAATGCTACATGTGCAGGCAGTAGACGAGAAAGTGTAGTTTTATTGGCAGTTCCAAACACAATAATCATTAATCTCAACAGTTTGCATCTTTTGTCTTCTTTCTAAATTAGCATTTCATCAGGGCTTTTAGTCAATAACAGTAAACAAGCCCCCAAATGTGGTTTTAAAAATGGCATATCAGTCCTAATAAAATGCTGTGAACGTCGGAGCTTAGCCAGTGGGGACGGATGGATGCAGTCATTTATTCCCTTACATTTTCTCTCCCAGGCAGCTGGAAGAAGGTGGCACAAATGGAGCATTTTAATTAAAACTGCTGAGACACAGTGATCCTGGAAGAAGGCTTGGCAGCCGCCAACGTGTCTTCCCCCTCTCTTACCCCTGTGTAGGCAGCCGCACACTATGGTGCATCTAATTCAGTTGGAGAAAACCAATAACAGGAAGCCAATTACTACCTTCACAGGGAGCCCAAATCCTCTCCGAGCTCTGAACACAGAGTCACTACAGGTCTGAAGAGGACAGTATGTGATCACTGCAAATCTGTGATGTGCAGGACAACAACAGATTTACGTACGATGATGATATGTTATCCATTATAGATGAGACAAATTATTAAATATTCATCACCAGATCATCAGAGTTGGACCCTCGAACAGTTCCATGATCCCCAACTAGATCCCGTGTGTTCCCATCAGTGAACACACATTTTCAACGTATTTTTCACCATAACCTGGCTCCTACACGCTGTGTTAACGATAAATGACTACATCCTGCAAGGAGGGACCGGTAGCTCAATGGGTAGAGCATCGGCTTGGGATGCAGAAGGCCACGGGATCGAACCGAGGGCCACCTCGGTGGCGAGCCTGGATAAAAATGGGAGGGTTGCGGCAGGAAGGGCATCTGGCATAAAAAGACAAATCCCTGTGTGGAACATGTTCTGCTGTTCCTGCATTTATCAGGAATCGGAAATATGCACTTATAAATATTAATATGCACTTGCAAATATTACCCTCATGGAACAAGAGCTGTACTCTGCAGAACAGAGGGTAATACATCCAAGACAAGTTAGGGATGAGACAGTTGCAAGTGTTCGTGCATTTGCTTTGAAGCAAAGAATGTGAATAGAGAATTTCCCAAAGGGCTAATGGAAAACCGTTTTGCTGAGAGTAAACGGTCTCTCTGCTGAAAAGAGCAATGATTGTATCATCAGGGAGACATAAACAGAAGACTTTGCATTGTTTCTCAGCTTGCAGTATCAACAATGCTGCAGAAAAAGGCCCCACTCTTACTCTTTATTTCTGTCTGCAGGACCTTACTCTATTTCCGTTAGGGCTGCCTTGTCTTCTCTAATTGCTTATCTAGACTTCCACAGTTGGCCTTGTTCACTAAAGCATACTAATCACATTAAGTGTGCAGCTTTGGGGCAGTGGAATAACAGGACATCAGTGTGTTTACGCCCAGCAGCTGGAATACATCCACGACCAGCAGCGGAAATGACTGAAAATGATCAAGGATGGTCACATGAGGCTTAAGGACCAAAGTAATCAGATGACCATTCAGCTGGGGATTCTCTAATTCGCTAATTGCCCGTTCGGCTTTCTCTTTTTCTTCTCGTGACACAGTCAATGTGCTTCGGACATGAGGAACAGGGTGTTTCACTGTGTTTGGGTCGACATCAATCCCATTATTTCTTATGTCTGGCGTGTTTGGAAAATGTGATTTGTCTTGATTAGACCAAAATATGATTGCAAAGAGAGGACACCGCAAGGTCATGAACATAATTACAACTTTCCATCACTTTAATACGGTCGAAGTTTATAACATTAGCTTTGTGTCTATAAATGTATTACTACTGAATTATTCAGTGTATAAAAATGGAGACTTTCAGTGCTTCATATGTGCATTTTTATCCTTCTAGTAAAGCCTGTTGGCAGCAGGTTTTTCATACTGTTGTGTAATTTTAGCAGGAACATTTACACACTTTAAATGCAGTATTCTGTATAACAAATGATGAAAAAATGTAGAAACACCTACACACTTTTGTATATGTCTTTTGGTTTTATTTAATCAAATAATTGGTGGCGGCAGTGGCTCAGTTGGAAGAGTGGCCGCCCACAAACCATAGCCTGAACACAAGTTGAAGTGTTCCTGGGCAAGACCCTGAACCCCCCAACTGCCCATCCCCATCCAGCCAGTGTTCTTTAACTCTTTGACTGCAGCTTCTCCTACACCAGCTCAATGGAGCTCAGATCTGGGGATTGAGCTTGCCAAGCCATCACCGAGAGCAAACCAGCAGCTGCTTTCTTCTCCAGATAGTTGTTACCCAACTGGGAAGAATGCATGGGCTCATTCTCGAGCTGCAAAATAAAGTTATCCCCAACCAGTCGTTGACCAGATGCATTGCACATAATTCGTACCACCTGCTCTCTCATTGCCAAAGCATCCCCCCAGATCATCATACACATCCAAGCTTCACTGGTGGTTCTTGGCAGGTATCTATTATCTTTTCCTGAGCTCTGTGTCTGACTTTTGTTCTTCACTTGGCTCGTTGACTTATCAGTCCACAAGACTTCATCTTGCATGTCAGTCTTCTGTCCAGTTGCGGCATGTCTCTGGAGACTGCACATCTTTTAACTGAATCTTTAGTTTCTTTGAGTAATCAGATTATCTATTTGCCGCATGTAGCCCTAGTCCTACTTTCCACTTTCCTGGTTAGCTGTTGTTGCTAGCTAATTGTTCATTTTGTTTGCCTCAGTATGCTGCTTTTCTGCCCATAGCTATGTGCATGTGGGTGTCTGGGTGTCTGTATGGTACATGCAGGATCATTATCTGGAAAACGTGGCAAATGACAGATTTGAATGTCAAATAGTTGTGAGCACAAAGGTCTTTGTGACATTTCCATTTCAGAGCATTGACCTCTCTGCAGTCTGTTGTCATCGTTGCAATCTGCTCAGATGTCCACTGTGCTAATGTCACACATAAACCTTTGGCTGTGTACCGCTTGCGGGAACTTGCTCATCTCACTTCATTTTCACCTTGGAGAGGATCTGCCTTCACGCCCTCAGAGGGTGAGGTGACAAAGGGTGATGTTGCATTTCTGGAAGGAAGGTGTGAAGCTGAGCAATATTTTTGAGCTTTCCTTCATTCATGTAAAACCAGTTGGATACAACATTATAATCAATTCCAAGGTTAAGGGTGTTGACCTTTATAAATTCTCCAAATGAGGGAGTGGATAATGTCTCTACGGAATAGTTGCACGCCCTCTGTGTTGGGAGCTGCCCCAGATCTTTCACTTTTACTAGTAAATTGCTGTTTCCAATCCTCACTGACGGTCACGACCTTTGGGTGGTGACTGCAATGATGAAAAAATGGACATGAGCGGCCGAAATGCGTTTCCTCTGTAGACTGCTTTGACTCGACACAATGAGCTCAGACATTCGGAGGAAGCTCGGAGTACTGGCTGGAGACCCCGGCAACGATCCAATACACAATGGAGATGTTAAAAATCTCGTTTCGGCCGGAAACGCCTCAGGAGGAGCTGGAGAGGATGGGAGGGTCGACCTGGATGCTGCCCAATTTTAACATGTCCCAATCTATACCACGTACAGTACTTTGTACTTAGACAGAGACATTGGCTAAAAATCCACCAAAGTATTTTTATATTTGGGTGAATCAGAATGACAATTTAAATAAACTAGAACATTTTGGCACCAGCTGATTTAATATTTCAATGCTAGTGTCCAGAACAATTAACAAAATGCTTTATTTTGAAGGTGTGCAACAGCATTTGTTTTACTATGTTTTTTTGTGTGTTTCTGTGCGCTATCAATGTGTGTGTGTGTGTGTGTGTGAAAATGAAGCGGATGTCTCCACAGAGCTGGGTCTGGCCACCTCTCACACCAATTTTCTGGTCATTTAAATGACAAAATTTTGAGCACGTTTTAGCAAATTGTTTCACCATTTTAAATCCAAACTTTACTAAAAGTCATAGCACACCGTTCCTGACTGAGACGGTTGTTTTTGATGAATGTAATTCTTGGGTGTTCTCATAGCTGCAGGACCGGTTATACCGGTTTTGTTGGTTTTATTCAATGCAGTGAGTGTAAATGGACCACAACACACACAAACATGATAAACTATTTGTTTTAAAGCACAATTTAGCACATAATAAAATGGTGGAATCAAATCTGCATGTTGAACTTTATTTCATAAAAAAATGAATTCTGCTTTTTGCAGAACTTCCCAAAGGTCGGCTGTGCCGGTTGCTCCTCAAGTCTTCGGTCCAACTAATATTCGGCAACAGAATGATGAATACAGATAAAATGGAAAAAGACGGTGTTGACATAGAAGGAGTAAATGTCGGGGTGTCATCATTGAAAACAAGTTGTGTTGAAAGACATCACCTACTCTAAACAAAAAAAATAGAGACAGAACAAATTGGAAAAGCAAATGTGTTTCAGTCAAAGGGGTGAATTTATGGACCCAACTTGAGGACGAATTTAAACAGTGCGCTTGATTTAAGAAGCCGTCCAGCTGTTTGAAAAGTAGCAGCTGAAGACCTACATGTATTTAGTATAACGTGTTTGGGTCTAGGGACGACAAAATTGTTACGTAGAATTCTGCATGTGTGTTGTTTGTTGTCTATTTGATTATTGCATGGTGAACTCCTCAATATCTTAGATATTTATTAACTGATTAATCTTGGGTATGAAGGGAAACATAATGATGCGTAGGTGATTACAGAGGGGTAGGGTTTATAAATAAGCTTCAGCCCACTCCCTTTCTGTCTCGTTTGAGAGGACATCAATCATCATATGATGGAGCGCTGATTGTAAATTATCCAAAGATGCAATGAGATGTCTGATGAATGTTCATCTAATTATAAAGCCTCAAAGACTCGTGAATAAATGAAAGTCATCTATTGGTTGACACTAGAACATTTACACTGATTTTGATTCATGGCCACTGTATGTGAAAAAAAAAAAAAGGCCAATTATGCAGCCCACCTCTTTCGTGATAAGTAGTCAAGGACTTCCTACAATGCTGAGATAACACTGCTGCAATAATAATAACTGGCCTTGCTTCATATTTCATAAAGAGCAATTCGTTGTCTGCACGGGTTCTGCATTTGAATGCGCAGCTGAATTCCTCCTCTGTGCCCGACCCATCATGGCTGAGGAAACCCAGCTCGTGTTCTCTCATTAGCAGTCAGCATGGGAAAAGTGGCTCAGTGACATCAGAGAGGGATTTACCTCGTAGGATCAAAGCCACCCTTGATATTTTAGCGCCCTTCATCACGTCGCTCTGCATCCTATCTCCTCCCACACACCCACCCAACATGAGTCAGCCATCTGGGATGTTTTCAATAGACTGGGTGCTGCACATTAATGCCTCTTTAGCATGGGAAATCACTTTCACACGTATGTGAACCACACACACACACACACACACACGATTTTTTTCTGTAAGTAATTTCATGCTCCACCAATCAGGATGGGAAACCCTGATTGGGTCTTATGCTCACTTTCAGTTTAGAACCTAAAAAAATAAGTGCACGTATTTAGTTTTTCTAGATACAAGTGTTCTCAACAATTCTCAACCATTACAGAGCTTCGGTACTTGATTGTACAGTTTGTTAGACTGATGCTTAACAATAAAAAAAAATGTCGTTCGCATGGATAACTGGAGTGCATTTGTCGAGCTGAAATCCCATTTAAAGTTGCATCTTTCTGAGCTGCTCATTTAACACCGATGACAGAAAGGCGTACGTCTCGAGATAATTGGACTGCAAATATCACATGCTACCTAAGGTGATCAATAAATCGATTCTCATGGATTCGAGCATCAATCCTGTGCATGGGATTAACAGCTGAAGATGTTTTTTTTCATCACCCCGCACTGACAGAGCCTGTTAAATAATGACTGAAAACTGTGGCTCTGCTAATGCTCACTTCATCTCACGATGCTCTCTGAGGCTCTGCTGTGTCTCTGGGTGATGCGGGCAAACACTTTACTTATGAATATAGAATAATTACAACACTGGCTTTTCATCAATTCCATTTCTTCCTCTGTACATCAGAAAGCAGATATTGTAGTGGGAGCTCGGTGTTACCTCCTTCTAATGCCTTGTCTCCCCAGAGGAAGTGCAGGTAGCTCAATATTTCAAATATGAATCCCATTATTGGCTGGCTCTGATGCATCTAAGTCGGCCGCCCACGTTACAGCGGTTCAACCAGCAGTGAGTGAAAAGAGCCGACACAAACACAGAGAAACTGACACGGTTTCTGCTTAATTTATAAACCTTAAAAGATGCCTTTAATTATTATCAACTTGCTTCTTATGGTTCTAGTTTAAGTAGAACATGAACACAAATGCCGTTAAACCTCCCATTGACTTCCCTTTATCAAAATATCTCTACTTTTTAGCTGAAAAATGCCTCCAGATGACATCACTCGGAGGAACCTTCAGTTCGGATTATGTCATCTTGTTGCTCACACTGTGCAGTTTGTGATCATGGTCAACCTGCTTTTCCAGAGCTCCACCAAATGATATTGTCTGAACTCCTAATCATGAAAAATGTCATCTGGAGGAGTTTTTTCTCCTAGAATCAAAAGAATATTTTATTATAGGGAAGTCAGTTTAAAAGCATTAATGTACATTTACACCCCAAACTAAAGCCATAGAGGGCAAGTTGAAATTGGGTGAAGTCGCATTTTAAGTTTAAATTATTAATTACTTTGGGGGGTTTGCTAAGTTAGAATGGTCTAAGTGTCCACGCTGCCACAATTGTAAATTTAATGGGAGCTTTGGTTTCTTCTGTGCCAAGTAATCAGCCGCATGAACGTACAGTGATTTGTCTTGAACTGTGTTAAATTCAGGAACAAAAGTCTTAACTTTCAGAATGACAGATGCAGGAAATGCTCTGTTACTGCTGGAGGAGTCCACCAGAGATGGATTTAGTCAATGCTTCACATCTACTAATGCAGGGGGGATGGGGGGGGGGGGGGGGTGGCCTTGCAGGAAAGAATGTATTTGTCACCACAGTTCATCGAAAAATTGTAAACAAGAAAACAGCCACTTTCTGCCATTTTCGGCTGAGGATCATCTTCCCTCTTCAATGGAGCCATGCAATCGGTTTTCCATTGAAGGTACAGCATTCCAGGTGTGTCCGGCCGGTTCGAGAATCAGCCGGTTCTGCTTCATTGGTGGGAAAGTTTCATTCATAAAATAAAATTAAATTTAAAAAAAAAACAAGAGGCAAAAGAGAAGCTTCATATAGGCGAGTTTCAAGTCTGCAGTCACACATCATCAAACAAGTGACAAGACCCAACCCCACCTCTGTGCTTGCACAACTGGAATCCAGTGTTTTTGACAGTTAGGATGAAAAAACTGTGTGACACACGTGTCCACTGTTGAGAGACGCGATCGGCCATTTTGCTGCATGGCACTAAAAGCGGTGCAGTTTCAACATGTTTCCAAGACATCATTCTAAAGCAAAGTGCCTCTTGATTGATGCGAGTTTCTTTGTATTCAGGAGAGAGTTTAAAGTAAATTGATATTTGGCATAAATTAACTTGTATCCTCTGAACACGTCAGTTAAAAACAAATGTCTCACTTTTTCTTCAGTGTTTGACTCTTACATTCTCAGCTTGTCTCTTCTGCAAAACGCCTGCTCAGCAAGCTGGATATTAAATAATCCTTAGAGTGTTTGCCTTTTCATAAATGACTGCCAGCTGACAGAGGAGTGAATGCTTAATGTCAAGGGCGAAGGAGAATTAAAAAAACCCAACTCACTCAGTATCTGAGCCAACAGCCACTTAGCAGCCGTGAGCTCCATTGTGAAATGTCCTCGAATGCTACCGGTGGCTCTAGCTTCACCGACTGACTGATTTCTGTGAACTCGTTCGATTCGGACGCAGCAGAGGAGGTGTTGATGCAGTTTAAGGGAGCTCGGAGGAAGTGAATGACTATTGTTTTCTGTGTGTGATCAAGGATGAGCACAATCAGTCATGAGTGAACAACAGATGAAGCAGCTGTGTTGTTGTTTTGTTGTCGTCCCTCTTCCCCCCGGCTTTTTGCAGCTGCTCCGCACTCTTCAAGCCACTGCAACCGTGTGGTCCATTTATTACTGCCTCCCACTTCCTGTTTTTGCACTTGTCATATTGATTACTGTGTGTGTGTGTGTGTGTGTGTGAGAGAGAGACTCTGCCTGCGTAGGTGTTTTGTAGTCAGCGATGTACACAAGGCGGTTACGTATGCGTGGACTGTTTGTTTCCATGTATACAACTGCTCCCGACTCAAACTGTGAAAGTACAGATGATGAAACTCGTCGGTTGTGACGTATGAAAAACACAAAGCAACTTTTGGAGGAAGTGAAAGAGCTGCCTGTGGTGCAGACCCACATGGAGCCCTCAGCAGTTAGAGAGGATCTCCAGAGGTGAAACAAAGAGGCAGAGTTTGCAGCATCTCCTGCTGCTTTTTGTAGATGCTTTAGCGTCTTCGTTCTCCCTCATAGCAGATGTGACATGAAAGTGACTTAGTTCAACGCTAAATCTACTCACAAAGCACTCGCAGTGTTCACCATGTTCACGTTTGATGTGGCAAACGGCTGTTTCTCCCTTTGATTAAACCAGCCTGATGTCCTCTCATCTCGTTACTCAGACGGTTAAAAGCTCCCTGTGTCCAAACCCACGTAACGCACCCACACATCTCAGGTTTTATAAATGGAAAAAAAAAAATGTGAATCAGAATAACTTTTGTCTTGTTCACAGTAAAATCTCATTGCTGGCCCAGCTTTACCTAGTTATCAAAAAAATATAATCAATTTAGAGCCGATTGAAAAGGTTTTAAGTGAAGGAAACTTAATATACTTACACCAGCAATACACAAAAAGGGGCCTAGAAAACATGTTGGAGGGGTGGAGAATCATTTTAAGGATTTACCATGTTAGGATATTCTAGAATAATATACTATTTTAGTACAGCATAGTACAGTTGGGGTGGCAGTGGCTCAGTTGGTAGCTTGGCTGCCCACTGACCATAGGGTCGGATGTTCACACCCCGCTCTCCCCGACCCCGGAGGGTTGTGCCACAAAAGGCATCCAAGTGTAGAAAATGTGGACCAAATGATCTGCTGTGGCAACGCGGAACTTACGGGAAAAGCCGAAAGGAAAGAAAAGTTATAATGGGCATTTATCAGGGCGTAGTTATCCAACCATGAGGAAAGTGAATGTGAATCAAATAGAACCCAGTATAAGTAGTTTGACGCTCTAAAATTAAGGAAGTCAAATTAGGTTTGCATGGTTTTAATTAGTAAATCCAATTACAAATGAAGTAAATGGAACTGGATAAATACAAATTTCAAGATATGTGTCATCAGTCAACTTAAGTAAAAAAAGTGGTGTCTGGAAAACGGTTTAAGATGAAATTATTTTTTATTTCAAATACTAACTCCTAGTAGTCTATACTGTCAAGAGTACATCTACCAGTGCAGAGTACATCTATCAGGTACTCTGTACTGTTAAAGGACAGTGTAGTACATGTATAATGCTGTTAAACCCTCTGAAATCTCTATATTAAACTCATCCTCCAGATGACATCGCTTGGAGGAGCCTTCTGTTATGATTATGTCATCTCGTTGCTTGTACTATGGAGGTTGTAATCGTGGTCCATCTGCTTTTCCAGAGCTCCTCTAGATGACATAGTCTGAACTTCTAATTATAAAAACCTCGTCCGGGTGACGTCCTTTAGAGTTAAATATAAGTATAATTCAATTGAATTTAATTTGACTTCGAAATTCAGAGGACAGTTTAACGTCCCCCTACAGTAAAGCCATAAACGAAAGTTCAACATTGGTGAAGTCGACCTTGAACTCCCAAACTTTTTTTTTTAAGACAATCAATTTGCCTGGTTTTAAAAGTAAGGTAGCCAATCAGAATTTACAGTGTTCAGATTGTCTCTTTTTCTTATTTCCCAAAACGCCATTTCCCCGTAAGATTTATACGACTGACTCAGCACATGAGTGGAAAATGGACTTATGCAATAGTAATTAATGGTAATAAACTTATACTGCTCTGCCTCCTAGAAATTACTAGCGTTCATTTCATTTGCATCATGTGTTAACATTTGTTACGGTTATGTTCTCAATTAAAGGAAAATGTTTTCAGAGATGAATCCATTTCTCGTTGAGGGTCAGATGGGGAGAACAATGCTGCTAGTTAGTTTGACTTATCATAAAGACTGGAAACAGCCAGCGTGGTTCTGTCTGCCATAAAATCTGCCTAGAAAAACCCCAAGTTGACTTTTCTTTTTAAACTTCACTTCTAAAAACTTTTTTTGCAAACTTGACATAAATCCTGTAATTGACAGAGCTCAGGAGCTACTGGTAATGAAACGTTTCGTAAGTCCTCCAGCTCGTTGGTCTCGTACGATCAACAGGACAGTTTTTTTAAAAGAGCGTCCTCACATAGGGAAATAGGCGTCTATTGAAGCTGCCATGCTTCTTGGTGCAGGGCATCAAAAAAAAGAGAGAAGAAAAAACCAGTAAGCATTTATCATTTTAATCATACCTACACCCGACAAAAGCCACACACAGGGAAGGACTGACAGAGTGAAGACCAAAATCAAACCTCAGACCAAACAGAAAACAGGGTCCACAAAAACAGCGTCAGGAGTCCAAAAACCACGAGTCAGGTGAACTAGAAGACGGCGTGTTGCACGAAGGGCAGACACAAACAAGGACAATGATCCGACAGGGAACCAAGGGGACTGGGTTTTAAAAGGCAGGAGAACAGGTAGAAAAACAATTGTGACTGTTGATGAGAGGTGAAGCTGTAGAAATGAACTGGGGACAGGAAGTGGAGAAAAGGAGGTACAAAATAAAAGTCCAGGGCAGGAAGTGAGCATGAGGGTCAGCTCATGACAGACTCCTTTCTGTCTTTTTCAAATGTCACCAACAGTTACTCCAGCTTCAGTAATATTTACTATTTACTGCTAGATGTCGCCTCATTATCAGGCTTACGGACAATGAACCTACTTAACCTACTTCGAAGCACAGTAGGTCACCCACTGAACCATAATTATGGGCTTACAACAGCCTGTTGAATGGTGTGATTCATTGCTTAGTGTCCAATCCATAACTCTGTCTCCGTATGTATCAACTAAATGCTGCAAACAGACACATTTAGAGGCTAAGTTATGAACACAGTGGTGCGTTGACAGGTAGAGACCTGTGTCTCTGCTTCGCAAATGAAGCTGAGAGCAGTTTGTCTGTGTGCCACTGCTGATGGCTGATGTTTCAATTAGATGAATGTGACTTTATCCCACACACGCGACCTTCTGCCTTAATAGTTACATCATCAGTGCTGACATGCAGCAGGGGCCTCCTTTCCTCCTCTGACCGCCTCAAACCCACCAGCCAGGGCTCAGAAGTTATCAGTGAATGTCAGACTTTCTTTGGGAAGTGCTAGAAACGTGGTGTGAAACACAATCGCATTCCTCTGGGCTGCTGGAGAGAACCAAGGCAGTTTATGGCCCCATGCTGTAGTTGTTTTTCCTCCTTTCATCAGTGGGATCGTCTTCATCTCAGGGTTGTGGCCTTGCAGCCCACCCTCCAAACCCACGCTTTGCTTTGTCTGCCAGTGTCAGACATGGTTGCAAGTGAACAAGGAACAGAAGAGACTTTTTATTTGCTGAAACTGACAAAAGCTTGGTGCAGCTTCCTGCTGACAGGAAGAAGGAAACATGAGAACGAGTGGAGAGACAGAGAGATGCTCACCCCTCTGGTTTCTCAGGGGACCAGAATCTTTTTTAGCTCACATGAACAGCAGCAGGAAGCGATGCAGGATTCTGTGAAATGAGGCAACACACACCAAGCGTGTGTGTGTGTGTGTGTGTGTGAAAGCGAAAGGAGAGGAAAAAGTGGTACATGCAGCATGTGTGACTGTGTGTGTATGTGTGTGACTGACTTTACAACTTCATCACAAAAAAACAGACCGACACATTGCACCTTTAGAGTTGTGTGACAAGCTGTGCAGGATGTGTGTGTGTGGGTGTATAGGGAAGAGAAACACAGAGAGAGAGAGAGAGAGAGAGAGACAATGCAAGGTTAGTGTGAGAGGAGGTAGTTCTTGGTTTTTATTTACTTTAAACAGACTCAATAAACTTTGTAGAACACACGTTTGTGATTGTATTATAATAATTTAAAGCCTGCTAACATGAGTCGACCTTTTCTGAGGCAAGTGGGAGAATCTCACTAACTGAGAGAAATGTTGCTAATGTGATGCCGCTTCTGACAATTTCACCAAAATCAATAAGTTATATTTTATGTCAGCTCTATTGGGTTGCGGGTGCACGGGACCTAGGAAGGATTCCTGTGTGTCTACATGTGAGACACCCTCCACTCACACAGTGCTAGGATGCGCCTCAGCGTTGGACCACAGGGAGCGTTCGCTCGGTGTCTGTCTGTGATACCCAGATTCTCAGTGCTTGTGTCCTCACGAAGAAGTACACTGTAAAAAAATCAAATCAAGTATCTCACCTCTACATAAAAAAAGTTTCACATTTATCAGCAAAGTGTTAAATGTACTTAGTGGCTCTGCTGCATTCAAAGACAGATACTTGCGACCTATGTTGGGATCCCCCTTCTCAAAAGCATCAATGCAAATGTATCATGTCAACTAGAGTTTCCACAACATCACATTCAATCTAAATGACAAAAAAGGCTGTTTGTTCTGGAAGATACTGCTGCCTTTACACAACAATAGATCCATTTCATGATGAGACGGCACTATTTTATTTAATCTACATCAGTAATGAGTTAAATCAGTTAAAGCGGCAAAATGCACTTTAAAGTATTGCTAGTATGTGAGTCCCTCTCTGCTCCACCTCTCTGCTACGAACTGCCACACTCTGCACAGACCATCGTGAATTAGCCAATGAAAACAAATAAGAAAAGTTTAAATCCTCTGATTGGTCACCAGGCCGAGCCTCAAAACCTTTAGGGCTGTGACGCATCAAGCCGACTGTCACATGCTTAACGACTGTACGGCCGATCGTGAATGTGACTCAGTGACCCAGTGACTCACACATATTTCCTTTGGCACAAGAACAAGCCGTTCTCTGGAAGGTTCCAGTCGTTCCCGACCAGCAGTTTTCAGACCCCTCAAGCGACAAAAAAGCGAATAATCAAAAATCCAACGAGTTTTTCTGGTGTTATTGGAGACTTTTGGACACGTATCGATCTTACTGTCCTCAATGATCAGCGTGTGCTGCTGTAGGCCCCTACCAAGTCCAGGCCTTGTGCTGGTCTTCAGGGGTCTCCCCAGCTTTGGTGTGACACGGCTCTCAGAAGCAAATATCTCTTGCATGGTGTCATATATCTTGGCTGTAACCATGAATATGTAGTTTTGTGTAGGGAAATGCTCATGTTTCACAAAACAACAAGTCTGCTCCAGTGTATCAATGTCTGATGATTTGATCACCCATCCCATTACTGTCCACTTCATTAGGTCCACCTGTCCTTTGCAGCAGCTATGCCATGAATTCTACTTTCACAATGTTCTAATTTCTCCGTTTCTAGGTTGAAACTGTCAGAAAGGTGATGTACTTATGTATCTATGTGTACTGAGGTCATAGGTGGTGGAGTCATAGTGGAAGTTTTATTATAGGTGCTTCTAATGTAAGTAACCTGTGAGTGTAGAGTATGGGGGCTTTCCAACATGCCTGATGAGAACCACAATGTTGGAGCTTCAAATTAGCTGGTTTCAGTTGTACATCGCCTGTTTTGTGTGTGACAAACAACCATTGTCAATAACTCATTTGGTCACAAGTCACAAGCTGTGTCTGTCTCCTGCAACTACAAATGTACATGGAGTTCATTTTCACTTTCACTTGTTCCTGAGCACAAAGGGGAGCACAAAGAAAAAACAAACTATATTTTACCCAACAGAAGGTGAAACAGAGGAAGGAAAGAGCAGCTGTTGATCCGCGACACAGTAACAGGGAAGCGAGTGAGGGAGGAAACTGAACACAGGGGGAAGCAGAAACACACATAGTGAACAAGCATTAACCATGTGCACATAAGAATCGGAGAGACCGAAGAGAAAGAGAGAGAGAGAGAGAGGGAGGGAGAGAGAGAGGGAGGGAGGGAGAAAAAAGGCTTAATTAATTCAGCGTAGATGGGAGGGATGTTGCTGCTGTCCCTGCTGAGGCTCCAGTGCCTCTGCCGTCTTGCTGCGTGCTGCACAGTGTCTGTGTGAGCGGACGCGACGACTGGGCTGCTGCTGGCTGCTGCTCACCGGCGACCCAGACACCAGCCAAGCCCAGCACAAGCTGCACATCCTGGAGCCCACTGACTGAATAGGCGGGTGTCCACTCGGCCACCGAACAGGGATGTTACACGGACTCTCGTGGGAGCAGCGAGGGACAGAGGTAGGGAAGATTTTCATCTGTGATTAATTTTCTGCTTCTTGCTTCCATGTCGCTGATCGTGCTGGTTGTCCTTTTTTTAACACTGCTGCCTGATCTGTCTTTGCTGTTTCACTCTTCTTTAAAAAAAAAAAAAAAAAAATCATATACTCACCTCATTTGTGTGTTGACACACATTGCTTGCTGCTTGCACAATTCTCTTTCCTATTCTGGACGTTTGCCTCCGAGCCCAATTTTGCTTTTGCATGTCTGTGTCTACAACTCCAGCTTCCCATCACAACCCACTGTGATGCTGCATTCTGCTTCCTTTTTAAAAACGTGTTTGTTCTTCGGTTCAGTTGCACCGTAAATCGCACTGCAACTTCGCCTTCTAGTTCAGGAGCTTTGCACGACACTGGATGTGTGTTTAGGCTGAGAAGCAAAATGTCTGGGACTCATTGTACCTCAGGAACGAGGTGGACACTTGGCGTTAAATCGATACTGTGGTTAGATCGGCTGCTGTCTGGTGACACTGTTTAACATCACCTTTCAGGGTCGTGTCAGTCTTTCACTGAAAAATTGAGCATGATGTCCTGGAAATACACTCCCAACATGTTTCACTGTCAGGTGACCTTTGGCAGACAGCTGCCAGGCAAGGGCATAATAACAGACTCACAGATTAACATAAGCAAATGACCTACACCTATACCTTGCATAATTCAAATGATTCTTATTTTACGCATGCTCCATCCCAAGTTGCTAAAAGGACGAGATGTTTGACCACCTTTAACCACAATCCTAATATTTAAGTCTCTAATTAAAGGATATTGGCTTTTGAGTATGTGTTACACCGTCCTTATGTCACTGCCTTTTAATCACGAGCTGCCTCCTTGAGAGCGGTGCTTCAGCATGAGACGCCTGACTTCTCGTGATTAGTCGCCAGTCAGCACGCCCAATTACATCTCATCAAGCAATCACCAAATGCGGTGGTTATTCGGTTCTTGACAACATCCACTTGGTCTATGATACGCAGTGAGAGAGCAGTGAGGGCAAAACTGAGGGGAACCACAGGGGGAGGATCAACAACGGGGAGAAAGCAAGGGGCAAGAATAAGCAGAGGAGGACGGCGTGAACAGGGGGGAAGAGAGGATCAGCCAGCGGCTCGTACACTATTTGTCCTTATGAGAGTTCTCTCCGTGTTAAATTCATGTTAACGACCTCTGTGAGAAGATGGGGATGAAGGCCTTCCCATGATGATCCACCTGCCACCAGACACTAATTCGCAACATGGATTAATAGGTGTACAGTCACACACTGTTACTGTGGGATGTAATTAGGACGAGAGCACAGACACAGGCCCACTCCAGTATTTTCCTTTAATTTTCCGCAGTGACCCGAAAGGAAGAAGATTGTAAGACGGGTCAGTTTTGAAACACAGTGAATTTGACGTAGCAACATATTTTAAATGAAGCACAAGCTGTTGAGTCACTGTGGCTGAAAGTGACAGCTGATGTCCCGAACATTCTCAGCCCATTTAATTACTTATCAGTTATTAATATGCCCATAGTTATAGTTCAGTAGGTCCCCTACCACCCATCAGTAACACACTAGGTTTCTTATCATCGATTTGTGTGGTGATTTGGTGACACCTACCTGCCGCAGTGAACATGACAGGCGTAACGGTGGGACAAGGGACAAGCAAGTAGGGAGGTGGTCGCAGAGTATGGGTGGGTGACAAAACACTTTGGGTGGGCAACCAGTTTGTTTTAACCTTAACAGCCACAAATGCCGTTTGTCTCTACCCTCTCACAGAACCATGATGTTGGCTTGGTCAAGATTAGGCACCTTTTTGGACTAACCTGCAATAACTGATCCTTTTGGTCATTTGGAGCCATGCAATTAACGAGCTAATGTTATCGTTCATTTGATTTGTGTCCACCTGATCAAGTCCAGCGTTCCTTCTCTTTTAGCTCAGAATTTGGTCTCCACCAACTTCCGTGTACAGCGAGTTGGAGCTTTCTCACTGAAAATAGCTGCTGTTGAAAGCTGCAAGCCGGACAGCAAAACAATGAGCTGCTGATTCACCGAAGTGATAATTCTTTGCAGCTTGATTATTATCAGTGACCTTGTTCAGTGTTGTCACATTGCTTTTGCAATGACACAGAAAAAAAATAATAACGAAAGAAACAACATGGTGACACACCATGATTTGAATCAGCAACGTGATGCCGACGTGACATTTGAATGAAGGGGATTCAGTAGAGTTTGGACCAATACTCCGCACACCAGGCTGCAGTGGTTTTCTTTGTCTTGTAATAACAGCCTGCAGTGATGTTATATGATATGCCTTCAGTGGAATGTAAAGTCTGTGTCAGAGTATTTGTCACGCACCATGAAAGATAGGCTGATTAACCCGACTAAACCGTCCCCGTAATCGTGGCGTCTTGTTTGACATCTCCTATGTCTTTAAGCAGACCTGTTTTTCATACAATAGGGTGTTGTCGCTCCCAGTGGGCGACGAAAGCTGCACGAGGTTGCAGACCAGACGGGCTGAATTGCGTAGCAGCTGCTCAAAGTGTAAGGGTCACAGTACACTTCAGGCAATCGGGGTCAAGTGACACGGTGTTCAGGGGGGTTTAAAGTGTGGACATTCAAATGCAGGATGGAAAAGCTGGCCCCTCCAAGCTCTCCTCAAGATTCCGCCTTTCTTTGCTTTACAGTCTCGCAGTCTCCTTGAAGGCGTTTCAGTGATGGATTGAGCATAGATCTGCTTAAAACACGCGGTAGCTGCAGCGTTTGTTTATTTACTCTATGATTTGCCCAAATATACATAGTGTCAGTTCACCATCAGATGCAAAATATACAGTTTATGTAATGTGCAATGCAGGAAAATGACTCTTACACCTAGTTTATTGTCACTTCACTTGAATCCCGCTGTGTCTGTATAGAAGGCCGGAGGCGATGGAGCAAAATGAAATGTACACATGCGTCACATACGTAGAAACTCGAAACCTCCAGTGGACAGTGGAAAATATTTACATATTCATAGTGTAGATTATTAAGATTTTCTCCAACTGATTGAACATCACAGCAGGATGTTTGTGCTTTTGGGGATCTTAAGGTGGCAGTCTCCACTTGAGTTTGGTTAGCTTCTAAAGTGAGCTCGGGGAAGGACTTGTTTACCTTTGCATTCTGCTGACACATTTTCCGGTTTCATATTCATCACCACAGGTCAGAGACAGAGACTGTAAATCTTTCCAGTGCGTTCCACTTAAATACAGTGCAATCAGTTGTTGTGTATAGCTTGGCCTTTCCATCCCCCCCTCTGCATTTTACACAAAATCCCCCAGTTGCCATGACACCCAGACCTTCCATAAATACTCCTGGTATTTGTGAGGCTACATCCCCAGTAGGTTAGAGAACAGAAAGCCAGAGCCCTATGTGAGCCTAGCCTGCAGCAGAGCTAATCGCAGATCAATCCACTGCGCCCTCAGATAGTTTGAGTGGCCGCCACAGTCCGCTGAGCAGCTGCAGTGGATCACAGCACATCGCACGTTTCGTTCCATTTTCTTACCGCGGTAACCTTGACGAAGCACACCTGCTGAAGGCAAATAAATGTGTGGTAGAACTTCGGCGGATGACTAACGACGTTCATCTTACAGGCCTGTGCTGCAAGCTGCGCGGTGAAAACGGAGATGATTCATTCTGTTGAGATGGAAAGAACCATTGCAGGGAAAACCCGTTTTTAAAAGAGGAAATGGTGAGCTGTGATAACGAGGCAGAGAAGTGAAGATAGGCTGGGAATGCAAGCACGGAATAGTGTGTGTGTGCGTGCGTGTGTGTGTCAGCAGTGGTCCTTTTATGGGTAAAGATGAAGCTCAGTCTAAAGCCCCTAAGGTTAACTGTGCCCTCATTCGGTTCATTCTCTGAAAATATTTAACACCAGTACTACAGCTTGAACACTTTCTCCACTGCCCTCAAACGGCCTTGACTGAAATCCTCCTTCAGAAGGAAACTTTACCCTGAGAAAAACCAAAAAGAAAGTAATACAGTTCTGCAAAATTGTTTTCCACTCTTTGAGGGTCGGATGGTTTGAAAATTAATTATCCCTTTGAGCAAAAACTTTGGATTTGAACAGGGCCATAACATCGGGATAACACAATAGCCTCTCATGCAACTGCGCCCCCATGTAGGGGGGTCGGCATTCGTTGAATTTGGACCTTTTTTTTGCAACCAGGCGTCAAAATGTTTAACGTCCTCTCTTACAGTGGTTCCAAAATGGCGTCTGGTGTAAGGAATCCTGGAAGGATTTGTGGTTTGCCTGAAAAATCACTGCTTTTTTAACGTCCGATGGCGTTTGTCACAAGAATTGAGCCTCATGACAGGTCGCAACCACAGCGACAGCAGTTGCTTCACTCTGCACTGTGACTCTGGTCTATTAAAATTGACGGTGAAAGAAAGTATTAACTCTTATTGCAGTACTTACTGCAGTACTCAGTCCCCTGCAGAAACATTTGACATAAATATGAACTATGTAATAAAGTGTAATAAATATGGAACAAGCTGTCAAGATTGTCCTTTTCATTATTAAAAACATGTGTCTCTAACCAGCAGTGATGGTTCCATGGTTAAAGAGTTGGAACCTCAACCCACACGTGATATGTAGAGTAGCTCCAGCAGTGGTGATTTGCTGCAAACAGCCCAGTTCATGAAAGAACATACAGCATGAAATACTGTCCTGATACCAGCAGAGAGCCATGTCCCCAGAAATGCATCCGTCCCATTCATTGTCCACTTCATGTCTACCAGAGTTAAATGCCAACGGCTCAGGAGGGACACTGAAACTGGGCCATTGACATTGATTGACAGCCTGTTGAAACTTGTCATTTTGCCAATCATGTCACTGGTCTTATTGTTCAAGTCCTGCCAGCGTGTTTCTTTTACAGCTACAAAGAGCCTATAATGGGCTGCTGGGGCTAATTTGTCTGAACAAAGTAGAGAAAACCTTTTCACCGGATTCAGGTGATTCAAGTGTTTCAGTGACTCATACTGAAGAATTGGCAGCCTGCAGCTGTTTACTTTACCTGAGAATCAGATCCGGACATTTCTCTGAGTTGTTGTTTCACACACGCAACACACAGCAGGAGAACGTCTGCGTCAAAACGGAGAAACTCCACCCAGCGATGAACAGGCTCGCTCACATTATCTGGACTTTGTGCTGGGGGGCTTGCAGGATACATTGTGGGTATTGTCTAGGACGTCTGCCTCCGACATTTGAGTTGTCACTACGGCTCCTCTGGGTGAAGTCCAGATAAGTACAGGGTTCCAGCGCATGTGTGAACGCAGCTTTAGAAAGCTGCTGATGTGTAAACAGTGATGAGGATGATTAAAAGTGTGGACCTTGGACAAAAGGCAGGCAATGAGGAACCATGCTGCCAAAAGTGAGACTTCTGCACATCTGATTGCACTGCACGTCAAAGGGAAAGTTCATGAAAGTGCATGAAATGCCACATCGTGTCTCCTGACACAGCGTCCCGGTCTTTGCGTAGAACCCAGGGGGTTAGAGTCGGGTGCTGACGAGTGCTTGGAGATTTATCTGTGTTGTTATGATCACTGAGGCCTGTCAATGCCCATGAGACAATTAGAGTACAAGGATTACTCCAAATGTTCCTCCCCGACTCAAACTTCATCTCGTCAATCCTTTCACCTCTGTCTGTCCATTGACGCTCGCCAGCATGTATCAAAAGGCTGAATCGAGGTGGTGCTTTCGGCTGTAGATGCAAATGAGGTGAAATGCTTCCCCGTTATGGCCATTTAACATTGGTTTCACACCTGGTTGGTTTCATGCCTGAATAAAGACTAAAGCGAAGTGACTGGAGTGCAACACGCAACTGGGGCCAGCGGATTTGACTTTCTGTGAAGAAAGGCTGCAACATAACACAGGTGGGAACTGGGGCTTGAATTTGAGCTTCCTGGGGTTGTTAAGTAATGTCCCGACCCAGTTATAGCGGGGGTGTCTATATTTAGCAAGTGCTCGGATGAAGATTATCTCGGTGCTGTAAATGACCGATGTTTGACACAGAAAAGCTGCCGTCGGTATCGTTTTAATCATATGGTCGCACAGCCTCGCAGCTTCCTGCAGGCAAATCGCTTCCCCAGAGAACGTGTGTGTGTGTGTGTGTGTGTGTGTGTGAGTGCCTTGCTATTGTTTGCCACTCTTCCTGTAAAGAGGGTCTGGTTAGCCCACAGCATACAGCTCAACAGGGGATGTCAGTGACGGGCATCCTGTGTGGCATTTGGCGTCCAGCTTCGCACCTGAGCACAACTTTAAGCTCGACTCTTGCGACGCGGCTACCTGGACCCCCTCTGGATTGGCACTGCGCGTTTGTCATCATGGCAGACGCCTCTCCATCTTCTCCCTCTGCGAACATAATTATGTCTCTGTTTACCTCCTCTCCTCTTCAGTCTTATCACTGTACCCATCGTCAGTATCCTAATTTGGCAGTGCTGCTCTCTCCACATGCTTTATGTCTTGGAACAGCTCCTGGTGGTGAATGTGCAGCCACAACAAAAGAGTTGCGTGTGGAACTGAATGGCAATGAAATGATCTGCATTCAGCTTGTTGCTGTCTCGGGGCTTATCGCAGGGTTTTATTTCTTCGTTGTTCTTTCGGCTTATCCCGTGAGTTCAGGGTCGCCACAGTGGACCATTGGTCCCCATGTTACAGTGACTTACATCTGGAAATGTTAAGAGGTTGAAAATGTAATGCAAATTTTAGCCAAGTTTCAAGAGAAGGGAGATAATATGTTTTTTATCCACGTGCCATTAAGCGAAAAGAGGTTATGATGAAGCATGGATCAAACCAAAAATGGTGTAAGACAATGTAGGAAGCATGATGGGAATTTGGCATTTATCTTTGTATCATACATTTATTGGAGGATGATTACAGCCACGTTTTCCTCTTTTCAATCGGATCTTTGATCAGGTTTTCATTGCTGTTTGCTTTCCCATCTCAACCAAATATTTTTCACACTTTTAATAATATTTCACTTTTCGTTTTCTTATTTCCAGCCCTCCTGTTATGGACGTTTAGGCACGAATTTAAACAGACAGATTTTCCAATATACTCGCGTATTAATCCAAAGGGCCTTTACAGCTTTTATATAATTACCTATAATAAAAGACCTAAGACTGAAAGGACAGTTTGTTGCATGAGGCTCCTTGAAATCTGCTGGTTTTAACAAGTGACTCACAGAAAGAAAGAAAAAAAAAACGGGTTATTTACACCTTCCCAGCACATTATGTTCATTACAGCAGCCCATCTGTTTCGTTCTGCATGCTTAAAAAAAGCTGTGGCAACTTGGGTGACCAGACGAATTTTTTTTTATTACATAAAAAAAAAGAGAGGTGAACTGACATAACAGTAAATAATGAAAGATAAATGTACGTTTGTGTGTGTTTATGTGTTGAGCCACAGCAAAAACCGTATTTTTTTTTCAGCCATATACCAACAACTTGTGAACACAGCACTGTTATGTCCTATCTGTTGACATATCGAGTCTATGAGCAAACCGACGCTTATTTACACATCCAGCAGTTACAGAACAATATTATCAGTCATTCGGAGGCATGTTTGGCCACGTTGTGTTCTCCTGGGGGAAATATGTGGCTCTTCAGCTGCTCACTGTGTTCATTCAGCAGCTATGTGTGTTTAGCTATTTAGAGCTTTTGTTGTCCAAAAAAACAAAAACAAAAAAAAAATATATGAAAATAAAGACAACAGATGCCTGTTGCTACGCATGAGAGGTTTATCGCAAGTTCATCACCAGGAACCACATTGTCACGTAGTTGTGTGACACATTGTTTATCCTTCAAGGCATAGACGTCATTCTGTGTTCATGTAAATGTGGCACATATCACATATTTACATCCTTTCAGAGTAACCGCGATGATGTCTCCCTCTCTCTCCCTCTCCGTCTCTCTGTCACGGCGCTGCACTCCAGTGACGTCACAGTTGCCGGGCAACCTCCTGAGCAAAACAGAATCCCTCTCAGCTCAGAGGGGAGGCCCCGTACGTACGCTGGAGCGGCACGTGCTGCTCTGTCTCACAGTGTGTGTGTGTGTGTGTGTGTGTGTGTGTGTGTGTGTGTACATATAGATTCGAATAAACGTGTGCAGCCCTTTAGCGCGTGCCACCGGCTGTTTACAGTGCAGTACAGGAAGTGAAGACACTGTCTGCAAAGCCTGGTTGATTGCGTGGAAGGAGATAATAAGGACATTAAATGCTGCTGTCGACAAATCTAAAGAAAAAACCCAACAATGAATCGATACATATACTGTCGCTGCAGACTAAGCCGGACAGAGCCTTTTTGTCATCCTCATAATCCGCGACTATATTTATTTTGGAGGCTTTGAAGGCTTCGCATCAGCATTATGTTGAGAAACATACAAAATGGTGTGATGCACAGATGATCTAATTGAACAGCTAACTGCACGTTGTTGTCCACAAACAAATGTCTCTGTGAATATTGTCTTTGTGTGTTTTTTTTTTTTTTTGGACGGTCCTGACGATAGATGTCACCCAGCTCTGAAGGAACCAGATGCTCACTAGGCCTGTTTTCTAACGCACAAACCCCTTTATTATACCTCTTTATTGCTTCGATTATAAACGGAACTGTCGGGACGGAATTGAACGTTAGCATGTTACACTAAAATATATACAATTGCAATGTTTTAAATGTCATTAAGCCAAAACACAAAAAACTAAACATTGTTAATTAGCTGCTAACTTAGCTTAGCCGTGCAGATAGTTTTGCTTTATGTCCTTTATTCTGCCTGACGTTATTTGTGTGGATATGGCGGCAGCACAGAACAATATTTAACCAGCTGAAGAAACGTGTTATTCTGGATCACAGCTGATGACGGCTTCTAATCAGCAATATTTCAATGCTTTTTCCGCATCCACCATGGAAATGCGAGAGCAGCAACACATTGGTTTGGAACAAAAAGTGGTGCAAATAGAAAGATCAGTGCTGTATTTTAAGTTTCCCTTAACTTTCGCCTTAACTTCTGAACGTCCTGAACGTTTGTCCCTCTTCTCGAAAAACCCGTAATGCTAAAAAAAGAGGAAATTCCACTTTTAACTCAGGTTGTGTGTGTGTTGTTTGTGAGGAGATGCCACGTACCCACCGAGTCTTGCGGTTTAAATCCCAGCCTACAGTGTCCGTGAGCAGCTGCCCATTGTTCACGAATGACAAAACACAGCTTCTGCTATTGAAATGCTGTGTTTGTAAATCAATTATAAGAAAAGTTCATACAAACTGTACATTTGTTCCAGTGTTTCGATCCTCTCGCCCTCCGTCCGTTTTCCCCTGCTCCTTGGTGTTCAGATGCTCATACTTTGCCCATCGCCCCTGCTGCATCTTCCACCTCCCACTTCTATCACAACAATCTGCCCTCGTCTATTTTTAAATGATTGTGTCATTTTTTTTCATTTATGACTGCAAATATAAAACTATTACTAACCCCTCTTATTCCCATGTTGCTCCTTTTCTCTCTCCCATCTTCCCTTTGTGATTGTCTCACTCCAGGTCAGGGAAGGTGTTGTTTTGCTGCAGACCTGCAAATCATGAGGAGTAGTTGAGTTATTGTGAAGGACGTTCACCGGACTTGGAGTTATCTTCACTGCCACCGGCTGAACCAGCCCGGTCAGCCTCTAGACTAAAATGTATTTATTTTTGTAAGCGTTTTTTTTTTTTTTTTTACAAATTAAATATTTGGAGCACCTCAGCAATATTCAGGACGTAGAAGCATTAAACCCCTGCTGATTTCACCTGTTTTCTGCCTCCATCGCTACTCATGTGACCTCAATTATTGCAACTCGCAAGGTGCCGGTGATGAAGAGGCAGCGATGACTTCTCAAAACCTCTTCGCCTCAGTCTTATTACACAACTTGACCTGAGGATAATCGTCACCTCCCTCCCCCCCCTTCAGTGCCTCAGTTGCACTCGTGGACCCACACACCCCAGGAAACAGATCCCCATCCACCTCTGGGTCCAGGCAGCATGGGAGACGGGAGCTGGGTATGTCTGAGCCCAGCGGAGTTCACCCAGCTGCAGCAGTACAGCGAGTGTGAGTACCCACCAGTCCAGATTTCCCTTTGTGTGTTTTATGGGGTGGATGGTGACTTTGTGTGTCGGCAGCACGACAGCATTTCGCTCGCACAACCAAATATTTTGGCATTCATGCTTTAATATGCAATGCTATTCAAACGAGTGCACTTGTATAGACCAACCCTCTGCCGTTAAATGGCTTTTTATCTGCTCTTTGTTTGACACATACATGCACGGGATCTTTTTCTCAGCACTGTTCTGACTCATCACGTTATAAATGGAACAAAACCCAAAGCTGCAAACAGGAAATAAGATGGAGGTGAAGTCATACAAAGATATAAAAAACAAACAAAAAACATTTCAGCAAATGTACCCAACATGTTTTTGTAACAAAAAGCTAATATTCACCAAAAATATGTTCATTTAACCTCTGGGTTAATTGATGAATTCATGAAAACTACACATGGTAGACATACATTAAATGTATCACTTCAGCTGTTGCTGGCTTTATTTTAGCTTTCATTTCCTTGTCTTTCTAATTCTCTTAATACCGGTGCTGGGCAGTAACATATTACTTAGTAATATGGTAAGTTTATTGCTTTTTTTAGTGAGCCAAGGTGTAAAGGATTACAATTCACAAGCAGTAACTAATTCAAGTAAGGGTGCTTTACTTTATGTACACGAATGTACATGGTGCAATGGCATGAACACGTGTCAGAGACAGGAACACACCTAATTATACAGATTATACAGACTGTTAAAGGGTCACTTCATACAAGGTTTCTGCCTCATCCGTTCTATCTAAAGTATTTTAAAAATCTGCACACAGCAGCAACTCCGGGGAGGAGGAGGAGGAGGAGGGGCAGCAGGTATTAAGTGACAGCCAGACTCTGATACGTTGCCTGGACAGATATTGTGAGGAGCTGGTTGAAAACTGTTAGATCATTTAATATGGTGATCTGGACAATCTGGTGGCCATTGTAAAAACAACTTAGTACCCCACACATGACGGTGTCATGATCAATGCACACACGTAATATTCCCCGACGCCATGTCATCACGTTTTAGGATGGGCCAAAAGATCCAAACTGAGCCGACCAAACAAAGCTCTATTTAATTATACAGACCAAAAATAAAATAATAATTACTGTTTAGTGCATCTTTGAAGGCAGCGGTGCTGGAGCTGATCCCAGCTGTGAGTGAGACACGTGCGCTTTCACAGTCCAAAGTGAACCTCGTGTCTCTGCACTGTGGCAGCAAAGCCCTGCAGACACAGGGACAACATGCAAACTCCACACCGAGATAAGAGGCCACTGCCAGCAGTTAGAGCCCGTAGCCCTTCTAGCTGTGATTTGGGACGCTCACCACCCCTTCCACGCATTAAACGATCAAATTTCCCATTCTGTTTGTGTTGCCGCAAGATAAAATGTGATCTCTATCAAAGAAAACAGTGTAAAATACATATTCTACTGCAATTTACAGTTACTGTACCAACAATCTGTGTAAAAGTACATTAGTGATTCCACTCTCTGGAAGTTGGACGTTTGTTGATTTTCTGACTGCCACTCCTTAGCCTGCTGGATTAGCCTCGTGGCTACCTCATCCCTCCCTCCCAGCAAGCACATTTGTTATTCAAAAGAGCTGGATGATGAACAGAGTGTGACTCTCTCACTCAAAGTCATTATGCTGAGGAGTTACACAATCATACGGAACTCATTCTTTAAAAGATCCGCATGAAGTGAAATCTCAACGCGCCATCACGTCACTTGTTGACTGGAAGGTAGCTCTACATTCGTTTTGTAACTCACAAATTTTTTTTTTTTTTTACCATGAAAACAAATCCACATTCACAGCAGCAGCTGTTCGAAATTCAGAGCTTCATAACTCCAAGTTGAAAGTTTAAAACCCAAATGTTATTTGTCAGAGTGAAGAAGCAGTCAGGTAAAACGTTCACTCTCAATGTTCATTTCAATTCGATTTACTTCCACATTCTCAACCGGAACTGGACACCAACCTTAAAAAGTCCTTCTTGAAGGGCCTGTGTTGGGTCATGTTGCACCTCCTTTAAAATCTTTTCAGGATCTCGCTCACCATTTTTGTGTTGTATTGCATTTCTTTATGCTAGTTGTGCATGTGGTCATTTTGTGACCAGAAGGCGATGACTTTGGAGTCATCGGGCCCACATGTTCCCTGAGAGCTTCAGATTTTTTGCCAATGTATATACTTTTAAATGCGGCCTCTCACAGAGTGTGTTATTGTAGCAGTCAGCGAGCTAAATTTGCCACGGACACATTTATTTCATGCATGTCAGCATATCTGTTGAAAACAACGAAATGTCTAGTTTGGTTTGTATGAGTGGAACTTTTGCTTTTGCTTGTAAAGCAGTAAGAGCACAGATAACTTGAGTCTTTCTAGGATCCAGCTGTGTTCAGTGTTGGTCACTGAAGTGAAATATGTGCTGTTTATTGTAGTTTGTTAAGGTATTTGTCTCATCACTAGTTCAAGTCAGTTGTAGTCTTGTCACAGTTTGTGTGTTAAATTAATTAAAGGTTTGCTACTGGAATTGAATGGCCTTTCCTGTTTTTTTCTGGTTTTTGCTTTTGGCAGCATGTCAAGCTTATCACAGAATCACCACACTGAATTACATGTGCACAGAAGCAGCTCCAAAAATAATGTGGGTTAACCCTCACACTATTTGTGTTGCTGCTGCGCTCTGGCAGGGTTTTTGCTTTGGAGACAGGCTATAATGCAAACATGACAAAGGTGCACAGTGGAGAGGCCCCTGTAGGCTGGGAGGGTCTAATTTTTACTGATGGTGAGGAGCCGACAGACAGGGAGGCTTGTGTATCGCCAGCTAATCAATCAAGGTCCTAATCAAGGACACCGGCGATGTTTGTCTCTAGAGACAGGAATAATGTGAGGGAGCAGCGCTATTGGGCTGAAGGGTTAGTATTATTAATAAGCCATATAATTAAATGGAACTGAAACAATTAGGAGAGTTATCGCTCACAACCATTTTTGCGATTCATTAGTCGTGTGAGTAATTTTTAACCAGTTATCAGAATATAAAGTTTTCTTTGTGATAGTTTTATTCACAACTAAAATTGGCTAAAAAAATGAACAGTGGATGCAGCCAGCGTTTGCTGATTATCCATCCATCCATCCACACATCCATTCATTATTTTAGCTATTAAAGGGTCACAGCGGTGCTGGGTATGATCCCAGGGCAAGAGGCGGGGTTGGGCATGCAAGTGGCTCGATCGATTGGATCATAATCCTTCTCGCGGTGGTTGTTTAAGTGTGCAACCTGTAAACTAAATCACCGTAGAATCGCTCAGATCCGTCGATTGACGTATCGATGGAGAGATTGGCACCGATTTTGATAAACAATGAACCATTTTATTGCGTCCCCGACCGATCGTTTGCATGTTCCCCCCTCCTCCAGCTTCCTACCACAGACATGCATGTTAGGTTAATGGATGACTTTAAATTGCCAGTAGGTGGGAATGTGAATGTAAATGGTGGTCTGTCTGTGTATGGCCCTGAGATAGACTGGAGACCAGTCCAGGGTGGACCCTGCCTCGGATAGGCTTTAGCACCCCTGCGACCACACACAGGATAAGCTGTTACAGATAACGGATAGATGAACTATTTTAAGCAACAGTATTATCAAAAACACAAACTTGTCATTGGTATTTCCTAATTTGTAAAGACTAAATTGAATATCTTTGGATTTTGGGCTGCTCGTTGGACAAATAAGCAGTTTCCTCTTGGTGTTTGAGGGGTTTGTTGTTTGAAAATGTATGGACCAACTGAGTAAAACCACTGTCAGCTTTAGACATTTTAAACAGGTTGAGATGTGTCGTCCTGCGTTTCAGGAACGTGGTGAATGTTTTCACTGTTAGTTCACAGTAAATGATTAAACCTGATTAAATTAATCAGGTTCCAGACAGACAGACATTCATTATGTGTAGAGGCAGTTCAATGTTGGCTTTAGTGTCTGTGGGGATTGTTAACACGTTAATTCATTTAGAAAATTAGTCAACTTATCATTTAAACAAAGAAATTATGAATAGAGACTCAACCATTTTTACACCGTTTCACGACATTTTACAGACGAACGATCAATGAAAGTAATGAAAATAACCTTTCGCTGCATCTCTAGTGGTAACGCTGCTGGCCTCAGGGTGTTTAAATCAAACATACAGATCAGTTACCACATTGTGCATCCGGACACAATGGATGTTCTCCAATCACACGCTTCTCACATTACCTGAGATCGTTTTGTTAGTCTCCTGTAAAGTCAGATGCAGGACCGAAATAGAAAAGCATTACACCCTGTAAAAGCTGCCGAGCGCTAAAAGTGATAAAGTGTCATGGAGCTAATGCGATCGGTGAAATCGGGTTTTGAGAGTATACCTGCGTAGCTACAGTGCGTTTGGTAATGGTGGTCGTGTGTACAGAGGTGCACACATCTCCTGCTTTTTGACAGCTAATGGTGGTGGGCGGTATGGGATTATAGCATCTAAAGGTGAGGAAGACACAGTGTCCCCTCCTTATAAATCGCAGGATGAGTCACTTTCCCTGTTAAAAGGATTTATTCAGCTGATAATTAGGTGCAGCTTGCTTTTTCAGTTTTATCAGAAAAACTCGGACTAAGATCTCGGGGCGAGTCCGGCATATTAAAGCACATACATTTCTGTAAATGTAATAACAGAATACTGTGTTTCTCTTTTTCCACCTCAGACTCCACAAAGAAGCTGAAGGATGTGCTTGAGGAGTTTCACGGCGATGGAGTCCTTTCCAAATACAATCCGGAGCAGGTGTGTGTGTGTGTGTGTGTGTGTGTGTGTGTGTGCACTATAATTCCCTATGCCACCATCCTTCAGCCACGTTTATCCTCTCGTCACATTCTGGTTGATATTTTCTCGCTCTGTGCCTCATTGTCACTGTGAGATTCTCTTTCAGCGTGAACACAAATGCACCGAGTGACGTTATCAGACGCCTGCTAAGTTCCTCTGATTCATTCGGTGTATTATCAATCACCAAAGTGCTTAGTCCCCCACCCACATTTTTTTAGGTAATGGCTGGAGACACAACCTCGGCCTCAACTTCGGCGCCTGACGTCAGCAGATCAGCTCCCAGCTGATCCATAGGCTGCAGTGGCTGCAGCATTTGGTGCAGACTTTTTTCTTCTTTCTAGTTTATTGGCTTTTTATCACTTTTGACTCTTAATTCCTCTTCACATTCTGTAGTATCGGAGAAGAGCCAGTGGTTCACGCGCTGAGATCTCGTAAACCAAAAGAACCACCTGCCAACACCACCCTGATGTTCACAGCAGCTGCATTGAATCTGTGCACAATTTGGTTCTGTCTGAAATGTTTCAGACAGAAATGTATCTACTCGGGTAAATTAGCACAGAGTAAACGCAGAATTTGATCCATCATTGTCACATTTTGAGCTGAAACACACAGATCCTGGTGCAGCTTGTGGTCACTTTGTCTAAACAGTATCTTCAACCGTGGAATCTGTGAACCTCTGCTCTTCTTTTTGGTAAATGTTATATTTTGGGAAAAGGGGAAAGGTGTTCGCTATGATGTGTTGCACAAAGCCCCCGCAGGCAGGAATAATATGTGATGATTATAATAGCACATAATTTGATGAGATTATGAGCTTGAACCATGTGGTTTGCAGGTGGAAGTTGGTCTTGCGCTGTGTAAATCTGCATAACAAGGAACGTCAGGGATTCGTGCTAACACAACTGTACACAAGATCCCGGAGAAGCTGTTAGACGTGTAAAATTCTGCAAATGTGTTAGTGGATTTTCAGCTTTTCAGCTGCACCTTGCGCACAAAAAGTGGGAAAATGGCTCCCTGGGCACAGACAGGTACAAACCCATTCGACTGTGTCTCTTTGGGATTTAGTTTCTTCTATTTGAGGACATTTTGTGCACATTTTCATTTTGGCTATTTTTTTAGTAGTCTAGTCACATTTTCTGTCTTATTGAGGTCGTGAATTTGTTTGTGGTCTGTTTGCAACGTTATTGATGACCCCCGGGTTGATCCCCCATTGGTAATGTAGCCGTGTAACACTGTCAGCTATGAGCTCGACAATGAGATCCACAAGCTTCTGATCCACTTTTCCACATATCCATTAAAGCCATTTGTTCTCTGAGGGTACAACCCGCCATCAGTTGGGCTGCAGGCCAGCGTCTCTGTTTTAGCACAATTTTATGAACTCGTGTAGTGCAAATGAGTTCCACCTTCTAGTCAGACAGCATTTTTCCATCCAGAGATCAGACAAAAGTGCTGCATCAATGTCATTTTTTTCTCAAAGCTTGGCATATCCATTTTCCCCGGTGGAGTGAGAATGAATCAACATTTACGCAACATAAATACACAGTGATTTCATACGTCGACCTCCTTTTTCTACTTTCCACCCTGATGGGAAGCAGCACATAGGCTCACTTGTCTGTGACACCTTTTGACCTCCTCTCCTCATTATCGCCTCTGCCCTGCTGCAAGCAGCCCCACAGCATTTGTGATGACATGACGAACAGCACGGCTGGACATGTGGCGCCGCAGGAACCAGACTTAATGTTAAGGTGGGGCTCTCTGAGACCACGCAGTCACCTGGCGCCGCGGCTCTTCGTCTGCCATTTGTTAATGCGTGTGTGTGTACATGTAGCGCTAATGACTCATCAGTCCGTTGTGCCACCTGTAGTGGAATCCACTAAACTAGCTGGAGTGTTGGGTCTTGTCCATAGAACAGATTCGCAGACAAACAGCAGCACCATCATTTCCAGAGATTGATGACTGACTGAGAGACAGAGGCTGTACATGAACCCACACAGGATTTGGCTTTACAGCAGTTCGAGCTCCGTATCCATCAGGCGCCACTTATTTATCACCATGTCATTTAGCTGCGCTCTGTTTTCACAGCACAATCGATGTTCTCTCACAAAAATGCCTCATTTTATTGGTCACGTAAAGCAGATTGAAAGCATGTGTAAATCTGTTTCTGTCTGTGACATGAGGGTTGTTGATGTGGCAGAGAAACAACCAGAAAGCGTTTAACTGCTTCTGGTATTGTAATAATAATCACATCATTTCAGTGCTAGTAAGTAAGTAAGTACATTTACTCCAATACTGTACTTAAGTACAAATTCGAGGTACTTTGTATCGATTTTACTCCCCCACCATTCAGAAGGAAATAGTGTGCTTTATACTTCACTAAATCTATTTTACCGCTGCTTATTTCCGAGCTCTTAATACAAACTACAATCACCTAAAAACTACTGATGTAGTTTTCTGGCTGAAACAGCTGTCAGTACATAAAGCGCTTAAAAATGAGCTTGACCCTTGCCAGCTGCTGTTTTTGACCCCCACCAAGACTCTACAGTAACACAGAACTTTGTCCTTATTTGCATTGTTTTCTTATACATTTTCTTTGCCATATTTTCTTACTTGTGAACGTTTGGCAACACAAATTCAGAACCACCAAAACACACACACACACACACACACACACACAGTAAAGTGCCTTAAGTACATGTAAGATTATGTATGAGTACTTTTAGCTTGAGTAAAAGACATCAAGTGGTACAATCGGCCAGAACCTACACTTTTGTTTGAGTATTGCATTTATACCACGTTTCTACCATTCAAACAAATCAAAGAAAACTATAATAAGCAAACAAAAGCGAGACACATTTTTGGTACACGTTTCTTATTGCGACCGAAGTAGCTGAATATTATAGAGTAAAATGAACAGCACAAAAACCGATCGGTAACTGGAATTATAAAAACCTTGTTTTTTAATTGCCTTGACTGACTGGTGCATCTTAAGCTTCTATCAGCTAGTTCTAATGTGCACATTAACACACTAAAGACTCCAGCTTTTCTCACACAGGTGAGGGGACTGCAGCTGTCAGTCTGTTAGGTCCGTCATCCTGTGACCTAAGCAGGACACGATCATCCCTCCATTTAATACCAAAGAAAGTCAATCAAATGGTTCTGTCAGCCCTGCTAAAATGAAAAAGAAGAGTAAACGAGCCATGTAAATTTGTCATAGCTGCCCTGCGGAGATATTTCCAGACTGGCAGCCTTCAATTTAAACCTGCTCAAAGGAAGAAAAAAAAACAGTTTAGACTCTGGGGAATATGAGAATTTCCACGAATGCATCAGGGTTTAATTACTGTATATTTGAGGCAATCCATCAAAATATGAACGGAGCTTTTAATACGTTATGATTTGAACATACAGTATCTAAGGACATAGGACATATAATATGTCTGTGTGTGTGTGTGTGTGTGTGTGTGTGTGTGTGTGCGCACAGAATTAAAGCCATGTGTTTTCTTTGGCCAAAAATGGAGAGGAGAGTGATTAATGCATGGCTGCCTGTGGGAGCTCTCAGGGTTATCTCAACAAGGAGGATCCTCGTCACGGTGCGTTCTTGTGAGGTGTGCACCCGTTACAGCATCTCCAAAACCCCAGAGCGGGAGCATTTTAGAAGCATATTTCCATTAAGTCTAGAGATCAGCTTACTTTGTGCTATTGTGTTGTGCAGCGAATGTTCTCTGGGGGAAAAGGGTGTTGCTAGATCAGCCTCGGTGTGTTTTCTCAATTTACTTGCACCACATCGGCCGGTGTGTGAGATATTCAGTATGAACTGCACAGCGCAACAGGAACTAATCTGCCAATACTTACTGCAGTGAGACGAGGGAGGGAGGCCATGAGTCATGTGCAAGTCATTAGCTAGTTAAACTCTGTCATGGTGGTTAGTTGTCAGTAATTACATCATTTACTTGCAGGGACAGGGGACGATGCCAGATGAAAACCACAACCGATGCTAATGAGAAAACGAGAAGACAAGATCTCAGGAGATGTTTTCTTAATTGGCTTGTGTTTTGGCTTGTGTTAAGTTGCAGTGTGTTGAGCTCTGAGAGCCATCGTTAGTTGGAATCAACAGTGAACTGGTTACATTTTAGTGTTCAAAAGGTCAAAGGTCACCGTGACCTCTTGTGTGTCCCATTCTTGTCGGTGGACTATATCAGGACTCTCTGCAGGGAATTTCAACACAACTGGCAAAAATCAGTTGTATGGAAGCCAGAATCTTAGAGCTCGACACCCAATTGGAGAGCGAGTCGGCATTAGAGAGCGACCAGACCCAGATCTGCAACACAGCAGAGATAGATTTCAGCGTGCAATCTTGAACATCCTCCACTCTTACATTTCTGTCCTCGCTTACGCTCAAATCTGACTCTGCTCTTACAAATTTAGGCCTGCTCACAGTTTAATGCTGACTCACAAACTGAGAAGCTCTCCAAATCCCGGCCTTGTTTGATATTCATATGTCCTGACTGCAAACTTTGAAAATGAGACACGTACCTCCTCAAGACTCGTCTTGACTTGACTAGATGTTCTAAATGGTTTCTTCTTCACCGTGGACAGAATTCAGCTGTCCTCTAGGCTTCTTGCTGTTGCTGAGCTGCAAATTAATTCCTTCTATTTGAGAACATTCCAAATGGTTGTATTGGCCACTTCAGATGTTTTTTTGCTCCCTCTCTTTTCCCTCGGCCTAACGATGGCCTCCTGTTGAGAGTTCCAGTGAAAGCAAATATTACACTCACCTCCAGGCCATTTGTCTGTGTGATTCATTTTGAAGTGTTAAGGAAACAGGCCACACCTCCCCACTACTTATCAGCCTTTTTTCCCATTACTTTTGAGCCACCAAAAATGGGTGTGTGTGTAGAAAAGTGGCTGTTATTCCTCACGTTTGCCAAATCGTAAATGTTCTGCACTTATATAGCGCTTTTCTACCTATTGGCACTCAAAGCGCTTTACACTGCTTCTCATTCACCCATTCACACTCCCAATCACACACTCAGACAACGATGGGGGAGCTGCTGTGCAGCTGGCCAACACTCGACGGGAGCAACTAAAGGGTTCAGTGTGTTGCTCAAGGACACTTCACTTACATGTGACTGTTTCATTTCAAATGCAATGTGGTGCTGTACAGAGAGCAAATGCCGAAAAAACGTATCGTTGTTCCAATATTCATGAAGCTAACTCTAATTGGAGTCAAAGGTTGATTGGTAAAATAAGGCTGGGTGGTCTTAGGTGTGTGCGGCACAGTGAGAGTTCCTTCAGAAATTAGGAGCCGTCAGCCTCATTTGCACCACAACTAAGATGCTGACCTCACACAAAGCAGCTAACCCCTTCTCTTCTTCTACCCACTCCTCCCTCACTCTTTCCTCCTTCCTCCCTTCTTCCTTTCGCCCTTTCATTCTTCCAACCTGTTAAACAGAAGCAAGACGTTCTCAACCAAGTAAGCCTCAGCCCGGTGGGCTCTGCATGCTGTGTGGTGTCTGTGTCAGCAGACTGCATGCACATTCTGTCCACTAACATAACATAACCCTGCCGTATCTGCTACAGATGGTCTGACAACCTGCCAGAGGGGAAAAGGGCCAAAGTTCATGGGGTCCTAGAGTTGAGTTCAGTGCCGCTGTGCACGCAGCACGAGGGAGGGAGGGGTGGTGTGGTTAAGGAGGCACGTGGAGCAAGCACTACTTTCTTGTGCTCAGCAGCACATCTCAGGGATGTTAACATAACATGTGTTGCTTTTCGGATTGACTTTGCATCACGGTTTTATCTGGATGCAGCTTCTGGCAGCTCCACTCTGCTCTTGCTAACCTAAGAGAGAGATACAGCCCTGCTCCCACAGACTTAATACAAAACCTGTTGAGACCATGAATGGCTTTAAACCACATTTTCATGACTTTTATGAAAACCGAGGCTGCACAGCTTCATTTCTGCAGGTCAACATGAATCAGGATGTCATCACATTTTCTCTTTTCTCATTTTTCTAACAAACTATTTGTCCATTTGTGGCCGGTGAAAACGTAATTTTCCTGATTTCCTAAGTGCCTCTAATTATATTGACCTACTGTGCTCTGTCTTTTTGATGCAGCCCATTGACTATGAAGGCTTCCAGCTCTTCATGGCCACTTACCTGGAGAATGACATCCCTGAAGAGCTGTGTCAGCACCTCTTCACCTCCTTCAAGAGCAAGACAGGAGGCTGCTCTCCCGATCCATCTCGAGCCGGAACGAGCTTACTGGGTAACGCTGTGTGTGTTTGTGTCTCAAGTCAGGACATTTCACTTGATTTTTGCTGCTCAACGCCACAATAATCTGGTGACTTTCCACCATGCGGAAGCTGCTGGGCTGTTAGGGGCCCCAGCGCGTTCTCCCTCCCGAGGCGTCAAAAGGCACTGCGTTGTCCGGTCCCGTCTGCATTAAAAAAATGATGTCGTATATAAAGTGAAAAAGATTCATAGGGAGGTGGACGGGGGCGGTTTAAGGGCTTTTCCCCACACGAGACCAGGGTTCGACTCTAGTGGGAGATGTTGTGCACTTTAACGATGGCCGTAACAACACAACGTGATCCACGTGCTTACTATTGTAAGAAAGTGTGTGTGTTTTGTGCATAACCCTAAGCCATGTTGTCTCTTAATGTAACCTTACCATGAAGTTGTTTTTATGCGCGTATAATGCCGTCCCCGCGGCGTCAAATGGTGGCGCTCCTCGAGCGTTCCATACTGATAACTGGGACACTGTATAACATGCCAAAGGACCGAAAAAGCGTCGCAATTTGACGCCTTAGGAAGTGCAACACTGACTCTGCGGCCTGAAAATGTGTTTGGTGCCCAACATGATGGTGTTAGAGCTGATTCAGAAGAACGCGTGTAAAGTTCCCATTTTTGGTCTAGTTTAAATTACCATGTCATGTGGCTCAGTGGTTCTCAGTCGTGGTCCTCAGGGATCCCCGCTCTGCTTGTTTTCTACCCAGTGCTGATCACCTGGATCAAGTTTTCCAGCCAGAAGCTGGATGATTCAGTTTGTCTTCCCCCAGTTCGCCCTCATCTAAGATGGTATTGGCTGAGCTCTGTGCAGTATGTAAACTGTTCCTGCTTCCATCCTTCATTGTGAGTGCTGCGTGGGCCCTGCCGAGCAGCTGAGGTGACAGATGGACTGTTGAATTAGGGATCTATTTCTGTGCCACAGTGTTTGTAGAAGTAAGAGGCAACAAGTGTAGAGCCGCTAAATGTGAGGGACAGTCACTTTGGGTCGCAGCATTTGTCACCGGGCACTGTCTTCGCCATCCTTCGAGACGGTCTCTGGCTGTAAATGACCGGACGAATGCAGAAGTAACAGTACAAGTTGTAAAGTGTTTGCAGATGAGTTGGTTTCTGAAGGCAACACGATCAGTCATTGATAGTCCTCTGCGCAGACTCCAAAGCCTCTGACGTGTTTGCTTTTAGCTACACATTAGAGCATCTGCACACGCGATCGCTCTGTTTGTATCCAGTATTTCCAATGGTATTTAGCTCACTTACTGAAGTAAAAGTATTTAAAATGATAAATAGTGAGGCATTAATGTGTCTATAAGGTTCCTGATTTCAACAACCTCTGTCTGCTATTTTGATGATTATATTTCTGAATCGTACCAGTTTTACAACAGGGTTCAAAACAGTCCTATGACTATAAAAGGAATTTGTTATTAATGTGAATATGAAAGGTAACTAGTAGTTAAAGTTATCAGATAGAAACACTGTACAAGTGTAAATGTACTTAGTTACTTTCCACCAGTGTAAACATGTCCACAAAGTGCAGTTAAGCCCACATGGGGAACTGTGGGGGTCAGTTTTTAGGGCTTTAACTATGACTGGAACGATTTTTATTGTAAAATGTTATTTCAGACTCTACAGCATATAAACCCAAATGCACAGGACTACTCTCACCTGATATGCTGCGAAATTAATGTTCTTTTTGATCCCTGACTCACATTGACAGAAAAAACGTGGGCATATTGTGAACTAGCTCAATAAGGCTGGATACTAAATACAGACTTTACATAATGAATTGACTTTATTTACATCATAGTTTATAAAGAAGTAACGGAGACCTTTCAGCCTGACTTGACTGGGGATTCTGCTGCTGCTTTCGTGCCAGTTCCTAGGTTCACATTGTGCTGATGGAGCCTGCACTGCCACCTCGTGGTGAAGTTGGATAACATGACATGAACCAGTGTGAATGGAACTGGTTATTGTGATTAAGATTAAATCCATTAGCATCTTACAGTTTTATGCAGTGGTATAGACTCCAGTGTTTTCCATTCTCTCCTCTAACATGTCTGATGCTTTAATTACTCCTTGTCTTCCATTTCTGCCTCTGTGTCTCTTGACGAGACTTCCAAAAGTGGGCTTTTATTTGAATGTGCTCACTTAATTCACGTTGTTTCCTAATAATTTGCTGCTCACAAAGTTCCTGCTAATCTTGAATGGGTATTGATTCTATCTGCTGTTAGCTAAAAAGTGCTCTTTCTTCACTGATGCCTCACTCATTCCTGCTGCGTCTGCTGCTCTTTTTTTTTTTTTTCCTTAAATCTCAAAACAATGACTGACCCACAGAAGCCCGGTCCATTGATGCAGGCATCTCTATTCAGACCGAAGTGGCCTGTGCCCCCATTACAGGTACCAGAGCGGCCGACTAGCTCACATCGTCCGGGTGAAGTCGTCTTAATGGCACAAGAGTCCTGCTATAGCTATAACCTCCTGCTCCTGTGGTGCTTGGTGTGCATTTGTTGTGTTGATGTGAGTTCATGGTATTGTACGTTGCTTGTGGAACAGTGATAACACTTAGTTGATGCTTTGTGGATGCTGCGCGTTTAAGGTTTTGACGCAGTGTTGTCAGTTTATCTGCTTCCTTTCCCTCTGTGCTTCCGGAGTTTTTTTTGGATGTGGACTGTTGTATGTGAAGCTCCTTTCTCACCCTCCACCCTTCATAATTTCTCTAATCTGAACTAATTTGTCCCTCTTGTCTCTCTTTTCTTATGTGCTTCTCTGCTCGGCACCTGTACCCACAGGGATGAATGGGAAAAGCATCCTGTCCGCCATGGGCCGGCCCACACCAGAGCACTCCGGCGCGATGAGCGCGGCAGGCTCTGGAGCCACCGCCTCCCCTTGTTCGTCTCGCTCCTCCTCGCTGCGTTCGGGGACCGGGGGCCACACCCCTCGGGGGCCCCACCGATCACCTTGCACCCATGTCAGGAAGCCAGAGGGCAGCAGCAACAATGCCCTAACCCCGAACTCTGGTTTCGCTAGGTCGTCAACGTCCCCAAAACTTTCACCAGGTGAGCTGCCCATGTTTGGACTTAGTCCTCCGTAGGCAAAACCTATTTGTATTGATTATTATAATATGAGTTTCTGTGGGCATGGAATTTTACGTTTGTCGACCCCCAAAAAAGTAATTTTTCTGCCACATTCACTGGTCTTCTTCAGCAGGTAGAGATGATTTAGTTGTTGTCTCTCAGTATTTTTATTTGATTTAGCAAGTTCTGTTGTTCCTATAGTCTAAATGATCTAAAACTCCATCTAACCCCTTTTTCAACTTGCTTCCTGTGATTTTAGTTTGAGGAGTACATGCATATGTATGGTACTAAAAAGGCTCTGCCTTCCCCTTTACTAAAATGTCTTTGTGCTTCTGGCCAGAAACCTCCTCCAGATCATGTCATCACTTCAGCTCAGATGGTGTCATCTGGTTGCTCTGACCACAGAGCTTTCTGTCTTGGTCAATTTGCATTATTGGACTCCAGATGATCCTCTGGAAAGGTTTAGCTAGAAGCAGAAAGATGGTAATAAAATATAGTCAGAGGGACATTTACTTACCCATTTTCATCTGGGCTCGGGATCAGCACCAAGGTGGCTCCTGGTGGCTGGGCAGGGCCACTCCCGTGGGGTGGGATGCGACCTTGAGGCCCTCTGCATTCCAACCTGATGCTCTACACATTGAGCCACCAGGCCCCCCATGAAGCCCCATTTAAAGACCTTTACCCTAAATGTTGAATGTAAACATTTCCAAGTAGTAAGTCAGGCTTTTTACAAAACGTGTTTTGGTAGTTCTATCCTAAATAATGAATAAATATTAGATCTGGGTGTGGTCTTGCTGTCACAACTTGCCAAGTAAACCTTTGTTATTTGTGCTTTTGTCACTAATTAAGAAAAGAAATGCGATAAAAATGTATAGATCCTGCTTTCTACTAGAAAATGGTCTCGATGTTCGTTCCATTTTAAGATGCAACCTGAACTAAACAGCTACAGATAAGTGCTTTTTTTTTTCTAATCCGGCTGTGGTTTTTCCCTTTTAGCCAGACGCCTGTGGCATCACCATGCTCTGTCTGTACTGTAGTCTCCACATGCTTTGTCTGTCCCCCCCGCACTGGGATCACAAATGTCTAACACTGTCAAACTGACGCCCAAATGTGTGATTAACTTTTGCGTCTTCTCTCCTCATCCCGTTCATTTCACCAGAGGAACCACAGCGAGGTAGAAAAGTGAGTCGCTTTAAACCCTTGTGCTGTACATCAACAGAGAGGAGCCGCTCTGAGAAGCATCTGTCCCTGCGGAGGAGCCCGTCCCCTCAGAAAGCCTCCCCTGTGCTGTCCCCCCAGGTGGTCTTTCTCAAGGACATCGTCTGCTACCTTTCCCTCCTGGAGAGGGGGATGCCAGAGGACAAGCTGGAGTGTGAGTGACAGGGATGTGGATGGGATGTGTGGGTGAAGGGTCAGGTCCTCTAAGAGCGAAATGGGCAGGGGGCAGCTGGTGTTTGTGGTCTCCACCTGTGGCTGCCTCCCCAGGGCTCTATAAAAACACACGGCAGGTCAGTGACGTCTTTAAGCTCTGCTGTGCCCAGTTGACTCCTTTAGCGTCTAAGTCTGTATTGGCACCAACTGACAAGGCTAATCTCTGCTAACTGGTCCCTACGCAGCAGTACAGAAGTAGCACGCTCCACTTCTTTAACCCTGCGGTCATCTGGAAAGAGCCCAGGAACAAATGTTACAGCTACTAATTATCTGACAGCATGTGAAACATCATGGGATCTCTGCTCTCTCGTTTCCCTCTAGTCATGTTCCGGCTTTACGACACGGACGGGAACGGACTTCTGGACAGCTCGGTGAGTTTGTGTCTCCTCGTCTTCTGTCTCTCTCTCTCTCTCTCTTTGCCCTTTACACACGGCAGCTCCAAGAATAGTAACTTGAACACTTAGTGGCAGCAGTTGTGTTTACATGAGATCATTTGTAATGCTTCAGTTCGGTTTAATATCAGCCATGTGCAGAAGTGAGAACATAACCAGACGGATAGCTCATCGGGAACTTGTACACAGTGGCACACATGGAGACTTTATTGCACGTTAATGTTGACTGAATCTGCACAAAGCCGGAAAAAGTTTCACTTTTCACACCTGAAATGTCTGGGTTGTGGTTATTTTCCTACAAGGTAAAGTCAGAGGAAGCTCTGAACACGGTACATCCTGTCTTTTTGTAGGAGTTAGATCGTATCATCAACCAGATGGTGCATGTTGCAGAATACCTGGAGTGGGATTCGACAGAACTGCGGCCGGTGAGCAAGCGCACTCTACACTGCAACAAAAGCACGGACGCCTCCCCTTCTGTAAAGCTCCGTGTGTGTGATGCCGGCTAAAAACCCTGGCAACACTGAAAGTGGAGTTCTAGTTACAAGAAGGCAGAGAAACGGCCCCCGAATGACTTGAGACACAAACAGCTTGGTAGCCTGTTGTGTAGCATCTTGTACGAAAATGTATGACCTAAACCAAAAAAGTGAAAAACAAAACTACTTTTCTCAGCGAATGGAAAAAATACTTTAATTGTTATGGTTAAACTTTAATATAAACTGCACATGCATCTTTGTGTTTTTATAAAAAGTGGATGTATTTGATAACTTAGACATTTGTCGCTCCAGTCTGCAACCAAAGACTTTTGACATTTTCCACTATACTTGCCACAGTCTGTGCTTTCACCTGATTTCTTTAAAGCTGCACATCCATGTCGCTCACACACTTATTTCGGTATTTCCGTCACTTTAGATCCTGAAAGAGATGATGGAAGAGATCGACTACGACCGGGACGGGACGGTCACACTGGAGGAGTGGATCAGAGGAGGCCTCACAACCATCCCTCTCCTGGTCCTACTGGGCATGGATACGGTACATATTTCTGTGTGTGTGTGTTGTGTCTCTCATTAGAACTTGTTTATTCTTAACACTGGAACATCAGTCGGCTGACTCCTGTCCTCTGCAGTGATTATATCAATCTCTCTGTAAGTTATTTTAAAAAGCCATCTATGCAGGTTTTCAGCTTAAGTGTTGAGAACACAGTGGAAACCAATATTTCCTGCAGGCGTCCTCCATCCCCAATCTCCTAAACCCAAACAGCACCTGTATCCACCGAAAACCTGGGATGAAGCCTTCCCTCAAACAGCACTGAACTAGGTTCAGTGACTCTAGCTTGAAACAAAACCTACAGAGACAAGTCAGAGAAATTTAGCAGAGTTGAAAGTGTTCTTGCATGAGCTGCACCTTTGTCGCTGAGAATACAAAATATCTTTCTTTGTGTCTCCTCCTAGAACGTGCAGGAAGATGGGCAGCACGTTTGGCGCCTCAAGCACTTCAACAAACCAGCGTACTGTAACTACTGCCACACCATGCTGCTCGGCGTTCGCAAGCAGGGCCTCTGCTGCTCCTGTGAGTCCGAGCCTTTCTCCGTCGGTCTACGTCACCTCGCGTCCCTCCCTCCGACGTCCTCTCCTCTGTCTTTGTGTCATCCCCTTTTTGCTGCCTTTGTCTGACTCAGATTAATGTTGTTTGTTGTGCCCGAGTGCCTCTGGGTCAATGCTGTGTTTCAATTAAGAGTCCTCACAGTCATCATTAAAAAAGCATTAACGCTGCCATTACGTGTAATTTCATTATTGATTGAACTCAGTATCTGTTAAATGCAGATGCTCATTGTCTGAAGCCATCTCTGATGTGGTAAACTTTTATTCAATTCCCGGCAAATTAGGTTTTTAGCTGCGAGAGACGAGAGGGGTCGAATGAGTTTAACAAGTTCAAGATAATGTTTAATATATTAAAAAAAAAGGAATATATTGCACATTTTTGACACTGAAGAACTCCAGTAAATGTCCAATCTTTTCCTACAGTATGCAAGTACACAGTGCACGAGCGCTGTGTGTCCAAAGACATCGCCGCCTGCATCAGCACCTACGCCAAGTCACGTAAACACACCAACGTAAGTGCACGCGCAGCACGTGACAGAGCTCATTTTGCACGCTACAGCATGCTGGTGACGTGGACTGGTGAGCTGGGACCTGCAGCCGGTCTGCTGAGCAGATTCCCACTCGGCCGTGGTCCCGTGTAACAGAGCAGCGAGGACCATGGGAGGCTCTGTGAGGTCACCAGAGGGTGGAGAGTGGTTTCTCTGGTTCCCTGTCTACCTTTCATCTATTATCTGTATATTCATTTAGTTTTAGCTAATTATAGATAACTCGTCACCTGGCCACAGAGAGAGACCCCCCCCACCCCCCTGTATTGTTTGGAGTCTGTTTGTGTCGATTATATATTTGTTTTTATTAGTTTCGTGCCTGTTTTCAGCCATTTTTTAATACTTTATGACTTGTTCATCACTCTAGTCATTTTGTATCTTTTTGTGATTATTGTGCAACTTGTTGGCATTTTGTGTGTGTGTGGTTTTTTTTTTATAAAAAAAAAAAAAATTCAATTTAAAAACAAATTGAAAGAAAATATTTGAATTAGCATCATTAATGTATTATTTCTCTAGCTATACAGTGTTTGGGTTCGACTCGAATTATCTTAGTTGCCTTTGTTTTAGTAGCTTTTTAGTTTAGTTTAAAACAATGTTGCACTTTTAATTTTCTTATGATTAAGTTTTCACATCTCAGTTCTTGACCTGCTGTATTCATTTTGAACATCAGGAAAACACTGTGACTCCAAGTCCCCAGTTTTTCGCTCTTGCTCTGCAGGCTATGCAGCATGTGTGGATGGAAGGCAACTCTCCCACCAAGTGCGACCGCTGCCACCGAAGCATCAAGTGTTACCAGGGCCTGACGGGGCTGCACTGTGTCTGGTGTCAGATCACTGTGAGTCTCGCACCAACACCATTAACTCTTAATCGGAAGTGAGCGTATTCCACATTCATTTTACACTGATGCTATTTTTCCCCTTCTCTTAGTTTTAGTATTTTGTGTCTAAGTATTTCTAAAGTTTAACTCAATCGGATAGAGACAATATTTTTAGATATTTTTTTCTATTTCATGCTACTTAAATATAATAATGTAATATTGTAATTTTACTCCACGTTAGTTACTAGTTACTGTTGGTACTTTTCTGAGCCAATACTTTTGTTCTTTAGTAATATTTTGAAACAGAAGTGAGTGTTTCTACACTGTGATATTGCAACCTAATTAAATAATCTGCGTCCTTCTTTCACCACTGGGTGAAACCGTTATTAAAATCTGCCTTTTGTGACTTGTGCAGAAACAGACACTGGAACCAACTTTACACTCATTTGCCGGTTTATTAGGAACATAAATCTAGCTGAACCAGCAGTCTTAATGCAGCAGTCCTCATTTTATGACGATAGTTTTACAAGCTACTTTTTCCTGTGCCGTTGTTTTGCACCGCATCCCACTGACGTTTCAATCAGTAAAATCTGAGCATTGGACTCAGACTGCGTCACTTTCAGCTAACTCACCTTCACATCGTTGACTTGCATTGCTTTTTCAATCCACTAGATGTCACCCCTGATTTGCATTTGGCTCAACAGTGGCCCTGCTGGTAAAACATTCGCATCCACAAAGTGCTCGTTCTCACATAAACTATCCTGCAGAGACGTACAAACCCATCACTTTTTGACTGACTGATACTTGATGAGGCGGTGAAAACATTCAGCATGTCCTCAAACCACCTCAGATTTGTAGCGTTTGGTAACATTTGACGCACCCGGTCTCACAGATGGATCACGCCCACAGTTCTTATGTTTCTGCGTCTCCTCCCTTCTGCAGCTCCATAATAAGTGTGCATCTAATGTGAAGCCAGAGTGTGATGGAGGAGCCTTGAGGGACCACACTCTCCTGCCATCGTACATCTGCCCTGTTGTCCTGGTGAGAAGGCTTTTCTCCTGCTGTTCATGTACAAGATTCACAGTACATAAAGCTTTTGCGGGCTTCCACCAATGAGGGGGGGGGGCAAAAAAGATTACAACCCTGTGGTTGCAACCACAAATCCCAAACATAAGACAATGGAATGAAAAGTTAAAAAAAATAAAAAGTGCTGATAGTGAAACCTTTCACCACAAATGTATTTTCATGCATGTGTAATTACAAAATTACATAGAGTTTTGTTTGTAGTTTATGCTTTTTTCCAACAAAACTCATTGTGAGTAAAAATTACTCTTTTGGTTGTAAATGTAAATGTATGAGTTTTTGGGAAATCGGGAAACGTTTTAGTCCTCTGTGCCTCCCCATGGGGACTGTGTGGCGATAACTAACAGTTGTTCGGGGAGCACACAGCACATTTTTTAGCAGTAAGACCATTTCAAACTTTCAATTAGTTACTAATGATTCTAGATTACTGCATTTACAGAACCAGGACAGCGTCTTTTATCCTGCCACCATCGCTGTGATGTAACACCGCCTCCCTTTTCTCCACCTTGCTGTCTTTAAGAGCATTGCGTGTAGTGTCCCTTTTTTTAAAATGTCCATACTGTTGATGTGTGACACGCACAACACCTCCATTAACTAACCCTCAATAATAAATACAGTGTGTTATTTACATAATAAACATATTTCTGATGACACCAAAGTGACTTTCATGATTTTCTGAAAGATCAATGTGGTGACAGAGCTGCTACATTTTAGACTGTAATGTAAAGAATGTATAACATAGCCTACAGTATTCAGACTTCTAATCTAATTTAATTTTGACGCTTTTATTAATAATAATAATAATAATGTAGGTTTCGTGAATTTCAAGTTAATTTAAATTTAAATGGCTACATTAATTTTAACTTTTTCAAATGTTTAATAAGCTGAACTCCCAAAGCTCCCAGCATGCATTGGCTAAGCGTAAAAACTCTTCAGAGACTCTTCTTCTTTGGGGTTTGAGGAACCCGTTCATGGTCTGGTTTTTCTTGTGGTTTTATTATGGTTACTATGATGAAGGTCAGTGTTGAATAGAGTCAACTTGACATCTTGAGTTCAGTTCACTTAACTGAGATACTTTTACATTTTTAAACTCATAAAGTAATGTTGACCTAACTTTTCAGCCAAAGTCGAGCTACAGCATGTTTTTAGGAACTTAAGTTTCCAAGTAGAACCAACTCTTAATCTGTTCATATTAACAGTAGACTCGTGCAGCTGCAAAACATTTCTAGGTTTTGATTTGTTAGGGGAAAAGTGTCTGCAGGTTAACTTAGTTATTTTAGAAATCGGGATGTTTGTGTCTTTTTGCATCTGTGCTCTATGCAATCAATGCAGAGAAAGTGAGACCCTCGACCCTCAATCCTCAATCTTCCTGTCTTTCACAGGATCGTCATTCCGTGGTGAAGCGCGGCGAGGGGGAGTCACCGCCCTGCACCAGCCCTGACGACGCCAACCAGACCTTCAAATTCTCCCCTGGAGATGGACAAGCACTGCAGGTGCGTCGACCAGCAGCTTTTCTCTCCTGGTGGTCACTGAGGGCACCAACCAAAAGTGGTTAGCAGATGTCTGAGTCTCCTTTTTTTTGTTTTTTCTCTCCCTTGTCTCCAGATCAGCCCTCTCCCAGGTACTCACCCGCTCCTGGTCCTGGTCAATCCCAAGAGTGGAGGGAGGCAGGGGGAGCGGTAAGTTGCCATCAGGACCCGCTGCTGTGTTTTTTTTCGCTTTTCAAAATAAAATTCACGAATTTAGTTTTTGTCAAAAAGCTTTAGTTTAAAAACGCTGAGTCAGACATTTGGAAATCCGTGTAAAATTAGGGGGTTTGGCTTTCCACTACACATCAACTGAAGCTGTTGCCATTTCTCAATATTCATTTGTCATTTTAAGATCTTTTCCCTCAGTTTTCCTTCACATTTCCATTTAATGATGGTATTATCCTGACCCCACTTCATGATAATGATTATTTGTGTTAAAATGAAATATTAACTAAATAATATATGAATATACAAACAGTCCACATTGAGCGTTTAGGCCTGATTTTATTTGGGAATCTGAAGGACTGTGGCACATGATCAGCAAGTAGCTCGGTTGCTTTCTGCCCTCTTGTCTATTGGCTGAGGGAACGAACCACGGGCTCACATTCAGTGGGTGGTCTTTTGTGGTAATCTGCCCCGTTTGATGCACTGCTATAGTATGATTGAATTGCACTACTATTAGAGGCCTTTTGGGCCATTATCTGAAAATCACAGACCACTTTAGGAAGCTGATTTCTGTCACAGAGGGCACCATAGTTTCCACACCTCCCCGCTGTCTCCCTGAACGCTATAATTTGATGATGAAGGGCGCTGCACCAGCTGTAAATAAATGTCTTCATTGTTGTGTTGCTCCCCACCTACCGCACAACACAGACCAATCATACCCTGTTGCTCTGCCTCAGCCTGACACGTTCCCATAGCAACACACTTCTTATTACCATTAGAAAGGAAATTATTCTCTATTAATAGACGTTGCATGAACAAACAAAATATTCTGAACAGGAAACCGGAGGCTATTGTTTTACTATTTTTGTCTGTGTGAAACTGAATCCGTCGTTGTTTAAACGTCTGCTTACATAGAGACAGTTTAAGTTACAACTGATTCAACATGATTCCTCTCAGTCAATTCATTCAATTCCCTCGTGTACATTTCTTTATCATTTAGAATACAAGGCTGAAACGTCTTTACCTGGTTCATCAGTAATTTCAAGTAGCCTAAGGTCTTCTGTTGATTTTTAGGGGCTTATGTTAGGACTCAGTGGATTTGATGTAATTCTCCCAAGGTTTCAGGAAACTGAAATGAAATGGAACTAAAGTAACATTGTAATCTGATGTTTCTTTATATTCCACACAAGCTTACTCTATGTCCCTCTCTTTAACCAGGGTACTGAGGAAGTTCCGGTACATACTGAACCCCAGACAGGTGTACAGTTTGGACCAAGGGGGACCCATGATAGGGTAAGTCTATGCGATCAGAGATTTTTTAAACAGTGTTGGACACCAGTGAATGACGTGTTTAGCTACATTTTGCAGTAGCTTGCTGCTAGTTAAAATACATATATATATTTATTTCATGTAGAATTTGGCAACTTTTTCTTGCCATGTTTGTGTGGTGACCTAGAGAAACTACAACCTGTTTTGCTCAGTGAAAGGAATGTTTGGCATAAACTTTATCCTTGCGAAAAAGCTCCGATGTGAGTCCTACATTTTAGGACAAATTTAGACGGCAGGGATTTTTCCAGGATGTTAGAGTTTCAGATAACCAGTGAAACGTTTTTGTCTATAATTTCTGATGTTTGGAACCTGAATTTGTTAAAATGCCCTATCCTGTGTTTTTACAGTTTCTACTAAGCACCTTTCATTAGCCAAACTACATTTCCCTCTAGAATAGCTTTGCTCTGTAGTTCAACTTTTCCACTGTGAAGTAACTAGCAGCTTGCAAAGTTATACTTTCAAAGTAACTAGAGTTAAGATACAGACCAGCAGCAAATTTCTTTCTTTCACTAAATAAACACCTGCGATACAGAGCTCCGCGTGAAGAAATGCACAATTATTAAAAGTCAAACGCAGGTTTGCGTGTAATTTATTTGATGGTGGCTTAAAGCTGCAAAAGGTTTAGCTGGTATTTCTGAGTTTATATTTCAGGGTTTCAGAGTAGAAATAAGATCCCAAATAAACTGTAAAGTGGAAGCAGAGTGAGTTATTGTTCAGTCAGGGAGCTGTGCTGTCAGACTACCTATTTCCTTCATTTCAAACTACGTAACCTGCTGTGGAGTGTGGTGAGGCGGAATGGGAACACTGCAATGCTGCCGTGCTGGACATTTGACCTCCTCACACACACGTGGGTACGTCAGAGGCGAGCACAGCTTGTACTTTGAAATGCACATTGTTGCACCTTCTGTCCGCTCGTGGAAGAAGAAAGGCCCGACACAGCACGAGGGGTGTAAATGCTTTACCTTGAAGGTGAAGCACTCGTCCTTTCACTTGATTTTGTGTGGACGTCTCCGCTCCCTTGTCTGTTCCCCTGTGTTGCTACATCTCTCTCTCTCTCTCAGTCACGACATGCAGAGCTGGTGCCCTCGAGAGCCCGTTGTAAAAAAATAAAATAAAAAAATAAAAATAAACGACCCGATGACGTAGTCAAGTCTTATAGGGGAGAATGCTGTAGATGACACATGCAGAGAGAAATTCTCAGCCTGGAAAGATATCAATATTGTTTGACCTGTGGAAAAAATCACCACCTGCTAATAGCAAAGGTGTCGTGTCCCCAGAAGGTCATCAATTATTTTTAGTAGCCTCTAGCTCACAAACTTTTGTTCATCCCAGATAGCTTTAATAAATATTTCATTCTATTTATGACACCAGGGTTTCTGCACTCCAGTTTTCATGGTTTTGACAGTATTTACATAATTTTGTCAGGCTTCCTCATTTCAAGTGCATATGGTCTTTTATTTCACAAACACACATCTGAGTGCAGGGGACTCTTCAAATCTCAAATGAGCTGATGTAACGCCGTTAGCGGTGAGCAGTGGGACAGTTTGCTGGTGTATGCACAGTGACTATAAACGCATGCATACAAATAAACACACTCTGAATGATTGTGTGTTGTCACGTCCAGGGTTAACCTGCTCTCAGTTGAACTCTCCACAACTGTTACCATGGGCTCCCTAGCAACAGGCTCTGCAGGCTTTGAGGTGAGAGGCAGCTCACTCAGGGTAATTTGTTTAGGGAATGCAATTAGCTTTCTGTACTTTCGGTCATTACAGACATTGTTTCAGCCATTCCATTCCAGTAAAAATCCATTTGGCTCTTTGTTGATGCACATGTTTCTCCTAAGCTGTCATACATAAATCATAGCCACAAACAGGCAGGATTAGGTGGCTTAATTAAATATTTATGCTGACACAGAAGGGCTTTGGTTGGATGCGAAACACAGCTCCATGCTGTGAAAATGTGGCCATGTGATTGCATGTTGATGCGGATTTTTTTCTGTCTCGTGCCATGTTCGTGGACACTCCGTGTTCATGGTCAAACAGGTGGAATTTCACGATGAAAACACTTGAACTTGGTCTGCATGGACGAAGAAACTTAATTAAATTAGTTCCCGAACAACATTAATGAGAACCCTTCAAATGTGACTTCTTGGCAAATTTTGGGGCGATGCAGAGCGTTTACGTAGGTGTAGAGGACTGGTGTCCTCCACCTACACGTCTCCAACATGAAAGAAATGCATTATTTAGACCAGAACAAAATGTAGACAAAGTTTTTGCTGACTAATATCTAGACATACACCTTCTAGAGCATCACTATACTAGCGACTGCGACCTACAAGGTGGGTTTATATTGGCCTAAATCATGTTTGATTGTTTTGACTCTATTTATGCATGGATGCATCATCGAAAGCTTTCACATTGCACACGAAGAGGATTGAATTTTAATATCAAAGTACTTTTATGTTTATGTTGAATATGCCTTCACATCAGCATCGCTCAACCATAATGCTGCATAATCTTCATTAGCTATACTCTATTCATCATAAAACACAGACAGCGCTTTAGAGCTTCTTTACGGTGCAGGACCAGGTGGTCTGTGTGAAAGGGGTCGGCGTCCTGTGTGCAGCTGTCTCATGTCGGGGAGAGATGAAAGCTTCTGTCGACACCTTTGTCCCAACACGCATTAAAGGTCCCTTTGAAGGGCTCGCACTCGGTGACGTTGGTTTTTAGGAAACCAGGGGCAGTGAACGCAGCTGGAGAGGGCGCGTATTGATTAAGTCTTTCTCTGTGTCTCTCACACTTTCAGTTAACTTGATTAAATCACTCAGAGCTCAGATAACCACTGTCTAAAACCTCATGAAATCCACCTATGTCACCAATAAGTTGGCCATTGTGACACATTTGTTTCTCCATATTTTGGACCTTTTTATCCTCCCAGGCTCAACTTTTTCCATGACGTCCCTGATTTCCGGGTGCTTGCCTGTGGGGGTGATGGCACAGTGGGCTGGATCCTCGACTGTATAGGTACAACACTTTCCAACGGTTCATGGCAGGGTTGCGAAGCCCCGTACATCAGTTAATAAAATAATAAGTGTGGTATATCACAACTTGGGTCTTGTTGGTGGGTTTGTGTATACGGTACTGTAATTTCTTAGATTAGAAAATGATCATTTCCCCACAGCAATCAAACAAATTATGCCAGAGAGTTTAAGTGAACAGTAAATGTGAACAGCAGTTTGCAGACCAACCTTCTGGCTCTGCTTTGCACTACTGGAGTTGCTGTAACCCCATACAGTCCTGCACAATGAGTCATTTTCAGGGATTAGCTTTTTATTCTCTAAATTTCCTGTCCCCTGTGACTGACCGATGTCACCTTGTTTCTAAAAATGACCTTAACACCAGTAGAAACAGTAGCTGAAGCAAATAAAACATTTCAGGTCTGAAATGAAAATCGGAATTTCCTCTTAATTCATCCTTTGCGCCACAAAAAGTTGTTTCAAGGTCTGTTCAACCAAGCAGACATGAGCTCGACCTGTTTGTCTTGCAGATAAAGCCAACTTTGCCAGGCACCCTCCAGTGGCCATCCTCCCTTTGGGCACAGGGAACGACCTGGCCCGCTGCCTACGCTGGGGAGGAGGTGAGTCACTCACTCAATCATCTGTGTGTGGTTTGTATAATCCCTCACAGCACATCCGTTCCTGCATAGACATTTATGAAAGTTAAACCTGAAATACACGAGTTCTTCAGTCGTTTAGAGGCAGTGAAAACAAGGCGTGAACACGACGTTGGCATATGGTTACTATTGTAGTTACTATTTACACATTCAGCAGGTACAGAGCCCCACGATCATTCATTTGGTCTCACCTAATGAGTGTAAGTCTTGGTCTCTCTGTAGCTGCTGAAAGCTGCTCCATGTGCACCAACACATCCATAACTGTGTCCATCTGCGGCTGAGCACGAAGTGTACGGTGAATTTTTAAAGCGTGGTCTCTGAAAACAACTGCTTGCTGCAGCCACACTGATGAGAGCGGGGAGAGTAAACCTGGCCTGTAAAGTTGGGGCTGGGACATCTGAAAGTCACTATGAATGCAAATTAATAACCTGAAGTTCAGGAGCAAACCACGCCCACAGCCTCCTGTCATTAGTCTACATCTACCCCCTTTCCCTACTCACCTGTCCGCTCTCGTTTCTTCACAAACCCGCCTACTCTGCCTCTCTCTGCGTCTGTCTACGGGGTCCAACGTATCCTGAAAGCAGCAGCAGCTTCTTCCTTCCCTACACCGCAGACGAAGCCTCACTCACTGAGCTACAATCCTCAATCGACTCCAATTCATGTCAATGAATAAATGAAACATAGCCCTTCGATCTTTAGATAGCGGGGTACTTGTCGCTGAAAGCCGAAAGGATGCTGCAGATTGCACTGATCTAAGCGGATTTATCTGTATCCATGTTTGCAGCTTTAAGTAAAACAAGAAGTAAAACCAAGCCAGACCAGCAGACAGCAGTGTTGTTTAAGACCCCATAATGCACTTTCCTGTCAGTCACTTAAGGCAGCCAGATAGTCCAAGTCTATACAGTATAGCCAAATGTTGGAAATGAAAATGTAAATACATTTTGAAGCTTTGAAAGTTTCCAAAGAAACCAGATGTGTCAGCCTGAAGATGTGGGATTGCACTTCTCCAGCAGGCATGACAAGTGTAAAGCCGCCTAAAGATGACTACAATAGGAAACAAATCCATTACTTAGAGTATTTCAGGGGAAAGTAAAAGATGTCATATTAAAGGTTTAAACACTGTTAGCTTTCAGTTTGGCGTTTAAAGAATGACTGTAGTTTCAGGAAGTGTGACAGGAACCCGACAGGAAGCTGTGTGCGTGTGTGTGTGTGTGTGTGTGTGTGTGTGCATGATTTTGGGAAATGAAAGATGGGAAGAGGACAGTGGGAGCTCTTCCATGTCCAATTAAAAACAGTTAATATTCAGAGCACTTCTGCAGTAAATCCTTTGCCAGCCATTGATTTGCTACAGTACTTCGAGCCAGTAATTAGAATGGCTGGTTATGATTGTTGCTTGGAGGACCAGCAGAGCACTTAACCAGGCTTATGAATGATATTTTGTCAATAAACTCACACGCCTGGGGGACCTTCGGGGGTTTTGTTGAATAGATTATCTTTCTCAGAAATAAATGCCGAAGCCATTTAACCATGATGAATACTTACCTCAGAAGAGGGCGTGAGTGAGACTGATCCTTGGGTGAAGGTTGGGCGTCTGGTTGCAGCACCAATCCCTTTGGTCCAGGCTAATGCAGCACCACAACCGTTGGATGGATTAACATATTTCCACAGATTCCACCGATGATCCTCAGATTCTACTCATTTTGGTGAAATCCATCACTTTCCCCAATGTTTCCATATCCAACTTTATCTCCAGCATCACAATGTGGTTCCCACTGATATTTGAGTGAAATGAGCAACGATTCAATGATTTCTTTGACTGTTGGTACAGACAAATCTCCCCTCACTTTTCACCCAGTGCTATCAACATGTCCAGCACTCACCCAGGACCTGCAAAGCTGGCCTGCCGGCCAGCCTCCGGCCACAACTTGACTGGATTCGTCTTACTGAGAATTCACTTTTAAAAATGAAAAGCAGCACGTAAGCCCTGCTAAAACCGAAGCCACTCTCAAAGAGCAGCTCGGGAAATTTACCAGATAGAAATAGGATTCTAGTAGACTGCAGGAGGCTTACATAAGAAGAACACATTTGGTTTTTATTTGATGAGTCATTGATTTCATTCACACTGGGAGCGCTGATTAATTATTACGGGTACAACTTTAAACAGCTGTTTGCAGGGATTGTGCTTCACTAGGAAAAAATCTATAAAAAATAAACACGGCAGGTTTTTCGGAAGGCATTAATCAGTTTGCATTGATTGATTGATGTCTTTGGGAAAAGTGACTAAATCATTCCAAATGTAATTTATGGACGTTTATATTGACTCATTCCCAAATCACAAAGTCGCCACAGTGGGATTTAAAGTTCTGTCATCTGGCCTCTGATCAGATCAAAGAAAAAAATCTGATGGTGAAAAAAAAACAATGATGGTGGGCTGTCAGGAAGCTTCTGTCGCTTTTTAGCGGTGTGTCCCGCGCTAGTTTTTTGACCGATTCGACACACAGAATTGGTGTCGGTGGACACTTGCTCGTTGCTGAGTGGGACCACTCTTATTGGCTGGTCAGCTTAAAAAGAGACCACGGCAATAACACCAGTACTACCTGTACTGTGTAACTTGTTTTCAGACTTCGTCTAAAAGTAGCTACAAACTATCTCTGGTGAGTCTGAGTGGTGTGAGAGTGCTAAGCTAACGCTGCTTAGTTTACAGTTTGCTTAATTTTCCCAGGTCTGCAGTGCGACATGCTGACACAGCAGGTGGACTTTACTGCTAGTTCTTTGACATAAGCTCGTGCCGGGACCTTAATCCCCATAATTCCATCAGGTCCAGATCTGTAACGTGTCTGCAACGTTGATTTGTTTGTTCACAGCTTCATGGTCCACGTCCACGGCAGCCTCATAGTTTCATAAAGGGAGGAGTAGAAGGCGGACAGTGCTACCTGATTGGTGGGTTATTAAGTTTTCCAAATCAGACTTCATGCCTTTTATTCTGGAACGTCACTGACCAGAGTGGCAGTGGTCGGCTCTAATGACCACGTCGCGGATGCAACACGGTGACAAACGAGACGTTACAGTCAGTCATACAGCCAGCGTAAAAGTGGTGTGATGTGGTCCACACTACTGATGTCTTCAATTGCCATGTGTAGACTTTAGGCGTGTGTGTGTGTGTGTGTGTGTGTGTGTGTGCGTGCATTTAGTGAGGATAAAGTCTGGCGAGGGCCCTTGGAGGTCTCCCCTGGGGTAGTGTCTCAAGCAGTTCAGTGTACGGGTTTTAATAATAACTGGGTGGATTTAATGTAGTGAAGCAGTTGGACATTAATAACATTGCAACTATATGTGATTTTTTTTTTTTCAACTTATTCCAAAATCAAGCTTTTTAATCTCCTACAGCATCTACTCTTCTAGAGCAATGTGGCTGCAGAAATTGTGTCTTATTCAACCTCGAGCATTAGTGACGTCCACCTCTGGGGGCCATTCAAGTTCACCCCAGAGATACACGGTTCAGGGTCAGGCTCTTTTCTTTGTGCAGCTGGCTTTGTGTTTGAAAGTGCATCATAATGTCATATTCAAACAGCTGGAAGTAGGCCTTTGCCTGAAATATAATCGCCTGCTGTAGCCTTGATAGGAACGATTCAGAACAAAGCAGAAGCACAAAAAAAAATGGGACAGTGTAAATTCCTTTCTACGCTTGGGAGTTTGATATTTTAACCCACTGTACCGTCCTCTGACTGTCTTTCGGCAGGTTACGAGGGTGGCAGCTTGCTGAAAGTCCTTCGGGACATCGAGCACAGCGCGGAGGTGGTGCTGGACCGCTGGAACATAGACATTGTCCCTGATGACAAGGAGGAGAAGGGAGACCCTGTCCCCTACAGCATCGTCAACAATTACTTCTCCATTGGCGTGGTAAGGAATTAAAAGTTAAATCACATATTAATAACACTAAGCTCAAAAAAACACGAATTGATTGAAAGTTTCATTTATGTAGTTTTCATATTATTTCTACATAACCCATCAGTGGTTGAATATTTTATTATACCTTTGTTAACTATAACAAACAGCTTTTGACATTGACCAGTTTAAACTTTTTACACAAACCGAACAGCGGAAGCATCTGACATTTTAGCTGTGGAGAAAAGTTAGAAACACAAAGTCTGTGTCATAAAGCCTAATAACCTGGGACATATTTAATATCCTAGGAAGCGTAAATACTTTAGCATTGTGGGTTTTGGTTATTAGGAATTGAAAAGCTGTAGTTGATGTTAGCTGTATGAGAAATCCTGCCCCCAGATCATCCTATTGAGACATACGTGTTAAAATAACAACACGATGACAAAGATTATCTTGTCTGTGTGGACATAAGCAATTAGTACATTCATCAGTGAATTCCTGCTCCCTCATGGGCAAGTTTCTTCATTTAATTGGAGGAAACAAACACGCTGCCGGGTTTCAGTTGCTTAGCAACCTTCCTATCTTGTCCTGATGGAGATACTGGCGCTAAGGCTCGGGGACAGAGGTGACAAACAAGGCCTTCGTGAAGTTATCACGGTGCTGATTTGGCTTCAGTGATGGCAACTTGTTCAAATTGTGTCTCCCGTGCAAGTCAGTCACATGTGTTGCTTTAGTGTTTCTTCATGGTAAAAGAGTGGACGTGGAGGGATCCCCCACTGCCGTGCTGTGCTGCAGTTGAACCGTCAACCTTTGCATCGCATTTCATATTTATTTACACAAATGCCTCTCAGCAGCTCGCCTCATCGCACTTGTCCTATAAATAGCTTGCATTCTACTTTTTCCCCATAGCACAGGATAAAAACACCATGGCAGCATATATCGGAGTGTAGTAGCTGAGTCATCACCATAAAAGCTACAGGAGGTGCCATCTGCTGTTTTTCTCTTAAACATTCGGGCACAATTGGGCTGCAAAACACAGTCATACGCGTTTGACATGTCGTACGTATGACTAAAACCGAAGATAACACATGCACACAGGTAGTTTGAAGGCGTGTTTGGGCAAGATAATGACGAGACACAGTGGTGTTGCACAACCACTGACAAGTGCGTACTGAATGTGTCACTGGAGACGAACAGCATGTCAGCATCAAATTCAAGTTTGACAAGGCCCAGACAGTAATCTGGAAATGAACTACATGCAGGTCCTTTATTTTTTCACCAATGGATATTTTATTTATTTATTGAACAATATGGTAATGTTGGCTTCTCAACGTCCATGCTGTAACTTTTCTGAACCGTAATTTGAGTCTAATAGTATAACTAGGACGGTGGACTATGTCCTTGTGTCCATCACTGTGGTTGCTTGTACTTTATTGGAGAAGTACGTTACATTGACTTAACTAACATTCAAAGGGAAATATTGTATCCTTTTTTCCCCACTGCATTTGGCAGCTATAGTAACATTTTTCACATGTAAATTCTTTTAAACAATGTCTTCAACTAATAAATGGTGATGTGTTGTCATGATGTGTTGATACATAAAGTGGTTAAAACCGGCTCCACACTTACCAGCTGCTGTTTTTACAGTTTGCTACTCTCTGCACATTTGTTATCATCAGCATCATATTCAATACTATTCTTAATGGAGTACGTGTACTTTAGTACTTCTAGTCAATTATAAAGTTAAATTATAAATTATATTATTGCAATTATAATTACTATACATTTAGTAATTAAACTTAATTTCCATTGGTATTTCTGCTATTAATGGAATGTTCCTTGGGGGGAAATACTTGCTTTTTTTAATTGGGTTTGTGTATTTCTACCAAATTTTATTGTTCCATTAATTGTTACATCACATTAACTGAAAAACAGTTTTCATGTGTTGCACAACCAGCTTCAACCTTCAACACAAATATTAATCTGTGTAATACTGCAGTTTCTCTGGGGTTCTGACAACACTCCAATGTGGCCATGAAAGCAACGGATCTCTGTGCCTCCAGGAGCCATAGTGACAGATGGCTGAGTATCTCGGTGCACACGACACCTGAGCAAACCAATCTCTGACTCACACCAATGATGTAGCCATTAGTAACCCTCAAATCTGGTTTAGTAACCATACAGGGTTTGCGTTTCCTGCCATCCCATCGCAGACCTTGCTACTCAGGGTTTGGTTGCTGTGGAAACGGGAGGCTGGCAAGGCCGAATCTGAAAGCTTCCACAGTCATCTGTCCTTTATCTCGCTGACTTAATTGTGGGTGACATAGTGTGGAGCAAATGCTGGGCTCAGCCAAGGCACTCAGAGCTGTAAATCAGGAGCTATATGATGGGATTTCTGCTTCAATCTATTCCAACGCTGTAGATGACATTCGATTTTCTTGAAGCATAGGGGTAAAAATAAGTGTTTATGATTGAAAATTATAGGTTTAAGCATTTATTCATTTGGGGGAATAACCAAAAAAAAAACAAAAGTTTTTTTTTTCATCCTTATAGAATAGGAGGATTTTAGTAGGTTTTTCTATTGACAGGAGCATCTAGCTGTCTGAGGTGCAGGGCACAGAGCAGTGGGCTTGATGTGACGGCTGGCAATTTAGGCTGAAACTATTGAAGTATGTGTGAAGCCTGTGCCTTCTGGTTCAGCTTCACGTGGCTCTGTAGCATTTTGTAGCTCCACCAGCAACAGACTCCATGTGTGGAGCTGAATCTGTGGAAAGTATTAAGACTGTGCGCAGTACGTCTAAAAGCATTCGTCCTCAAATGTGCTTTCAGCTGATTTTTCATTCTCAAATCATGGCAGCAGATGTATCATCTGTGTACACGAGCAGGTTGGTACCGGTATTGCTAAAGTGCCTTCACTTGACCTCCAGCCTGGAAAGAATCTGGTGAGAGGAATTTGAGAGAAGGATATCACACCATGTCAGCAGCCATTAAAGATGGCACCTCATGTTGCATAGAGGAAGCTGATCCTTCTGTGTCTCTGTGCAGGAGTTTCTGTGGGTGGGTGCACAGGTGTAAATGTATATGCATGGGCCTGTGTGTGTGTGTGTGTGTGTGTGTGTGTGTGTGTGTTCCAAATGCCTACTGCAATCCCTGACTATGCTTTTAGCCAGAAGAGTGTAGACTTATCCGTTCCTTTTCTGATGGACATATAAGTCACTGGGAGGGGGTTGCAACAGGACGACCACGAGCACGACAAACTTCACTGGAGTTTCCCTGAATCCTTGTGCAAAGACAGACTTGTTTTACTAGGCTGGCAAAGCTGATGAACCCGTTTGTTTTTGAAAAACCAAACACACCATTTTACCTTATCAGAATGCAGCAGTGTCCCCCTAATTAAGTTCACTAGCACCTTACTTAGCAAGGATTTCATCACAACACATTTCTGTTTGCGTGCTATATGTATTAACTGAAACTTGTTAAAGTATTAAGATGTTCCATTTCTGAGATTTATCCAGAAAGATGATGTGAGATCTTCTACTCTATGTGGGAGTGACAGCACTGAACTAAGTTAATGTATTGTTGCATTCGAGGTGCCATTGTGGCCGGACGTAAAACTGACTCTTCTTTTTAAAGGTGCCACCAGAAAAAATGTGTTGTTGGTTTGTTTTTGTTTTTTTGAGCCACTGATGACAAAAGACAGGATGTCATCTCAGTTTGCTCCTCAAAAGGACAGAAGTACAAAGTTGAGTGCGGCACCAAGTGTTAAGGAAGCGGGAAGTTAAATTATATTATCCAGGAGTAACAATTTGACAGAAGTACAGCGCTTGAATGAATCCACAGCTAAACGGCAGTTAAACTCTTCCCAAAGCTACCGAGTCAGAAATACACTAGAAACTGCCTGACCCTGTAGCTGCATGGCTGAAGCCCCTTTCACACATGAATTCTGACATTGTCCGGACTTTTTTAAAGAGGGGGTGTATGTGTGAACGCAGATGTCAGAGAGAGATGCTGCCGACATTATCTGGACTCTTTCCTTTAAGCGTCCTAGTACAATGTCCATGGTATGTTCATGAGCTGGAGCCGCTCTGTCTCGTATTGTCAGGAGGATTTAAAGCATGTGAATGGGCGTGTTGATGAGGTTTGTATCTTGCCTGCCGTTGTAGTCGAGTGATTGAACCTTTTTTTTTAACTAGATGCACAGCTCCGTGTGCTGTAAACAATACACTGTATCCCACAGCCTAAGTTTCCTATCATGTTGTAACCGCTGACTTTCTCACGTGAAGAAGCTTCTTACTGGTACCATCTCATGTGAAACGCCAGAGTTGTCCAGAGTTCATGTGTGAAACAGGCATGAGACAATCGATGAATTCAGGGCAGGGATGTTTCTTCAGCCAGGAAATTCCTTAACCCTTCTAATCAAGGGAAAAGATTGACCTGTGACTCTGTGGAATGAAAGGATCAAATTAAAGCAGCGATCAAATCAAGCAGCCACTCACCCTGTCCATGAGGCATCAGCCAGGTCCTAGTTCTTTCACCGTTACCTACTGTATGTGAGCTAACTACCATTATTACAAAACAAAGAGAAAAAAACTAATATACTGTTCAGTGTGAATTCATTCATGGCTCCTGCTGATCTGACCTCTCACGTGAGTCCTTTTTTACACGTATGTGCTTTGACTTCATTCAGGCAAGAGAGGACACTTTTGGAAATGTGCAGCATTTGGCAGAGAGAGGTCGAGCAGCGGTCAGTTGATCATTGGATTTGCCAGTGGATTTTTCATCATTTAACACCATTAGAGAGTGAATTTAATTTATTGGCATGACACTTATTTGGGACTTGTTTTAACTCCCGATGTCCTAATTGCCTTGCTAAAATATTTCATTGCTCATGCTGCTGCCACTGTTGGTTGGATTCTTACTGTGATTGTAATAAGTAAATACATTTTTGGAATTGTACAGAAAAGTAGCTCACTTTGTCAAATTGCCCTCCGATTATCATAAAGGGTCTGATGGGGGTCATAAGGCACTGCTTAGGGGTGCTGCACCCTGATGTTCGCAGTGGTCGATAAGTGCCCGGGGAGTGTTTTGGCAGGAAACTTCACTCACATCTGAGTTTTTCTAATTGTTTAAACTGAAAACACTTGTAAAGGTGTTACAGTTACTGCATGATATTGCTACCAGCATGTGACCCTTTATGGGAATGTAGGTGTACTGAGACAAAGATCCTGTTAAATTTAACATGCTGTCCTGATCTGCAAGAGTGTCAGTGTTTATTCAGAAAACAAGCACAAGGGTGTGTGTGTGTGTGTGTGTGTGTGTGTGTGAGACAGAGAGAGCGAGATGAAGTAGCGCTGGCACAGACTGAAGGTCAGGGGAAGTATCAGTGACAGGAAGTCAGCTTCTGTCAGGTTCAGGCCAGGTTACCACGGTAATGAATGACCGTGCTGAGTGACACCTGGCTGGTCTTAAAGACATGAGGAACCACACTGAAAAACACACACATGGTCATACACAAAGGTATTAACACACAGTGTACCTCGACAGTCTTTACACGTCATGAAAAGTCTAAATAAAAAAAAGAAAAGTCTAGTCTAAAGTGTCTCTATAACATCAAATACGATATGCAAGACAAAATACGGATGTTGTTGCACTTTGAATTGACAGTAATTAAACAACCCAGCAACCGTCAGCTACGACCAAAGTGAAAGAAATGTAGGAACCATCGCAGAAAAACCCTGTGTTTCCTTCAACTCTAACAAATATGTGCATCCGTCTTTGCTGGATCTTCTTCTCTGCTATTGCCGGTGCATCTTTGAGTGTCACCAGTCCCTTGGCAGAATTCCAGCCGTGGCTTTTTGAAACGTAGCCTGAACATTCTCGTTCTATTCTATTTTATTCATCCAAGTCGAAATTTGTGCCAAATGTATTAAAAACGATCGGTTACAGTAACGTTGGCCTTTCACCACCAAACTCTAATCGGTTCATCCTACTTTTTATATGGATGTTTGTACCTAATGTTCAAGACATTCTTGCCATATCACGTTCACAAGAATGGGGCTGACACAAAAATATTTCTCCTGGATCACGTGTTGATCCATCAAGACAACTCTTACCACGTGCACTGTGGGTCAGTTGATGTAGTGTCCAATCTCATACATTTGGCAAATATCTGGCATGTATAGCGACTCTCTCCACTATGGCCGTTGGTGTGTATTTAAGAAGTCGTGAGGTCCATTAATGCAAACATATCCCTTGAGTCTAAAAAGTGGTTTAAGACAAGCTGAGTCCCATCTGTTCGTACCCCAGCAGCAAGGACGGAAAAGTACAAAAAATGAAGTAAAAGTACAAGAAACAAAACAAAACAATGGAAATAGAAGGTTACTTCATGAGGACCAGATCACATTTCATAATCGATTAATGCAGAACGACCAAGTTATTCCAAAGACTTGTATCCCTTCTCTAGCACAGTAATTTTATAAAGCATCATCCCAATCACTGCATTATTTCCTGTTCAGGGCAGAAATTCTAACCCCATAATTAAATGTGCATGTACAAAAACTGGTTTGGGTTCTTTGGCAAAGGTTATAGGAGTGATCGTGTTCAGCTTTCTCCAGGCTAACCTGAGCATCCCAGTGTGATAGGAGGAGACTTGACGATGACTTTTCTCCTTGTCATTACACTAACCAACCCCTCATCACAGGCCAGCGAAACACAATAGTGGTGAACAGCCTCTGCCGAGTGCTGCGGGTTCCATTGTCGTATCCTTTCCCCTTGTTCCTTTTCAAATCATCCATCCTCCTCTTGCCTCCACACTCCATGTGCAAAACTTCAAACGACACGATCAAAACAACCTTCATCACACAGGCCACTATAGGGAGGAGGACTAGTGGGGAAATGTCCCACATTGTTACTGCCACATTTTTCCTACAAGTGGGGCTGACTGGGGAATTGCCTGCCGCAGGGACCTGAGAGTGGACTGTGTGACATGAAACAGCCCGTCATGTTTTGGAAAGAGGGCACTTTGTGTCACTGTGTGGCCCTGATCCACATCATTGCTGGATACTCGGCCCACAATGTACCAAACTCGGTAAACTGTTTGGCTTCCAGACAGCAGAGACTCCTCAGGCGGACTGTAAACAACTCTTCCTCCCTGGATCGTCCCATATTTCCCACTTGCATGGCTGTGATGAGTAACCTTGCCACGAGAATCAGAAAAGCATGTTTTTTTTAACTCTGTGGGCAAAGTTAGTCTCACGTCTGTCAAGTTTGTTGCAACAAAAAAAAAAAAAAAAAAAAAGCAGACTGCCTGTGATGTCTCTGTGCTCCCCAGGTGCCCGTTTTAAATTCTCCGCCAGTTAAAGGAGCAGATGCGTTTCTATTTTAAGATCCGATATTTGCTGACGCTGTGAGATCCCAGCATATTGCTGTAGTGTCTGTGTGTGGAGGTGCATTGCAGGAGGCCAGTGGCACCAGCTGAAGGGTTTCGAAGGTGACAACCGAGGATGAGTAGCACTTCTCCTGTCCGCCCGTCTTGTTTCCTTGTTGCAGAGCACTGAAACACCTGCACGGGCAGTCAGGGAGCCAGCCTGTCATTGCTTTTGCGGAATACATCTCCTTTATTAGCCCAAATCCCAGGAGACAGTTTAACAGACTAACTGTCTGACGATGAAGACTAGGAGACACGAGTAACAGACACTTCCAGCAGCACTTGTTGGCTCTTAAACAGCAGCCTGCGCATTTGCCTGCTTTATCCTACTTCTTAACATCCAGCCAAGTAGGTAATTTCAGCCTACTGTGTGACATTTAAAGATGCCACAAAAATCACCCTGACACTAAGCAAATGACGACACAAGTAGTGAATAACCCCAGAAAATAAAGCATTTCTGCAGCGACAGGAACCTAAGTCAAATAAAAGTGCAGCTCTTCACTTATTATTTCATGAAATTATAAAGCCTTCAATATCTCTGAAATTACAGATGCGGTCAGCAATCTGCCCTTCACTTATCAAAGTGCGCTCAGTAAGAAGAAAAATGACAAAATTACACCCTTAGCGCATGAGCCACTGATATTCGGTGCCAGCTTTCATATAAAAATAGTATCATGAAAACTGCACATCTCGTTTTCTAGCTAATTCTATTTCACTGAGGCCAAGTCAGTTTATTCACATCCACTGCATGTATTTGTTATTGCTGCAAAAATGACTTAAATTTCAAATTTTAAATGGGTTTGTACAAGTTGATAGTAAAATTGTAAAAGAAATAAATGTGTTAGCGGAGTTATAAAAAACTATTTTTAAGGCCTTAGGAAGTAGCTCTTGAAAATCTAAATTATGTACTAGCTAAGTGAAAAGGACACAAAACTAAGAAAACTCCAGTGTAGCTAAGAGGCGCAGGTGAGCAATGCAGTTCAACCAATTTGCCGCGGCAATTAAGTGAATATTTGCTGATTGCAATGCGTGGATCTATAATGCACAGTATGGCAACTCAAGGTTGTAATGGAGTGAAGAGGAGGCACACAGACATGTGCATGTAGCCACAGGCTCCCAGTTTAGTGGGTGCTAGAGAGAAGGATTGTGGCTTTGTTCAAAAGTAAATGAACACGCTCTGTGTGTCTAGTGAACAGGTATGTGAGAACGGTAGCAAGGAGTCATGAGCTAAAACGTGCCTGTAAATTAGGTTTTTTAATGTTTCTGCTCATATTGTTTGGTAACCGGGGGGGGAGCAGCTTGGGCCATGTGCCATGTCTCGTCTCTATAAAGCTCTTTAAGCTGAACCAGATGATGCTATTAAACAATGGCATTATAAAAGGAGGAGCCAGTTTGACATCGTTACTGACTGCACCATCGTCGTGACACTTGCCATCCGCCGTGTTCTGGCGCTTTGTGCAGTATCCATCACATGTAGGAATTAACTTTTACATTGGCTATACACTGCAGCTTCTCCTGACGTGCAGTCGATTTCATCTCCAAACTAACTTAAATGTACAGTGGCTGTTTATCTGTGAAAGACGGATCGTGTCCTCGGGGCTGAGTGGAGCAGGAAGCAGCTCTGGTCAAGCTCAAGCTGGGGTCAAATGAAGGCTGCTCTACTTAAGCGTTCACATTCACTTTAAGCTCAAGTGTCCAGAGCATCGCCGTATGTTGTGTGAATGCATAATATTGTGCTGCAGGTGCCTTTATAATAAAATGAAAGCATTTAATTTAGACAACAAGGTGAGCAGCTAAATTCTTGCTTTATTACAGCTTTAAAGGTTCGCACCTGTGTAATTATTTTTGCCAAGCATTTCCCTGAAAAATGACAAATGATGGCAAGAGGAAAAACTAATGAAATGCCTGCATGGCTTGAGATGCAGAACATTGATAGTGCTGTTGTGACAGCATGGTCCTCTGCTGGTGTTTGTGTATGTGTATGGGTGAGGTCATGCTGAGGCTCCCGTCGTGACCGATCGGGGTAACATTCACCTCCGCCCCAGAGGTCAGGGGTTAAACACATTGGGAGGGGAGAGAAGGGTCAGGTCAACTTCTGACCTTTTCTTTTCAGACTTTTTTTTTTTATTTCTTCCCAATTGAATATACCACCATTCATACTGTGGCAACATAATCCCCATATAACCATCATGGACAATGTATCTGAATGAATGAAAGGCGGCAGAGACGCTGGTTAAATCTGAAAAATGTGTCTGAAATCAGTGAGACCTAAAACCACAAAGTGTAATGATGCTGTTGTCAGTACAAGTAGATATTGTGCTGCCAGAATAGATATCTAGGCGGAAAGCAGATGTTGCATTACATTACATTCACCTCATAATGTACAGGGTTAAAGTTGGAGCTTTTTTCTGCCCTTCTTTAAGCTTTATAACCAACCAGCTGTCAGCCAGCTTTATACCACCGTTCAGTGGTTCATACCTGTTCTTATCTAGTCTCATATTGCTGGCAGGCACAGTGCACCAAACTGCAGAGAAAAGGAGACCACTTCAATTTGGAATCATTTAGAACTTTTTTTTTCTTTTGAACGACTTTAATTAGCTTTGTGTGCCTGTGCACCCACTGTCAGTCTCAGATTGCGGACAATCGTGCTCCGGAGGAAACTTTCAGCAGCGCACATGAGACAATAGCAGTGCTGCAAATAAAGATTTATTTTATTGGTGATTATTCTGCCCGGTATTTTCTTGATTGAACACTGGAAACGGAGCCCGAGGAGACATATTCTCGCAAATAGTCACTTAATAGACGCTTTTAGCCAAAAGAGCAACTCGTGTGTGTTGCAGTGTTTTGCCCAGTGACACGTCGACATGGCAAAGACGAATTAAGCCACTAACCCAGTTGATGAACAACTGCTCTATCAACTGCACCACAGCCGCCAAATCGAATTACTTCTTTTGTTTAACAAACAATCCAAGATCCAACCATTTGAAATAGGGCTTTTTTCCATGGACAATAACTGAGTAGAATGTTTGGACTGTTTAGACTGGAAATATGTAGAAATCTGCTACTGGTTGCAACTTTTTAAAACACATACAGAAACAACTGAACAAACATTTGAAGGTTCTATTATATTTATCTTTGTTACATCCCCAAATCTGTCACTTTTTCTTTAGTTGGACTGACATTGAGCTAATTTAAGATCCATTTGTAACTTTCATTTGCTTTACTGGACTTTGTTGTAATGTTTAGTGTCATTAGTGACGTATACTGTATTATGCAAAGCTGTAAATCTCAACCAGGGCCCCGTTGGACATGAGTCAATAATCACGTCACACAGTCCCTTGTAGCTTCGTGGATATGAACAGTGTAAACTGGCTCTAAGAAAAACACCATCAATTTCCTTTAACTCGTTAGTTACACATGTATTAGTGTCTTGTTTTTGTAATGGTTCTGCTTGTTGTAAAAGTGAGGAATGAACTTTACTGATGTGTAACATCTTTTTTGTTGCCACAACACTGCCTCACCGATTGGCCGAGTGAAACTTTTGATAATGTGTGGAGGTTACTAATGCTCTGCTGATAATGTGCTCTCTCGTTGGTGGTTTCCTACAGGATGCCTCCATTGCCCATCGGTTTCATCTGATGCGAGAAAAGCACCCTGAGAAGTTCAACAGCAGGTCAGTGAATGGAAGATTTTGAAAACAGCAATGAGGAGCGACACACTGGCGCTGAGCCGTCGATGAGGTGGATAGTGGCATTTGACACTTTTGTTTGACATGGTTAACCTTCCCTGTTCATTCTTCTCGACAGCGTAAGATAGACAACCTCATAACCAGCTAGTGACCCTGTATGAATCTGGAAATGCAAATCAATACCAGGACAAAACCTGCTGGCTTCATAGGATCAATATATTGGCGGTGCCTTGTTTCCACCAACAGACAGTGACACATGGAATAAATTCAACAGTAGGAAGTAGGAGTGTGATGCCCATGTTGTAAAGACTGAACAAACCCAAAACCAAAAAGACTAGTGAATGACAGCTGCACCAAACCCATGGGCAGACATGGATACATAGTCCCAGGAACATTCCCCACGTGCTTCCGGGTACAGTTGCTTTGCCCCAATCACAAGACATGTCCAATAAAATGAAGGTCTGAATTGATTCTTTGACATTGCAGCAGGAAAAATGATGACAGAGATGACATAAACATTGTTCTTGTAGTAAGTGCTTAGGGAGCTCTTAATCTTCACATGCAACGTCACCCTGATGTGCACGTGAATGCACAGTTAAAAGCAAGTATTTTCCAGGCCTGAAGGCTGTGACGCAACCAGCTGGCTACAAAGATCTTGGAGCGAAGATGTCGGCTTTGTGTGGGCCGACATTTAGCACTTTGCAAGATCGCACCTAACACATCGCAAAGATGACAGCTGAAAAGCATGTAGCCTGTTGGTTCTGCACTTGGCGATAGAGGAAGAGCAAACTTTATTAATACCGTGATCTCCTCTCATGCACCGTTTCACTACGCTGCACAGCCAAACAGAGTGGTTTCGGCAATTAACGCTTGGTCAACATGTCAAAAGCCTAACGCTGGCCGGTGGCCGACGGTCGGCTCGGTGTGTCGCAGCTTTTAGGAGGCCAGGGTCAGTCAGTGGAAGAAGGTGTGTTTGCAGGCATGAGCAATAGATCTCAGAGTCTGTTTGTATACTTCCAGCTTTCTGCTTTAGAAGAGATTGTGTCTGTGTTGATAATGAGAATTAAGAAATGTCAAAACGCTTATTTAAACAAAGCCCTCACTAACACATATTCACAAATAATTTATTTGCTTGTTGGTTCAGGTAAAGCTCTCAACTACTAACGTTTGTGGAAACGGTGCCGTTATATTGCAGGAGAGCGGAATGAAGGCAGATGGTGGCAGTTACTTCATAAATGGAGGTTCACACCACCCTAACAGCAGAGAAGGTATCTTCAGATGGCAGGCCACAAGGACAAGCACAGATCTAATTAATTGTTACATAAGGCTGGAAGCTGCCTCGGTCTGGCAGACGAGTGAGCGAGGTCAGCAGAGAGAAGCAACAATCAGATGAAAAGACACATCTGCACTGCCCGTATCAGCACTACTTCAGGAAGTTTCACTTAACATAGCAGTAAGATACGAGCGTCATCTGTGTGCTAAATGCAGGAATTTAGTTATGTTTGAAATCTGTAATGTGATCTGAGATCACCCTGATAGTGTTGGCAGGGGATATTTTCTTAGAATCGAGGAGGACAATTCAGTTAGGTGCCCTTTTTAAATCGTGCGAAAAGGCAAAATGAAAAATGTAAGAACCATTTTTGACACCGGTTATTTCTCCCGGAGTGTTTCATGCTTTTATAACATCATGTCCTGACTAGTGCAGCTCTTTCAGCATGTGGGAGTCAATCCCTGGCTCGCCCACACCTAGTTCACTGGTTTCACATAGAGAGAGACCGCATTTCTTCCGTTCTCGCCTCTCTTCACTGGTTACCAGTTAAATATAGACTTGATTTCCTTTAATTTATCTCTAAATTAGTGTAGGATCTGGCAGCAGGTTACCTCTCTGATCTTCTCATCCCCTTTCCATTTTTGCTCCCAGACTGTAGAACAGTTTATCCCTCAAGGTCATAGTCACATTTACACCATTTCTTTTAATTATAATTTTATATAAATAATCGGTCTTTCTTGACCTCTGTTTGCCATTGACCTCTTCAAAAATGCCACTAATGTACATGCTGGGAACAATGGCACACAGGGCTGATTGGCTGATTGCGTTTCCGCTGTCAGCTGAGTCTCTCCAGATTAGAGACAACATTAAGGAAGTAGTGCATGGTTCAGTTGTCCAATCAGCAGCCAGAGAAAAGGGCGAATGAGTTGTGAATGGGTCAAAACAGCGAATCATTTATCAGCATTGTTGTCCCGCTGAACTAATTTGCTTTGTGTAGTGTGTGTTGAAGGAAATGTTAACTTGACTATTAAGGTTATTTCCAGAGTCTGAGTTCACTCCATTAATACTTCAGTCTCTACAAGAGGTGTTGTTGTTAGAATGAAATGGTGAAATAGTTGTCATTGAATTTAGTAAAATAAAGTTATTTTGGAAATACAGCACAATATTTTTAGATTTGTATGCACATTTTCATGTTTAAGTTGAGAAATGTAAATGTGCATTTTTCTTAATAACCAAGCAAGTAGTCGTGATATTTTTTTCATGTCACAATATCACAATATGACTCTTGTGTCTATGACTGGACAGTTTAGGGATTTACTAAGAGGCAAGTTAAGAGTTGCTGTCTTCAGCCTTGTCGTGAGATTTATTGGCAACAGAAAAAAAAGCATACGAGCGGCTTTTTTCTTAAGAAAATAAACATTAACCACCCTCAGCCCCCCCAGCAGCAATACCATCCACAAATATGACAAGTTGTAGGGAAAACACTGGCTTTGATGTCTCCTGGCTTTCATTTCCAGCTGCTTTTTTCTTTTTCTTTTTTCCTTCTTTGCTGTGGCCACACTTTGCTCTGACGACTCATTCAGATGCGCAGCAGAGAACAAGCAGCAGTGCTAAGCTCTCATCCTCTGCAAATAGATACTGTAGCCCTGAGGCAACTGACTGTTGAGTATATGGTGCTGCTGTGCTGTAACATGAGGCTGAGGTGTGTGTGTGTGTGTGTGTGTGTGTGTGTGTGCGTGAACAAACTGTTGGCGTATTTGTGAATGTGATGTTCTCCATAATCTTGAAGCAAACCTTTATGCAAAGCATTGGCTTAGTATTGCTGACTCATCTAGCTTCTAGCATTTGTTTCGAAGCTCTTTTTGTGCCTAAGTATGAACACAAACACACACACACTAATATTTGGTTTACACCGACTGTCCCATGTCTGCGTCACAGGCAGAAGCATGATGGGGTAATAAAACAGTAGCATTGTTCTCCCTCTGATCTATTACACTCGGCACACATAAACCCAGAGCTTACACACTGTGGCCCGTACAGCTCTTTGTGCTTCTTCACTCTTGCTTTTTGATGCTTTTTGATGCTTAAAACAATTTCTTTTCTCCCACTGATCGCTCCGCACACCGTGTGAGCAAAATCATGGCTCAGATCCAACTGTAAGCTCCAAGCAAGCGTGTTCACAAAACACAAACTGTATTGACACTCGCCCCTACACAGCCAACAGTCTAATGTGCACTATTTACAGTAAGCCAACACTGGAGGTTATTGTTCTTTTGTGAATATTCTTCTTCAGCACTTCCACACACCGACAGGCAGCTGATGGACAGCTGCAACTGTTTTATTGTGGTCTGACGGATGCGTTGGCAGCATAAATGTCCGCTCGTTTTTCTAGCACTTTGAACTGAAAGGAGTCAGTGTGGAGACGGAGCAGCTTTTGTCGAGTGATCAGATGACGACTGACCTCTGGCCCGGACAGAGAGGCCCATAGCCACATGTAGCACTTAGCTCAGTGCTGTATTGTCCTTCATGCCACTCACTATCCCACATGTCTCTCTCACACTCCACCACACACCATCCCCCGCTTGTCTGCTTTCCCACTGTCACCCTCCCATGCAGGGCCTGCTGGGACAGAGGGGATGTGTGACTCCTCGCGCCTCGGCCGGCGGAGCTCGACGAGCTTCTAATGGTTGCAGCAGGCAGACCTCCAGGAGCCCAAAACCTAGGTGCTAATGACTTGTCACACTGGGGACAATGTGGTCTTTCTGTGTGTCTGTCATCCAAGTGGGGGAGCTTGAGCGAAGGAGAGTTTAGATTTAAAAGCCATGTTCACACAGTCTCGCTCTGTGTGAAAAAGCACAGCCCTCCTCATTCGACTGAATGGGGGGGGGGTTTGTTTACACAGTGGGGACCAGCAGCACAGGCAGTGTCATATGGAGCCAAATTTGCATCTGGTTTAACTTTTGTGTATCAGGTATCATCACATACATGCAAGCGTGAAGTCCTGGCGGATTACTTTGTGTCATAGATGCTGTATTGTATTTGTAGTTTGCCTCTAGACGACAGGACCACAGAGAGAACGGTTTCCTGGGTTGCACAGTTCAGTCTGTGAGTATTACAAACCACGGCGCTGTGTTTTGGTGTCTGCTAAGTTTTTAAACACAATTCAATTCATATCGACTTCATCATAGTTCGTACATTTTATCGTCCCTGCTGTCTTTTAGAAGAAGAAGAACAACAACAAGCTTTATTGTCATTGAGCACATATACATATTGCACATATGTGTCGCAATGAAATTCTTTCTCTGCATTTGACTCATCCTCCCCCCCAGGGGGAGCAGTGGGCAGCCACGGCAGGGGGCTCCCTTTGGAGCTGGCGCGAAGTGTGTCCCTCCAGTAAGATGCTGCAGTTTAGCTGTTCCAGCTGATGTGATGCCGCTTGTATTAGGGTTTTGTGAATCGCTTTTACCCCGTGTCTGTAACGAAAGGATAATGTGGGCAGCGTGTGGAGTCTCGTGTGAATCTTAAAGCTGTGGCATGCGTTTACTCGCACTCCAGAAGTGTAATCACTCGCTCGTCGAGACAAAAGCTGCTTTCACACACGCACTGCCACCCTGAACGTTTCTAGATTTTTCCAAGAGGAGCTACATGTGGGAACCCAAATGTCCAAGGCCCAGACTTTAGTGCCGTGAGTGGACGAATCAAACTGTTCGCTTTAAATCCTCCTGACAATTTGGAATAGAACAAACAGGCTTGATGACAGTGTTCAGGCAACCGCCACAGTTTTTTTTTTTTTTTTTCATTTTTCCATGTATAATATACAAAACACTCTTTCCATCAGCATAGTTTTTCTATCATGTTGCGTCTCCTGCACCCTCAGGCACCACCCTGGCCCCGGAACATGTGTAAAACCTGATTCTGCAAACACTGTCCAGAGTTCACATGTGACAGGGGCTAGATTGTGGTGTTAATACTGCAGCTCACACTAAAACCCCTCCACCACGTTAACATTTTCAGAGTTGAATTCCTATTTTCACAAAAACACACATGTATACACAAAAACAACTGTTCGTGATTCATGCTATGATGCACACACACACACACACACATAAACGTGACCTTATTTTTCCACTACTGATGCTCCTATAAATCAACAATAAAGTAACACTAGTAATACTGTTGTTTGTTAATGTAGTCACCATTAGCTCCGTTGATAAGCTGCTCTGTCAGGACTAAAGGAGAGGTCACTGAATCTGGTCACCTGATTGGATTAGCAGGGATCAAATGTCAGCACATTCTCGACCTCTGTACATAAACACTGCAGCCAGCATTGTTTTCTCTTCAGGCCTCCTGCCGATCGGGTCTGAGGATTTTCTTTACTCTTTGTCTGGTCAGCCACAGGGAAGGATCACTGATTTATTTCTTTTTTTATTGGATGCTCTTGCTGCTCCTAGAAAACGTTCTGCCCGGACGTGTATTTAAAACCTGTTAACCTGACTGAGTTGATTGGTTTGCATCTTATGTTGTACAAAGCCTCGCGCGTTGACATTTAGTTGAATTCACAGAACAAGATAATTAACTCATTGTCGAATTCCCTCCAAAAATGAATGTCCTCTCTATGAAAGTGCAAGAACGTGGGCCTGAACAGGGTTGTTGGGGTCATAAGATCACCGCTTATTTTGTGGATTAAATAAGATGCTTATCTGTAACGAGTTGTAGCAAAGAAAGGGTCCAAGAGTTGCCCACATCTACAGCTTTGGAGCTTTGGAGACCCCTGAGCTTTGAAGCACGTGAATAGTGTTTTTCAAAAACAAAACTGTTCCACCTCCCACTTCACTGTAGTGCCACTCTACTGCCTCATGAAGTGTAATTCCATCTGGGCTTTGAGTTCTCTTTTAAATGTTACAGTTAGAAACATTTCCTTTACGGTATTTAACATTGAATAGAGGAAGAAGTACAAAGTACCTTTTCTTGTCGGAGTTAGTTGTTTTTAAACAAAGCCCCAGAGTCACAACCTTAAGAGCTGAACTAGACACTAGAAATCGGACCAAAAAGGCAAAAAAAAAAAATAGTCCCCTTTTTAGAAGTATTTAAGAACCCCCTTGGTTCTAGGATTGCATTAGCTTCTTTGCAGAAACCTGGGAATAATGGCGAAAAGGCTTATGGAAGTAGTTTGTCTCCCTGTTGCACTCCTGTGTTCATAAGTGAGGGGGGAAAAAACATGAGTTAATTGCATTTTTTACAGGCCGTCTCATGTGGAAGCGGCTTAATGAGGTTAGGCAGCTCGCCTCGTTGAGAATCACAACCGCTCCTAATTGTGATCTCAAATACGCTCATAATCCCCTGATTTGACAGCCGCAGAGGTTTCTGGGGAGGTATTAAGGTGAAGGATAGAGAACAGGGGACACGGAGACAATTAGCAGGTAGGAAAAACATGAGCACGTACGGCAGCTTAAGGCAGTGCACTTAGACTCAAAGTAAAGTAAACAGTTTTCTTTAATAGTTCGTAACGGTTAGTACCGGCTGTGGTGTTTCTGTATCGAGCATGAGTGAAAAGGACAACAGAGACATCTTTAACTTTTGAAACAGTGAGACATTATCTGTAGGTCACGTTCTGTTTAAATGTTCGATGTCCTCGTCTTTAGCTCAGCGCCGTGGTTGCCCCTGTCAGCAAACATTACACGGAGCTGTTGTGTCAATAGCTGTGTTGTCAGTATCAGCAGCATATCCACATGCCAATTGAACCTACAGTCATATCGTGCAATATGTGTCTTTTCTAAAGTAATGCAGGGTGAGAGATCGGTTATGCTGGTAGTCAGGCTTATTCGGGGTTTTTGTTTTTTTTAATGAGCAGCATCTTAACAAAAAGTTGAAAGGAATCAGTTGTTGAGCTTCGAGTCGAATTTTTGATCTTAAACTTAGAGCGTATGATGGTACACGATGGCAACGGAGCGGCCGCAGTGATACCTTCATGAAAGGAAGCCGCATAGGACAGACATCAGCTGTCTATAAACACCTAAATAACTGTCAGAGAATTGACCGGGAGGGCAGAGACAAGGGTTATGACCCTTCTCGACGAAGGAGAGCACGGCCATCGGTTTTCAGCAGAGAGACGGCAGACGGGTCCACACGCACCCCAGTTTATGTCCTGCTACTAGTGTTTTTTGGAAAGACCTCGGCCTGACACACGGCCCCGTGCTGTGGCTAAAGTAGCCATAGTCTGCTCCCGTGTCTGTCCACGAGACATCTAAAGTCTGTAAAGATGTCCCCTAAGCTGCGTGTGCGTGTAGAGTACACACAGTTTACAGAGCTTTAACCAGGTGTTTCAACCTAGTTGATGTCTCTATCATCGACATTACTATGTGACTCAAAATTTACTTATTTGTGTTTTATTTTCTGTGACATTTTCTGTGACTCAACCATTTGAAGTGATTTGACACGTTGTCTAGACCTTTGTAGGGTATGTAAATTTGTAAACAAATAGCTGAGGGCAGTTTTATGATATTTGATCTGCAAATGCTAATTAGCTAATCCATGCTAACATGGTGATAAACGGAGAATCAGATGATAAATATTACCTGACTGCGTTTGCGTGTACCTTAGTAACCTGGTTACTGGAAAACCACATGTGCATTGGGGCGGCTGTTGCTCAGTTGGTAAGGCAATCGTCCATGTACCACAGGGTCAGTGGTTTGATCCCCGGTCCCAGCAACATGTCGAAGTGTCCTGAACGGTGAACCCCAAGCTGCACCCGGTGGGTCAGGTGAGCTACTTGCAAGGCAGCCACCGCCACCGTACGTGCGTGTGTGTGTTATAAAGCGCTTTGGATAAAAGCGCTTTATAAGTGGCCATTTACCATTTACCATGTACATGGAGATGAGTCATCTGAATTCTCCTCTACATTCGACTTTTTAGAAACCCAGTTGGACTTTAGGTGGACTTTTAAAAATGAGCTGTAAAAATTTCTCCTTTCATTTTGCGGCTGACCTCGTTGATTTAGTTATGCTAATGCTCATTTGGAGAAAGCTGGTTAGAAACCTTTTTTCTTTTTTTTTGGTGTTGTCTGGGAGAATTCTACCTGGGTAAATCAGCTTTCCATATCCCCCACCACCCATTCCAGTAGCCAGCTTTCATTTACATACGAATTACCGACTGTAAGCTGATTGCAGACCCTTGTATCAGATAAGTAAATCCATTCGTGATTTATTCCATTAGTGGGGAAGAAATGGAAGAAACTTCAGGAAGTGCAGACATGCATTAGGTGTGTGTTCAGAATCATGGTATAGATGTTTGATAATGGACCAACAAAATGAAAAATGAATAATAAGGTCAGACAGAACCCAAACTACGTGACCTCTCCACCAGACCTGGAGAGAACTGACTATACAAACACAAGGGTCAGAACCCAAACAAATAATGAACACACAAATGCGATAACATTGCTCGAGATGGTTAATCTCGTTTCATACATTGTGCAGGAACGTTTATTTATCAGAAAACAGACAAAGGCCACAGGTGTTTTTGAGAAAAGCTCCACTGAGAAAAACATGGAAAATCTATGTGACCTTCATCTGGGACTTTATATAGAACACTTGATGTGACGAGTGGTGGGAGGATGAGCATCTCTTTGAAGAATCCACTTGTCTTTGACAGGGTCCAGCGTTATGTCTTTGCTTGGAGAAAGGTTAGCATCAAAAAGCTGTAGAGCAACACAGACAAACCAACAGTGCATGACTGCAACCTGCGAATGACTCTTGACCCTTTTTGTATCACAATTTTCACAGTTTTCACAGTTACCTCCATGTGTCTTAAGTCAGTGAACCGGTCCGTTTCTCCCGCGTTCCTACATACACTATTATTAGTCTTCCATCACTTTGCAGTTGATGTTTACAGATCGGTGAAGCAGATATTTCACCTTGACTGTAAACTGTGTCATTCAGCCCAGAACTGCAACAAATGACACCAGGATATAAACAAAAGCGCGTCCGTCGGGTCACCTCTGACAAAACCATCTGCAGGGCACAAATGAACCATTGCTCTGTCAGGCCTGTGGCTTTCTTTGAATGTTGTGAATCATAACAATATTTACCCTAAACTCACACAGTCTCCACCAGCAATGTTTCACCTGGTGTCCCCTCCACAGGCAATGTTGTCATTTCAACTCTTGGCATAAGGGCAATGAGCTGAAAGCGTGTATTGCTCAGATGAAAGAACAGATACCAGCCTGTTACAGAGATGGTGGTGGTGGTGGTGGTGGGGGGGGGGGTTAACGTTCTGTGGCTCAGTATCAAGCCACCAGGGCTGCCAGTGTACCCACTTTAAGGCTTTAGGGGTGGGGTGTTGACCTCTGTGGTTACATGGCCGCTGGCTGTCACGAGCTGTCAGTGTTATAACGAGATGACTCGAGGCACCGGACAGCTTCAATATGTGTCCACCGCACCCGAAACAAATCATGCCCTGGGCCCAAACCGCACTACTCACGAGCTACTGTAAGTTAGGACAGTGGATATTTTGTAATGTGTCCGTGAAAAACATGTCTGTCCTCTGTTTCCCCTCTCGCTCCACAGAATGAAGAACAAGCTCTGGTACTTTGAGTTTGGCACCACTGAGACCATCTCAGCCACCTGCAAGAAACTTAACGAATGCATAGAAGTGGAGGTGAGTCGCAGTCTTATCCAAACTGTTGTCATCGTTGAAACAGAACCGATGAGTGACAGGAAGTGACAGGGGGGAGGGAATATCTGTGAACGCTCAAGCTACATTCCGTATATGTAATAAAAAGAAAAGGTGCACAGTACACATTTGTGTCTGTCTTCTCAGTGACAGACGTAACTGCTGTTTTTCTTTCTGGTTGTTTCATTTTAAGGAAGCGTTGCAGAAATTTACAACAAAGTCGTTTTGCCATATTAATGAGCTGGGCTATTAATAGCACATCATCAGATTAATGCTCCATAAAGTCACTGATTGCCTCATTCTGTCATACAGCGCTGCATAATGTGTCACCTGGGTGCTTAAAGCACAGCTAGACTGCAAGAAAATGCATCACAAAAGCACCTTTTCATAAAACAAACGCAAACGTTGCGTGTGCCAGGCCACAGGGTTGAGACCCTAAACTCCCATATCTTCAGTCAATTCAAAGACATCCAGTAATTCCAACTTTGGGAAATGATGCACGTCTATTATAAGACACATATAATGAACATAGTAGGTGAATTTTGGGAGAACTATGTGAAAACTCATCGAGTTTACTGTATAGAGGCACAAATATTAAACCATTATAGAGCTCTACTACTTTCTCTACTTTTACACTGAGACGACGGTCTGCCACCAGCCAATGTCCGGCCGTTGTTGACCATTTGTCGCTGTAGCACTTGCTTTGATTCCTGTACTGCTGATGCTAGTTGGACCCTTGTATCCCAGTAAAGGATAACTCCAGCCATTTGCACCATACGGACTTTAAAACCAGCAATTCCATCACTCATGGAAAATGTTTGCGTTATGTTATGAGTCATATATCTCTGTTGTTGTCCACAAATTAAAAAAAAAATACATCAACCAGACACAATACTCCACTGGGTGACACATGTCTTTATTAAAAAATGCAACAAATGCTCAGAACCACCAAACCTTTGTACAACCATCTGATGTAAACCACTCTACTGCCCATGCACGAGGTCTCTGGAAGGATTATAGCGACGCAGGTAATTAGGGGAAATAATTTAATAAACATGAGTCCATTTGTGTTACATGCGGTAAGTAAGGCGGTGGTACTCGACACATGGAGCTTTCAGTAAATTACAATTGAAACCCCTGTGCTTCAAATTGAAAAGAGACAAGACTTTCCCACAGTGGGGGAAAGTCTGGTGTGAGACTTTGTGTGCGTTAATGACGATCGTTACACATGGTGACGCACGTGGTTACTATAGTGAGGAAGCACGTGTCCTTTTTTTTTTTACATTTGTCTCTTAACGTGTCTGTGTTGCATGTGAAGTCACTCCTGTGGCGTCAAACTGTTACCAAAGTTTAAAACATGGCTCAATTTTTAATCATTCTTTTTTTAAACAGAGGTTGACAGACCCTAAATGTGAGTAGAGGCATTTAGAGGCACCAACAATTTGACATTCTTGACTTTCTACATACTGATGTGTGGCAGGTGTGTTTTAACTGAAATTGCAAATCAAAAAAGTTGTTTAGTATTTTTAAATTTCTAAAACACTTCTGTGGCTTCTAGCGGAACAGTAGTGGATTGTGCAGTTTGCAGTAGCACACACATGGAGCTGTGCTCAGTATTTATGGCAGAAGGACAGTGCACGTGGCCCTGACATAGAGTGCATCACCCACCGATTCATTTTATAGAATATCGCTTAAATTATTCTATATTATGTCCCTTTATTATGTATGTAGTGATTGTTTCTCATATTAGTTACTGTATAGTATAATATGTAAAAAACAAACATTTTTAATTGTTACGTAATGCCCTGTGTGTGTGTGTGTGTTTGTGTGTGTGTATTTATCACAAATCATCCCAGATCTGAACCACACATCAGTAATTTTCAAAGCAAGAAATCTGCACACAGATATATCGATTCTGCATCGTATTTTAAAGCAGGCAGACAAAGACAGACTCATTTGAACTAAAGGACGTCAGAGCTTCTTGATGCTGTGCATTTTGTCAAATCATTCTAATGCGTGTGATTTGGAGAATCTTGTACTTGGGCCTTAAACTAGGTCATAAAACCTCTAACTACACTTGTTAGGCCTTTTCCTGAATTCCCTCTGATTGTGCAAACAGCTCTGTGCACAATAAGTGTGGATTCTGTGTGAAGTGACATCACGTCTAACGGGAAGCTGAGGAACCTCTGTGTTGGTACATCGTGACTGTGGCTGCTGGGATTCTTTACGAATGTGCCGTCTTCTGCACACACACTCTAACGCTTTTGGTTATTAGAGAGTTAATCGTTTGTGTTTTTTCCCTCAGCTGTTCACACTGTTTTAATGTAGGCGTGCTCCGTTGGAAAAAGGTGATGTCATGTGCTACCACCACCACTACTACTATGACACACTACATATCAGCAACTGGATTTTGGGTGTAAAAATGTACTTGATGTTTGTCACAGGTGTAGCTACAGCACCACACTCAAAATATGAATGAATAAGAGGTTACACAAAGAACATTTACAGCATTTCAACATTGTTTCCCTTTGAAATGGGACATATAGTTTTCTGTATGCTACCTCCATGTGCATGAATCAACAATAACCACCACTAAATTCAGACTTACTCAGTTTTTGCTAATTGTGGCATAGCTGAACCATAAATTACAGAAAGGTAAATCCGACTGTAGCCTCTTAGAAAGAAAATGCTGCAGACAATCTTCTCGTACCAAAGAGGCGCAAAAGTGAAATGAAATTCACATGTATCAAAGTGTGAAAGATTGATTAAAAATATCCGTGAGAGGCTCAGAAAAAATTGTGAATTTAAAAAGCGCAGTTACTAAATTATTGGCGACACATGTTGGTTGGAAGCCATTTACGCATTTAATAATTACGTTTAAATTAAACTTTAACTATCGACAAGACCTGCTGGTACGTGTAATCATTACCAGTAGTAGTGGACCCTTCTTTGTGTCAGTACCTAGTTTGCTGATTTTAATATAACACTGAGTAAAGCAATTAAAGTGACACTGCATGGCTGAATACACTTATTTTACAAACCACACCACAACATTCATTTCTAACAGACAATTGTCTGGAAGCCGCACTAATTGGTGTGTTTGTGGTGTTTCTGTGAATTGTATCATGACATGTATCACATCTCATGACTCGGCGCTTTCTCCGTGTTTTGTCCCGCATTTGTATGGCTGCTGTGACTCAGCACTAATGCACGTGGAGTCACGGCAGCGAGTTGCTGACATTCTCAGGTGAACTTTTCATTGAATTCAGTTAAGCCACATGTAATATGCTGTAATTCACAGATAGTCCAGGGGTTTATGTGATGATTTCATTCTGTAGCCATTGTCCTCATAACAGCTTACTGTATTTTATTGGTGTTTCCCTGCACACTTGGATTCGGTACAAGCAATGAATCAGGACTAAGTAAATCTTGTGCTCATAAACAAATCAGTGGTGCACAAAGGGAGTCCACACTGGAGGTACACAGCATCTAATCCACTGCAATTTGTCCAGCAGGAACCTTTTTTGGTTAGGTTGTAATCAACACAACGCCTAATTCTTCTTAATATCATCATAATTCAGCCGGCAACTTTATTCAGGGGTGTAACTAGCTGTAAGTGTGTTTTGTCTTCCACTACCTGAGGATTATAATCATTCTTCCATCTTTCTGTTTTTTTTTTCCTCTCAGTGCGACGGGATCATCTTGGACCTCAGCAACACCTCCTTGGAGGGCATTGCTGTGCTCAACATTCCCAGCATGCACGGCGGCTCCAACCTATGGGGCGAGTCCAAGAAGAGGAGGAACTACAACCGCATGAGCAAGAAGGTACCAGACAGGATGCCAGCCAGCACTGTCACTGACGCCAAAGAGCTCAAGTTTTGTTTGCAAGGTGAGTGGTGCACGAGAGGATTTTGAAGTCTTAACCTTTTTTAAAACCATTACAGACGTATAGTCAGACTTGACCGACTTTCTATATTTCAACCGTAAGAAACCAAGCTTGTAGCACGTGTGTGTGTAGTGATGAAGCCACTGCTCTGGCTGTTGGCAGCCATCTTTCTGTACTTTTACACAAGTACACAACATCCACTCGGTGATGCCTCTCAATCCGCTCGCGCCCATGTGACATTCTGCAAAACCCCTCACACTGCAGGATCTGCCTTGAGTCGGGAACATCCTCCCTGATCACTGGGGATGAAGTGCTCTCAGAATCCTCTAGTTTGGCCGCAGCGTTGATGGAGGTAAATGAGGACGAACCTTCACAAGCAAATTCAGGAAATTACCTTCTTGTTCTCCATTTGCAGGAGTCTGTCATAAAACACCGAGCGATAAGAAGTAAAAATCGAGGCAGTATAGAAGTTGAGATCAGCTACACTAAATTAGTCACGGCCTTCTCTCAAGTCACAAGATCATAATGACAGTAAAAATAACCTGCAGAGATGTGCATCTGCTGTGCGCATGAAAAGCTATGTTTTCTCCTTATGACACTGAAGCTCTGTCTACTTCCACAAAACATCCTTTGTCTTTAATACACAGTGCAACACACAGGCAATATAAGATGCGACAACCAGCTACGAAAATGTCTTTCACTCTTCACGGTGAACAACTTATTTGTCGTTGATCTTTATTAGAAACTAGAAGCAACATTTCTTCCTTCACAGTCACGAACGTGCTGATTTTTAATAGGCACTTGATTTTAAAAGATTAACACATGAGTGCTTTCACCTGTGGAGACACAACACAGGAAAAATAACTTGTGACTTTCTAAATGTTAGAAATGAATAAATTAGTTTTAAAAGAAAAACCTAGTGGCGCATACAAAAATGACAGACTTTGATTCTCTGTTCCCGGTCGGCATTTACAACAGCTGTTTGTCTCCATGTTTAGATTCATTAAATCATCTACACACATTAAAAGGGGCAGGTTTTTGATAACAATGTGAAAAACCTTGCTCGACATAATCAGTGATTAAACCGAAGAGATAATGGACAGGAACACGTTATGTTTGACCCTTTAGAGGCAGCGGCAGCTTGTTCATAGTTCATACAGAAGAAACACAAGTGCAGACTGCAGGTAAATGTGGTATAAAAGCCCCCAACCCAGTTCCTCCTACCTGTCCTCCTTTTTCGGTGGCCTTCTGTCGCCAAAGATGTTTGCAAGTTCGTCTTAGCTTGTCCCATCTGTGCTTAATCCAAGGCCAATCCCCACCCTCCTGATGGACTCTTACACTTCCTGTCCTTTCCTAAACGTCACATTCCCCAAGATTTTGTCATCGTCCCAGAGAGACACAGTCATCCTCATTGTTGTTTACAGGTTTACTAAAATGGTCCATTTCATTCCGCTTCCTTCCGCCGAACTACAGGTCACTCACATTTTCTGTATACATGGCTTCCCTCGGGACGTTGTCTCAGACCGCAGCCCCCAGTTTGTGTCCAGATTTTGGAGAGAGTTTTTCAGGCTGCTTGGTGTAACTTTCAGTTTCTCCTCAGGTTTCCGAAATCAGCTGCTTAACTTCCGGTGTAAGTTATTACATACGGACAATGGCAGAATCTAAAAACTGGAGTTTTTGTAGTGTACCTCAATGTTTGCATTCGGCGCAAACACAGCCATACCTGTCATTTCATTCGGTCCCAAAATATCCACAACCTAAAAGGAAATGGGTGCAGGTGATTAGGTGAGACGGAGGAGGAAATTTTAAGATGCTAAGAGTTAGCACGTACGTTTGTAGTCGGCACTTCACTACGAGGATTGCGTTAAGGCAGGCAGCAGGTGTCCTAAAAATGGAGTTGTCCCAAGTGGCTTTTCATGGAACAACTTTAAATTTTAAGCCATTTTTGTTTTCAGTCTCTTTTGTTGGCTCCAATGTAAAGCTAACTATCTTAGCCTGTAAGGTAAAGCTAGTAAGCTTCACATACTTAAAGCTATTGTTTCCAACAGTAATTACGTTTACATGTTAAATATCTTTTTTCTGAGATGCAATGTTTGTACAGGAGAGAGAGAAATCTAAGCAATGAAAAATCATCTGTACACTGAGTCATTAAATTTGGCGTCATCACGTTTATCATGCATGTCACATGAAGATATTCTGACATGTTTTTGAAATACAGCAACCTGGTTAAATGTCCTGCTTTATGAATGTTTATGCTCGTAACTTTTCCAGTACAGTAATTTTATTAATTGACGCTTGAAAACCCAATGAATAGACCGTTTTTATGAAAACGAGCTACACCACAGTCAAGACTTTAGTGTCAGCACCACTGAGTAGATGAGTCTCTGTGCCTGACATGGCAACGTTTAATGCTTCTCATTTAGGCACTTTGTCATTTTTAAGACATATAAAAGCTCAGTCTTTGGGACTCATTCATACCACACTGTGTTTGTATCAAATGCTGGGACTCTGTGACGATCACTCTAGACATTGACATTTGATAAAAGCGTCTGTGGTGGCCAGCAGATAAACACCGTGCATGCCTCCCACCTGAGTGTTGTTTTTCTGCTGCTGCCGTTCACATATAAAGGTCAATGTACTCGTCACACACAGAGTATTACTTGACCTTAGAAAACAGTTGTATCATGTCCTTGGAAGTTCAGGCACTTTGTGAAGCCTGAGGAAAATAATCAGGAGCTCCAGCATGTTTAAAACTTAGCCCACGTTGGGGAATAAATGTTAAAATATCTGTGCTTCTGATTTTCCTTTTCTTTTTGAATCAATTCTCATCCAATGTTTTTTAACTCTGTCCCCTAAAATTAAGTTCCTGTACAACCAAACTACAAATGGAAATGCATTTCTGTAGAGAACCCAGAGTAAACCCACGCAAGCACAGGGAGAACATGCCAACTCCACGCGGAAGGGCCGCAGCTGGTCGGGGATTCGAACTGGGGACCTTCTAGCTTCGAGGCTGCTGCATGCTCTCGCAAAATTATTAGAAATATCAGGTCACAAATATGTTGATGCTGACCATATCAACAATACACTGATCTTGCAGTACAACAGCCAGTTTGTCATGGTCACTTTGTTATGGTCGTGATAAAGTGCTGACATCACGAGTTATAGAAAGATTGTGGTGTGGGCTTTACACCTGCCAGACACCTGTACATTAACCTACAAAGCTACCATCTTTTTCTAACCTTAACCAAGTGTTATTCCTGCCTAAACCTAACCACACACTAGGGCTGTGTATTGGCAAGAATCTGATACGTATCACAATACAGGGGTGACAATTCAATTGTAGTAATGTAGTTTTAGGACTAGAACAGGATCAGGATCAGAACAGTGGGTTTTGCCTCTACATTTATCATGGTGCCCTTTCCAGTGTGCCTTGCCAGCCTGCCCTACGTTGTTGTCCGTCGCGTCTTGTCGTTCTTCTTTTCATTTCTGTTTTCTTTTCTTATGTCCTCATGCCACTTCCCGTTGTCATTACGATCGAAAAAGGGAGTAAAATGGCAGGAGAGTGCCACCATCTTGAAGTTTGGGTGTTTAAACAACCTCAAAAGAACCACCTCTAATGAACCTTTGCATGTAAACTATGGATTCAAATTTAATACAGCAATTGTGGCAGTTGATATGGCATTGTAGAATGTAATATCTGTAATATATAATAAAGTATTTACACCCATACTGCACACAGAACTCTGAAGTCGAGTCTGGTGTGAAAGTCGTAGGCTCACCATGAACCCCAACCACCTCTTCCTGTTAATAATTGTAGCTCTTCATCCATTGCACCAGAACGCAGGAACCACATTTTTTTAGGAGACAGTGCTGGTTTCTTTCGCTTCTCTTTGTCTCTGCATCTTCACTAAGTGAGCTAAACCTGTTTCCATGGAGATCTCACGGCGATACAGAAGCAGAGACTGGAGGAAAGAGAGCGAGCAAAAGTCAGGAGAAAACCCACGAGGAGGAAGACATAGTGAAAGACACTACAGCACACAAACAAACATAGATGACTCATATTAGTCACTTTAAGCTTTATAATTTATTACAACTGTGCCGCAATCTAAACACAGAACACATGCACATGGATTCAGATTATGGGGTCAGTTGTAAATTCTGTTTTTAGCACCACAGCTGATCCGACCAAGTGGTTTCCTGTCCGAGTTGGTTAGATGTGTTAAATGTGTTGTCTTGAAGGATTGGAAGGTCATGATTAATTTCCTACGGTGGCCCTGAAAGCTCAAAGCACTGCACTTTGAGAAAACACATGCAAACGTACAAAGACAACTTCACCAATTTGACAATGCAGAGACAAAGGCGCAGTTTTAAGAAACGTTCTGCAAAAGCCACAACGCAACCAAATTGACTCCCCCTGGAAACATTGCTATGACAGTTGTCTACAACATTTCTGGGGGACCCTAAAAAGTGACAGGCAGTTAGACTTGTAAAGGTACTTTTAGTTGCTCCCGGAGCCATTTCAGTTGTGTTCAGCTCTTTTCTCAATTCGGTTGTGTTGTGGCTTTTTGCAGCGCATTTCTTTTTTTGTGTTTTGTGTTTTTGTGTATTTGCTTGTGTTTTGTCTGTTTGCACATGTTTTCTCAAATTGCAGTGTTTTGAACTTTTCCGACTGGGAATGAGACCATTAAAGATACAATGTGCAACTATGCAAGATAGCATGAGAGTCAAAATCAATCCTCTCCCTTCTCAACTTAAGCTAGTTAATCAAGCAGAAATCATTGAAATTCTCTAAAAGGTTGGAAGAATCTCTCTGCACAGCTGCCAGTACTGCTGGATGAGTCTGACTTCATGGTGTTGATAGCATCTGTCCACAATAAGTTTTTGGAATGTATGTATTTCAAGGGAAAACTAAGAGAAATGACAAAAACAACAACAATAGTCAAAGAAAGGAAACGGTAACATAGATTAAATGCATTTCCCAAAGGGTCTTAACTGTTAATCTAAATTCAACATACAGGGTTATGTTTGACAGCCCACTGGCTCTGCCATGACCTGCAGGTCTGTCTCGTCCCTGGGCTGAGTTTTGTCTTTCTTCAGGTCCTGGTGGGTGGAGTTGGTGTTAGTGTAACTGGGTGCACCTGGCCGGTTCATCCAGGAGGCGTTTAAGATCAGCTGTCCTCATTCCTGCTGCCTCTCAGACCTTGTGACTGTGGGCTAGTTCATTTATAGCCTTCATTTGTGCACTGTTCAGCACTACACCTTCACACATCCACCCACTGATCAACCGTTTCATACTATGTGATTCCCACAACAAAATCAGTGTTTTCTGTATTTTGCCATGATCTCAGACCTGGGTTGTGACACCTGTACTGTAAAATAGTGTTTTGTATATTTGTAGCTGATAGAGTTGATTTAACACTGGGGGAACATTCGAGTCCATAGTTGTGGCATTCGAATGTATATAAAAATATTTCCTCCTTAGTGTTGCAACAGTTACTGAATTTATCAATTTTTATAAATAATTGGTGATTTTACAATTTGTTTTATATTTTTATGGTTGTGGGTTTTGACCTTTTTTTTAAAAAAAAATAAAGGCACTAAGGAGCAATTATTGAAAATGGCGCAGCATTTTGGAAATTCCGGACAAGAGACTAAAGCTGTTAAAGCCATTTTGAAGGCTAATCTTAATGTGCTAGAAGTTTTTAATGATTAGCTGTACTGGCCAATTTTCTAATGGGAGAAAGAGGCTGGAGTCTTTAATGTGGCTCATTGTATAGGTACTGTAGCCAGAGCACAGGAGCTTTACTCGACGTTGTTGTCTTCTGACAAGTTGTTGTCGGTGGGGAAGGGGCTCCTCTGGCTCTGCCATGACCTGCAGGTCTGTCTCGCCCTGGGCTGAGTTTTGTCTTTCCTCAGGTCCTGGTGGGCGGAATTAGTGTTAGCGTAACTGGGTGCACATGGCCGGTGCATCCAGAAGTCATTCAAGATCAGCCGTCTTCATTCCTGCTCTTTCTCCGTCCTTGCTGCCGTCGGCCTTTGCATCACACGTTCAGTTTGTTTTGCTGCCTTCATTTTTTGCAATATCCTGCACGACACCATCACACGTCCACACACTCACAATACTGATCCACGGGTTAAACATTTCATACATCTAGTTCATCTTTATCTTTTATGTAAAGTAAACCCTCCCACTACAACATGTGTGCTTCTTTTGCCGTGTCACTTTGTTCTTGTAAAATATTCTAGTGTGCCTTAGTTCTCAATGAGCACATTTGAATCTTTGTGATGGAATCTCGTCCCTCTGGGTTTAACCTTTATTAACTTAGCTTCTGCTGCTAATGCTGTTTGGAAACAGTACTCCGAGCCCGGTGCTCTAGTTTCAGAGAGAGAGTGATCCGTATGTATATGTGCTAGCGTGCCTACATGTTTATCATACAGATAATTGTTTATGGCAGTTGCTTTCCCTGGTGCAGTAAACTCAAGCTTTTAAATCCATTTGCTGCGGATAATGCAATCAGTTAGGGTTACACAGAGAGAGCGAACAAAGCCCTGGGCACTTCTGACCTCAGTGGTGAAACCTCAGTGCTGTGCGTCACTGGGTTTCTGCTCTGGTTTTTGTTCTGCATGAGCAGAGCCGACAACTGAGACAGGCAGCCAGAGACGGTCTATAGTAAGGTGCAATTGTAATATAATCGCATATCATTGAAACTTAAACATTGCATCTGTTATGCGTTTAAACAACAGTCCTGTTACTGGAATAAAGCATCTGCTAATCTGCTGTGAGCAGACTGAAGGCAGAAAGACTCTTTCCTTGAATATTTCACACAGATTGATGTCTGCAGAGTTGGATCTATTGTGTTTTCTTTTCTTTTTTCTTTTTTCTTTTTCTGTGTATCTCAGGGTTTAACAGAAAACCCAAGTTCTTTTTGTTACTTTCTTGCACACCCCTTTTCCTTTTTTAAGTACGGGGGGGGGGGGAAGGGGAAGGGGGTGCAGGGGCACTTATAAAGGGACTACAGGCACAGTGCGCTGATCAGTTTTAGGTGATGATGATGGTTAGTTGTGCATAAGACCAAAAAGGTTCTGTATTAAGAAGAAATATCAGTCTGGAGAAATGAAAACCTAAAATTCTTCAAAACCAACACTGAAGTTATTTTTCTGACATTTATTATCTATACCTGCGGCGCCTTACCTGTCCAAATAACAAACTCATGCAAGTCAGAGCTAGTTGTATACTAATACACACATTTTACTGCGAATAGCTCTGTGGTATATAACTGAGCAAGTTCCTCTGAGAAAAAATCCAAATACAACAAACAAAAATAAATCAAATTTCTATAAAGTTTCAGTTGCTGTTTAGCTTCACTTGGCTGTACTATACACTCACCCAGTCTCTTGTGAACTTTCCCTCTTTCTCTCAATATGTTATTTTTTATTTTATTTTTTTTGAAGTTTTAGCTAGGAAGCAACCAACTTTTTTACATGTCCGACTAATTGCGCGTAAAATCTTAACATCTATAATTTCGGAACAAGCATTCATCCTTATAGTGCACTGTGTCTGCTAATGTGCTCACCAACCTATTCTGTCGGCTTAGTGTCCTGATATACTGGGGAAAAATACACCAGTAGAAGATTGTGGATGTTAACCAGTCTTTCTGTGGTGGACAGGAAGAGTCAACCTGTCTGAATTGTCAAGTGTATTTGGGACAAAAGTCCATTGTTGTCAGCTAAATGAAGATAGATAACAGCCAGAGGAGCAGAGGAAATCAGTGTGGGCTGGAGTTGCTGACAGGAACAGGATTCACGTACGAAGGCCCCGGTGTCTGCCCACCTCATCACTGTGCCCCTCCTGAATTTTATCTCTCCATCACCTTCCCCCTCCCTTGTTTATTTCCTCCCTACTCTGGATCAGATTTCCCTAACTTCCTGCAGTGGATTTTGCTGGAAAGGATGCACATAAATAAACTAGATGTAGCATGCATCATTCTCAGGACTGAAACCTAAAAAAGGGACAATTGTTGAGCTAAACTGTGACACTTATGAGTCACCACTATATAGAGTTGGACATTAATAGCAAGTAGTGTAAAGCAGGGTGTCTTTAGCTCTTACAATGCAATGTGTAGTATTTATTTATTTATGAATTAATGTCAATGTGGTTATCAACCTTGTTTTCAGGGGAAACATGTCTGAGAGAGCAGCATTTTCAGATAACAACGTAACATAACATGCAGACAAATGAGCAATATTAAAAAACCATGTGACAGTGTACGAAGAACCAATCAAGCTGTAAGAACAATAGAGGACACAAAACAATATTACATTTAGGAAAGATGAAATGAGCTAAAACACAAAAGCCTTTAGGTCAGTCCAGGATACTGAGTTCTCTGTGCATTCAGCATGAGCTCGAATAGGATAAACACCAAGATAATTAATGTAAGGAAGAAAATCACTGTGGGCCAAGCACGGAGCCTTGGGGTACTACAATAACTACAGTAAGCCATTTTGAACTGGGTTTGCAAATGTTAACTCCTCTCATTTGTCTCAAAATAGGAATCAGACCTGAATACAGACATCATACTAGTTTTAGACGGAGTCCTTATGACTCTTAAACTGAACTTGGGAATCATCACTTTTTTGTCTTTCGTCAGCAGGTGGAGGTGCTGGAAGGCATCTTGGACAGAACATGTTACTTAGATTTTAGCAGATATTAGTTACTTTAGGTATGTTCTGATTCTTCTTCACCACTCACTTGTTTTCTGTCCTTTTGAATGTCTGCTGCTCAGTCCCCTCTCTCTTCTCTGTCTCCTACTCCCCCCCCCCCATCACACCCCTAAGACTCTTCCCCTCACCTTGCCTTCTCCGCCCTCCCTTCCCCTGCCTCCCAAAGCCCACAAACCCCCTGCCCACTCTTGCCGACAACAGTGGAGCTGTGACACACCATGGAGGAAGCTATTTAGGGCTGAACACATCCAGAGTGTGTGCATATTGTTTTCTTCTCACACAACAGAAACAGCGGACTATAATTACTTTGATTCACCCCCACTGGTCTGTGTGGCTGAAAATAGTTCCTATATGAAGCTGCTAAGTCGCTCTCTCGGTGGATGGCGGGAGAGCGGGTTGCTTTTCGGTGATATATTTACTCAAAGTTAATGAATGACAGCTCTTGTAAGTCACTTTAAAACAGGATGGGAATGGAAAAGATGACTTAATGCTTCTTTTAAAACAGAGCTGGACTATAATGTGCTTTTTCCCAGGATTGTTTTTCTTCCAGTGGGAAAATCCTCATTTGTTTTTGGACAAAAAAAAAAAAAAAAAGATTCCCTGACATAATGTGTGCGTGGGGTGTGTTTTCATACTTTCTCATAGTAACATCGTGTTCTTTGTTAAATGGCCAAGTGCTCTCCCATTGTACCTTTACCTCTGCTGGGCCTGGCGAGGTGAGCTGCAGTTCCTCCTGACCATCTGCCCTGACTCCGACCACCCCGAGACAATAACAGGCTGGTCAGGGAGGGAGGGCAAGTGGGTGGAGGACGGATACACAAATATGCCTGCTTATAATTATAACCTGACACCTCAAGCCAATGCACAATAAAAGCTGCAGCTATTCCTTTGGGGGATGATTTATAGTTAGTTTTTTTTTTTCAACTTCTAATTTTAAAACTAAAAGGATAAAACGGGTGTTTTGTTTTATATGCGGTTTATTTGGACTGGCTAGAGCGACAAATGTGTGTTAATCCTGAATATTAGACGACTGTAAAGGGTCAGAATTGGTGAATGTGGGGACAAACACCCGTCCTCGCGTGGGAAGGCTCGTTCCTCGTGAAACATGAAACATTGCCATTTGCAGACCCCTTGCTAGTTATACTACAGTTGGGGATAAGCACATACGCTTTTACGGCAAACGCCACATAACTTCACCCTGTTGGATTTATGTGAACAACATGAAACATGGAAAGCACACACATGCGGTCAGTGGAGCTGATCTGGAATGTGATTTGGATTGTGAGGTGAGCGTTGTGTGAGCCGTTCTCAGATTTATTTATTTTTTGCCATGTTTAATATTTACTACAGCTGAGAGAGACCTACAACAACTACATCTTTACGTGACGTTAGCTTCATTTTCCAGAAATGAGCAGTGTTTTATTCCATCCGATACAGTATTTGGTCCTTTTTAAATAACTGTGACTGGTTCAGTGCTGTAGGACCCTGTGGGCTTGAGCCAGTCAGAAATGATCGAATGGTGGACTAACGCATTGTTTATTAATGGAAATAACAAAAGCCCCCAATCCTTTAATTAAAATTTTCATCTCCCTCCTTCTTTGTTTCATACTGTACTTGTACGTGTGTAACTACAAATAGACTATTTCAGTCGCCTCTATTTATAGACAAAAGCAAAGACAGTTGTGAGAGAGTTTTATTAGAAATCTAAATCCTCTAACACATAGAAGAAGGTAAGCAAATGAATAAAAGCCCGCGATTTAAACATGGATATGGATATTTAAACATTAGTTTTAACAGAAGATAACCTGGAATAGTCCATATATAAAACATGACGGTTTAAGGAAATGCATGAATTCTCAGTGACTTGACACAGAAATTGTGCAGCACAGCAGTAATGGCTCTCGCTGCCCGCTGCTTGGCAAAGCAATGCCATCCCATCCCAGAATGCAGTGCGGCTGCATTATGTAAGAGGCTGTTCTATTCTATTCTTAGCACTACCTCACTGAGAAGTAACAGCGCTGCATTGCCTGAGAGTCAAAAGCGCAGAGATCTGATGAGGCGGGAATCGTCAGTGAGGTGAGAAGCAGCACAGTGGGCTACTCTGCCATCAGGCTCTCGCACTGGGACATGGGCAGGACGGCGTGCCCATTTTTGGTGCTTGGAGGAAGTAGAGGTGTATGGGTGGGTGTGCGAAGGAGGGGGATTTACTGTATGTGTTTAATAGAAGCACAGGAAAGGAACATATGAATAGTGCTGTTTGAAAATCCTAAAATAAGTCAGCGCTCTTCTGTCGTCGACTGGAGCCATGTGACAGCTATAAACGAATACACTCTAGCTGTCGGCTGCAGCCTGTGTCTATCTTTTCTGTCTTTTCCGTCTATTTACTGTGTCCCTCACCCCATTTTTCTTGATCCCCCTAGCCCCCCCCTTTCTTAATTGATACCCAATCCTATTATCACGATTACCTGGAAAGCTCTGCATTGACAGGTGTCTGAGCCTGTGCAGCAGGATTCAGTCTAAGGACGAACCATTTCTTTATTGAACGGGTCTCAAGACCATGCGACTAGGATGAGAGCTGCCATAATATTTTAATATTACAAATAAAGCATAAGCTCATAAGCACATAGTCATAGTCAGCTGGACTAAACAAAACACTTCCCCTCAAAAGAAATGTAGCTTTTTACGGAGCCTTATTAAATTATTATGTACTAAGTTTTATTCTCTGCAATGTGACAAAAACCTTCGAAACACCACTGAGGTCCTTAGTTTGCGAAATATGCATTTAAGCAAACAAAATCTCTGTCATAACTAATGTACGTAAGTAACACAGTTACGTTCGGTTTACTTTAGGTTAATTTTGACCTTTATTTACATATGATTCAAAGTTAGTGACTTTGCTTGTCACTAACTTTGGGCCAGTGGGATTAAATTGGGGACTCGTCCGGGATTGAACCCCGGAACAGCGTCGCACGTGTGTCTTCTCTCGGCAGCACATTAATGCTCAGTGTTCTCTGGATGCACAGTATTGAGTATAGGTCATTTTAGGTTTGGTATCCTTCAGAAGCAACCTATACAATCACTCTAGTTACTCACCTAAAATTAAAATTAAAAAAAGAGCTGTGGTTGCATGCGTAAAGCACTTTGCAGCCCGTGTTTCGGACACACAAGGCTGAAATGCTTCCTGTAAACAATGCTTGAGTAAACTCTTTTGCAACTACATTAATGAGTCACAAACCAGAGAATTACATCATAAATATGGGCCACAATATCTTCTCCATATTTAGAATTTTTAGTAATAGTAGTGGAAATAACAAAGAAGCACATAACCGCTAACTGCTCACACTTTGTTGTTTCAATCTGCCCCAATCAGACGCTGCATCATAGCACTGGGGTTTTAGCAGTAATCCCAACATTTTAATACGTTTTGACATTGTTGTGCACATTTTTACATAACGAACCACAAAGTTGTTGCCTTTAATTTCTCATCCATACAAGCTCTTCTGTAGTAACGTATGTGCCCTGAGTGTTTTAGTCTTAAAGGGGACTGACTAAACTGAAGAGCAGCCTTTAAGTGATTTTAAAATGTTTGTTCCTCATTCTGCTCTGACATTTCCTTTTGAATTGTCATTTGAAATATTAAAGTGCCAGTGAGTCAGCAGCAGCAGCAGCAGCAGCATCATCTTTTCCTTGTACACCCTGATCATCTTGTAGCTCGGCACGGAAATGGCAGCACTTCTCAAATGCCACACATTGCATTTGTTAAAATTTACCCAACTGCCGCACGTGGTTTAATGTTGACCACTTCCACACGGAAAAATAAATGACGAGTGAACGAGTCTTTTTGTCATTTAATCAAGAGCGAATTAGAATCTCTTAAATGAGGACTTTTTATGAGGAGACATTTTATTAAGGGGATATTACAAGTGAAACAGGCATATTTATGTCCCTTTTTTTTTTTTACATGACTTGTTCTTCAGAACATCAAAACTCCATCCGGCTTTGACTACACACAAAAGCAAAAACCACTGTTTCCTGTTTGTAGCCTTGAAACGAAGCCAGCAGCGTAAGCGAGGTCTCACGACGTTGGGAAATTATTAACATTGTTTACACTGCGACAGACAGACCTGCAGCCTGTGGCTCCAGTCACAACAGGCAGCGCTGCCGGTCGTAGCTTGTCTGAGCTGGAGAGAGAATGGAGACCCTCAGGGAAAAGCTGAACTGGCTCCCTGGGTGCCTCTCAAAGCCTCTTTCTTTTCTCTCAGTGCACTGAAACAAAGTCTGCAAGAACCTTTATGTTAAGCAATGAAGTTCTCTGCAATGAGTCAGTTTTTGTCTTGCGTTAACATTAGGAACGTGTTATTATAACAAACCGGTCACCATTTGGAGATTTGCAGATTTAATGCACTCTCAGAGGAAGCACTCCTTCCGTCAGTTTTTGACATTTTAATATGGCTGTGATTAGGTAAATGGGAAATGGTCTGCACTTACAGTATATAGCACTTTTCTACCTATTGGCGCTCAAAGCGCTTTACACTGCTTCTCATTCACACACCGATGGGGGAGCTGCTATGCGGCTGGCCAACACTCACCGGGGGCAAATAAGTTGGGGTTCAGTGTCTCGACGTGTGACCCGAGGAGCCGGGGATTGATCTTAAGTTAAGTGGTTCAGCTTGCAGAGCTCCACACTAGCCTGCATGATTAACTACGGAGAACAGGTTTGAAACAGTCACTCAGAGACGCCTCTGTGTCCTGCCCCAGATCACATTGTCCAAAAATAACAAAAGTGCATTTTGCATGATTTGAAATCCTCTTACTAAACTAAGCTAAGGAATAAAAGTATAAAAAAAACCTAAAGACAACTTTAAAATACAAAAAATACGAGACTTGTCATTGATCTGTACACAACCCAAGTTAATTTGTGTTGATGAGTTTGCCACCATCACAGTTGTAGCAGCGGGTAGGAGATTGGATTGTGCTGTAGCGCCTCACAAATTATCACACTGGCTGTGAAGATGAAACATTTCTCAGATTTCCGTCTAATAATTCATTTTGAAAAGCATTTGTAAAACCTGTGAAATAGTTGGGGCCACACAGGCACACAATTTATGAATCATTCTAGGTTACTTAAAAGCTAAAGTGTATTGAAAGTGAAATGTCAAATGACATCGCGACTGACCTTTAGGATCATGTCTGTAAATATTGCATTAGCAAACTATTAAAAACACACACGTAAGACACACCACATGTTTCTTAATAGCAAAAGTCAAGAAGTCGGATAAACGTTTATCATTTTTCAAGACCGAGGGACTATTGAACCAAGTGCAGAAGCAAAGGTCTTTAAAAGTGTGAATGGTGACTCGCGAAACTAAAGGCTTCTTGAAGTCAAGTTTCCCCTGAGATGTAGCTAAATTATGAACCAATTGCCCCAAACCTCAGAGAATAAAATAAAAAAGCGTAAGTGAAATCTCTTAGTTCATCAGTATAAACGTTTCCGATGCACACAGCTGGCTCCACTCAACTCTACTCTACTTTTTTTTTTTCCTTTTCCATGCAGCTGTGGTTGTGGATAGTACCTGCTGCCTAGTAAGCTTTTTTGGTATTACCAAAATCCTCTTCAAGGAGTCACCAACATCGCTTTGAAGCATACACCGTCACAGGACAGTAATGTCCAACGGTGCCGAGAAGTGAATGCCTCAGCCTGATAGCTTCACCCGCACCAAGCAGGTCGTAGTCCACAGTTCTTGTTCTGATGAATAAGTGTATGATTAATCACAGTAAACACGACGGCTTAGTTTAGTTTCACGGTGCATCTTGTTTTCCTTATTTCTGCTCATCACTTGGAGCAGCTCTTGAGACAGTTTCCCACAATCAGTTCATTTGATGGGGTCCAGCTGCAGGAAATACTAATGATAAAGCTTGAATTGGAGTCTTGGCAGTGAGGGACAAGCACTTCTACTGCACAACACCAAGGCACCCAAAGCTGCTATAGCAATGTACTTTTCAGTGCAAATAAAAGTACTTGTACCTGTGTTTTTGAAGATAGAGGTACTATGTTGGACCAACTAAAGACACAACCTCTTGCTGTGTTTGTCTCTCTCTGATTCAGACTTCAGTGACCAGCTGTTGGAGGTGGTTGGTCTGGAAGGGGCCATAGAGATGGGACAAATCTACACTGGACTGAAGAGTGCAGGACGCCGACTGGCTCAGTGTGCCAACGTCACCATCAGGTCAGAAGCTCCTGGCCTGTAGCTGCTTCCTCAATCTTTTCCTTTATTTTTCTTTCCTTGGTTAATGAACTCCATCTTATGCAGGCATGATCAAAAGAATGAGAAATGATGGGTCACTGGCTTTGAGATGTGATGGGTCAGGACTAAATAAATGCAGTTGAGTGTTGTTGGTCAGCACTGCACTTTGCCAGATGATGTGACATTGGGGAAAAAAGGTGAATCACAATTTCATTCTGCACAATACTGGGGAGACGTTCACCAGGGGGGCACAACATCAAGAATTCAGCATCATAGATGGAAAATTTGACATTTGAAATCAATGAGCTTTTAAATAACTGCTCCTTGTTTGCTTAGTATTAATGTTTTTATGTTTTATGATCCTTGTTTTTGTAGCAATTTGAGATGTGTTTTTAGTTTAAATGAAATGTATTATTATCATTATTATCCCTTGAGTGGTGATGCGGAAACTATAAATCTGAAGCAGTTCGTCTATCAGTCAAAAGGTGCTTTCTGACCAAAAAGATCTAAGGACTCGATTCCAGCAGCTCCCCCAACAACTACTTACCTTCACTTAAAATGATCAAACATTCTCAATCCACTGTAAATGAGGCCAGTGGCATAACAGCAACCCTGGGATGAAAATTACAACAGCTTTGAGATTGGCTCAAAGTCCGTCTGTGGCTGCTGGTTGGTGTGCAATGCATTCTGCTACATCCTGTTTGCATCTCTGGAAACGCCTCTTTTTTTTTATTCTGGTTGCCAGTGCTGCATTGGCCCAGTGTTCAGCCAATCAGCACACACTTATGTCGCATGGTTTCTGCATTGCTGGGACAGTACCTAAAATGAAGCAAGTCCCTCCAAACTGCGCTTTGAGAACTGCGGTCACTCTCGGTTCCTGTAGTGTGGACAAACAATAAAGAGGCTACTGCGTCCAACAGTTCGGAGAACTGAAAAAGTTCCTCGATTCCAAATACACCTGGCAGAGGACTCGAGCTCCTGTTAAACCTTTATGAATAACTTTAGAAATAACTGAAGATGTCCAAATTAAAGTTGCTCACTTTATTTTCAGGAGTTAGCTACAAGTAGGGACGTTCTTAAGGCTTGTACTCATAAGTGTTGGTTTTTTATTTGTTAGCCAACAACAACTACAGTAACTGTAGAACTTATATGATTTGTTTTTTTTCTCATTTTTTGTTATAGTTACGTCCTGGACATGTCACTGCTGAGAGCTTAAAGGAAATACACACGGTTTGATAGGATGTGTTCGGTTAATGACGTTCACTGTGGCCACTTAATGGTTTTGACACCTATGCGTTCAAAGGAAATGTTTTTTAAATTTAGGTGGTTTTGTCACTGTTGCAAGACGTGGCCCATTTAACATCCACAGGAGGCTGGTTAGTGTAGCAGAAAAGTTACAAGTTGTTCCCTGCCTTGTTCTGCAAACTGCCCCTAATATTTTCCTAGGACCGAATTAAAAGAGCATTCATCCCAGTCATTCTCCCATACTGTGTTTCTTTAGCCGGAGAGGCATGCATGAAAGTCTTAAATCAACTCTGACTGTGTGTGTGTGTGTGTATACAGTGGATCTGTGAGTTTAAAGAGTGGGGGTCTGTCTGGGAATGGCTCTCATGGGAACAGAGTGTGCAGTGTTTGACCCTGTCCTACAACAGTGTGAACAGGCCTCTCATTACTCTGAGGTGTTTCTGATCTGACCTTCACAGCCTCCAAATCCAATCCTGTGCTCTCTCTCTTTGCAGGACGTCGCGACGGCTGCCCATGCAAATTGACGGCGAGCCCTGGATGCAGCCCCCCTGCACTGTGAGTTTGACACACCACCACCGCAACAATTTACATTCGAATTACCGCTCTGAGAATATACCCAAGCTTGTTCCTTAGGCCCCCATTATGTGAAGTCTGTTGTATATTATAGCCAAGGTCATAGGTTTGATTTCAACACACACTCGTTGCCCGTGTGTGACCTTGATGACCTTTTTTCACACATTTAACTATAATGGATGTCAGCGGCTTAACCAGTAACCTGGAAAAGACGTAACAAACCTGTACTGAACTTTTTAAAGATTAAGAGATATTTGAATCTTTGACCAAAGTCCAAACTCCAGAGTCACTCAGCACAATAAGCCTAGAAATAATTTGGTATCTAGTCCAACAAACAACTGTAACAATGGCAAGTTTCAGTTTCCAACCCGTGACTGCACAAAGGCTTCCTTTAGAAAACTGCGAGGACGGCGTCTACAAAGGTATCGCAACACTGACAACATCAACTCAACAGAAATGTCTTACTGATGTTACAAAAGCTGCCGGGAATGTGACCTTGCACGTGTTTTCCCGGCCACATCAGTCTGTTGCTGGATGACTTGCTTTGTTAGTTAGAATACAGCCCCCTGGATGTCAGTATTACAGGAGAACCGATGCAACTTGGATACAGTCAGAATCAAACAAATAATCACGACGCAGGTTTCACAGTGTAGAGCCTGGACGATGAACAGAAGCACATCCTTGACAGTCAAGCCGAGTGTAATTCATCCTTTGCCATGTCTTGGCTTAGTTCCCTCCTCCTCTGTTCTTCTTCTTCCTCTGCAACCTCCAACACTGTCATGCTATCAAATATTAGAGGCCAGTTGTGTGCTTCATGGAAGAGGAGAAAATCAATTATGTATTCATCCTCACAGCATTGCAAGAGATTTTGACTTTGTCATGGCAAAGCTCCATTTGAACAGAAAATAGAGAGCGTTTTTGTTGTTATGTGGGTTATGTTCAAGGTTGCGTTGAGTGATTTTATAACAGCCTGTTGTGAAAAGCCCAGAAGTGATGAATGTCAACCTGGTGAATTTGTCAAAATAAAGAAGGACATTGACACACAGCTTAAACATCAATCATGTTCTTTTCTATGTGATACTTGCAGGTCAGGATCACACACAAGAACCAGGTCCCCATTTTGCTGGGCCGCCTCAGAAGACACCGTTCTTCTTCTTCAAGAAACGCAACCGGAGCTGCGACTAGGAACCGTGCATGCACACCCAAACACAAGAACACACACGCACACACACACACACACACACACACCTCCCTCCATCAAACAGGTGGGAGTTTGAATATGGGAAGTTCATTTATAGGATCACAATTGACAAGTGGAACATTCCTAAAGTCGGAAGCCTACAGACAATCCCAAAAGAACCTGCACTGATGGCACCCAAAATGAAAAGCCTCTCAGTACTGTATACAGCAACGACCTATTCCTGTGTAACTATCATCCTCTAGTCTGGTCTCCAAACTTCCAAGTCCCAGCCATGGATTAACTCTCAGCCACTTTTAACAGCTACTTCTCCCCCTTGACCAAAAAAAAAAAAAAAAAAAACTCAGCCATAAACCAGTACTGCACTGCCTGGACCCCCTCAAAACCCTTAGGGGAAGTAAAAGAGAACGTGAGATGAGACAGTAGAGGAAGAAAATGCACTACAGACTGAAGTGAGAGTGGTGTGGCAGTAACCGGGGCTGTTTACAAGACTGGTGAGTAAATGGAGTAAGATCCACCTGTATGAATAATGAAACAGCGGTTGCTTGTAGGAGCGCTCGCTGCAGGGCCTCCCCACAGACTGACACCACGGTACAGCTGAGAAGATGAGGAGTAGAAACGGTTCATCCATTATTGACTGATTCTGTTTGTGGGTTGATGGAAGTGGGATGTAAGAGTTGCCTGGAATGAGTGGAAACATGTAGGGACTTTAGACCCTCAGCATCACTGGCCTACAAAAAAGATCCTTTAAACTATATTTACAGTCTCTGTAAATGATCTGACTGTAGACTTCAGACCCAGGAAGTGCCGCGGTGCACCAGATATCACCATCCAGAGTCTACATTGAAACTACAGGATACAGAACCTCTATGGTCGGTGCATTTAAACAAGCTCCTGTACGCTTCTCGCCATAGGACACGTCTGCTGGGTCAAGGATTGAAATAAAATCCCTCAAGGATATAACAGCAGGGTCCCAAGGGTTTTTTTTTTTTTTTTTTATTTACCACAGCATTGACAGGGGAACTAAATTTATCCCTCTATTTCAGGGACGTCTATCTCTCCCCCAGTGAAACCCTACGCCTAATTACTGTGTCAGACATCGACTCACAATGTCAAGTGTGCTGTCAGAATGTAAATCCCAGAGCCTGCAGAGTGCTGGGTGCATTCACGATTTGTTTAACTACATCAAACGAAGATGGGGTGGTAATAGAGGAAGAGGTAATAAAGAATGTTTTCTCCATAGAAGATGGATCTATATATAGATATATAGATCAAAAACAGTTGACCTGGGAGTTTATATCCATAATATTGTTCCCACAAATATGGCAAATTATATTATACCGTAAGTGCAGAGTGTATGTATATTTCTGGAAAGTAGGTGTAGCTAACATATACTGTACACATGAATGTATTTTATTATGTTATTGTTATAAATGTGGAAATCTTAGCTTAGAAGGGTTCAGGTCAATAGTCTCCACTGTGCAGAGCTGCTACGGTTGCTCTCTGAAAGGCAGTTTTCCGCTTGAATTTAGCCGTTTGACGTCGTCTTTGCTCGGTTTCGTTCCTTATTGGCTCGTGGAAGAAACTGGAAGGCCTCAAAGTTACCGAATGTACGACAAAATAATCTCAACTCAAAGCGATCTGCAAGGTTTCTGTGGCAGCCCTAAAAGCGGAAAACGAGTTAGTAGTTTTGCGCTTCCCACTTCCTCATCTGCGCCTTTTTTGAATGGGTTTTTGTTTAGATGCCCGAATAAGGTCTGGGGTCAACACAACATCAGCCCATTTTCACATTTTATCCCTTGAAAAATATCATCACTAAAGTCCCCACTACTGCTTTGTTGAGCTTGTACATGTTTAAAGAAGCTAACAAGTGGCTAAATAAGGTGATAAAGGCTGTTGGGAACATTATCGTGCAGAAAATGGAGACTTGTCTACTCAGCTACACTGTGTTTGTACTCGTGATCACTGAATGTTAGAGGAAAGGTTATTGTACCAAATCAAATTGCATGTAATAATAATAATAATAATAATTCATTTTATTTATAAAGCACTTTACATTTGCTAACAAATCTCATTTAGGACGCTTAGTGGCGGTAACAACGTTTTTTTTATCTTCATCTGTTCATCGGTGAAGATTATCTGACTGAACAAAGCATGTAAATCTCATAAACTTCTGTTTGTTACAAAGCGTTTTCTGCAATAATCCAAAATCATCTGGAAAAATCTCATTGGCGCGCGGAGGGAGAGATGCCAATATCTGGGTTGGCCTACAATAATGCATCACCTGCAGCATGCTAATGTTTGTTAATTAGCACTAAACACAAAGTACAGCTGAAGTTGGTAGGAATTCATTTGCCTCGGTGTCTATTTGTTTTGGGCTTATAAAAAGGTTTGACCTCATAATTGTACAAGATGCAAAGTTAAGATCCCATCCAATCCAGCTCGTAGTTGCTAAGATGTTTAATGAAATAAAATAAAAAGCGATCTTAACAAGCAGTAATGTACAGACAGACGCCAAAAAACACACAGCTGCACTGCCGGGTACGTTTGAGCACTGAAATCATGACCTTTGTCCTTTACAGTCACCAGCACTCAACCCATGGGAGGCTTTGGACTGGTTTGTGAGCACTCTCCACCACCACCACCACCAACTTCTTCTGGAAGAATGGTGAATGGTGAGACCGATCACGCTCTAACTGTAGTGTCAGACAAAGGTCATGTGTGGAACTCGCTTTGAGTTTATTTTGTCACATTCACACTTCGAAGCTTAAAAAAAAGTCACAAAAAGTCTGATCTCAATCAAAGGTGACACAGGAACCATGGTGTCTTCAAAATGTAAATGGATGTTAAAATTCCAATGCTCCACGGAATTGACGATGGGAGTTTGTGGAAAACTGTCTTGAACCCTGCTGAGGGCAGAGTGAGACTGAGGAGACGCTCTGATGGGAAGAACTCAGCACCACTGTAGGGTTCAGGCTTTGGTGCCTGTCTACCCTGATTCCCTTTAAAACTACACTGAGTCAGCGCTCTTGCACCCAGGCCCTCACACACTGTAGACATTCACCCACTCGGACGCGATTCAGGATTCCTCCAAACGGCATTTAACATCAGCCGGGACGGAGTTCGGCCGAGCTATTCGACACAAGCGGCGAGTTAAATGCTACGACAACACTGTGGAGATACAGCACATCATGCTGGTCCTAACGGAGCCTGGGTGCCGAGGGAACTCAGTGGTGAAAGAGTGCATGTTTACAGTAACTTTACATTTATCGAAAGAAGGGTTTTAGACCGCTATATTATATCAAGTGTACATATTTGTTTAGAATATTTTATCAAACTTGCATCAACGCATGCCTGCTGAAACAAAGGGAGAGGGAACAGAGTGTGGATCAGAGTATTCAAACTCATTTTCTAAAAGAATTCCCTTTATCCTCTTTCTTTATTTGCTTTTCATTTGGGGAGTTTTTATGTTTGAGAGAAGAGATACTGTGTTATTATATTTAAAAAAGAAACGTCCCCACGTCATCCATTTGTGATTTGCCATTGGATCAAAGGGCAGTGACACGGACACCCACACGGGGTTATGCCCACGACTATTCTTGTCCTTTTTGAAGTAATCGATTGCCTTAACAAATAAACGGAGTGTGCTCGCAGCTTTGCACAGAGCTCGGTGACAAACAGAAATCGACACATCGCCCAGGAAAGAGGATAACTTGTAGCAACATTTTTAGCAACCTTTTGACCTAAAAATGACTAAAGGGGATTTGCTTCAACTCCTGAGCAGGGACACACAGCTGACCCACAGCATTTAGACAAACACGGGGCAGATGATTTCTTCCACTACTTGGCAGCCCGGCGATTACATTAACTTTACTTTCCCAGATTTACATGGAACTTGAAACCCCTGGTTAATTATGTCTCTGCATGTATGACTGTGCTAGTATCCAGGCTTCTGAGGCTCTGTGCACAAGTGCGCACACTCAAATGCAAATTCATCGAAATTTAAACTTGAACTCTACTGCTTCAATGTATCACACTTTATTCCCCCGCCAGCGTTCATTGCTTCCTCGCCCCCATCACAGTGAGTTTCCAGCCTTCTCCTTTTACACTTTAAACAATACAATCATTCTTTTCAAAAACATCCTTGCAGACATGTCATGAATTCTAAAACCACATCTGTGCAACATTACAGTTGCTGTCAAGGGTTTATTTTTTAAAACCAAGAACCTATTCACTTTTTTTCACTGAAATTGGAATATGATGTACATGTACAACACATAAGACTCCAAATAAAAAAGATAATAACCGTGACCTGAGCTTTATTAGCAACGAGGGTTTATATCTGTGTCCACCTTTCTCCTAAATCCTTTTGGACTGTGGCTACTGTCCTCAACCTTTTTAAAAAACAAGCCACATAACTGTAATGTTGTTTCCCAAAGTAATTTTCTGAAAAAAAAAAAAACTGGGGTAAAAGTTTGATTTGTTGAGGACTATTTTCAGCTGCGGATTAGTACACAGCCTTGTGCATCCCAACCCAATGCTCCGCCGCTGAGCCACCGGTGCAACAGCGTGGTTCATTCATGGGTTTTAGATTAAAAAAGGCTCAGTAACACAAAGGATCCATCTGTGCATCACTTTGCTTACACAGGCATTAATATGTTAAACGCATGAATTTCTGGTTTTGGTTTTTCATGGAATCTACTTACACGTCACTTTTACAGCAGTCGGAAATAATGTGGTTGGAGTATTTGGGGCAACATTTTTTAACAATTTCTTAACCCAGGAACAAAGAAATCTGTCACCCAGTGCAGACACTTCATTCTTGTTTTTTTTCAACTTATTGATGAAACTGTGGTTTTATTAAGGACAAGGGAGTTGTAAGGAGGTGGGTGGGGAGGGACTGTCACGCCAAAGACCTGAGATCGAGGGTTAGAGAAAGATTGTGGGTGTGTTTAAACCCTTTAAAACATTGTTTTGTGTAAAATAACTTAGACTTTCCTGTATTACACCAGCCCTCAATCTTCCTCTGACCGTAACCAGCTCCTGCACTTGCCTAAACCCAACAACGAAATGCTTTAGCAAGGCCTGAGCCACACCAACTGGACATTGTCCTTCAGGTTGCATATTATGACAGAAACTGAAACCAATATTTGGCTGCGTGATTGGAGATTTAGGTGTAGAACAATATGTTGTCCGGTCACATTTTATTGATGTGTTCAGTACCAACGTATTTGCATCTCTCCACTTACGTTACACGTCGACATGTTCTCGTAATGTTCACAGGAAACGTAATGTGGTTGAAATTACGTTTCATAATCGCATTTGCAGTTTAGTTGGAGTTAAACGTACTGTAACGTCTGCAGACAGGGTTGGGTGGACATAATTTTGGGATATATTGGGGGTCAAGCTTAAATGCTGCCTAAATTATCTTTGTATCACATAGATAAAAGGTGCCAATCATGTCTCCTAAAGTATGAAATATTTCCTCTGAAGATGATGATCTTATTGCGATCACAACTCTGCGGACTTCACTAGCTGCACTTTGTCATCCGCTCCCTTCATGTGGTGCCATCCAAGCCCCCTTTCTCCCCACCGTCGCCTGGCCCACTTCGGCAGTCCTGACTGTTGTGATGGCGTTATCACCCTGGGACAGATCAGCAGTATCGAGTGACATCAGAGAGCCGTGACAGTCATCACAAATCAGATACCAAATATCCCAACAGCTTCAGGGGGTTATTACAGGAGAGGACAAAAAAAGCTCCTATAACCAAGAGGACAGTTATTGATAACATCTGTTTTATGAAGTCTGCGTCTATGGTAGAAACCCTCTGTCCCCTCCCCTGAGGGTCAGGATAGTCGGGGGCTGTCAGCTCACACGAGGTCAAGGGCAGACTGTCCCCTTTGTTGTCCAGGACCTGATTGGATTAAAGAGGCTGAGGAATCAATATGTCCAGCCTCTGCAGTGTGTGTCTGTCTCTCCACAGTGTCACCCCCACTCTTTGTGAGCTGCGGACATTATGATGGACATTTTACCAAATAAACACAAGAGGATCAATCTGCATTTTGTCCATGTCCTTATTTACACCACATCACCTAATGATTAATGATTGCAGCTGTGGTATGAATGAAACATTGACGCCCAAACACTACTTCAGCACTGAGCTGCAGGCTGCAAGTTCTACTACTAGCTGGGTTAAAGTAGTGCTCGGTTGTACCAGTCAAAATTAAACATTACCTCAGCTATTAAAACTGCAGTAATGTGTGAATAGTAACAGAGTCTTCTATAACAACAAAAAGTATATCAAACTTCATGTCCAGTCCTTTATAAATGTGTTTAAGACTTTGTTTTATTTCATATCCAAATGTAAATCTGTGAGTTAAGAGTCAGTGGGAAACATCTAATGAAGCTAAATGTTATTTGGTCCTTTGGGGCGACTGTGGCGCAGGAAGGTAGAGCGGTTGTCCACCAATCTCACAGTTGTTGGTTCAATCCCCGGCTCCTCCAGTCACATGTCAAAGTGTCCTTGAGCAAGACACTGAACCCCAACTTAGTTGCTCCCAGTGAGTGTTGGCCAGCTGCATAGCAGCTCCCCCATCAGTGTATGAGTGTGTGTGATTGTGAGTGTGAATGGGTAAATAAGAAGCAGTGCCAATAGGTAGAAAAGCACTATATAAGTGCAGACCATTTACCATTCCTAAATGATTAACAGGCTGTTTGTAACATATATTTTACGTTTTGTCTTTTTATAGAACCTCTATATGAAGCTAGTGTTAAAATTTCTTCTCTTCAAGTCACCGAGCTCCGTAAAAAGACCTAACTTTGCAAATGAAAGAAAAAATCCCCCAAAAAGATGACAAATGACCATGAAGTCCCGACAGTAAGGAAGACAAACACAGTAAGACAAACCACACTCGAACCATGACAAAACCTTACACATAAGAAAATTTTAAACACTTAACTCAATTACAAACCGACCCATATATCAAATCATCTGAGATGGCGTCACCAGTGATTTGTGACGCAGTCCTACTTATTTTCTCTAATGCATTTGTCTCTGTCAGAGTCAGACGACCAAACCCAACTCTGCTAGTGAAACAGATGTTACTCATGTGACTCACTGAATAAAACTCACAAGGATGTCTGCTTCTAAAAGTGTTTTTTTTTTTGAACGAGAACCAGAGAATTTGACTGGTGACTTTTATTATTTATTCTTCTTTTATAACGATTAATACCTGAAGGGTTGTGCAGTGTGGAGCAAAGTGGCGCAGAGGAGGAGCAGGGAGAAGACTGGTGTAGTGCATGGAGCTCTGCATTAGGTAGTTCATGGTAAAATGTACAGGTGGGTGTGAATATTTAGTAACAACTAATCTCTGCATAGATTGGGGATAATTACCAATCTAATTAATATCTTAAGTGAGCAGCCATTTACATTCTGACTGGTCTAAGTACGAACTTTGACCCAGATGGTGCAATCGGCATATTTACTCACTTGTGATATGATCAGTGTCTGTCAGTGGAGCCCGATGGAGACAGAAGACCTCATGGATCAATTGCATACGAATGCATCCAACACTGACCGATGACATGAGAGGAAAGCCGTGATGATGTCAGCATTTAGCTCCAAGCCATTTGTGCATCCTCACAGAGCTGTTAGCATGGCTAAAAGTTGCACACACATTTTAAGCGTCAAGAATCAAGCAAACACAATAGGCTAATCAAAGAAGAAATGAGCGCTTTGTAGCTCTTCGTCATTTTCTCTTCACTTTATTTGCCCCTTTGGGCCCTTTGGTCTGTTGGCTCATGGGTTCTTGCAGACTTAACAAATAGAAGAGAACTGGGATGAAAAAAGGGGAATATCAAAGAAAGGCATTAGATTCAGAATGAGAGAAGAGGGAGGGGTAATAAAAGAAAGCTTGGTTATACAACTGCGAGCCTCAGAAGAATCTGCCTTTGGCTGAGCGTCTTGAGTGCAGCTGCTAAGATAACAAGGCAGGAATTATCTCCCAAAGTGCTATTAATAGCAGGCAAGTCACATCGTGTCCCTCACTGAGAGCATCCTGCGCCCAGAGGCACCACTTTCCCATTTTAACTCCTTTAGAAATGCTCATTTTGACAGACATTTGCAAGCTCTGACAGACTGTCATGACTTTCAATTAATACTCTCACCCATTTGTGCTTCATCATGGCAGCTGTAATTTTATCCGCGATGGCACAAAAGCACGAGAATACGTACATGCGATTTTCGATTCCAAGAAAACAACCTTCAAAGGGCGGATATCATCATAATAATCTGGGGGAGGTGAGTCTCACCTCAGGGCCGTTTGGTAGCTGTTCCAGAGCTTTTGATCATAGCACATTGTCATGGAAAAGTTGAGGTTCAAAGTTCATACTCATCCTTGAAAAAAGCAGCTGAAAGGGGAAAAAAAATCTGAGCATTAAGTCGATTATTAGCTGTGCTGGAGCTCGCAGTCAAGTTAACAATGAACTTTGAACCTCTGCTTTTAAATGGCAACTCACACACATCAAAGTCTGTTTGCAGGTCGCAGGGACTGCGAGCTGGACTGTATTTGGAAAAAAGTTGTACAAAACCGTGATTTGACTTGAGTCAGCGGGGCTAAAGAATGAAAGGCATCTGGAAGGTTACACGACTTTAGCGGACTTCTGCCACCTGCTTTTCATTTCTGCTGCTACATTAGTCACCAACTAATCACAAATCCAAAAATCTGACTAAACTCTAGGCAGTTTAAGTTGCATTGCGGGTAAAATAGGCAGCAGGAGGAATGTGAGTACTAAAATGGCCAGTATGTCTAGTTCTGCTGCTTTAAACTGTTCTTCAAAGAGCCCAGCGATATTATAAATTGGTGCCGATTCTCTTACATCACATCACGCAAACTTCCAACGATTTTCTAAATATACAAAGTTGCAAAATGCTACTAAGTGGATCTTGTGGTGCGATTGGTTCCTCCACTGCTGCTGCCATGGTAAAAAAAAAAAAAGTTACTAGTTACTTTCAGATGAACCATACACTCATAAAAGCATTGTGAAGCAGAATTCAGACTAACAGGAAGTGTGATCTGGGTTGTAGGCCGCTGTGAGACCGGTTAGTTTTACACTTCTAATGAATGAGATCCTGCAGTAATCGTAGTAGAACATTACAGGTTCAGATGGACTTTTACTGATCCCTGAAAGAAAATTCACAATGTGCTCATCTGCATATGAAGCATTAACTGTCTGTAGAGCGGTGTAACAATTACAATCCAGCAGTAAAATATGCAGTATTTTATTCGAAAATGGACAATCCCGCATAATGTTTACTTTTTTGTAATTTTATGACATTTTTAGTAAAAGTGTTTTGATGCTAGTACGTTTGCTTGTAACAAACTCTTTCTTTAAATGGCTACACTATTTGTATATGTATTTGTAATTTAACTGTTGAGGATAGATGGGAGTTCGTATTAAACAACATACAAAGTTCAACTTTAGTTATTCATGTCAACTTTATTTATACAGTGCCTTGAATAAAATATTCATCCATTCCATTGTAGCTCTGGCTGTACATTTAGGGTCGTTGTCCTGCTGGGAGGTGAACCTCCTCCCCAGTCTCAAGTCTTTTTGCAGGTTTCCTTCACCACGCGCTGTATGTGGCTCCATCCATCTCCCCATCAACTCTGACCAGCTTCCCTGTCCCTGCTGAACAAAACCATCTTCACAACATCATGTTTCACGGTGGGGATGGTGTATTCAGGGTGATGTGCAGTGTTAGGTTTCAGCCACACATAGCGTTTTGCATGTAGGCCAAAAAGTTCCATTTTTGTCTCACCTGACCAGAGCACCTTCTTCCACATGTTAGCTGTGGCCTTTCATAAAGGCCTAATAGACTAATAGTTGTCCTGTGGACAGATTTGCCCACGTTGAGCTGTGGATCTCTGCAGCTCCTTCAGAGTTACCATGGGCCTCTTGGCTGCTTCTCAGATTAATGTTCACCTTGTGGGGCCTGTTAGTTTAGGTGGACGGCCATGTCCTGGTAGGTTTGCTATTGTGCCACACTCTTGTCTGCTGTGTTCCTTGGACTTCATGATGCTGTCTGTTCACTGATGTTCTCTAACAATCCTCTGAAGGCTTCACAGAACAGCTGTAATTATACTGAGATTAAACTACACACACGTGGACTCTAGTTACTAATTAGGTGACTTCTGAAGGCAATTGGTTGCACTGGATTTGAAGGGGGCTGAATATTTGTATTCAGCCCCCTTCACTCTGATACCGCACGCCACACTTTTCACATACTTATTTGCAAAAACATTTAAAGCCATTTATGATTTTCCTTTCCCTTCACAATCCTGTGCCACTATGTGTTTGTCTATGACATAAAATCCCAATAAAATACATTTATGTTTGCACTCAGATGAGGGAGGGGGCTTAACAAGACAGGAGCTAAAAAAACAAACATTCATGCATAAACACATAGAGGAACATTATAAGAAAAATAAGTTTTGGGAATTGTAAATCATCCAGAATAAAAATATAAACCCAAAGTTATGCAGAACACTGCCTCTTACTACTTTTAAAAAGTAAAGTACTTCTTCCATCACTGTTTTTGCAGCCTCCTCACCTGGTTTAGAATTCCCAGTATCCAGATTAACCCACATTGCACCGAGGCAGCTGATCTGGCTGTTATGTCAGTGTCACACTAACCTACAGTAGTAGTCTTCGAGGGGAACAGGAAATCAGCAGCCTTAAATCTCGCCCTGCCTGCGCGACGCCCACCCTCACACTCGCGCTCATCCAGAGAAAGAGAAAGTATGCACATAAGCAGCGTGTCACCCTTTGCATATGGCACATTTATTTAAGGAAACAGTAAGAACAGCCACACAATGTGCTCACTCTCCACACGCCTCCAAGTGACCACCCACCACATCCGCACCACTGAAGGTGCTCTATACAGTGGACCTGCAGGCTTTGGAAATAATCTCCCAGAGATATGTCCTCTGTTATTTAATGCTTCACACACACGTACAATTGAATCTGACAGTGGTTATTTTTGTACCGCCTCAGCTCCACATTTTTCTCCAATTGGAGTGCATAATATCCTGAAAGACAAGCTGTTTGCCTTTGGCCTTCGACCTCTGTGACGACCAACAAAGACGGCTCTGTGTCCTACATGTGTGTGTCTGATCTCACTATTAATGCCTCTGCAGCAGGCTCATAATCTCAGGGATTTGCCCTGGATTATAGTTTTTATAGCAGCTGCTGGAATTTGTTTTAAACTCAGAGTGGATGTGTGCAGTGACACCGAGTTTATGCGAGGGATTCCTAATTTGGTGACTGAGGTGATAATGGCGAAGGTTATTTATTCACGACCTCTAACCTTTGGATTCTAGCAGCTCTTCTTTCACTCACATATCGTAGAGCAAACACACGCACGAATGGTTCTGTCTTATTTTGTTGTAAATGCTTTAGGACGGTCTGAAGGCTTTATACACTATTTGTAATTCTTAAACAGTGATAAACATTAAAGAATGATTTATTACCTGTTTCACACCAAAGCCTTCATTATTACAATTTTAAGAAGTCATAACCACAAAAGTGTATTTTAAAACTAAAAGTACATAGATATGATTTATGTACGATTTATGATGTAAGTCATATCAGTTGCAAATCTAAAATAGTTGCCATGTAATTTTCTCTCAGTCTACTAAATTGTTCATTGAGTTTAGATAGTTTGGGGTAGTTTAGGTTGCACAAGGCATCGTATTACATAAGATCTTTTTTAGTTTGTGAAATTTCAGATGAGGAAACTGTGTGGTACAAAGTTACCCTCTGAAATGTGGTGGAGATGATGTAGATGCCGACTTTACAAGAAAAGACAAAAGTAAGGACCTGAACTGTTGAGTACTTGAGTAAATGTGCGTAAGTACATTCCAGCATGACCTTGCTTGTGCTTACTGTCATTAGAGAAAAGGCCACGGTCAAAACAATGGAAATGATGCATCCACCCATGATGATCTGCCATGTAAAAATCAGATTTCGATATATTTGGATACAACTTAGGCCAGTGTTTGCAATACAGGTTTGAGTAGTTACACATTTGTCTATGCACTGGCCAAAAAAGAGATTTAGAAAAAATATGTGAATAAAGATTGACAACAAACTAAATAGGAAAAGCCTTGTATTTGGTGTTTTGTCAAAAACCTATAGAAAAAGTGAAACATTTTCAAACTGTGCTTCATTATATGTACAAAATAAGCAGAAATAAAATGATCCAACATGTGATTGTTGTTGATTGATGTAGATACCACGTCAGCACTGCTGATTTAAATTGGTTGTTGTATGTGAAACATGGCATGTTGTAACACGTGTCTTTAGAAGGAGAATCCGTTCTCAAACAATTAGAAAACAACAAAAAGGAACAAAGAGCAGCCTCTGTGTGTGCTTGGATCTCTGGTGTATTTCCCCGCAGCTGGCCCTTTAACAAACTCATCTTGGCACCGAAGGTTGAAAAAAAATGAGAATGAAATCCAGCCATTCATAAAAATAGGCCGCTGCGGCGCCGTGATTGGCCAAAGCGAAGCATGTGGATTATTCATGAGCTCCCGAGTGGCCATTGGCCGCTCGCTAAACGAACAGGCGCGACTCACCAATCGGCGCGCGTCTCTGCGTGCCGCTCGAGCCCAGGGGAAAACCAACTGGGACATTAGCGAAGAGCTCAGTCAAGTTTTGTGAGTCGAGGACGGCGCATCAGTTTTCCAAAGCGCAGGCGGTTCGTTGTTTTTATTTTTGGAAGTTTGTGGAGGTTTCTACCGCATTCTTTCGATACGGAGGACGTTTACACACGCGAGCGAGGTAAGCCGCAGTGTTTATTCAGGCGAGGACTCGATTTTAAAAAGCCATGTCACAGCTCTTTGAGACTACAAACAAACGCCACGCCATCTTCTTTAAAGATATTTAGATTGGTCACCATTTTATATCGACTCCTATTTGTGTAACGCGCATGCAGTAGCAGGTTATGTTGTGTTTGACCCCTGGTTTCTCTGTGTGCGTGTTGACTTTGGCTTATCTGCGCAGGCGAGCGACTGTTTGTGATTTTTTTTTTTTTTTTATGAATGGACGGGCCATTTTTTCTCCTCTGTTTCCACACGGATCGAGTTTCACTTCATTGAGAAAAACAAGGTAGGGATGAGTGGGGGAAGGGCGGGGGGGGGGCAGTAGAAGGGGAGGTGTTGTGGGGGTGTCGGGTGATCTACACCCCCCCACCACCCTCCACCCCCCTGGCCTCGGCTTGGGACGACGAAGTTTTCATAAAAATCAGCAGATTTGGGGGATAATTGTTGGCCCGAGTTGCGCAGTATTCGTTTGACTGTTTACGTTTTCATACTGCGACTGTCGTGCTGAAAACGATGTCGGTGGGTAAAGTTTGTGTAGTTGTTGGTGCGTTCAAGGACCGCGTTGTCATTTTTACTAAGGCACACTTTGTAGTCCAGTCTGTTTACGTTATTAATGTAGTTACTTTGGATTTTTAAAAGTGGTACTTTTGCACAACGAACTCCCGTTTAGCCATATTGTGGCTCCGGTGTGGGAATAGTAGTTCTGAGTAGAGTTCGAAAAAAAATATATATATTTTTTGTATATTGATTGATTCTTGCTCTGTATGGTATATAAACGCAGTTTGAGACGTACATTCTAATGGAGTCTGAGCTGGGCGCCTGTAATTATTGCCCAGCGGCTATGCTTTATTCGTCATCCATTAACAGGAGATAGCAGAGTGAGTCATATCACTCTGCTCAGGGAGGTGTGAGAATAGAGGGCAGTGCTTGTGCCTGAGTGTTGTCTTATTAGTGTTTGAAGGGAACTTTTCTTTCCTTTCTTTTTTTTTTTTTTTGTTTTGTTCCTAGTGATTCTAACTTTACAGCATTGTAAGCAGGGAGCTCTGCCAACTGTTACACCCGACAATAGGTTAAAGTCTGCATAAGACACTTATCAGCCTTCTCTCTATCTTGTTAGGCAGGGTTTTTGTGCTGCAGAGCCAAATACCGGACCAGGGCTCCTCTCTCCAAGTCGTTCACTCTACAGCTCCAAGCTGATTATAGTGGAAAGTACTGGCCCCACATGGCCAGCAAGTGTGGCTTATATAACTGTGTATAACATGGGTGCTGTAATGTGTTTACATTGTGCTGCCTCCTCCGAGTTCAAAGAGCTGTTTGTCGGTGAAATCAAAGGCTGGAAGGAGATAGTGGCCTTGTTGCAGCGTCGGAATATGATGCAGAGGACCACTCACGCTGCTGCATAAACACATTACTAAATAATGAAGCGCTGCACATACAACAGAGAGGAATCAATAACTGGGTATTGTCAAAGAGACACATTTGGGCTGAGGTTGTCAAGTCTCTCTGCATTATCCACTGTCAATAATCACCTTTAAAGAGAACAAACCGTATTGTTTTGTTGTAATTATCCATGTGTGTCGCTGTGGAAACAACAAATGAGCACTTTTTTTGGCAACTGATGTTTTCTCTCCCATTCTTGTGTGTTTTCCAGTGACCCACAACGTGATTCAAGTGCTATCGCTTTAAAGCGAACACCTCCCCCTCCCCCCACGATCACCCAGATAACATGGACGAATTCTATGACCAGCAAGTCCCATTTATGCTCCCACCCAGTGTAAGTGGACACATGCTAGGCTCACAGAACACTTCCTCACACTTATCAGCTCATAGCTCAACAACATGCATGGACGTCTTTTGTGGTCGCCACTCTACACTCAGTGCACTTACATCTGCAGCATCTTCTCTTGATGCTCTGACATTTCATCCTCTTCTTTCCAGCAGCACAAATCTCACGTTGAGGAACCATCTCACAACAGGCCTCTGAACGACCGGAAAAGAAAATTTGTTGACACGGAACTCGCCCAGGACACAGAAGGTACCTTCGCTGAATTCATATCATTAGACCTATAGTTAAAGCTGTGTGGGAACCTGTGCTCAAAATCTTGTTTTTATTTTATTGTAATTTTTTTCCCCCCTCAGAACTATTTCAAGACCTCAGTCAGCTGCAAGAGATCTGGATTGCAGAAGGTGAGTTTTACATATGTTTTATTTTAGTTTAGCCAGTGTCTACACTTGGCTTAAGAAATACTTTTTATAAATGCAGGATAATTTCAGTTGATTTTTTTTTTTTTCATTTTATTCCTTTTTCATTTTGGGCAAGGTTAGACATTAAAGATTAACTTGGTGGAAGGATGAATTTTGCTACAACAAGAACATCCTGTGCACGAGGAAATTGCTTTTTATCAGTTAGCGTTTGTCTTTCTCAGTAATCAGTAAACCGTGTCCAAGAGGTTCTTTTTCTCTTCCTTTTTTAAATTTATTTTTTTAATCTCAATTGTTTCACCACTTTTTTTGGGCATTCAGAAGTGTCAGTGTTATCTTCTTCAAGGGGTCAGTGTTGGATTGTTCTCACATGTGCAACATTTTCCTGTCACTTCACAGCCCAGGTGCCTGATGACGAACAATTTGTCCCAGATTTCCAGTCCGATAACTGTGAGTGCCTGATTTCTGTTGTTCATCTCTGATTACTGTGAATGTGTATTTGTCCCCAGAACAGGTTCCTTTAGCTGCTATTTTGTATCGGTCAAACCTGGCCGTGATTAGGATATTTTATCCCAGTCTGGCTCCTGCCGGACTTGGGCAGAGATTCAAGCAGCAGTGGGAGAACAGGCTGAAAATCAAGCAGCATCAGATGACTTCATCAGTGAAGGAAATTTGCGTTCTGCTTTTTGCTTTGAAGAAGTTACTGTTTCTGACCAGAAGTCCCGATAACCCAACTTATTTCTTCATCTGGCTGAAGACACATGTATATCTTCAAAGCACAACTCTGGGAAAGGCTACTCTCCCACCTCCCCCTCTCTCCTCCATTTTAAGTTTAATCAGCCGATTGGTATGGGGCATCACATGAGCCAAGCTCCTAATCTGATTTCACACTTTCCCGCACTCAGGCCCTGCTGCTGAAATGGGCTAAATTCCAGTGGATGGGGCAGCTTCAGAGCTGCCCGTTTGATTCTTGCTCCCCAGAATTCTCGACATGCTCCATACAGTGTCCTGTTTGTCTCTGCACGGGCTTTAGGCTGCAGGCGAGGGATCTATTTAAATTATGTCCAATAGCGAATTTTACGACCTCCCTCACCCCTCTGTCTTTCTGAATTTATGTTTTGGCTTGATGCGTAGGAGGTGGAGACAGGGTGTGGTTGCTGTCTGTCTTTGTCAGCACTGCCTTTTCAATCTTGGTTAATGTGGCACAGCAAATTGTAAACTGACCACTTTCCTGCAGTGCTGTAACATGTTATTATGGTTGATGCATTGACATGTAAGTATTTTTATATGGGCCCAATCCAACGTCGTCAGTGTGTGTATGTTTTTCCTGTAGGGAGTCAGCTCACTGTAAACTGCTGCTATGGTGTAGTCCTTGACTTTGCACTGTTACTCTGCTGTGTGAGAGAGATTTTATTTTATTTTATTTTTTTGGAAAATGAGTTTCAGCAGGACACCACTGAAGCAGAACTATGTATTTGCTTTAGAGTAAGGGAAATTTCCTAAAGGAGGAAAGGTGAGGGTATGGTACAACAGAGTTTGCATGCAGGTGCATCTTCCCTTTGCACTAGTCCGTAGTAAGGAAAGAGGCTTTATCTCCTCGTTATTTACTTTCATCTCTGTGTGAGAAGATTCATTTGAGCCATTAGGGTTCACAGTGCACACGGGGGAGCTCACGTGCCCATTGTTAGCTCTGCCTAAGTCCATCAGCACCCTGAGTGATTTATTTGGCTCTGGCTCTTCTGTGCACAGGGATCCAGTTTCTGCCTGGCTATTAGGTGGCGCCCCGGAAACTGCAGCCAATATGCAGAAAGCTGCAGCTAGTGTCTAATGGTTACAGCATGGGAGAAGAGAATCATTCACCGCCATTAGATTACAGCCACACTGATTCATGGGTATTGGTACTGGCCTGGCCTAATGGGAATCAGACGAGAAGTCTGATAGCTTTTGTGTGTACAGCGTGGCTATTATCATGCTACCTAACAGCGGTGGATAGATGGTTGTTTTCAGAGCGCAGAGTTGACTGTTAATAGGGCAGATGATAAATATCTACTAAGTGGCTCTGTCAGTCAGGGGAATACACAGACACTGTCCTTGCATCCACTTATCCATCATTCCAAACATGGTTAAGATAACTACTGCACTTCTGTTCATGGCTTCAATTAGGTGATATCTGCAGTTTATGTCATGCTCTCAACTGTGCTGATTCCCTCCGTCTCCCTTTTGCTTTCTAGTGATGTTTCATGGGCCACCATCAGCCAAGATCAAACGAGAGCTGACACCCTCCAACGAGCTTTCTCCCTGTCGCCAAGACAGGAGTCCCATGCCCTACGGAGAGAAGTGCCTTTACAGCTACAGGTATGCAGTCTGTGTGTAGTGGTCTACCAGGAGCATGGGGCAGCAGTCAGTGGACAGCATGTTGATTAAAGGAGGTCTGACGTCTCATCAACCTTTGTCCTGTCTTGTCATCAACAGTGCCTGTGACAGGAAGCCCACTCCTGGGTTCAAGCCATTAACTCCCCCCTCCACACCAGTCTCTCCTTGTGGCCCCACCAGCACAGCAGGTGCGCACCCACTGAGTGAACAGACCCCCCCTCCTCACCCCCATGTAGCCAATGCGAACCTAGGGCCACGTCCGGTGCACCTACAGCAGCCTATAACAGCGAGCGCATGCCCGCCCAACCAGCAGTCACTCCCAGTCCACAGCCCACCATTTGCGGTGCTCTGTGCACCCGTCAGCCAGGATGCCAACAACTTCACACCTGAGCACAGGTGAGCGCTCCGTGTTCAAATGATTTGTTTGGGTGTGGGGCTTGTTTGCCATCTTTGCACAGCAGTGCAGTAAAATTTGAGTTTGCAACTTATTTCAGAGTTGTTTCCAAACATACCATTGTAACCATGTTTCTTTAGGTTCCAGAGGCAGATGTCAGAGCCATGTCTACCTTTCCCCCCATCAGAGAGTCAAGGACATCCCCAGTTCTTGCCCCGACCACCCAGCACCAACAACAACAGTTTGCAACGTGACGGGCGACCACCATACCACAGGCAGATGTCAGAGCCATTGGTGGCCGGGCCTCCCCAGGGTTTCAAGCAAGAACTCATCGACCCACGATACACTGAGCAAGGTGTTCCCACCATGGGCCCCCCGGGTCCACCTCCCGGCCCTCCACGACAGCCTGCTTTCCACCCAATGGCCATCAAGCAGGAACCTCGTGACTTCTGCTTCGATTCTGGTAGGCATCAGAGCTTAGAAAGGGGTAATTCTACATAGAATTTCATTAGTTCTCAACGTGTCCCAGTGGAACCTTTTGCATATTGTGTGTGTCTCTTTGCGCACTGAGGACGCCCCTTTAGTAGGCGTGTGAAGGGAATTGTCCAGGGCTGTGTGCACATAGAACAGACAGAGGGTGAGGAATGTGACTGGCCATGTTTGTTTTGGGCACTAACAAATACGTGTGAGTTTTAGCATTCAGCAGAGGCCTGAACACACACACACACACACACACACACACACACACACACACACACACGATCATAAAGATTAATCTGCAGCATTCCTCAAGAGTCAGTAACGTAGAAGTGGGTCTTTTTAGCTCAGTGTAAGCCTCCATGGGCAGAAAGTAAATGGGTCACAAAGCCAGGTGCAGAGATCCTATTCACTGATCCTACCTGGAATAGATCTAGGCAAGTGCCCTCAAAGGACTTAGTGACCTACAGCACAGCAATTTGATTGTAAAAAAAAAAACAAAAAACTCAACTTTTCATAGAATACACAAGAGACCAAATGATGCCTCTCTAAAGACTCATGCAATAATAGTTTACTCACATGGTGTAAATCAAACAAGCCAGAGCAACTGTCGGTGTAATGTTTGACCCTAATGCCCACACATCCAGCTGTTGTCTCTGCTGTCCTGCATTAACAGCCTCTTTTTCTCCGTTCTTAAATTTTTTTCTTTTTTTTTTTTCCCCTTAATCATTCGCTCCCGTTCACTCTCCCACTCACCCATTCCTCTTCTGCCTGCTGTGTGGCCCGCTGGCCTGGGGGTGATGTAATGACAAATCCTCTTAGCTTCTTATGGCCTTTAAATACCTACGTCACAGAGGCATCACATCCCTAGACGGGCGGAAAATGTGCATGTTCGGCATACTAACGTAGAACATATTGAACGTGTAGTTTAGTGGTCTGCAGCTGGGGCCAGAATTATTTTTGTAAATATGAACACACAGTTTGAATCCCTGCGTCGTCCACATATGACAATGGACTTAAGACAATCACATAAGTGTTTCCTTATCAGTAGACAGGAAACAGAATAATGAAAGGCGATGGAGACACCGAAGCGATGCTGCAAATGGAAGGCAGGCCATGACCCTGGTGGGAAGGACTAGCATAACTTGATTGTCATTGAGATTTAATACTGCAACTGTGGTGCTAATCCTATTTAAAGGCTTGGCAGACAGGCAAGTGTGTTTTGAGCTGTGCAGTGTCCTCTGGTCTAAACTTTAGTCTACTCTTTGGCGTGTGTTCGAAGATGGTCGTTCTTTAGCCCACTTGACGAACGCGGCCAGTGGCTGGACAGAAACACAACCAGCATGACCTTTTTTTTATCTATACTTGCATTGTGAACTAACACACTATAGCTTGGACAGCAGCAGCAGTCCAACCCTATTTGTTTGCCTCGAGGAGAACTTTGATGTATTACACCTTTGATACGACGGTTGGTTTTCTAAATTTATACCCCCATCTTCTTTGTTTACAGAAGTGCCTAACTGTCAGTCATCATTTAGAAGAGCGGGGAGCTTCTACCAGAATAACCATGAAAGTAAGTCTGTCTTTATGTCTCCGTTTGAAGTTCATTCATTAGTAAAATCCATTCTTTGGTACCATGAACCCTCAAGCTGCACAAAGCTCAGCACAGGTGACGGCTGAGTGAAAAAATAGCAGTCAGCAGCACTGAAATGATGGTAAAGTAAATTTAACAATGAATCCCACGTAGCTGCTCCGCATATATATTTCGTACATCAGCCGCTGGCAGAAGCTCAGCTCCTCAGCACAATACAAGCTTTGAGTCTTGGGAAGCTGCCCGGCCATATTGCTTTTCATGCAGTTTGGATCTCTGGATGGAACATGGTCACTGACCTTCGTGTCGGTACAAAAGCCTGTTCCCACACTCTTTCTGCTGTTCCAGTTCCTTCGGATTCACTTCTGATTCATTTCTTTCTTTTTCACGTTCAGACTTCTCCTTCGACAGAGATCCTCAGCTGTACTTTGACGACACCTGCGTGGTCCCTGAAAGACTAGAAGGTAAGACTGAAATAAACGACGTTGAATTGAAAAAAGAGATTAGTTAAAAAATATCGTTGGCCCATAAAGTGGGAGTTAGCCATTTCACTGCTCATGGTGCATAATGAACAGCAAGTCCACTTCACAGTCACCATCTGGCAAGATGAGCTAACCACACTGTGGCCATGCTGGAGTACAGTGCTCACTGACACTTTTCTCCTTCTTCACTCGTCCCTCTTCTGCCTCTTCATCTCTGTCTGTACTCGGCTCCTTCTGCACTTTTCCACCTACAGGAAAAGTAAAGCAGGAACCTTCTGTCTACCGTGACGGACCTCCCTACCAGCGCCGTGGCTCCCTGCAGCTGTGGCAGTTCCTGGTCACTTTACTGGATGACCCAGCTAATGGCCACTTCATAGCCTGGACGGGCCGAGGCATGGAGTTCAAACTTATCGAACCTGAGGAGGTGAGTTCTAACTTTGTGCAAGTGGACTTAGTATGTTCCAACTACTTTATTTGCACAGGAACACTTGACATCCGCGCTGCACGTTTGTGATCTTTCCGTGTCTGCGTGTTGCAGGTGGCTCGTCGTTGGGGAATCCAGAAAAACAGACCGGCCATGAACTACGACAAGTTGAGCCGCTCGCTGCGTTACTACTACGAGAAGGGCATCATGCAGAAGGTAAAGGCACGTTGACCTTTTCTTTTTTCCTCCCTCAGCGACCGTGTGTTGTTTGTGTCATTGGTCATATATCATTACAGCCTCTAGGATTTACTGTGATACGGTGTCTTATCAGTACAGCTACCAGCTAAATACTTTTAGTAAATCATAACCTGTGGGTCTCAGATCATCTTCTGGTGCCCTGGTAGCTCAAGGGGTAGAGCAGCAGGATGAGATGCAGAAGTCTGCCTGACACTCTGCTCTAGCTGCCACCCTCAGGGTGATGGGTTAAATGCATCAAAAGAATTTCATTGTAACATGTATGTGCAATATGTATATGTGCTGTATGACAATAATTGTTGTTGTTCTTCAAAATATATTTGTCGGTTTATGTTTGAAATTTGAAGCAGCAAGCAGCGACCCCATCAAAGTCGAAATTTAACAAGAACAATGAAGTATGTGTGGGTCACTTGGTACACTCCCACTACAGCAGCCTGTAAAGGAAATGACACACTTATACAGCAGATGTGCTCTTATTCATGTACTCAAAATGCATAAGAAATGGAGGTTTCAAATGTGAGTAAAATACATTTTTCGTCCTGAATCTCAGGTGGCAGGTGAGCGATACGTGTACAAGTTTGTGTGTGATCCAGAGGCTCTCTTTTCCATGGCCTTCCCCGACAACCAGAGGCCCAACCTGAAGGCTGACCCTGACAGCCTGCCCGGGCTGGACGACGACACCGTACCCCTCACGCACTATGACGAAACGGCTCCCTTCCTGCTAGACGGCGGGGAGCAGTGTGTGGCAGGCTTGCCCTTCCCAGACGGCTACGGCTACTAACAGGCTGCGGGGGCCTGATGCACAACACACATGTCCACACAAACACTCCCAAAGTCTCTCAACACCCACTCTTAAAATCCAGAGCTGGAACTGCTGAGCTGCTTGGAAAGGAAAAACCTTGCGCTCTGCTCCTTAATGGTTCCCCTCTCCTGTTCCCTGGAAAACCTTCAAAAAGCTCCCCAGCTTAAGAATGAATGAGGGAAAACCTGCGACAGCTCTTCTACTGCATCACCATATCGGCGAAAGAGAGAAAGGGAGACGGTTGTGAAACCAGAGAGGGTGAACTGGACTCAGTAGCTGTGCCTGCTAAGCTAAGGCAAAGAGCTGCTGTTGGAGAGCAAACGAAGCGAGGTCACAGAGCCCGCTGACTTTGAAAGGACAGACCCTCCCTTTGTACAAGACTGCAAGAGTTGTTACCGATTCCGTGACAATCGGCTTTTCTTAACAATCAAATCACAGGCAGAGTAAAAACATTACAAATCAAATGAGAATTTTATGGAAATGCAGAACTATTCTATAGTTGCCTTTTTAAGACCCCCCCCCCCATTTTCATGTCCCCACAGTTGAACTACGAAATCCGTAAAAAGGGCTTTAATTTGCAAAAACGGATTGACAATAAACAAAACACACGACATAAACCCCCCAAATCACTTTGTTTTCTGTAGATAGGACTACGATGATTTTTCTCAGTTTTGTTTAGTTGTTTTTTTTTTTGTTTGTTTTTTTTTTTAACTAAGCCAGCTGTTTAGTTGAGGCCCAGAACTCTCAGGTCTCTGGGGCGTTGCTGTATTTCAGGCTGCTCTCTCGTGTAAATGTTCTTTAATTGTTCGGACTGTGTATGGGATTGTATCCGCTTCCCTTTAGAGACTCCACCCCATGATAGAAGGCCACAGTCTACACAGTACACTCCTCCCCACGTCTGTGCATCACCGCTGGGTCGCTCAAGTCAGAGGTGATCAGCACTCCCATGTCCTCCATTTCAAAAGGGATGCATAATACATTTTCCCACAAGCCTAAGAAGTTATTATGTATGACAAATGGTCACCTTGGTCCTTTATACCGTATATATTTTTTTGTATTTCTGTCTGGGTGCTTAATGTTTCCTTGGCAGTGTACTAGTTCCTCTGATGCACCAGTATGGCAGGAGCATCAGGACGTTGCATGAGAAAAAAAAAAAAAAAAAAAAAAAAAACCAAAGGGGTGAAATGTCAACACCACCTTTTAGACACCTCTGCCAATCACAAGCTGTCAACTGGAGACCTCTGCTTCTCTTTGCATGGTGTAATCAGTCAAGACTGCGTGTCTACTAACATATCGCTTTACTGTCTTTGGACAAAGAAAATAATTGTTTTGTTTTTATTTCCCCCCTCGTTTTTTTTTTTTTTTTTTTTTTTGGTGTGTTAATTATCTGTTTCTGAATGGGGGGCAAAGACAAACTTATATAAAGTATATATTTTTGCTATAAGGCTGCATTTGTTTTGATTTTAATGTATAAGCTGTATACTTCTGGCTCTAATAGACGTACCTTTTAAAAAAAAAAAAAAGAAAAGAAAAGAAAAAATAACCCTAATCCTTATGACGCTTCTACTGCAGACTGTACACACACACACACACACACACACACACACACACACACACACACACACACACACACACACACACACACTATGGGATCCAACCCCAGACACAGGAGTCGTCTGCACTTGTATAGGCTTCAGTTCTCTCCCCCTCACAACGTGTTTCTTACACTGCTAAGTTTATGATGATCTGTACTGGGTACAATAAACTGTCCTCTATGCTTCAGCTCTGGTGTTTCATCGTTTTTCTCTCCCACCATCCCACTTTTGCCTGCAGTAAATCAGTCAGCTGACTGGCTGCAGTGCTCTGGCAATCACTGCTTGACCTGACTGATTTCTGAGTCACATGCCCGTCCCGACTCTTTAAGATACACTTCTGCCTAAACAATAAATGTCTTTTAACGTGCAGCAAAATAGTTTTAGCAACATCTGGTTGGCTGCAACTGGTGACTAAGCTACTTTACGCGAGCATCCTGATTTTGTGTATATGTACTTTGAATCCAAGGATTTCAGGGCATTTCTGAAACCATGACATAGCTTTGCATATAAAACCACAATATGTTCAGTTCTTTTGCCTGCTGCTAAAACAAAGTACAGCGTGTGAGACAACGGGATTTAATTTATGTGTATTATATTCTCACAGTCAAGTAAATAATTTAGTTTGATGGAAAAACCTACAGTGAGCTCCAAAAATATGTTGTACAGGAGGATGTTTGGTGCTTATTTGAGTTTGAATTATGTATGAGGTTCAAGTATTAGATTTGACTGAGAGCTCAGAGTAAGCCATAAATATTAAAATATCTATTAATGTGCTCGCCTGAACAACTATGACGTTAAAGTCTAAACACCAAAATAACACCGAGATGAATGAATGGAGGTGTAACACTGTTTGCATTAAAAACACAAAAGGTTGTTTTAATTATTTTACACCTGATTTGACCTCATTACATTTATTTATTACCTAACTCACATTTCAGGGTCAGTTTAGTAAAACATTCGTCAGTATAATCAGGACGCTTTGTTGATTCCTGGTGAAATCCCAAAGTATAAACGCACATGAATGATTTTAAACTTCCCCCTGACTTCCCTATATTAACATATATTTCATCTGAGGAGCTGTGGAAAAGCAGGTTGACGCTTATTACACACTTCACAGTATGAGCGACGAGATAATGTGATCAGAACTGAAGGTTCCTCCAAGTGATGTCATCTGGAGGCATTTTGTTCAGCTAGAAAAAATGAGATATTTTAATACAGGGAAATCAGAGTCAAGTTTTATGGCATTCAGTTGCATGTACAACCCAGACTATATCCAAAAAGCTAGTTCAATATCAGTGACGGCCTCATTTAAGCTCCCAGCAACGTGTTTGATTGCATATTAGAAATATCATTAAAGGAATCATCAGAAACAAACAAGAAAAAGCTTAAGGCACTGAATGTTCCTAGAGACGCTGCTGGAAGTGGCCACACTACCTGGACTTGGCAGAACGTTTGCAGAATGTGAAGAGCTGTTTTGCCAAAACACATTATTTTTAGTAAAAGTGCTAATACTGCAAGAAAGACTGTCACATGCCCCGCATAAGGTTGCACAGTGTTTATGGGGAAATAGGTGAAATGAATTGTTAATTGTGATCGTTAACATCGCAAAATTCCTTGAAGTAGCACCTAAATTCAGTTTGTTGAGGAGATAATCTGAAAACCTTTCCACAACCTTTCCTCCGTCACATTTTAGAAGCTGAAACTTCATTGTGTATGTTCAATCTTAACAAACAAGCGCCATTAAATACATGGGGTGAACGAAGTGAAGGAAATACTCTTGTGAAATGTAGTGGTGTAGTTTAAAGTAGCCCTGAATGGACGTCCCACGGCCTCAACATGAAGTTCAATAGCTGAGTAAATGTACTGCAGTATGTGTTACGTCTTTGATCCGAGTTGACACCAGCTGAGAACTTAGTGGTTTCACAGCCGTTCTGTGATGCTTTAGTCAGTGTAACGACAGCTCGCTGTAGGTTTTCCAACATGGGAAACACTTCTCTGAGACATGCGTGGCGTTGCCTTTGTCTTGAAATACGCCACATCAGGCGCATGATAAAACCGTGAGGCTTTAGTCTCAGGCATTGTTTTGATGGCCAGCAGCACTCAGCCTGCTGTTGAGTCAGAGCATTATCGAAACCACAGAGTGGAAAAGCCGAGCTCTGGTCTCCAGTAACACAGCCTGGCGGGCAACTTCCCATTGATTGAGAGAGCAGAGTGCCTTTGAATGCAGTGAAAGGCCTTTTAGTGTGCTCATGGGAGGTGTCCTGCCCTCAAAGTGTGTGTGTGTGTGTGAGCCAATGCTGCTGCCAGCACTCGGTTGTTTCTTGAGAAAACCTTCCTCCGAGTTGCCCGTTGCGTTTTCCCTTTGACTGAAATCATTTGGTGGAGGTGTTCGAGTGGCCTGGAACAGGACAAACTTAAGAGACGTGCTTGCAAAAACCTCTCCTCTCGCCACTATTCAGCATCTGATGAACGAACACGATTGGCTTTAGAAATGTGCATGTGAATATTCTCACCATAGCTGTGAATTTTCCACACGGGCTCTTCTCAGCCTGAGATGGAACAATCGGACGGTCACACACCTTCAGACGGTCTGAAACTTCATGCATGCGATCACAACGATGTCCAAGTACTAGTGTTATTTTACATGCGTCCACTGTTGCGTAATCTCCAGCCGTTATTTGGAATGACGATTGCGCTATAGACAGACAGATATCCAGCTAGCTGCTATTGATAGATAGATGTTTACGAACTTAAACATTAAAATGCTACATAAAGTCTCATTGTAGTCATTGACATTTACATATGTTTAAACCATTAATATCATTAAAGTATTAAAAATCTGCATGTATAAATGCTAATGTATTATTATGGATGCTACATAAAGTGATGAAAATCAGCTCCACATTTACCAGCTGGTGTTTTTGTTCCACACTGAGTCGCCACAGCAGCACGAGCTCCTTTTTGTTTATTAAATACTAATACTAATCTTACAGGTCCTGAATTTTCCAGACATTTTCCAGGAAAATACCTGTAAACAAACTCATATTTCCCAGAATTTAGTTGGTACTTAAACATTTCCACACAAGGCATATTAGTACATGGTTTAGAACATACATAGAAAAGTAAATGTTAGTTCATAATTACCATCTAATCATATTTAGATTTAAAAATGTGTATTAGTGTGTAGTAGACAAAAATATATTAAACAAACATCAGTATCCAAGAACACTCTGTGGGAATTATATAGAAATATGTAAATTCTTCTTGGAAAATCCTGCTAATTATTAGCTAAATAACAGCAAATGTGTAGAAAGTTTCCAGGACATTTTCTGGATAATATAGGACCTGTAAAATAAAGTATTAATAAAATACTTTGTGCGTTTTTTTCAGTGGAAGTACTTAAAATGTATTTTAGCACTACTTGGTATTTCACCTTACTGTAAAGAATTTAAAGTGATAGCTAAGTACCTAAGTAGGTACTTGAGTATTGAAAATGACCCCGTCAATCCTTCCTAACTTTCCGCCCACAACAAACCTGCCATCCACAGGATTATGCCATGAGCCCAATATAATGACCCTGATCCATTTAACGGGAGCGGGCTGAGCTTCGGAAAAGTCCTGTCACCTTGGTAACGCTCCGTCACCGACACACAAGTGACTCGTTGTGCACAGCTCTCTGAGCTTCCAAAGGTGAGCAGTGAGGTATAGACATTAAGTTTACATGCTGGAGTCATGATGGACAGCTCCACACAAGGAACACACACACACACACACACACACACACACATTAAATCAGTACACACACTATTACAGAGGACTTGATACACGGCCCCTCGGCCCGAGCAGGGAGAAAAGTGGACAAAACCAAATCTTTCCACATACATCACAGCTCACGACCAGTTGCTGCTTCCAAGTAACTTATTGATCCACGTGCTCGAGCAAAATGCGGTTTCACCTTTGAATCTTCAGTGAGTGGCGGCTGCTCGCGTCGAAACCTCCATCAGCCGCAGCTTTAGAGAGTGAGGAGCTCTCTGTTCTGGCTGCGACTACTCGGAGATGTGGGTCATGCTGCTGGAAAAGGAACAGCACAAATTTTTCACATTATTTGGCCAAAACTCTGTGTTCACACAATGCTAATTACCATGGTGAAACCTAGCTCCTAAAACCCTGTTACATAACTGATTTCTAACACACACACACACACACACACACACACACACACACATCATCACCCACAAGTCACCATTGATTTCTGATTGCCATGAGAGCAGGGCTGCTTTGTATTCACTGTATGTAGACCGTGTCCGCCCTCTGGTGGAGGGACACATTTCCTACCAGAACCTGAGTTCACTTTACAAATCTGTTTGGTTTTGTTTGTTTGTTTGTTTGCTTTGATAAATCAAAATTTATCAAGAGTTTATTTGATTTATCTATGATCACTTATAAGCCACTAATAAAAATAATTTTTTGGTTGCCAGGTTATGGAAAAACCACCTCAAGTGCTTTTGACACTGTCCTTTTCAAGCTCTTTTTGAAGAGAGAGGAACTGGTCAAGCAGTGGTCTTCTGGAAAACAGGTCTGCAGAACATCTGCACTCAAACCCATTATAAATAAGAGAGTGCAGACTTATGATGGCATTTATTAACTGCTGCATTGAAAATATAGAAGTATAGTAAAATAATAAGTAGAGAGCGTATTTGGAATGTTAATGGGAAGAGTTGTCATTATGATGTTTCCCCTGTATCTGTATTTTATGATTTACAAATTTAGATGCATTGTAAATAAAAGTGTCAGGTGTGTTGTGTGATGAAAGAGTATCAGCAAGAATGAAAGGAAAGGTGTTCAAGACGGTGGTGAGACCAGAGATGTTGTTCGGCTTAGAGACAGTGGCACTGAAGAAAAGACAGGAGGCAGAGCTGGAGGTAGCAGAGCTTAAGATGTTGAGGTTCTCTGTGGGAGTGACGAGGATGGACAGGATCAGGAGTGAGGACATCAGAGGGACAGCTCATGTTAGATGTTTTGGAGATAAAGTCAGAGAGGCCAGATTGAGGTGGTTTGGACATGTTCAGAGGAGAAACTGTGAATACATCGGTAGAAGGATGCTGAGGTTGGAGCTGCCAGGCAGGAGGTCTAGAGGAAGAGCAAAGAGGAGATTTATGGATGTAGTGAGAGAGGACATGAAGTTAGTTGGTGTGAGTGAAGAGGATGCAGAGGAGGACAGGGTTAGATGGAGGCACATGATTCGCTGTGGTGACACCTGAAAGGGAACAGCCCAAAGGAAAAGAAGAAGATGGATTGTAAATAAAATGTGTACTTGTATTTGAGTACAAAATCACATTTGTATATTTTTGTACAATTTTGTGCACAGGGTCATTCTCTCGGGTACTGATCATCAGTGGATCTCATCCTGTGGATACAAACCCTGTCAGGCACAAGGATCTTTTTTGCGCTTTCCTCTCATGGGTGGGGGAAAAATTTTTATTTTTTTTAAAAAGAAATAAAAAAATAAAACAAATCAGCCAATCACATCGCTGTTCCTCCAGGCAATCTGACAGCTGTGACTTTTGAACTCTGGCCACTTAACAATAAACAACATGGAGCTAACATGCTGGACATCCAGGGAACAAACTAACCATCTTTATGTAAAGTATGGACTTAGCAGGGACATGTAGTTTATTTCATGTCAATCTATGTTTATTGTGCCTCAATTGAGAAAATGCCAGCTAAGTTGCTACATTAGCATGATAGAATTAGCCACCAGTTAGCATGCAGCTGCCCGCTAACATTAGAATCTGTGGTAAATAAATAAAGTCAGTAACAGTTTGGAATGGGTGAAAAGTGGCCGTCGGCATCACTGGGCGGCGTTATGTTTAAGCCTTTTCCACACCGTTTATGCTTGGTGTTATACGTAATAGAGGTACGTAGTTAGATCTCTCGTCAGGAGATGATGGGTTGGTGTGAAGAAGACAGAAACGAGCTGAAATGCATATCCATGGATTAGCAGATTACAACACATGGACAGCAAATATAAAACTATCAGCACTAACAGTTTCCTAGAATACAAACATCTACAAGATACAAGATTTTTACGCGTCTAAAATAGTATTTAGAGAAGGTACAGATTAGAAAAAGATTAGAAAGAAAAAGATGAGCTTTTTAGTTTATCGGCTATGTATTTATTAGAAGTACTTTTATATGTCTAGTTGTATGTACACTCTGCTACTGAAAAAGCAGCCCAGAATTCCTTGTTTGCATATGTGGACAATAGGACTTTCAAAAGAGATATAACTACGACTAATGTGCAGAGAAGAGCTGTGCAGAATTGTAACCGCATAGGAAGCTGTAGTGCAGAGAAACTGAAGCCTTGGCCTTCCAGGAAAGAATACAGACATTGGTTGTAGGTTCATGTAATGCATCCAGGACCCCAACTTCACTCTGAAACAGTATTCCTGAAAAACAACAATGTAGACAAAACTACTATTGTTTAAGACACGTTTGAGTGTATCTGCTCTAATCCATTGTAGCTTCCTTATTCTTTATTAGAATCGATCTGGTAAAACAGAACACGGTGGACTGCGTACAAAAGACTGAATCGAATAAAGTAGACGGACATTTAGGATCCTACACCGCCACCTAGTGACACTTAATTGTCACTGTCCTCTGCAGTTAATTTCGAGCACAAGCTTAGTTTGACTTATTTAAGTTACTTATCTTAAAAATGACAACTCTCATTAGATTGATATTATAGCTCCATTAAATGTTGGTATTATCAGACAAACGTGCTTATATTGTCTAAAGGCAGTAAAACAATTGCATTGTATAAGTGGAATTGTTCATCACGATAATGCTAACATTAGTAAAATTCATAGCACACTGGGACACAGTGTTCCCACTGATGAAGCGGCGCAGAGGCCGGCATGAAAAACGATTTGTGTGTGGGAGAAGATTCGTATCCACAGGATGAGAGCTGCAAATCCAGAAATGCGGAGATCAAACTTTGTACTGTCTTTGTGCACAAAAATTTGAAAATGTGATTTTTCAAAAATACTCAAATACAAGTACAAATTTTTTTTTACAATGTATCTAAATTTGTAAATCATCATTGTACTTTTAACTTTACCAATTTTCAACTTTGTTTCTATGGCTTTAGTTTAGGGTGTAAATGTCCATTCATGTTTGGAAACTCTCCTCTGACTTCCCTATATTAAAATATTTCTCTTCTTATAGTTGAAAAACTTCTCCAGATGACATCACCCGCAGGAATTTTTTCACCATTAGGTGTTGAGATGATGTCATCAGGAGCAGCTCTGGAAAAGCAGGTTGACCATGATTACAAACTTTGTAGCATGAGCAACAAGGTGACGTAATCTGAACTGAAGGCTCCTCCAAGTGATGTCATCTGGAGGCGTTTTTGACATATGGAAGTCAGAGGGAAGTTTTATGGCATTCAGTTCACTAATTTTACTATGAGCCTGGTTCAGTATAGTTCAAAGGGCCAGGATCTGCAGTGGGACTGGATCCATGTTTGTTCCCAATACAGTTCTGCACGAATTTAAAACACTAATCGTTTAATCAGCCAAGAACGTTTTGGTTTTTCAATGAAGTGATTTTGTAAAGCAGACAGCAGCTAGTTGTTGATTATACAGAAAGTGCTCACAGTAGATATTTCGAATTTCAGGCTTAACAACAAGAAAGCGCACAATACAGCTGTAAGTAACACAATAGAAGGGCAGAGTGTTCTCTGTTATAGCTGAATTCTTCACGGGCCACAGCTTTCTTTTCGGTTTTCTGTTGCTTTGTTTCATGTAAATGGTAGGTGCAGCGTAGGGGTGGAGAACTGAAGCTGCTGTAATATGGGCTTTTCTCATCAACTGTACATAGGAGCCGCTGAACTGAAGCGAACTGCGAGAAATCAAATGTAGCATGTGAATAGTGTGTGTCCTGGTCACAACGCACTCACTAGATTGAATTCTCTGGATTTTACATGCTGACGTCAGAGTTATATAATTACACTGGCTGTGGCTGCAGGGAAAGAAGCACAACAGCAGGAGCCTTTAATGGTGTGTGGAGGCTGAAGCTGTACGACTCTCCAAAGTATGACTTCCCTTCAGAGGGAGACTAATGTGTTGAATAATGACAAACAGCACACGCCCGGTCTTCACTGCCAGCTCACATTAGTGCTGCATTAAAATGTTTATCGTCACACACCCCACACAGTCTTACTGTTTGTTTTAAGTCTGTTTGTGGTGACGTTTTTATTTTTAATCATAGTCTATTTTTGTTTTATGTCTGTCTTTGTCTTTCGTGTCATTTGCGAGCCATTTTGCCTTAAGTGTAACCTTAATGTCATTCCAATTTTAAACTTGTCGTATTGGGGAAAGGATATAACATTTAGCAGTGTTGTAGTCGAGATCCTCTAACCGAGGCCAAGACCTTAGGATATACTGAGACCAATACACTTGTTCACAGTTTTCAGATATTTCTTGGTAAATAATTTTGAAAACCATTTATCATTTTCCTTTCACCTAACAATTATGCACCACCCTGTGTTGGTCTATCACATAAAATCCCAATAAAGTACATTTATGTTTGTGGGGTATGAAGACTTTTGCGAGGCACTGCATACTAACGTCTTAATCTCGGTTAAGTGGTCTTGACTACAACACTGCATTTTGTGCAGCTTCGTGATGAAAAACAAGGAATATACTAAAACAGTGTGTTACAGCATATAGATGATGCTAAAGCAAGAAGGGTCTCTCAGGAAGATAAAAACAAATTGGCAGCTGGAGGATAATTTTGGAAGTTTGTTTATTATAATGACACAAGTGAGGAATGTGGAAATATACTCAACATAACTACATGAAACCTGTTAAACTGGTAAAAGACATATTTGTTTCACAGACATATGACATGCTGCAGGAGAGGAGCTTAATAAAACAACTACACAATACTGAAGTGAAGGGAAAATGTTTAACTGAATTAAAAATGCCCCATGTCAACAAACGATTGGGGAATTTCCTTCCTTGTTGAATACAAGCTCAGTGTTATGAGCCCAGTGGTGCAAGAGCATGTTTCGGGAAGTGGGAACAGATTATGGGTTCCCCCCGTTTATTGGATAATGGGTCAAACGGTGAAACGGGGAGATGACTTTTCACTAAATGGAGTTAGAGTTTTACAATATCCCGTGAGTTCAGGGTCGCCACAGCGGGTCATTTCTCCGCATGTTGATTTGGCACAGTTTTTAACGCCGGATGCCCTTCCTGACGCAACCCTCCCCAATTTCTACCGGGCTTGGACCGGCACTGGATGTCTGGGGATGGGGATGGGGATGAGCTGTTGAGGGTTCAGTGTCTTGCCCAGGGACACTTGGACATGTGGTCGTGAAGAGCCTTTTACATATAAAACATAATGTTTTATATATTTATGAATGTTATATAAGTAAAGGATCAGTGCTTTTTTTCTATGGCGTTTTTACGGGTTTTTTGAGTTATGTCCAACAAATTAAAGACTGTCTGGTTCAAATTCAGACTGACAGGCAGTTAAACTTTGAATGCAACTTCACTGAGACCTGACCCGAGTAAGAAATCTGACATCTTTAGACTAAGAGCAATAGTGTTTGTTGTCAGAGGTTTGAGCTCAGGTAAAAACTTTGCTTTGTTCTTTTCACCATTTCAAAATAAGTGGAAGGTACAAACTTTTGCACCAAACTGTAAATAACCTATTATGTGTAAGCATTGCTACTGGTACAGTTTGTAAAGGTATGATTAATTTGAATTACTTTGCAGCTGTAATAATCTACACACAAATGTATTTTTTATATTTATTCATTGTTATATTTTGTATTAAGAATGTAGTTTTCTAGTAGCTGTCTTAGTGGAGTAAACAAAAACAACATTTCCCTCTAAAATGTAGTGAAGTAAAAAGTTTATAATCATTAATAATAAAAGAATAATTGAGAAAAAGTAGTTAGTTACTGTCCAGCCATGAAACTGAAACTAGTCTTCAACACACACACTGTGTCAACATTGTCTGACAACCAGTGTTGTAACAGAGTCGTACTCAGCATTGACGTATTTTTCTGATAATATTATAATAATAGTCGCAGAAAAAATTCAAAGATACTGTTGGCCAGGTTAAGTGTTTCATCTGATAGTATCAGCACTGTTGCTGTATTGTCGATAACTTTGAAATTGTTGATTATGTCCAATGTCAATTTTTTTGTTAAAAAAAAACAAAAAACACTGTGGCAACACAGGAGATGCAGACCAGGGAAACCAGGACCTGAAATTCCCCTGAACCCTGCCAGGAAGCTCAGTTTAAGCTAACGCTACTTATTTTTGCCATCATTAGTAGTAAACACACGTATGACTTCAAAGTTAAACAGTAGCTCAATATCAAAGCATCACAATTTTTTTATTGATTTTTTTTTGGTCTGATATAGCTAATTAACTTTGCATGTTTGCATGGCCAAACCAACCTGACTCGAAGACAGAACGTGTTTTATTTCTTTTTTATTTCTTTTTTTGACAGATCCTTCAAACGCCACAGGATGTTAACAATCAACTGAAAGAATTAATTAGTGGCCTCGGTGTAGCTCGCTACCAAAGCTGACCTAGCGCTCCACGGTAACCCTGAACTCCAGTTAACGTTACAGCTCAAGGTCGCTTTTTGTTTTAATATTCTTTTGTCGTTCTGCAAAAACAGTGACAATGTAACAAAGATTGAGGGTTTGGCGTTTTCGATAAAGCGCGTGCTTTGATAACCGTTAGCTAGAGGCAAGGTTCGTGTCTCACGTGCAGCTTTAGCTACGTGAGACACGCGGCTAACGCGATGTCGACCCCGACGTCGGCTTCCTCCCAATACTGGAGGTTTGCTCAACCCGCGGCTGTTTTTCCGGCACTGTGGCCTTGTTTCCCAATCACTGTACCCTACGATGGGACGGTTGCCAGGCCTTTGTACCTGGCTAATGACTGTGCGGTGCCGCCACAGGTGTCTTCCCATGTGTACAGAAACGCGGGCGGAAACCGGAGACGAGGTAAGCGCCCGAATAACAACTGTGGTTCCAAACATGTCTGCAAAGGTTATTTTCAGCGAAAAATGAACATTCCACGAGCGCTGTATTCATCTCAAAGCTATAGTCGGCTAACGGACAAACTGTGAGGTGACAGCGGTGCAGACACGCGCGTTTTGCTAACGTCGCTGAATATAAAATTGTTCGTTTAAAGTCCTCACGAGCCAACTCAATTGCTAATGTTTGCCAGCGCGATGAAAACATTTAATAATTTAACTGTGGTTCTGCTTCTACAGGTGACAACAGAAAGTTCGTTCTGGACAGGTGTGAACCTTTACATCCACGTGACGTCACTACAAATGAGTGTGCAGTTCTCAAAAATGGTTGTTCTTCATCTTCCAAGGTCTTTGTTTGAGCTGGTGGCTGCCTTTCCCTATCTTGCCCTAACTGACCCACAGCTACTGGGCTGGTATCTCAGATTGTCTCCAGGAGACAGAAAAGTCATACAGGGTAGGTTTGATATACAGTGTGTCTGAACTTATTGCTGACAAAGTGGTGGACAAACCTTTATTAACGGTGTTGACGTAAAACTGGGGACGTAAGACTTTAACTACGTGTTTACGATGAGCAGCTCGTAGGTCGTTATAGTTATCATTATACGCGAAGACAGCAAACCTATGTTAAAACATTGATTGTAGTAATGAACAGTTGGAGTTTGTTTCTTACACAAACCATCCATCTATTATCTTTAACTGCTTATCCTGTTCAGGGTCACATGAACATGCAGACTTCGAGCTTTGAGGTCTAACAACTCCACCGTTATGCTGCCCCAAACACTTATTCAATAGACAATATTAATGTGCATGTAAGTGCAATAGATGTGATTCTGTATACTTACTGAAAACTCTAGGCCTCACACGTGGGTGTACAGTACGAGATATGCGTGAATGAGAAAGCAGAACATACTAAATCTACAGTTCCCAAGTGAGTTAATTTGTAGTCATAATTAGCTTAATTTCTTCTCTCCTAGATGAAGGAGGATTTTATCAGTTTCTACACAGACATCCAGCTCTAGAACTGTCCAAGCATCATGTTTATGTTAAGGGTAAGTCTGTAGAGGTGCTATAAGCTTGTATGTACAGACAAGAGGGACAGTAAGTATTGTTTTCGTTCACAACATGGTAGTTGACAGCTCTGTCCAGCCAACTATCACTTCCAATCCAGCAGCCATAACTAACTTCTCTGTGAACATGGAGCTGGAGTCCTGCAGACAAAGACGAAACCCTGAGTTCAGTAGTCGGTTTTCAGTGACCCAAGACAAAAGTGCTTACATCACATACACAGACATCGATCCATTACAGTGAGTATACATGTTTCTGCAGGCACAATATGTAATATACATTTTAAATATAACTATTTTCAAGGCTGCTGCACAGCATTTGATCTCAGTTTGTACGTGCACATTAATATGAGCATCACTGTTTTATGTTACAGGTCAACATTTCAAAATGAGTCTTTCCCTGAATGCTACAGCTTAGGCAGTATCCATATAGATGGTGCAAAGCTTAACGATGGGAGCGCCACCCAGTCAGCAGAGCTAAAAGACATCACCTGTCCTCTGCGCCTGGTTGAGGAAAGGGACACAAAGGAACAGGGTCTAGGTGATGTGGTTGGTTGTAATTCCACCACTGTAGATGATGAGTACAATGAAGCTAACTTGCGCTTAGAAGATCAGAGTGACAACGTCCATACCGTCAAGGAGGAAGATGAGAGCAATCTCGTCTGTGCGGCCAGCGATAGCCAGAAAGCCTGCACCACTAATGGTGAAGCACTGGGAGCCGGTTCTGAGACAATGAAGTCTGAGCTGTCTGTCACGGAAAGGAATACTGCAGATAAGAGCACATCTCCTGTGCCCTGTGCTCGCACTTGTGACATTATGCTTGGCACTGAGCAGACACTGTGTGTGTCAGCTTTTACTCAAACTGACGATCCAGGAACAGTTGACAAGCACATTGTTACTGAAGTCCACATGGCAGATCTGGACTACCTTGCAGCGGTAAGGTTGAAACCGAATAGCTGCCATTAATAGTAGTGCCAGCAAAGTCTTAAACAACCTCTTTTTAAAATTTCAGGAATTTATTAAACTTGAGACATCTCAAGAGGAGCTGAAAGAAAAACTGAAAAAGTAATGTATGCGACACAGTCCTATATTAAACTTAATTTGCTTTGCCAGTGAGGAATTTCTCCAGCAGTCGTGGGACTAATGATTAATTTTCTGTATTTTGTCCAGTTCAGGGTGTAAATTGAACGACTGTGATTGTATCCAGCGTGCTCAGCGAGCAGAGCTGAACCTCCTCGCCCTGCAGTACAGCATGTGTAGGCAGCACTGCTGGAGACTCTACTACACCTCTGCTGAGGGAGACCAACGGACCCCGTTGCATGGAGACCTAAATACGTCTTGGTTAGTCGTTAACAATACACCGATCTACCACATCATTAACTTGGTGGCTTAATGTCATGGAGGACAAGACTCAGCATGGCCACTCGCACCGATATGAAACAGAATGTGATACACTCTGTGCAGAGATGGCAGCTCACAAACTCAGTATTTAAGAGTACAAGTATTGGCCTAACAAGACTGCAACACCACTCAAAGTCTTTTAGACAAAGAAAAGTACTAAACAGATTATCTAAATTTTACTTAAAGTACAAAAGTACTCCCCTAAAAAGACTATTATTTTCAACAATTATTGCAAAGCATGTACAGTAATATTAAAATAAGGGTCAAAGATCATTGTTGATAAAGGTGGTGCTGATTTTAACCACTTTGTGCTGACAGGTGTTAGTTTATTTTAATTTAAAAAATATTCAATTTTTTATTAAAACCACCGGGTGGTATTAACGTTACTGTAACGTCAGCTACTGTGTTAAACATGTAGGTAGACATTTCTTAAGCAAATCGACAGAAGAGCAGTTTAGCCCGTTCAGTTTATTTTAGTTGTTTCTCTCTCTCTCTGTAGGCCAAAGGATCCTCCCGCAAACATTCTAAATGTTCTGCAAAAACTCAAATCTGACTATATTGAGATGAGAGGTAAGATCTTGGAAGGGGTTCCTTTGGAGCATCTTAAGCCTCTGTCAGTCGACTCTGAGAAGATAACCACAGCAGTAAGTCGTTACATCCCTGCACAGGTAAGACTAAGCCCACTAACCCAATAATATCACAGGTCTACCAAGAGTTTTTAGATTTTTCAACCACAACTGCAACAGTCAGATCCTATGTCTTTCCTGTTTAGATTGCTGGTGACTTGTTAGGAAATTCCCTCTCTTGGTATGTTAGCATGTGTGTTTGATACTTATCCAGGAGCTTAGCCTTTGAAGTTATGGACACTAATGGAGTGTTCTTCAATCCAAAGGAGCTCTCGAGAAACACACGGGCAAACTGCATCAGGCGACAGAAACGAATGTTCCAATGAAGGCACAAATGACTGCCAGGTATGCAGACAGACTGAGACAACTAAAAGGGGAGCACTACTAATATCTAATGTTTGAGCAGCTGGTTATTGGTATATATTGCTGCTAATTAATCATAGTGGGCATTAATTACTCATCAGTTCAAACAGTTCTGGTGTTTGGGTCATTTCAGAGCAAGGCAAAACAAATTGAGAAGAACAACAAGAAGAGGAGAGCAGTCACTCTATTGCCCAAGAATAGAGGGGCTAACTATGCATTCAGGCTGTTAGAAAATCCGACAGGCAAGTCAAATCTTTCTCCCAATTAAAATAAGTTCTCATAAAGAGGTTAATGCAGTCAAAGATGTGTTGCTCTTTGTGTGGACAGCAGCTGTATGCAAAGAGCCCAGCACGAGAGAGGCATGGTACGATGCTAAGGAAGACTTGGAGTCTGGAGGACCAGGAGCAGCTGCTGAAAAGGGACAGAATCCAAAAGCTACTGAAAATGATATGATATATGGTAAAACACTGCCTGTAAAGATTGAGATTTTGAAATAATTTAGAATTAAAACGCTCGTGATGGATTTGTTGTGAACACAGAATCAGCCAACAAGGACGCCAAGAGCTCAGTACTTAAAGTTTCCACCTTAACCCAGAATATGACAGAGGTGAGTTAATAATCTCTGTTTGACTGCTCAGAAATACCTGACAAAGTAGTTCTACTGAGTGTAAGCGGTATTGTAGTTGTTGCATAATTCAATAATGTATATGTTGGAAACGGTTTAAAAGTCAAGACACTGAATCTACTACTGTGATAGCCAGCAGAGGGCAGTACAGGCTATAACTAACACTTAATCTTTGCCAGAGAGACTCTGCTTGTTCCTCTGAGACATACCACACATCTGAAGTCAGCATCTCTGCTATATACAATGATGTAAGGTGAGTTGCTGCACTGCTATTTGAGAGCATTACTCTCAGTCTCTGTTGTCCTGCTATGTGTCTTTCATTAATTGGTCTCAAATGTTTAAGTAGTATTTCATCAGACACAATAATTGGAACTCTTCGTGCAGATGTAGTTCTAAGATCACAACACATTTGCTACCGACATCATTGCACTAACCTGTCTCACTGAGTGCTTTCACTCTGGTTAGTAGACCCCAACCTGCTAAGGTTGCTGAGAGAGCGTTGCAAGGCTCCCCCTTAAACATGGAGCATGAGATCCACAGAGACAGTGCTGGGAGCCAGAGCCAGTCCTCGTCCTCCCTCAGCGTGTTTGAGTCCTCACAGGATGAACCCAAACCTCCAACCCCTAAATCTGACACCAGCAACATTGCAAAAATGGTAATGGATCATCTTCTGCAAAAAATAAATATTGTTTTATATATTTATATATTTCATTGTTTTGTTTTGTTTTTTTAAACTTAAGAGATACTCAATACTCTTACAGTTGTGCATTTGGTGCTACAGAGAGGAGCATTACGTCTCTCAAACAGTATTTAATTGACAGGCCACAGAGTACTTGAAGCAGGAAGTTCCTCATTGAATCCATGCTCAGTGGTGACATCGAAAATAACCGGCTGCTGAAAGGGCTTATTTTAACCTGTGACTGCATTGGTCAGCACTGGCTAAATTTCAGCAAAACGCTGCCAGATTGTAAAAGAGAGGAACACTGCAACACCAGCAGGTTGACATGGACTAAACTCGATCCATTAGCACAATAAAAGGATCTGATTTTAAATGTGCTTTTTTAAATTTTTTTTGCAGATACTAGTGCTTTAAAATATGTTTGAATCTGTGCTAATGCCAATCCTGTAGAAAACTTCTGACATCTCTCAACATAATCTTTCGTCATTCTTTCTTCTGTCTTTAGTTTATGGCTCAGCCGCCCTTTGGGACCAGCATCAAGAACATGAAGAGGGTCTGTATTTTGCCCATGGCAAAGGGAACCTATATACCACAACACTACGGCACCATGGGCAGCTTCGATACTCTGATGGCCGAGCTTACACAGTGCCACCCAGATGTTGGGAGGCAGAAGATTGTGGATGCGCTGGTGGAACTGAGGGACAAGCACCAGGGTGCACTCAGCGGCCTGCCCCTCAGGACCATTAGGGAGATGGCATCTGAGCTTCTGTCCAGGTCAGCGAGTGCCACACAGTTATAAGTGGTGTTCAGTGTTCTAAAGGTTTTAACAGTGGTTTGATGTAATTTGTTAAAAAAATAATTGCCTAAGTTTGTATTTATAATTGAAATTCTCCAAAGAAGAGGGAGCAGTTCATCTAAAAGGTTAGTTGTTATCGTGAACTGAGTCCAGTAATAAGTTGTTTCAGAGCCACTAAAATATGTGTGTACTTTATTCCATGTAGCATTGGATTGTTCTGTGATCAATATAATCACTAGGAATTAGCATAACCATGCATAACAAATTGTGTTTAAGGTTGCATACAGTTGTATGTAGCTTGGTTCATATTTTGCTTCCTGTCCATAAAAACTATGTTTATTGAAATAAATTCTGTCAGCTGTTTTTTGCTCAGCTCAGCATCTCCAAAGGTTTTCTTTGTCCTTAAAAATCCTGATTTGGCTGAAAGTTCTAATCGGGTGAGTCGGGTGAATTTTCCCTTTTAAGGAATTGCCAGATGACCACTCCACTGTCTAACTTTCCTGTTGGATGGATATCACCATTAAAAGACGCCTTCACTGATTTTGAACTTGGGTCTTGTGGTTCTAGTTTGGGTAGTACATGGACATAAATGCTGTTACACTTCCCATTGACTTCCCTATTTCAAATTATCTCTCTACTTCTGGATGAAAAAGGAACCTTCAGTTTAGATTATGCCAGGTTTATTTCACACTGGGGAGTTTGTAAGGTTAGTTAACCTGCTTTTTCAGAGCTCCCCCAGATGACATCGTCTCAACTAATGATTTAAAAGGGAAAAAAAACTCCTCCAGGTGATGTCATCTGGAGGGTGAAGCAGAGATATATATTTTAAAACAGGGAAGTTAGAAGGACGTTTAAATGCATTAATGTACATTAACACCCTAAACCACAGTCATAGAGAGCAAGTGGGAAATTGGTGACGTCGCCCTTTAAAGCTTTCTGCGCCAGTTTTTGGGCCAGTCCGAGTCACCGCTAGGTGTCCGACTGCCCCACATGCGGGTTGGACTGCTAGTGGGAACCTCAACTTCAAAGCAAGGCAACGAATGGGTTAATGTAATCCGGCTTGGGAATGGGCGGAGATTCGTTCTGGGATGTGAACCTGATAAACGGAGTTAGCGACAGTCAAATAAAAAAAAAACAAAACAACAACTTTTTGATTTTTGTAGATGCTTATCTTTGGGCTTCCCGCGTGACCTTTGCGCGTATTTTGGCTCGTGAAGCGCCATGATGCCGACGGAGAAGTCCATTAGTTGCTGTCAGATATGTGTGAAGTAAAGACGTGGAAGGCTGCGGAGGCGTGCAAGCAGAGACACTCGGCGAAACTCGACTTTGTTTCAAGAAGCAGATCAACAGGACCGTGGGGTGCGCTCACTTTTCGCATACTTGAAACAATGGAAAGCCGGCCCCGCTCTCACACGGATCCTTTATTATGAGCCGAGAAAACGCGTCTCTGTGAAGCTGACATGGTCTCAACAAGTCGCCGTTGTTACATTTCGAAAGGATTTAATTCAGTGAGCCGGTCTGGGGGGAATTAATAAGTCTGTCCATTCTCAAGTGGAGAAAAAAACGATCTGGTATTTCACTGAGCATTGTCAAACACGCCGAGTGACACCATGTGGAGCCCGCGGACGTGGATGTGGCGAGCGGCTCTGTGCTGCGTGTTTCTGGAAACATTTGCACGTACTGCAAAAGGTAGGACAAGGCAACACTTTCACTAAAGACCAGCCTGTTTCTGCAACAACTTGAGGCAGTGACCCTTTAAGAAGTCCTTAAAGTTATGACTACTATGAAAGCCATGTACCATAGACATACTGTTAACTAACCAATCAGAAAAATGAGCATCTAATATATTTGATACTTCATATTCATACTTCATAAACCTTATTATTATAGAGCTGATGACCCTGGTTTTTGTTGTTCTAGTCTAGATGTACATAGTTTTTTTTCCTTTCCCTATTGTAGTTCTTTAAGTACTACAATTAATCATGTAAAATCTCTCCCCTCCACCTGTTCTCAGGTCTCAACATGTGTATGAGTGGCAGCTCCACATCCTGTGAAGAATGCCTGCTGATTCATCCCAGTTGCGCCTGGTGTGCACAAGAGGTAAAGTATACTGCTGCATCATCAGGGCTTATACTTTAGGGCAGGTGCATTGTTTTATGGGGGTGGAGATGAATTGCACACGAGTGTATAGTCAGTTCTGCTTGGCAAATAGTCCAAAGGTTTCCACAGAAATTAAATAATATTTGTTGGCCACGTGTTTTATTATATTTAAGCCTTTAATGAGTTACCAACCCATAGTTTGTGGTCTTCCATCTTTCAGGATTTTGGAAGGGGGCGAACTCTTACTTCTCGGTGTGATTTTAGTCACAACCTGCGGAAAAGGGGCTGTGAGGCACGGTTCATCGAGAACCCCACCAGCAGCATCTCTATCCTGCAGAACATGCCCCTGAGTTCTAAAGGGTCTGGGCCGACCCAGTTTGATGTGGTCCAGATTATGCCTCAGAGGGTCTCCCTTAGCCTTCGACCAGGTAACAATTGTAATTATTGCCAGTCGGAGATAATAATACCCAATAATGAGAACAGTTGATAGGTTCTCTTTTTACAAACCAGAAGGTTCTATCCTAAACTCCTGCACACATTTCCAATCACCCATACAGGAGACCAGACGTGGTTTGGGCTGCAGGCGCGGCAGGTGGAGGACTACCCTGTGGATCTTTATTACCTAATGGACCTCTCACTTTCCATGAAAGATGATCTGGATACTATCCGTAATCTGGGCACCAAGCTCGCGCAGGAGATGAAAAAACTCACCAGCAACTTCAGGCTGGGTTTTGGTTCATTTGTGGACAAAAACATGTCCCCCTTCTCCTATACAGCACCCAAGTATCAAGAGAATCCATGTAATGGGTGAGTCGAGGGCTTTTGGGCAACAATTCCAACTCTGGGTTTAATAGTAGTGTGATAACATGGTGTTTTCCCACTAACAAAGAGTAAAGAAGACTGTGTGTGAGCTTCAACTGTTCTCTCTTGGTGTAAATGTTCTGCAATAAGAGGCAATTCCTGAAATATTTTACTAAAGGTCCACACATTTGAGTTTTTCAGGAATAATGTGTAGCTTGATGTTGCAGTAACAAGAATGAAATATTATTTTTTTTAAATGTAATAGAGCATAGTGAATAAGCTGCAAATTCTTTAAAACGAATCTGCCATTGGTTGTTGGGTTGTTGATGCGAGTGCACTGAAAGGGAGCATAATAAATGGAGGACAGAGAACTGTAGAACATGATGTTTCCCCCTGGAGGTTAGACCGCACTGCCCGCCATCGCGCATCACTTCCCATCTAGGTTATGGCCTTGGTTGTGTGTGTGTGTGTGTGTGTGTGTGTGTGTGAGATTGTCACACAACAGACACGCATGGCAGGGAGACATTAAAATGATCGAATTTAGGCTACATTTTCTTCTATTTTGCATTTAATTTACACAAGCCAAAATTTTGCCTTTTATTTAGATCACCTGGTTCATAAAGTGTCTGAGTTTATTGGACTTTCTAATAATCTAATCAAAATGAAGTCAGTTTCATCATGTTTGTAATGAATTCAGGTACATTAAACAAGCGTTTTAATTGTATTGAGTATTGTCCCGATTTAACATCAAGTGGAGAAATATGATTTTCAACCTTTCACACTGCACAGATACAAACTTTTTCCAAGCTGTGTCCCCACCTTCGGTTTCCGCCACATCCTTCCACTGACTGACAAAGTGGACCGTTTCAACGAGGAGGTGCAGAAGCAGATGGTATCCCGCAACCGGGATGCACCCGAGGGCGGATTTGACGCCATCCTGCAGGCTGCTGTTTGTAAGGTGACAAATGTCTCACTTGTTTTCTGATAGAAACTTGCATAATTCACTGATTCATGGTCTTATTTAGCATTCTTTTGAGATTATGTGACTGGTCCCTTTGAATTAATCCTGACTTGGCGACATCTAGTAGCGGGGAGCCTCCTTTGAAGCTACTGAGATATCTCAGTGACAAAGGTCTGGCCCGTTTACTTGTTAATTAAAAGCACTAGGGGACAGACTGGAAGTGCAGTTTGGTGCAGCTGCTTAAATAGGAGGAGGTGTCCCTCACAGGCCCAGTCACATCCAGGTTTCCCTCTTCCAGTGTAATTGTTTTCTACAGGAAGAGAAGGGCTCCCAAGGGGCTCCTGCCTTGTAATTTAGTCGAGTTGCACAGCTTTCAAACACTCACTGGTCATTAGTCGGGGTCTCTCTGAAGGCTTGAGTGATTCTGTTTCATTCAATGTTGGTTAGGTCACATCAGATGTGACGATTATTTTGGGATAGAAATATACACGTAGAATAGTTATACTGTGTACAACACAAATATGTAAGTATTAGATTGATGGGAGATAAATATGGTCACATGCATGTATCTTTCAACAGAACTGCACTTGTTAAGTAGACTTTTTTTTTTTGTAAAAGACCAGCTGGACATGATTTTAAGTTTGGGTTTGCTGTTTTAAAATCACATTTTATATTGAGTATTTAAGAAAACTTTAAGAAAAGTTTCTGAAAACGTTTTTTCTCTTAGCAAAGTAATTTATGTCAACAACAGGAAATAGCCATCAGTTGTAGTCAAGCCTAGAACTGAGCCTTCTCACCAACATATTTATTTAGAACAGTTGCTATAGCTCCTCTACAGAGAGACTTCCTATTGGAGCATCCAGAGCTCTGTTGTGTGCTGTACAGGCATTATAATGAATTACAAAAGCGGCCTTTTATTCACTGGTTGAAATGTTATGTTTTTTTAGTGCTTTGCATTAGTCAGCACTCTGTCAAGTGCTCACTCTGCCGCTGGCTGTTGTTTCCTGTTGATAATGGTCAGGCCTAGGCCTGCTGTAGAAAACTCGTCAAGTTTTAAACTCCTATTCACGCTGCTGATCAAAACAGATTAAAACTAATCCTCTGCATCTCACCTGCCACACCCTTTAATAGGAGAAAATAGGCTGGAGGAAAGAGGCCTACCACCTCCTGGTATTTGCAACGGATGATGTACCTCACCTGGCTCTAGACGGCAGGCTCGGAGGCCTTGTTCACCCCCATGATGGACAGTGTCATCTCAATGACAACAATGAGTACAGTGCTTCCACAACAATGGTAAGAAGAACAGACTGTTATTTGGCTCGCAAAGAAAGCTGTGTTAAGGGGTTCAGAGTAGGCCACCTGGTCTATTATAGAGACCCCTCCATTGTCAATTTATTTTATTAGTCAAGGCTTTTTTAAGATGTTAAAACAAACTCTAATGGCCAAATCAAATGAGCATGTTAGAACTGGCCTTCTGCAGAACTTCCCAAAGGTCTGCTGTGCTGGTTGGCCAGTGTTCACATCTGGAGGTGTTGCTGGCCAAGCCATCACCAAGAGTATTCCAGCAGCTTCTTTCTTCTTCAGATAATTCTTACACAACTGAGAAGAATGCTCGAGGTCTATGTCTTGCTACAAAAAGGAGTTATCCTCAATCAGTTGTTGCACAGAGGGGATGGCATGTCTCTTCAGTATGGAGTAAGGATACTTTGCACACAATGCAGATCCCCCACTCTCCCATTGCCAGAGCATCCCCAGACCATCATGTTTCCCACTCCAAGCTTAAGTGATGGCTCTTGGCATGTAAATATTATCTTTTCATGACTCTGCATCTGACATATGCTGGATCTACTTGGATACAAAGCCCTCAAACATTGACTTATAAGTCCACAAGGGTCTGTTCCAGTCATCTATAGTCCACAGTTTGTGTATCTTGGCCCCCTGCCACTTTTTCGTCTTATTTGCCAACCTTTTTTTTTTTTCTTGGCCGCTCTGCCCATCAGACCAGCTGACCTGTGACTCCTAGACAGTCTTTACACACTGGTTTTTCTCTTGCACATTAGAAAATGCAGCCAATTTAGGAGCAGTAAGGTGACTGTTTTGCCTTCTTGGCCAAATGGGCACTTGGGCCTTCTACTGCATCTTTTGTCCTAATTAGATCCATATGCATCATGTGTCAGAAGTACGCATTTAAAGAAATCTTAATTATCTTGGCTATATCTCTTAGAGAATAATCTTCCTTTCTCAAGAGAAGTATAGACTGATGGGTTTGTAAGTAAAGCTGTTTTTCTTTGGCCAATTTTACATCTAATTTACACTGAAAAGGGTCACTCTAACTATGGAGGTAGAGCCAGATGAACTCATATTTGGTTTACTGGTCATGAAATAATTTGAAGATGTTTGGATACCTGGTAGGGACGTGCATGATGGAAAAACTCTGGAAACACTGATTAGTGGTTTGTCAGGCAGTTATTGCTGAAAGCAAACTTTAAAATGCAAATTAAATTTGAACATTATCCTGAAAAAAACGGGTGCTTAGTTGTTTCCACACTTTTTATTCATAAACGTGATCTTGGTGCCTTGAGAACATGTGTTTTTTTTAATTTTTTAAATTTTTTTTTTTATTTATAATCATATGTTAACCTTTTTAAGGATTTCTGGCTCCACTTGGATCATATGTAAGCCTGTATTAGTTGATCTTTATTTCCAGTATGTTGGCAAAATCCAACTTTATTACAAAGAAAGACTTAAATGAATTAGACTGAAACAGTTTCAAAAATTGTGCAACTTTTGTAAGAGCAGTCTGTGAAGAATAATTACATAGGGAAAGGCCAAAACACACTTCCACATCTGGAGACTGCTAGTAAAAGAACAGAACTGTCAGCTTGTAAGTGCACAGCACAAGAGCATGTAGTGGCACAGAAAGATAAAAATATATCTCTTGGGATTCTCCAGTGTATATGTTCAGCCAGATATGAGTTTCTTTGTTCCACACTTCTGTTTTTGAGTAGGACTCTCGGTTGGAAATTGATACAAAATTTGTTGTTTGTTTTTTTACGCCGAATGCCCTTCCTGTCGCAACCCTCCCATTTTATTCGGGCTCGGGACTTGCACCATGGTGGCCCTTGATGGTTTGGCGGGGGCCCATATGTACACCTATAATACCTCTTGCCATCTCTCTTTGCACAGGACTACCCTTCTCTGGCTCTTCTGGGGGAAAAACTGGCAGAAAATAACATCTTCCTTATATTTGCAGTGACAAAACGACTTTATGTTATTTATAAGGTACATAGATTTTTAGTGTTCTTTCTTTTAACATTGCATATTGTTTTCTCTTCCTACTGTATATAATTTAAGCACATAATGGTGTCTCTTATTGCTCTCCTCACCAAGAATTTTACTGCACTCATACCTGGAACTACCGTAGAAATCCTGGACCAGGACTCCAAGAATGTCATTCAGCTTATCATCACAGCCTATAATGTAAGTAAAATAAATCTGTACTGGTGTGACTGTTGATGTTCCTGCCTGTGTGCTGTCAGAAGGATAAGTAACAACACAGTGGGTTTGGAAAAGCTGGAGGAAAACTGAAGACAATTCTTAAGTCTTCTCACTGTCATGATGGAGTGTCCAGCTGCACACAAGCTGGGGATCTCATATTAGCAGCAAGCTTGCTATGCTGAAGTGGTTTTAACAGCTAACTTTGAAGCATAGCAGTTTTTAAGGCAGGAGGCATAGAAATGATTAGTTGATTTGATCTAGTTGACTTGACACAAATGCAGTCAACCAATTTGAGAATGAAGACTCGGTGATCATTAAAGTCAGTTGTCAGGCAAAAATGTTTCTGTCAGCAGCTAAGATGTGAGTTTAAGTGCGATATATTTGGATTTTAGACAATTAAACATGAAAGCATCTGAATGTCACCTTAGGCTCTGACACGTGGTTGTTGGCTTTTTGATGGCTGTGCCTTATGTACCTGCACACAGACACAGTGGACATGCTGTTATTTGTTTCTTCTCTCAAACACACTACAGGCAGCACTCATGGTGAATAGGGGCTTAGCTGCAAGCCGATGCACAAAGCCAATATGGAATAATTTCTTTCTTTCTGGATGCACTGTATGTAGCCAACAGTAAGGGCAAGCCCACAGACATCACATAATAAGTTTATAAAAGATGCATCCAAACCAAGAAAACCAACACATCCAACTTGGCAAAGGAACTAGGTGACAGACATGCTAACCTTAAAGAGCAACATGTTATTTACAAAAAAATCATTATAGTGTGTGTGTTTGCACAAACCAGAGAGTGACTCTGAGAACACACACTGACATTGACAATTTGCCAAAAAGATTTGTTGATTTGTTGAACTTTAACACTGTTTAACCATTAGCAAATTAGGCATAATTTGGTTTTTAAGCCCGAACTATTGCTGCACCTGATGGTTATTTGGATAAAGTGGCTCCTGAAAGATAAGTTGTTCTTGTAAAACACATCTACATGCATAAAACCGATGCACAACAAAACACTTAACAGCACATAAACAACCATTTTATTGAGCGTAAAAATAAACAGAAATGACTCGAGCTGTACAGTAAGTGCTTCATGGTTTAGTCAGATTAGTTTCCTGTGTTTGTTTTTTTATTTTCAGAATTACTTTAATGAGTTTCATGCCCTTTGTAATTTATTCTCTCTTATTTTATTATCCTTTTTTAGGTTTGTGTCATGCTATTTCTATTTAGTATCAGTATCCATGCCATAATTTTGGGGTCATGACAACATTATATGATATTAGCAAGAGAGAAAACTCAAAAAACTACTTCCACACAAACATTTTTCAGTCAGGCTCTATGTTTGGTGCCTGACACCACTGAATATGACACAGTATAGTATTTTATTTGACCGAAATCTTGACCTGATTTGTTTAGTTTTTTTTTCCAGCTTTGTTCATGCTTTTTGCAGGCCTGTGTCTATCTTTCTCCCATAATAGTTTTGGCACTCTGTGGCTGTGGCTGTACACTTGAACCACAGTCAGATTCCTTATATATCTTTCTAATGACGCTAATTCTGTTCAGTTTTACTTGGAGGTTACTTAAGTTAATAGGGCAGCTGTGCCTCAGAATGTAGAGTGGGTTGTCCACTACTAGGAGAGTTGCCAATTAAAACCTCAGCTCTTCAAGTCCACATGCTTTGAGCAAAACATTGAATCCCAAGTTGTTTGTGTACGTGGCTTTAGATAAAATAATCTGTCAAATGATCAGATGCAATGCAAATGTAAACTGACTTCAAAATAACTGACAGATGAGGTAGAGGTCATACACATTTCAGTGTGTATGACCTCTAGTGCTCTGACTCCTAAACTAAAGCATGATAATAATATGATTCTTGAACTGTTTTTATATCCTTTCTGAAAGCAGAGAACTGCACTGCATGTAGTCAGCCTTTCCCTAAATGGATTTGTGTGTGCGCGTGTGTGCAGAGTTTGTTTTTTGTGTTTTTTTTTTTTGTTTTTTTTCCCTGCTTCACTCAGGAACTGTGTCTTGTTTTGGCCCATGGCAGCGTATTCTTTGCAAGAGAAACTTGTGTCCAACACAGACGTGACATGCTCAGTGTGTGGGAGTGAGCTTGAATGAAACTCTTTGACTCACAGCCTTATTAAAATTCCTCCTGCCACATTATATCCACCACTGTGGATGATTAGATGGGCTGTGCTAAAATCTGTGAGGTTATGTTGTGTAACCAAAGAATTATTCCTCAGGTTTGTCCATGGCACAAAGCTGCTGCTTGCTGTGATTGCCTTAAGGGTCAGAAAAGTGTGTGTGTGTGTGTGTGTGTGTGTGTGTGTGTGATGAGGGAGTGCTCACCCATGTACACCAGGTAAAATCCTGATTTTATCCTGAAAATAATGTGGCTGTAGATATGTATGATTTGCTACAGACGGGGTTTACACATGTTGCAAAGAGCCAGATGCAGCTGGCATTGCAAGCAGCCGGAGTATTTCACATCCACGCACATACAACCTGCATTCATGCACAGCACTTGTGGTCATGGTACGATTAAATATAAAAAATGTGCCTAACCAAGGCAATCCATTCCCAATGTTTAACTCTTTTCCACTCTGTTACCGAACAAAGGTTTCATGCAGAGATAGATTTGAGGTGGGTTTAAAATAGGTCAGTGTGGAGGACGTTATATTAATGTGGCTTTAGTTTCAGGACATTGGAAAGTGTTGTATTTGAACAGAAACAGTTTGAAACAGTGTACAGTGAGTTTGTAAGAGACCTGTAAGGATTGATTATTGGATGCAATAATATATGCTTCAACCCCCTTATATTGGATGCGTTTTCCCTCAGAACATTCGTTCTAAAGTGGAGCTGACTGTATGGGACCACCCAGAGGACATCAGCCTTTCCTTCACCGCCACCTGTCAGGATGGAAAGCCGCTGCCAGGCCTCAGGAAGTGTGCTGACTTGAAGATAGGAGACACTGTGAGTCCTTGTCTGCACTTCTTTCCAACTCACCTACTGTTTTAAATGATTTATGCTTCCTGTGGGCACTGAAAATGTTTGAATATTCTAGCAGCCTGGCTGTTTTTACTTGCACTATTTTTAGGCCGTGAAAACTTAAACTTTGTTTTTTAACACATGTCCTGTTCGAGCTGCTTATTGTATTTCCTACACATAAAAATACATTCACATCCAGGCACTAAGTTGCAATTCTTTTTGCAACCAATGTAAACACTAAGAATGCAATGACAGCAATCAAGTTTGTGTCTTTTGTATTGAAAAACTGTGAGCAGCAAACAAAAAAAGCACCCAGCTTGTTCTGTCAAGTCACTTTTGCAACACATTCCAAGGCGGCACGCGTAGCGAGATTGAGAGCATATGGACATTATTGTTTGAGAATGGGGGAAAACAACAATATGTTTCAGATTCACTCTGTTGCAACAGAAAAAATATTTAAATCTTCCAAGTTTGATACGGTCACAGCCTTTATCCACATAGTATAGTTTTCCAGATTGTAAATAATGTCCTTCCCATGTTTTGCATCTTGATGCAGGATATGTAAAGTTGTATTAACTGGTTTCAGGAAGTGTGTCTGTTTAGTTGTAGTTAATTTAAAAAGTACTTTTCTCTGTGATATTAAAGTCATTTGTACATGTTGTTTGGTAGAAAAAAGCACAGCAAATTTGATTATGCACATGAAGACAGTACATTGAACATGGTACAGTGGATTTAAGCTTTACTGTTGGAGAGGATATCGCAGGCCTACAATGTCTTTTTAACATGTACTGATAAGAAATAACACTGTGAACAGATAAGACTGCACCAACCAGATTCTTAAACAGGTCATACTGTAAACAGAAGGGGAACAATGCAAGGAAAGTTTCTAGCACCGATGTATTAACAAATACATACAGACTCAATTCAGATATGTGTTTTATCTTTGTCATCATAGTCGGTTGTGACTTGGCAGGCTTGGGCTGTGTGACCTTTGGATCCTGAGTTGAGTGCCTGAAATTAACTTGGATGGAGTTCACTGCAACCAAAGATGCAATGTTGGCATCGGTAAACAAAAGCTTCCACAGTGAGAAGAGTCCGCATAACTGATTAGGATTTTTGACTGTGTGATGTTTATGCAGGACACACATTTTGTAATTCCCTTCCTATTTTCTTTCTGACCAATTTTTTTAGTTTTGCTTGAAGGTAAACACCCTTTTAGCTGATTTGCAAATTGTATTTTAGTTTTTAGATTCAGGTTATTTTTGTGTAAAACGAGACGCGGCGATTTTGGCACGGGCTGCCGAAACCGTTTGCTAAGGAAACATTTGTTCTCTGCCTCTCAGCTGTGCTTCGTCATCAGCGGACAAAGTTGTGGGAGACGCTTCATGTCTCACTCAAACTCACTGGGCTGCAGTCCGAACACATGGACCATTCTGTTACAGTTGCGTAATTTCTTTGTCTCTTTTAATGTCCTGCTGTACCAATAACCCATTTCACAATGTCCCCAATGACATCAGCCACTTCATCTTATCTAGTGTTAATTACTTAACTCTTGATCTGTGGATTTTGCTGTTGAACATGAGTCATTTGTAATTAGGAACTCTGTGCTTTGTGTCCTGCGCCTGTCTCATGTTAATGCGCTCGTACTGGAACTGGATTAAGAATCCTTGTTAACCAATTTGAGTCATAACCAGTTTGATGGTACCAGATTTCTGGAGCACCAGTTGTTTACTAGGCTCAGTGAGACCAGGTCGTCCAAAGAGAGCAAGACTAAGCTAAACTGGCTTTTAAGACAGACCTTTCTCTTTGTGGCCTTACAATGGGTATGATGCATCTTTTTTTTTTTTTTCTTCTTATGGGATGGGATGGTGAGAGCACAGGAAAAGAGAGATTATGTCTTGTACATGGAAGAAACATCCTGAATGTTTAAAGACTTGTGTTGTTATGTTAGCCTGAGTCATATCCAGCCCTGTATTGTGCTTTATGTAAATGTAATGTAAAATGTAAATGCTTTATCAGTTGTCTCTCTAAACAAAACCAGAGATCAGGTGACACAGGACGATGGTACATCTTAATTGCTTGAACTCTGCACAGACTTGTCTATAGTGGTTATTTTATATTCTGTACAAGTCTCAATTAGGAGCTGCATTGAGTCCTGGATCTATTGAAAATGCTAGCAAGGGTCAGCTTCAGACATGCTGTCACACGGTGAGCCTCAGCACAATGACAAAGTTGTCCACTACTGCCCCCACCCCCAAATACACACACACACACACACACACACACACACACACACACACTTCTCTCTTCTGCTTTATTTTTCTGGGACGGCTCTGGGATGAGAATATGTTGGATGTGTTGGAGTTTAGAGGGATTGAGGCAGAATAACAGCGGATGAATAAAAGGGGGCTCTCGGATGAGGGGCCTTGCTCTTGTCTTTTATCTTCAGCTGTGAAAGGAGATGCAGGGTAGCAGCTTAGTCCACTGGATGCCAAGCTTCCTAGTTTTTACTGAGGATATGGCCCAGTCTGCGGCCTAGGTGTCAGTCTCTGCGTCTGTGTGAGCTTGCCATAGAGCCTGATGCTGCATTTCAATCACCTCACACAAAAGTAAGCAGGAGGAGGCCTGTGAAACTGCTAGCAATGAAAGGAATGAACTGGCAAGAGGCAAAATGCTAGCTGTAGTGCATCCTTTCACTGTAACACTCGCAGAACATTGTAGGACTGCTGAATAGGCTCATGCATATGTATGAAGCCAACAGGCCTTTGTCTAAAACCATTTTTTTCCCAAACAAACCAGAAGCATTTGAATTGGGTTTTGTGTAGTTTTCTTGAAACCCTTTAATTGAATTTCAGGCAGTCATAAGAATTCTATCATTCCAAAAATTCAATGGTTTCATCCTTTTTTTTTTTTCTTTTAGTCTTCCATGCAAAGCCTTGTTTGATGGTAAAAACAAGGTTGTTGCTTTGTGTTTGAAATGCAATCATATTTCATCTTCTAGGTTAGGATGGTCATTGAAATTGTAGCTCTGAGAACAAACCCTTCAGGATTGTCCTGATGGCCGACAAACAAAAGTCTTTTATTCAGCTTGTTGCACATAGGAGTATCCTTGCAGTCTACTCAGCCATTTTGAGTTTTTGAGGTCTGGGGAGCGATGCCGAGAGTCTTTAGTAAGTAAAAATGTATTTAAGAAGGTTTTCCAAAGGCCATGAAGAGCCTTAGTTCTGCAAAGTTATGGATAGGATTACAGCTTCATACATACTAGTTAGTTGGCACAGAATTCTTACTCGTTGTTTCATAAGAATCAGGTTTTCTCCTGAGCCAAAGGCAATAATCTTTTCTGTTCTGCTGTAAAATCTTTTCTGTTGTATATTTAGGTTCTGGTCTCAAGCCCGGTAGAAATTTGGGAGGGTTACGTCAGGAAGTTCATCCGGCAACATAGCATTATCTACTACTACTACTTCTACCCCATGTTTTGCCCCTTGAGTCTTTCCACACCCTCAGAGGTGTCCGAATACATCACATGATTGGGTGAACTGGCCTCCTCATGACTTACATTTAAAGTAAATTAGATTTTTTTTGTTTGTTTTTAGAGTCAACATACTGTAATAGGCTTCATGCAAGAAGGAGTTTAAACATGTGACAGTAGACTCTTCGTGAAACAGCGTGTTTTTAATGTTGGACTGAGTAACTACATTGACTCCACTTAAACGTCTTCCTGCCTGATACTGAGCTAAAGAAGGAAATCTGTAGAAAACATGTCACACTCCATTTCTTTACCCACTCTATTAAGCTCCAATTTAATATCTGGTGTTAAAAATAATTGCAGCATCCGATTATTGAATACTGTCATGGCCTCATAATTCTATCATCTGAATTAAGAAAAAATGGAAGACAAAACCCTGGGCTCTACATCAGACAAACAGTTTTCAAGATAATTGCTGTGACTGAGTGAACATGAGGAAAATACCAGAAGGACTTGCTCATGTTGGAACATAAAAAAACTGCTGGGATTGGGTTTCTCCTCTTGTCAAGACTTCCTTCCTCCGAGCAATCAAATGGGTGTATGTCTTGTGTGATGTCCCACTTTCTGAGCAGTCAAAGCCCTCTGCTGTAAACATAAAGAAGGGTCATGTGTAGTTCATGTGTACAGCGTAGCTGGCAGCTATGATGCATCTGTATGCCAACCATCTGTTCTTTAATTGAAGAGGGTGTGACAGGGTGGTCACTTAGAAACATGGTGTAAATATTGTAGTTCAAAAGCTGTGTGATGTTGATCTTGTTTTAAAAGAAAAATCAACTCACAAAATGTTCTTTCTAATTATGCCCAACTTTTTCTTTTTTTTTTTTTTTCTCTCTCTCCCTGGTGTAGGTTTCTTTCAATGTGAGCGTGGAGGCACGAAGTTGTCCTCCTCGTGGCACTGACCAGAGCTTCACCATCAAACCTGTGGGTTTCAAAGATCGTCTGGAGGTGGCTGTCAATTATCAGTGTGACTGCAGCTGCAGCAAGACGGCACAAAGCAACAGCAGCTTCTGTAGCTCCATAGGTAATGCAGAGTGCAATGCATTTTTACATTTATTACTGAAATGTTTAGCTGGATTTGAAAGTAAATTTAATTAGAATATAAGTCACTTTCTATTGTTAAGTTATTGGACAATTCTTTCTTTTTTTTTTTTTTTAAGAGATCTTCAGTAAATCTCCTCTCTATGTCCACAGTGGCTAGTATTTGAGATACAGTTAAATACAGTTGAATCTGTTTTAAATTAAGGTTGAGAACAGAACTTGTTGGTACACTGGCTGAATTCTCTAACTCTGTCATCAAGGTAGTATGGTTATAAAAGTGGAGCCGGTTTTGGTAAGTTTGGACTATCTATAATTCGATACAGACTTGGGACCTAGTTTTAGAGCTTGAAGGCCTTCTGAACTATTCTTAGACTTTAAGTTAGGACTCATATGCTCTTTACTTTTCGGAGTTTCCCCACATTGACAAGCTTTGTAAGTTGCATACAAACATTGCTGCTGTGCTGCTTCCTGTGGGTTCCTGTGTGATGGCAGACCTGGTATTTCGCCTTTACCTTTCTCCTACTCCATTCCTACGCTGTTCTTAATGGATGACCTTCTTAGACATGATTATGGAGAAGCTCTCACTTATTGCTGCTGTTGTATTATTCTGATCATATCTCCGGTATTTAGATTTCTGAAAATAATAGAGTTATGGATGTAGTGAGCGCCTCAGATGAGAAACTGAGTCGAACTCAAAAATGCATACAAGTGAATAGCACGAACCCGACAATGCTTGAAACGGTCATAGCGAGTAGAAATTGAATTTGATAATGTGTACAGGGACAGAAAACTCCAAGCATCCAAATTCATTGAGCCGTCAGAATAAACTTTTATCCTATTCTCTTGCAGGTACTTACAACTGTGGAACTTGTCACTGTGAGTCAGGCTACCTGGGTGCCCGCTGTGAGTGCCAGGAGGGAGACGCCAGCAGCACGTACCCCAGCGCCTGCCGGGAGGCCGAGGGCAAGCAGATCTGCAGTGGACGAGGAGAGTGCAGCTGCAACCAGTGTCTGTGCTATGAGTCGGAGTTTGGCAAGATCTATGGCAGCTTCTGCGAGTGTGACGACTTCTCCTGTGCTCGACACAAAGGCATCCTCTGCTCAGGTAGGAATAACATCCACAGATTGTCCTCTGTAAAGTTCCACTGAGGCTGAGCAGGTTTGAATTGTGTAAAAGAGAATGATTGTATTTGACTCAATTGAGATGCAGTGCTTGTTTTGAGTTGGTTTGTTCCACAGCTGTTGAAAGACTGCACCTCCCCTGGGCATTGAACTTAATAAGCCAACGTCAAACACACTGCGAACCCTTTAGATCTGCACACTCGTTGTGGGTTATAATTATTATGCACATTCATGATGTTGAGTCATGTCCTATACCTGCTTTGTGGTTTGGCCCTCTCATGCACAAACCCAGATTTTAGCCCTGCAGGTGAAACAGTCACTTGCAGGATTGCTGGCTTGATCCGGAAGAAGCTAAGATGAGCAGCTGCAGAAGTAGTTGTTTGGATATTTATCTCATAGGTTGTTTTGTGTCTGCCTCTGGTTTGAGACCAATTTAGTAGAATAGCGATTGAAGTAAATGTCTAAGACGAGACAGATTGATCTAATGGTATGTATGATAACAACACCGATTGTGTACAGTAGCTTCTGTGAAAACTTTGAGCAGAAGCACCTCATATGTCCATCCTTAGCAGAAATGTGTTTACAGAATCAGAGATTGGGGTGCTGATGCCATCATGAAATCCCCTTTCTCTTCCTTACTTTCTGAGCTTTACTCTGATGCCCAGGGTGCTGAAACCTAGCCGTACCAGAGAGGCCGAAGCTGTTGTGTTCCCAGAACATTAAGTCCAAGACCCTGCTTTGTTGCATGAGACATCTTAGCTGAAAAGGAGGGGGGAGGGGGAGGGGGAGGAGGTGCCCAGTGGCTCATCCCCAAGCCAATGACCGTTCCTGTGAAACCACAGAGAGCGCTTTGTGATAGTGGGGCCAGCTTTGGCACAAACCAATAACACAATGCCTACCTCTATTTATCTATACCCAGTAGAAACAGAAGTCTTTGGTTTAGTCAGCAGCAAGGCTGGACACACTGAATGCGCAGATGCAGAACGGCAGTTTGTTTGTGCCAGTCATCCATAGGCAGGCGTTAAATCCTAACAGCCGACTACCTTTTGCTGCTCTTGTTTCTCCTCCTCTTATCGTAGCTGTTTGTTCAGCGTGGAGACATAATGAGTGCCTAATGATGCCAAACAATACGCCTCCTCAACACTTCCCCTCACATTCCTGTGGATCTTGTCATTTATTTTTGTTGGAGTATCCTGTGCAGTGCATGATGTAAAAGCAATATTGTTCCTGCATGTTTCTTTAAAAAAAACAAAGGAAATACTATTAAGTTTTATTTCAAGCCCCTGAGCAAGCAAAAATATCTTGTAAATAGTTTTGTACTTTACCTAAAGCTACTCATTTTTTTTAGGGTTGTGTCTGGGAAAGTCTAGAGTATTCAGACTGTAATAAATCTTGCTGTGCCTTTTAGGCAATTTATCAGAGGAAATCAGCTGGTTTGCCGTCCACATCATATTTAATTACTCTTAGCTTGCAAGTTTGTCTGTGTATTTTTCCCATGGAGCTGACTGAGGTGTAGCTTTCAGCCTATAATTCTCCCATTCAGTACATGCATAAACATGTTTGGAGACTAGTGGAGACACTGGCACATCAGGTGTAGTGGGTTGCTGAGAAGTTGCACTGGCATGGACAATGTGAACGTCTCTCTGCACTGTCTCTCGCATGTACTTCTGTCATGGTGAGCAAATAAAAGGTAAAACAATAAATGGGAATATATCTTCGTATCACAAGTTCTAAATCAGTTTATGGCCCTTTCTGTTGTCAAAGAGATGGTAATTTGTACATATCTATGGTTCAGCAGTGGTATGTAATTCATAACAATTTTTGGACTTCTCTCTATTAGATTCAAAGATGGCTATCGTCATTTTCTAAATTAATTAATTGTCCACAATAACCAAATAGTCACTAAAACTAGCAGTGATTGTTCTCTACTCATATTGGGTCAGCGAGCAGCCTGGATTAGCTTGTTCTTCTTTGCCACAGACCTGTTGTCTTTCATCAGCCAGACACACTCCTCCACTGTATGACTTATTATGTTTCAAAATGTGTTTTTTTTTTTTTTTTCCATTTAATCAGGGGAATAATGTGGGGAATAATCAGGCCAAGAACACGTTTTGAAATGATAGCATATGTAATCCCGTGGAGCTGTGTGCCTGGCTGTTATGTTTTTAATGTTTTTGGAGGTCTATGGCACAGATCCTTAACGTCATCCAGCCTGCTGGCTGACAACTAACCAAATGTGAGGAGAGATGATTTAGTGTTGGCTCCAATATCTGTATGGTGATTGTGAACAAGTAATGGCCAAAGCTCTTTTCAATTTCAGCTGCTGGAGTTTAATGTGAAGACACAGTAGAGGCAGGCAGCAATCCACACCCACCTGATGGACAGGGTTGAAGTGTGTGTGTGTGTGTGTGTGTGTGTGTGTGTGTGTGTGTGTGTTAAATGGGTGTGTATCCACTGTGGTGACATAAGGCAATTGAATTAGCCAAAACCACCTCAACACTCAGTTCCCCAGTGTGCCAACATATGAGCAGCATTGCTGCAAAACTGGTATAAACAGCCCAAATTGATAGTGACATTTCATGTTTATTTAGTTTTCCATTTTCTTCTCAGTAAAACGTGTCTTAAGCCTTTTTCAGATATGGGATACGCTGCCTTCATCAGTCTGTTAAAACGTTTGCTGACTGTCATTCAGACACTAGTCACTTCTGCATTAAAGTTCCTCTTCACTTCATTCAGACATACCCACAACTGTGAGAGCCACAGTAACCATATAACATTTGCCATATGCACAAGATTATTTTGGTTTCAGTGGTTTTAGTTGTGGATAAAAGTTCACCAATGACCAGTGTGGTGTGAAAAACCTTTTACAGATCACAAAGATTCAATATGTCAACACTGAGCTTCACAGACATTAACAATGGCCTCTTTGGTTCAGCCTGGCAAAGCATCTTACAATTTTCTGAAAGGCAAAGCAGTGATTGAATATTTAAACTATTTGTGCATGAAGTGGCCTGAAGCACTAGACATCTGCAATATAATCTTGTCTAGTTGTTTAAGGACCATTATGTGTAATTGACTAAAAAAGATAATAACACTCGGAGGATCTGAGTTCCGGATTAAGTGCAATAAATAATGTGCGTAGCTCCCGGGGTTTTGAATTTCAGCTTGATTGCCACATTAAATGGTTTGAAAGCTTAATTGTAATCTGGTTGGCATGACCTCTGTGCATAGATTGGGTGTTTTATCATTTTATATATTGTAGCTTTTCACCTTCTGTCTGATCTTTGTGTTTGCTGCAGCTGCTGACATTTCATTCATTGCTCTATCTGTGTTTATACAAACAACACATCTAATTTAAATTGTACCAACTAATGTGACATTTCCTGCAACTGTGAATGTCTGAGTTTTGAGAAACCATTCAAACCGAACTGTTAATCGTGACCTTTAATTCCATTCCTGTTCTCTTTATTCATGGTTTTGTAACCCCAACCTCCAAAAATGTATGGACAGGCATTATCAAGCTGACTATTCTATACTCCAACGCTGTATTATTCTGTGCTGTGCTACTAAGGTAATCTCTTGAATTTGCCAGACGCACCCCTGTTTTTTTTCCACCCCACCCTTCTTTCCCGTCTCTGCCTCTGTCTCTCTCCATGCTTTGGTCCCTTTCTGTCTGCTGTGCAGCAGCAGTAGCGCTCCTGTGTCGATTAGCTGCAGCTGCACTCAGCTTTACTGCTGAGGCACTGACTGAACATTAAACAGGGCTTGACCTTAAGCCTTTTCAGCCTCTTGCCTTGTGGGCAGATTAGTGAATTTGTCCTCAGACATGAGCTTTTGTATGAAAAGTTAAAAAGAACTTGAAGATGGAGCCTACACTGTGACGTTATTCCACTGGATGGATCTATGTTATTAATGATTCATGACAGCATGGTGAAGTATTAAATCAAGGGTGGAATAGCATCAAATGAAAAATAAAATGACCCTATGTCTGGTTCACCTTAATTAAGAGATTGTTGACACTTTGAGAACAAATACACTATGGCATCTCTACAATGAATTAAGATTTCAACCAATTTAAATGGTTACAAAAATAGAAAGTCCATATGTTGCACAGCAGAGCATGCAGGTTAATTTTGATGTTGTGGTGGTGCAACACAAATAAATCGATGTTTGATCCCAACTTTTCCTATAATTGGTAGTAGTTGTTTCCTCCTTTTTGTTTTGTAACTAGGTTTTTATGTACTTCTTGACCATTTATCTTATGTCTGGTGATGGAAGAACATCTGTTCTAGCTGAGTGTGCATTAATATTTTAGGGTTAAGTTTGCATCTCCTATATGCCATTTTAATGTGAAATGCTGTAAATGTTAAGGCGATGAGTCTAAACATTATCTGTGAAGACAAATCAGGAGAGACAGGAAGCAGGAAACTTGGAGGAGGATGTTCTGTATCTGAGGTCAGATGAACTGTGTTGGATGACTGTTTCTGATGTCTCTGAAACTTCCAGAAATCCTATCTTCAGTATCTACACAGCAATCTGCCTCCAGTGGTTATTTCTGTGTGTGTGTGTGTGTGTGTGTGTGTGTGTGTGTGTGTGTGTAGCTGAAAGGTGAACAACACGCAGATAGTGCATTGTGGACTCACTCCGGATTGTTTCTGGGCTCATTCACTCCTTTGGTATTTGTGTCTAATATGTTTCTCATTAGTAGAACGTCATGCGAGGACAAGTCCTTTGCTATCTTCCTGAACCTGACTGATACATTCATAAAAAGTCAATATTGTTTGATAACTTGTCTGCAAGTGTATCCATCAGGTTCAGGAAGATTGTATATACAAAAAATATCCAGTCAGAACCTGCAGAAACTATTTATTTGCAGGTTTTCTTTTTTTATTATTGTTTTATTGTACATATATTGTCACATCAAGGAGGATTGGCTAATAATTAGTAACCTCATCAAATGGTTACTAATCAGTATTGGCCTCATGAGAAATCTCATGTTCCTCAGGCTCTTCTCTCCTGTCTGGTTTTAATGAGGCTTCAGCGAGTCTGGACTTCCTCATGCTCCTGCCCCCTGACCCATATCTGCACTGCTGACTCTGCAGCTGGTTCTAAATTATGATCTAAGCTCTCATTAGTTTCCAGAAATAGCACGGGTCCATTTTCCAGACTTTCATCAACCCTGTTGTTCCCCATAAATATATCCACCAAACCTGCATTCTCTGAGTGCGTGCACATGTTTATACATGCGTGGATATGTCTCCTTATGCCTTAAATGGGAATGTGTGCTTGTTTGCACCTAGCATTACTGGAAGTGCCACTGAAGGAGGCAGTTCTCTTCTATACCAAAGTGCCTTCTGCCTTAATTTTTCTTTCTGTTTTTACCAGAAGACCTGTCTGTTCATAAAGTAGGTTTTTAAGTATGTAGTTTGAATTGTTATCCTAGCTGAACCATGTTGAAACACACGAAATGAGCTGATAGTCACATTCAACTTGAAGTATTGTGCAGCTTTACTGGTATAGTATATAGTTTTGAATTGTATTTTGAAATGCAGTGGGTATTTACTTTCTTAAACAAAAGCTGGTGTATCATCAGAAACACCAGTCAAGCCTTGAAACAGCTGGAATCTTCCATCCCTGCAAGAGGGAGCCAGTAAAGTATGTTTGATTCAGTGGCTGTGGTTGACGTTAGTGTTTTCTCATTACTTCAACTTGCAGCAATTAGCAAGTGTGTGGTGTTGATTTTTTTTTTTTTTTTTTTTTTTATAAACTGTTGGCTTACAGCCACCCAAGGAATCAAAGGATCGCTACCAAAACCAGGCTTGTACTATTGAAATATGCACTAGGAAAAAAGTAATACAGCTTGGCATATTAGAGTACTCACTGTATTTATGCTAACATTTGAGTGTTCAGCAAAGTCTATATAGAAATAACAAGTTTAAAGTTGGAATTCATCCCGCTCTGTTTGTTCGAAGAAAAAAAAAAAGGGAAACATGCAATTACTGTTAAGTAATGACTTTTTCTTTCATAAATTTATTGTGGGTTATATTACATATTCGAGGAAAGCTAAGCTATGACGTACATTTATTTGCTACACTCGTTCAGTTATGCAGGTCAAGAGTGTGAAACTCAGTCCATTCAACCAGCCTACGTGGCTTTATGGAAACGGATAAGTGTGAAACTACTCATATAGATTCTACTACATAATGTTGATTTCCTTTCGTTTCCGTTCTTGCTTACTAAGATATGACAGCAAACTAAAAGGCAACTTTTTGGCAGTTCCTTACAGGGAACAAATTGGTTTCACAAAGCAAAGATACTTTTTAATTAGAAACAACCATTTCCATGCTCTGAATGTTATTTAATGAAATAACATTTTGGTAATAGCTACCAATGGTTAGTTAATGAGGAATCCTAATGTGTCCAGCTTAGCAAATCTATCTGAGCAACATCTGGCCAGCCAACACTCAGACCTCAGACCTCAAGAACTCAGAGTAAAACAAACCACTGGATGATTCATCCCTCTCCTCTGTGCTTTGAAACTTGACTGAACGTGACCCCTGCAGACAAAGACCTTTGCTCTCCAGTGGAAAAACTGCAAATAGCAGGCCACACCTTAATGCTATCATACAGACTAATGCTACTTAGACATGTTTAAGTATTTTTTTGCACAGCAGATGGGATGTGATTCTAGGGCTTTGACTCTCAAACACCGTTATTACAGACGATAATAATGCAGTTTGGCTTGGGACAATATGAACTATCCTTTATAATTCAGAAACATCTACAGGTTCACATTATTTATGAAATGTATAAATAAAAGCTCTCTTACAGTAAAAATTGTGTCTAACTGACAACAATGCACAACACAATTATGTGAAAAGTGTTTGAGTTTAATTTTGTGGGATCAGCAGCTGTTTTCAAGGCGCCTTGTGAAGTCTTGTAGGCTTATGGCCAACTTGGCTCATGGATAGTTCTTCAGCATTAAGAGCCCCGAGAGGATTGGGCTTCAGCCCCAGGATGTAGATCCTCAAAGCTAAACGGCTGACTGTACTGTAATTGTTTCAGCGGGATGGGTAAAAACAAATCACAGCTGCTTGCACGATGTTACGTGCACGCTGTGCCTTCCACAGTATCTTGAACTACAGCAATAAAGAGAAATAAATAAAGGAGAGCTCCTGAATTTCCTTCCTGTAGAGGAGGTTTCAGGGAGTGGAACCCCTTACTGTTAAAAACCCAGTGTACATTACCTGATCAGCACCAAATGGCAGACCAACATACTTAACCCTTTATCCGTCTTTCCACATACCCTGGTCAGGAGGCAGACGACGACACGAGACGCGCAAACACACCTTTTAACACATGCTCATGGCAAAACATGATGGCAACTCTGCATGGTAGCAACAAGAAGGGCTCCTTTGTTGTGTTTGACTAAACAACTTAAAAAACCAAAAGCAGCAGGTACAGTATTTATCTCAGAGGATAATAGAGACCAAAAAGAAGTAAGATTGGCTTTCTGTTTTTTCAGAATTGAGTAAAGAGCAGAACAAAACAGTTACTATAATCTCTACAGTGCAGGAAAGGAGGCTAAGATGGACAAATCACCATTACTGCAGTTGCACCTCACTTGCAAACCTATGCACTATTGCTGTTGTGCATGTGGGCTTTGCTTTAAAGCTTTGCCTTTGCCAATGAAACATCCTGTAAAACCTGCTCGTGAAACATTACCGCGTTTTCCTATTTCAGAGAAATGTGTCAAAACTATCAAGCTCAATATTCCAGCATGATCTGAGAAAAGGGGGATGCACAAATTGCTATTTTAGACAACGTTGTGTCAACTGTCAACAAATGAAATGCCTCTTCAGCAAACATCAGTTCTATCAGCAACAGAGTTATGAAACCAAGGTTACAGAGAGTCGCTTTGTCTTCTCTGTCTCGTTATGGGCTTTTGTCTTCTTACTGACAGCCATGTCAGTGGATGTTGAGGTATCCTGTTACTCGCAGACTGAGGAGAATCTAGGGTAAACACTGTTTTCATGGCTGGTAATAACTGTTGTCTGTCAAGCATAGGATGTTAACCACATAAAAATCATATGTAAGAGCTGCTGATACCTGTAATTGGATATGTTCTTTTTTGTGTGTGTGTGTGTGTGTGTTAGAGGAGAGCTCTGTGGGCTGCTTATTTTTAACTGTGGCACTATTCTACCACTAGTAACACAGAAACACAGCCTATTGAAACGCAAAGGTTATTACTGCCCAGGCTCATACAGAGCAGATATTTGCGGTTTATTTCTGATTAACAGCTTGGCTCAGCAATTAACAGAGCTCGTCTTGGCCTACACACGGTTTTACCCACATGCACAAATATAGGGCAGTAACATTTGATTTAACAGCATTGTAACACATAAAAACTGGGTAACGTACACATCACAGAAATCCTGAAGGAACTGGTTTCAGTGAGCATATTAAATTGTGTGTGTGTGTGTATGGTACAGTGTTGTTTCACCACAGTATTGTCACCACTGTTAAATGGGCCTTTTTACTTTCATACGGAGAGTTAGATGAAATGATCAATATGTTCCTGTCTTCTCATTTGTAATTCGAATCCAGGCGGTGATAAGCCTAGCTAACAAAAAGGTCTACAAGCATGAGGAAACTGCTAACAGGAATGGCACAGGGACTTAAAGCAGTTTTTTTGTGGAACTACAACTGTCACATCCATCAACATACCAGCGGATGTGACTCTAATCACACCATTTAATGGGGCATGGCCAGTTATCCGCTCACAGTTATGCTTCAGTAGGTGCCTTACTACCTTCCAGTTGTGTGGGGGGAAAGTGCCACCAGGGGACAATTTCTCTAAGGACCAGTAATAAAGCATGGAATACATTAATATTAAAAAAAAAGAAAAGACATGCAGTATATCCCAAAATATTGAACTTTTCCCTTATAGTATAAAGAGTTGTCTGTCCAATTAAAAATGGCCTTGGACAGAATGTTTTGGTCATGAACAGGGCAACAATCTGTTTCTTACAGAAAAATAGTTCACTTCTGTTTTGCAGGTGCTGGTGTCTGCCTCAGTCGAATTAAATCATCAGTAATACATATATTTTAAAGACTCACAACTTCTCTAATGTGCCTCACTTTCTATAACTCAAGGTCTTGCAATCCCCAAGCTATACGTGGCTTTAATGTTTATGTGCTTCTTGAAACACTCGAGGGTATCTCATGGATGACTTTTATTACTGCTGCCCCTCCCATAGAATTTGCCTCTTTTTCTTCCTTTTCTTCAAAGCTTTAAAAGCTCTGCAGAGACTGGCAGAAGAGCCTCTATGTGCTCTGACTCTCTTATCTTAGCACAGCAGAGTCTATTTCAGCCCCTGAAGGAGGATTAATAACCATTTTTTTTAAATGGGGGGGGAAAAATGTCAGAAAGTTTATTTTGTCATGTCGGCGCATTTGTAGTCGAGGGGAAGAGGCTTAATGCTGTATCAGCACTTTGAAGTGACAACCACTTCTGTAAACCAGGGGAGTCAGACAGCAATCAGACAGTTCACAGTGCTTATAGTTAGAGGGTTTTTCTGCCGGTTGTTTTTGCGGGTTTTCTTTCTGTCATGAAATTATCACTTCTCTTTCCATCACCCTCTTGCCAGATTTTGTCTGCTGTGCAGAGCTTTGATGTGTGGATGAGACTGAAATGATAGTTGACCACAAATGGACAGAAATGTCTCTAACAGATCCACCTTCTGTTGTTACATGTTTATGCTTGTGTGCCTATATATGAATATATTTAAAGCTCTTCTCAAAAAAGAAACAAGTTCAAACAAAGCAGCTTTCATTTTACAAGCGTTTGACCTTGAACCAAGCCCGAGAGCTCCGTCTCTTTGTGCTTTTCAGTCAACCACAAAAAAAGACATGCACTCCAGTCGGAGCCATTGACCAAACAGTAATCTTATCCCGCAACCTACAGTGTAATTAAGTGGAGTGGCTTTTGGTTGGTATTGTTGAACTGTCAGAGCTTTCCTTTAAAGTCATGCAGTCATATTCTGTCTTTCTTCCCAGGGACAGGAAGGAGCTACTTGCTATCAAAATATGCTACATGCTGTCTAGCATGGTGTGTGTGTGTGTGTGTGTGTGTGTGTGTGTGTGTGTGTGTGTGTGTGTGTGTGTGTGACACACCATGCCACCAAGCCACACACTTATCTGTGCCAGATGCTGCAGACTGTGTTCTGTTTTAATGGGGCTTGTTGAGCTCCACAGCCGAATCAAACTTTCTCTGTTGTGTTGGCGTCTTTAATCTCTCTCTGTGATCCAGACATGGTCAAAGAAGAACTCTGATGATGTACAAACTGTGAAATTGTGCAATAGTTCTTTGGGTCGCACGTGGAGAGCATAGTGCATCCAGAATATCATCAATTTAAGTTGTCATTTATGAAATGTTACAGAGGGAAATATTACTTTTACGTTTAAGCACGACTGCTGTTAAACTGCTGGGTTTGATTTTCAGTAATTTACCTTTGTGCTGATTTCTGTACCAACATTATTTTAATATTTATAAACGGGATGTATGACAAGAAACTGGCAGGAACTTGACATAAAGCTTGTATTTTTCAATCCTCCATAGAGGCAGGCTTGCTCCGTCTTTAATTGCTTTTCTCTCAAATGTCTAAATTCTTCAAGTGATGCAGGCAAACCAAGGTGCACCACAAATATTTCAAATATGCTATAAAGCTTTAAAACGATTCACCCTGCAACTGGGAGTGTAGGAGGTTAGAGAGCACCTTTTTATTTTCGTGTACACACAAAAGGCACCACAACATTTAGGAAACGAGCAGCTCTTCGACTGCCACTGCAGGAAGTGATTGTTTCTCGAAGAGTTTCTAAGACTTGGAGCACATTATATTAGGCACTGCATTATTGAGTTTAGTAAGACATCCTCTTCAGCTTCTATAGAAGATGATTTCTCCAGATGAGATATGGAATCTTGGCTCAATGGAAAACTGATTGTATGCCATTTGGTTTATTTCAAACAAAGACTATTAGGATTTCTATAATTACTTTGACATGTGTTTAATAAGTCAAATAGTGACATCATTTAAGTTTTGCCTGCTTTGTGCACTCAATCTCTGCTGACAGGAAATATTTGAACTTGCACAACAGGCTGTTGCTTCCAGATGTCACATGTAATTTGTGAACATTCAGAGTTCTCTTTTATAAAAAGGGCAGTTTTTGTCGAGCTCCTGTTTGGTTTAGAGCCTGAACTCTTATTGTCTGGCACATCTGCTTCATATGGTTCAACAAATATGCTTCTAAAAATAACCTAGAAGCTCATTTCCTCTTTGTGATATCTCCAAATATTTACTCAAGCTGAGTTAATGCGATGTTGAAATCCAGTATGTCCCCAGGCAGAAAATATGTCAATGTATTTGACGGCGGGACACTGGTTTAATGTCAAATATGTTCTGTGTCCCATAATTATACCTTTATTGACAGACACACTGTATTTCAGCTTTAGTCTTTTATTTTATTTTTTTTGCAGACTGATGATTCCGTAGCTGCGGGATTAAATTATTGTTTCCCCTGTGCAGTACATGCATGTCATAGTCATTGATATATTTCGAACAGCTGAAAGTTGTAGCAATGGAGGCACGAGAATACTTCTGTATTTTTCTTTTTTTCATAGTGTTGAGCAATAGAAATACAAGATGTGATTTAGATCTGTGATCTGTAATCTGCTTAGAAAAGGAAACAAGCAGTAAGGGACTGCTCTCTGTGTTATCAGCTTTGATTTCTTTATTCTCTTGGACACTTGTCATTTTGTCTTTTACTAAACAGAAATCTCAGCAGCATTATTCAGGAAAAAGGAGAAAACACGTCTTTTAAAGTTGCCTTGTCTTGGCTGTACAGTGTGTCCAGGCTGAAAGAACATCTAGAGTAACGTCATGGAAAAGTTGCAAGCAAAAGTGGAAGGTCACAGCACTGAAGGATCTAAACACATTCCACATCTCCTCCTCTGTCACAGCTGCATTTATCTCAAGCAGTGTTTAACCTCACTGTTAAGCAGCAACTCAAAATGGCCCAGGAGTTCAGCCAAGCAGCTTCGTAACACAAAGCAAAGGTGGGAATAAAGGGCCTGTGCACTTGCTCCAAACATCTGTTTTGAGGCATGGTGATGGTTATCGGATGTGGGCGCTTGTGGTGTTGAGTGCAGGTATTCTCCTCTGTCTCGATGCCAGTATTCAGATAAAGATGCACTACTTGAGCGTTATTAAACAGCAGGTGCAGGGACATGGTCATGCAGATTAGAGGATGCAGGTTTGCAGCCGTCACCGATGAATGGACTAGTAGCAAGAATGGAAATGGTGTCAGTCTTTGCTATTGGTGTTGTTATTGGGTCTACTAATGCATATCTAACTACTGCCTGTAGATTGTGTTGGGCAGGTGGTGCAAAGTGGATGGATGGTTATATGGATTGATAAATGGGGGGAAAATGGCCCCATCTTGCATCTGTAAAGCAAAACAATGAAGTTTTGTAGCTCAAATATGCTAAAATGCTTCATAGAACTAGTGGGAACTGAGTCAGCTGGAGTGTCTGAGCAGCAGTGCTCTCCCCTGAGGACACATTCCCAGGGTTGGTATTGTGACTCAGGCACATGCCCCAGACTAAGCTTTGGGAGTGGTGTTACTTTTATCAGTTTTTCCGCACAGTTCTGCAGCATGCACTGAAGTGAGATGATTTAAGCAGAAGGGGAAGGAATTTATTGCATGTCTGATGTGCCAGACAGTATGTTGTAAAACTTCTCAACCCCTTGGTTGATAAGTAGACTGTGTCCTGTTCACTTGGAGAAGTCGGTGTGACCTCTTTGAGGGCTTTGGGTCTAATCTTATCCTCTGTATTTCCTTCTCTATGGTCTCTAAGATCAAGTGGCAGCAAAATCTGTCATGACTGCATGTGGGACCGAAGGAACAGCCACTCCTAGACAACAGTGATTTCACTTGTTAGTGACCCAGTTTCTGCTCGGTCTGCTCTGCTCTGCTGGATCATAATTCTGTCCTCACTGCGTTTCCATCAGAGCTGCTTGGAGTTTTTGGGACAATTTGGACAACAGTTTAGTGATGACTCATTCAAAGTCATTTTAAAGTAGCGGACGATGGAGGAAAATCAATTGAATAATTGACGGTGTCCTAAAATACACTGAGGTATGTTCACACAGCCCAGTGTAGCTGTCAAAAAGGTTTGGAGAAATTGCAACACCACAGATCAAGGGACCAGGATCAGCCTTACGTTTATGGTCTTAAGCTTAACCGCTGTCCCATTTATGCTTTACATGTTACAATTGGGATGTTTTTCTATGTCTATTACTCTACATATTTCCTCTGAATTCCTGGATTTGACCTGCTTGCAGCCTGTTCATCCCTTATCGGTCTATGATAGCAGCTTAGTGAATGCAGTCTTTGTGGAGGGTCTTGGAACAAGTAGTGTGAAATGCGACTGTCAACTAATGCTGATTACAGCTGCTGTCCTCGTCTGTGAGGAGGGTCATACAGACGGCCGAGACAAATCAGGGTTTCAGCAAAGTCCAGCAGGACACAGCTTGCTCCCTGAAGGCTTGAATCCACTTAGATTTATTTGCAGATACCAGCTAAATGACCGTGGCAGGGGGCAGTTTGCTTAGTGCTGGTAGTAGAAGTGGATCAGGTCACTGCTGTGAAGCTCCAGATGTTCCAGTTGTTCACGGTTTCAGAGGAACATCAGTTTGATGTCCTAGGAAGAGAATCTCTTAGCTTGACATCCCTTCATGAAGAATTGAGTTTTGTGTCCATTTTATATGACATAAACTGAGTGTGATTTTACAAGACTGTACAAGTACTTTTTTCCAGTGTTCACCTGCATATTTGTGTAAATGTATTTTTTGCGATGATTTCATCTTTGCTCTCCTCTTGCCAGGTCACGGAGAATGTCACTGTGGAGAATGTAAATGCCACTCCGGTTACATTGGCGACAACTGTAACTGCTCCACAGAGACCTCATCCTGCATCTCAGATGACGGGCAGTTGTGCAGCCGACGAGGCAACTGTGTGTGCGGTCGCTGTCAGTGCACGGAGCCGGGGGCCTTCGGGGATACCTGCGAAAAGTGCCCCACCTGCCCTGATGCCTGTGGCACTAAAAGGTCAGTTCTGCTGTAGGAGCATGTCAGACTTTATTAACCACTCTGCATAATGAATGCCTCAAGTTGTTAAACAACTAATTGAGGCATTTGTGCCTTTAGTTTTGTAATGTTTATAATATTTGGTGGAGGGCAGCTTCATTGTATAAGAAGGAATGTGGAAATTAAAAACAATGTCTTGCAATTTGGCCTTGGGAATCTGCGTTGGTGATGAGTCAGGCAGGAAACCAGGGAACAGGTCAGACCAGCAAACACGTCAAGTCCGGAACTTGAGTCTAAACACTCACCTAACTCTCTCTCTTATCGACTCATTTAGGCTTTGATGACAATGTTGTCTAACAATTGTTCAGATAACCCACGTGCCATCTGCATTTGAATTTGCATCACTCAGTGAGGCAGCACCGGCTCCTTAATGCTTATTGAATGTCTAGTAATAAGACTGGTCCTTTGTTAGGGGGAGGAACTGCTCTGTCCTCTCAATGGGCCTCTTTACAGAACACGTGGCTCTGCTTTTCCAACGTCAGACCACTGAACAAAGTTAAGTTTAGAGAAGATCCACACTGCTGTGTCAGCTGTGTTTCCTATGATTGTAGATGTTTGATGCTCCAAGTAGACCTGAAGCTGATCCGCAGACAGATTTCCTGCACTAATATTAGTAGAACATTGAAGTAAATATGTTGACAAAATGCAGAAACTGGCTCCAAATGTAATTCTGCCCATCTGACAGGTGTTTTTGGACATGTGATGTACAGTTAGTCTAAATTAAAAGGAGTAAAATTCAATGTGTGACAGAATGCAGTGCAGCTTTTTGTTTGTTTTTTGACATTTATCATATGCAGCCAGAGAGCGGAGGAGTTGTTTATCTCTGGTGGCTAAAAGTCGCCCTTAATTTCCAGCCTAAACAAAATAATAAAGTTAAAATACAGTTTTAAGTGGCTCAGTCTGTAAAATGTTGCTCAAACTCGAAACAGCTGTGCCGTCATTGCTTACTGATGACCACACTGAAAAATCAGAGACGGGATTAATTGGCTGCAGCTCATTTGTTTCCAGTGTTTTTAAGAAGGTTTTTTTAACAGCTGAACTTATTAGAGCAGAAAAACACATTATTTATGTGATTGAATGTCAGATTGGAAAATCTCCTTAAGATAAAAACATGTGGGTGTTAAGTTTTGCCTGGCTTGCTCTACTCTGCTTCAGGGAGTGTATTGAGTGTCGGCTTTTCAACTCGGGAAGACTTGCAGAAAACCAGACTTGCCAGCGTCTGTGCAAGGATAAAGTCATCACTGTGGAGAACCTCAGTAAGTTAACACAAGCCAATGCTCTGCATACAAAACACACACACACACAGGCTGAGAATCGACTCAATCTGTGGTATGTGCAACAGTTGTACATTTCATTTCTCCTCAACTGTCATGTTTTATTAGAGCTTTGTTGTTTTTGTGGGGCCCTGTCAAAGTGCAGTAGGTCACCCAGTGATATAAATGATATAACTGTATAATGCGATACAGTGCACACATTTGTATTTGTTTTAAAGGTAATTTGTCAGACCTCAGCCGCTGACATACTGTACAAGTGGTTCTGTCTGATTCCATTACTCACAGTTTTGTGGTTTTTGTCCTTTACCAATGGTTTCTGAAATCGTTGGTTTATTGACGCAAATAATCCAATAAGAAAACACTGTAATCATCCTAGAAAAACCTTTAAAATTCATATTTCTCTGTAGTAGTTTGGGGCTTTTCTTTTTCCTCTTTTCTAAAACCTGACAATTCTGCTGATTCTGTGGCAGGTGTCAGTCCTGGGCCTCTCACAGCTCCAAGGACACCTTCACCCCACACTGCAGTACAAAGTCTTGCACAGACCTGTCCTGTCCCCCCTTCTCTGTAGGGACAACACAGCTAGTCAACAAACTTGTACGTGATACAAAGCATTGTTTGCCTCAGAGAGCTGTAGTTTGAGGCCTAACTTAATCCCACTGTGCTTCCTGTGAGTGCATCAGTCTTTGAAGTTCTTCCTCCCTGATCCTGGTTGGAAAATTCATTCATGCACAGTGATTTATGGCCTCCATGGCACCTGGATGTTGCTGGGCTTCACGCAAAGCTTGACAGTTCAGTTACAGACTGTTATGCGACTATTCCATATTGGCACACCGCAGCCCTGCCCCACATCTGACATGTTTCATAGCATTTCCCACTAGTCCAGCCAGTTGACTGGCCTAAATGGACTCCACATGTACATTCCAGATACTTTGTGCATAAAATGGAGGAGGAGGAGCTGATGGGGAGGGGGGTGAGTGCATAGAGGGGTGGACCAGGACAGTCTGACCTCACCCTCCCTCCAGAGCTTTTTGGGTGATGAAATAGGGCACCCCAGAATATCAGCGTCTCAATTTGAGAGTGCATTTTTCAAACTCAGCTGTGATTTCACAGCAAAGAAATTCAGGCTACGTGACAAATAATATACCAGTGTTTTTCTCTCAGTATGAGATTCTTCTTTCCCAATCCCTCTTTCTGTTTATGCTGAAACTGAAGCCAAACCTCAATAGATAATATACAGCAGACAATGGTGGAACTAAAAAATGTAGATTCTTCCTTGTCAGTTTAGTAGAGAATATTTTTACTTAAGTGAACATAAGCTGATAACGTTGAAGGTTTTTGAACAAAAATAATGACCCTGAATGGGAGGAGAACTTAAAGATAACAAATGGATGGATTGTTTTCTAATATAGAATCAAGGCTCCTTTGTTTTTCCAGTTGTGTCCCTTTTGTGGTCAAAGACTACACAAAGAAAAACACTGAGTTTTTTGCTGGATCAGTGTCAGATAACTGAAACTCAACTCAGATGACTGAGACTGATCCAGCAAAAAACTGAAACTGTTGCAAAATTCACATCGGCTTTTCGTTTGTAACCGAAACTCTGTGTTTCTCTGTTTTCCTCTTTTCTCTTTCCCTTCCAGAAACCGACGACCCCGGCGCTGTGCTTTGTCTTTATAAGACGAGCAACGACTGTGTCATGAAGTTCACGTATTCTGAGCATGCCAGCGGACAGTCCATCCTCACAGCACTTAAAGAGCCAGGTCAGTGCTCCAAGCTTTTCACACGAAGAAGGTTCTCGGTCAGAAAGGGAAACGTGAATGCGGACTCCTTTCACTGACTAAAACTGGGTCTGCACAAATCGGGAATAAAACGTCTGCAATCCCTCTGGATAGGTGAAAGCATATTATGTGCAAACCTGTTCAGCTATTGAGACTAAGTATGAAACGCTTAGGTTTGTGCCCATGTATGTAATATAGGATTCCATACACACAGCCCCATGACAGGAGCATCACATGCACTGTAATACATTCCAAGAACAAATTACAGTGAAAGCTAAAAAAATAATTGAAGCCCAGCATCATTTACACATAATTAATTTAAGGTGAACAAAGCAGATTTTGCCTTCTTCTTCCTTTGGTTTCAGACAGCTGCAGGGATTTAATGAACTGAATAGAAACAGTATAGAGCAACTGTGGACAGCAGACGCTCTAAGAATCTATTCATCTATGCCAAAAACTTGCTTTGAGTTGCCCGATTTAAGTAAAGCTTCCACTTTTGTGTGCGTCTCATCCCGTCTGTGCTTTCTGCACTGGGAACCAAACCAGCACCCACGAAACAAAAGGAATTTCAAGTTTATTTCAAGGTGAACTGTCTCACAGTGTTTGTGCTGGTTGTTATGTCTCCGTGAACGTAAGTGTAAATGTGCCCTTTTCCTCTGTCAGAATGTGGTGGCGGGGGGCCGAATCCCCTGATGGTGCTGCTGACAGTGGTTGGCATCATCCTGCTGGTGGGACTTTTGCTGCTCGCTGCCTGGAAATTGGCCATCACCATTCACGACAGGCGAGAGTTTGCACGCTTCCAGAGCGCACGCTGCCGTGCCCAGTACGAGATGGTAAGGTGATGCTTTTCACCAGTACGTTAGTTTTGGTAGAACTTACTGTACAAACGATAGGATCCTCAAAGTTTCCTTCATCATACCCAGAAATGTGACGTAAAATAATCTGAGATTCCCAATGAAAGGCTTTGTTTTCACCTCTTACACTCCCAGGCCTCCAATCCTCTGTACAAGCAGCCTGTCTGCACAAACTTTCTGGACGCAGACTTCGAAATGTACCAGAAGTCATACAATGGAGGGTTCCACTGATCCCTCGGCACAGGGCGCGGCAGGACCGATCCCTGGAGGACAGTGCAGAGGCGAACTGAACGCACTCGTGTCTCTGCAGAGAGCTCGACTGATACCACAAGTGAAAGGAACTAGGCTGAGGGAGGATTCTGTGGCCTTTCTGTTCTAACAGAGGAGACTTTAACCTGCTTGAGAAAAGTGAAATGGCTTCTTTTTCTGAAACTGTGTGTTTCACAGACAGCAGTGGGAGTCAATGCCGCTGCAACAAAGCATGATCTGCTTTCCTTGTTTAGCGAGCAAGAAAAAGAAGTAGCGTTAGCAGTGAGTTTGCAGTTACTCAAGATTTAAAAAAAAATAAATAACTCCAAGCACCTGAAACTGCCATTAATTCATCGCATAGACAGGGCAAGACATTACTTGTATATTTTTCTAAACATTAAAAAGCTTTTTTTTTTTTTTTTTGGTTTGTTTGTTTGTATGAACTGTGCACCCAACAGGAACATTTCACTCCACATGATTATTAAAATGCACATATTTCTGCTGGTTCCAGTGACATTTTGGTACGACTAACTTTTACTAAGCAATAGACATCTTTCATTGTGCACTAAGTATATAAAAGTCAAGTCTTGTAAAGATTAAAGGTGTGTGTGCGTGCGTTTCTCTGATCCCTTGTCTTAATCTGAGTCGCCGACCGCCTCTTATCCTCTACCCTCTGTGGGCTTGCAGGCTGCCGTTACTTTCTATAGACTAATAGAATGAAAAGTCCAAAACCTACAATGTGTCGTCTCCGTGGCGCTTGAACCCGAGCTCATTTGTCTCTACTGAAGTCAAATCTCTAAAACGTGTTGGCAAAATGGCGCTTTTATTCAGTAGTAAATGGAATTTGTATTTTGTACTACAGTTTGATTTATTTGGGCGTTTTGCTAATTTGTTTATGCTAATTAGAACTGATTAATGTACAAAAAAAAAAAAAAAAAAACAGAAATAGAAAATTTAAAGTAATGAATTATCATTTCGTTCAAGAAGACACCAAAGATGATCCCATTCCAGCTTCTTGAAAGCAACGATCTAGTGCTTCATCCTGTTATATATTCTTGTAAATTGAATATGTTGGAAGATGTAATTTTGGGCATTAGTAAACTGAAGTAGGTGTGTTTTACAAATTTTCTAGACGATGATTAATCAATCATCTGGTCATTGGCAGCAGCAGGGCCGTGAATGTCGGACAGGCTCAGAATAAACTCCAGTGGCAGTGGTCGTCCCCCTTCTGAGAGTTTAGTGATCCAGTGCAAAAGTGTGGCTCATTGATGAGTCTTCCATAGATGATGTACAGATGAATGAGGGACGTCAGGTGTGGACGCACAGGCAACGCTCAGTAGTAGATCAGGAGATTGTTGGGTTTTAGGCTTTTAATTTAATTTAAATGATGGCAGTAAGTAAAATATATGGTGCCTCACTATATAAAGCTACATATACAGTGATTTGAAAAAGTGTTCATACCCTTGAAATTTTCCACATTTTGTCACATTACAACCACAAACAAATGTATTTTATTGGCATTTTATTTGATAAACCAACACAAAGTGGTACATTGTGAAGGGAAATGATGAATGACTTTCAAATGTTTTTACAAATAAATATGTGAAAAGTGTGGCGTGCATTTGTATTCAGCCCCCTGTGATGCCACTAACTAAAAGTCCACCTGTGAAGCCCTCAGAGGTTTGTTACACAACATTAGTGAATGAACAGCATCATGAAGTCCAAGGAACACAGCCGACAGGTCAGGGATAAAGTTGTGGACAAGTTTAAAGCAGGATTAGGTTTTTTTTTTTTTTTTTAAATATCCTAAGCTTTGAACATCTCACGCAGCACTGTACAATCTATCATCTGAAAATGGAAAGAGTGTGGCACAACTGCAAACCTACCAAGACAACAGCAGGACAACGACCCTGAACATGCAGCCAGAGCTACAATGTGATGGTTTAGATCGAAGCATGTTCATGTGTTAGAACGAGCCAGTCAAAGTCCAGACCTAAATCCAACTGAGAATCTGTGGCAGGACTTGAAAATTGCTGTTGAGAGACGCTGTCCATCCAATCTGACTGAGCTTGAGCTATTTTGCAAAGAAGAAGGAGCAAAAGTTTTACTCTAGATGTGCAAAGCTGGTAGAGACAAAAAGACTTGCAGCTATAATTGTAGCAAAAGGTGTTTTTTTTTTTGTTTTTTTTACAAGTTATTGTCTTCGAGGGGTCTCAATACAAATGTACGCCACACTTTTCAGATATTTATTTGCAAAATACATTTATGTTTGTTGTTGTAATGTGACAAAATGGAAAATTTCAAGGGGTGTGAATATTTTTTCAAACACTGCAGCTGCCTCAGAGGCCTTTCCTATGACAAAGTAGATACGTCCCATTCTTATGGAGTGTGAGTGCAGAGTACAGCACAGACGTGCAGCATGTTAGGTTTGCATAAATTTGGCCATACGCTGTGACTGGCTGCTATATTCTGTGACTGATGTCCCTGTGATGCTGTGTCCACCCTGCCTGAGAAGCCTCAGAGGACACATTGGGAGGAAGTTGCTCTGTGGCCTTTTTTTTCTTTTGTGCCACAGACTTGGACTTTGAGTGTGCGTGTGTGTGTGTGTGTGTGTACATACAGTTCTAAATGAACATGTTTTGCACTGTGCCTCGGTTGAAAAACTCACAATCACCGTTTTCACGCTTTAGTGCAGCATTCTTCCAGGACAGTACTGAACCAGGACTCTCTCCACTCACCATGTGTTTCTGTAAGACTGCACCCTGAGTGACGACAATAAATTTGCTTATGTAAAAAGTCAGTGACTCTGTTGTGTTTGGCTCGGTCATCTGTTACACATTAGGAGGAGCTTCATAAATCTGAGCTCTAATTTTAAACATCACACAAACTCAGCAGCATGTGTGTATATCTCCACGCTTCAAAGTATCTGTTTGCACCACTAAGTGCGCTCTCCTGTGCTTGATGTGTGATCACAGAGGCAGGACAGCCGGCCTCGTGTCTGCTGATGCTGGAATTTACACCTCGCCGCTCACATATGACGATGACGATGGCGAAGCTTTTACAGAAAAGTCCTTTTACTGATGTGTTTCCTCACATTACTGTAGCAGTATTAGGCTGGAGAGAGAGAGAGTGTGTGTGTGTGTGTGTGTGTGTGTGTGTGTGGAGAGTTGGGACTATTTTCACATTATCACAGAAAAATGGTGTTTGCATGTGCCCTTCCCACACTGTGCTGACCTCCGTGCATGCAGCCCCCACGACATCCAATGATTGTTGACTATTTGAATGAGTAGACAAGTAACAAAATTAACACATTGCTCTCATATTGAGGCCAGACGAACACAGATTATTTAATTAATGTCATCATGCGGCTACAGCTACCAAAATTACTGAGAACACCGTTTGAGTGCTCTGTTATCTAGATTCATTATCTGGGGCTGATATTAATGCAGCACACTTTTAAAAACCCTTAAAATCTGACGTAAAGATAAAGACAAAGTTTCAGCATTTAGAGCCTCATTAAAAGAATCAATACTCTAATTAGTTGTTGCTGAACTGATGGGAAATTGACTTAAGACAAAGGACAAGTGGTTGTTTTAACTGCTACTGTAAGAACACATTAGTCATGTTTTGGGATTTTTTTTCCTTTATGCCATAAAGCTTGACGTTTGACATTTTTTACAGCTTTTTGCTCGAATCCTCTGAAGCGTCCGTTTGTCCCTGGACATAATTTGTTGATGTCTAAAACTGTCGTTGACAAACTGGTAAAACAGCGACTCCAAAATTCTCTCAATGTTTATTTGAGATGGACTAATCAAAAGCAACCAATTACAAATATTGTCACATTTTGAAATTTATATTTAAGGAAATTTGTCTCGTGATCTGAGGATTTGTGCTCGGGTTTCATATGGAAATATCTTTTAATGCCAGTTTCCAATGGAAAAGTTATGTCTGACTTTTAAATATTTGAATATGTACTTCCTGTATTTGGCTTCATTTCCCTCCGAGCAATTTTCTTTTTACGCAGCACTTTTAGCCTCGTTTCTCTTTTCCTGTTCTCCACCTGACACTTGAACTGCTGACAGGAATTGAAAATGGGGCAGCACTCGTCGTTGGTTTGTCATGATACTGTGCTAAGTGGTGGGAAAGAGACAAATGCAGCATAGCGCAGTGGACCAGCACTGTGAGAGGAACGACGTGGGAAATGACCGGATTCACATTTTTCAAAACCCCCTGCGCCACCGATCACCAGATTCACCTGCATTATGTCCCACTGAAATGTTGCCAGTTACGGGTCGAGACTCGGAGTATTGAGATCTGGAGTGTTTTACCTGAAAACTGGCTTAAGTACAATTTCCTTCGCGTGTATTTTCCTCAATAAATGGAGTAAAACCTGTGAACGCAGGATTTACACTGTAATGAACACAGGGTTTCTGCTACTTTTGCTGAAGTAAACTATATAAAAACTTCCTTCAAAAATGCCCCAGTTCACTTCCTGCTTGGCAGTGAACAGCAGACAGACGCGGTTGGACAGAGTGCAGCGCTCAGCAGCGAAAGAGCCGGAGATTTCCTTCAAAGGCTGTTAGAGAGCAAGAACCTGCACATTCCACAGCCGATAACCGGGTCTGTCCGAGATTAGCGGGCCGGTTTATGGCACCGTCGTCACTGATGGAGTGTTGCTGCAGTGGGAGCAGGGAAGCTGAGCTGCATCTGCCTTTTCTGGTTTTGTCATGTAGATGTTCGCAGGTCTGCAAGCTCCTGTCTCCACCACAGCGGCAACACATTCAGGTGTTCAGAGTGTGTAAAAAGTCCACTGTCAGGAAGGCACAACATTTAGACCCCCTGTCGATGAAGGCTGTTACTGTCTAGTTGGGTGTGAAACACATGTAAATGTTGGGCAAGATTTGTGCAAAAGCTGCAGTATTTTCCTGATCAGTTCACACACACACACACACACACACACACACATACAATCACAACCAGTCCTTTGATGCATTTGCCACATTGTCATTGCTTTGGCTGCTGTAACACTGCTGCCCCCTGTCGCACTGTGGAGGTTTTGGCTTTTTATCGAACGACCTGCAGCTTTTCACCCTTTAGTAGCACTTCATCCTTTTAGTACTTATATAATAACCTATACCTGGGTACACGGACTGCACCTTTAAACAGGGACTGGTTTCACTGTGGGAGCAGCTGTCAGCCAACATCAGTGATGGACTTCACTCGTGCTGCTGTGGCTGAATGAGATTTAGTCCCCGCAGTCGCATAAGTGAAGAGAAGAGCAGTTTTCTATAAACACATATGAGTTTAATGTTAGGCTGCTGTTATGATTGACACCAACCGATTATCTGCTGCCATCTAGTGCTTTTCAACTGACAGTGGACCAGGGTCCTAGATTCTGCACAAAAGGCGACCTGAGGACCACTGATGCGCAGTGTGAGGAAAGAAACCTGCAGAAAGGATTTGTCACTGTCGAAATTACCTCAGCGAGCAAAGAGGCTCAGGGGGACAGAAACGACCACCGAGTCAGCAGGAACAAAATAGATAGAAAATGACTAAAAACCCACAACACGACAAAAACTCAAAGACCTTTAAAAACGAGTGGAAAATGTCTGACAGCCAGTTGTGTCCAGTGGTGGAAGGTAATTAATGACGTTCACTCAAGTATTGTGCGTGAGCGGAGGTCTGACGTCCTCTACTACAGTACAGATGGAACTTTCCCCCCCAACTGTATTTCATTTGATTTGTTAAACCAGACTTAGCTTTTTATAGTGACTAATTAAAACAAGATGTGACATTTGTTTCAACCTCAATTCAACGTCTCATTTGCGGCAGGAAGCCACAAACAAAAGCTGGAGGAGGGTTTGTTTGTATGTGTATGAGTAAAAAAAAAAAAAACCTCCACCAGCTCCACTTGCCAGGATGTGAAATCACGGAGGCCATTCAGTGCATGCTGGAAGAAATAAAGAATAAACAGTCCAACAACAAAGACACTATTGTCCTCTTTCTTCAGAGAGGCTGGACAATGATCCAAACTCTGATCCAGACACACGTGTGACATGCATTTCATTTCAAACACAAAACCCTCCAGAGTTCGCTGGTACTTCTAAAACTACCTCAAACGTATCGGAACAAAACCTAAATCCCATCATAAGATTAAAATAGGACGTGAGCATGCACTAAAATATGTTCCAACTATAAAGGAACATATTTTGTGGTGTATTGCTAATGCTCTGCAAAACGTGACCTTTGTTGACAAAGGTGGTGCTCAGAAACTTTTCAGACCCCCCTTCCCCCTTTTTTTCAGTTCTGTTATGTTTCTGTTATGTTGCAGCCTCACACTGCAGTTGTTCAAATAATTATTTTTTATCTCAAACATCTACACTCAGTACCCCATAATGACAAAGCGAATTTTAGAAATGTCTGTAAATGTATTGAAAAGGAAAAAAACTGAAATATCACATGTACGTCAGTGTGTTGGTGAAGCATCGTTGGCAGCAATTACAAACCCTTGAATCGTTTTGGGTGTGACGCCACAAGCTTTGCACACCTGGATTGGTGGATTTTGTTTCATTGTTCTTTGCTCAGTCAGGTTGGATGGGAACTGGCGGACAGACGTTCTCAGGTCTCTCCAGAGATCTTCAATAGGGTTCAAGGCCACTCTAGGACATTCAGAGTTGTCCTTAAGTCCCTAAGTCCTGTGTTGTCTTGTTGGGAGATGAACCTTTAGTCCAGTCTGAGGTTCCAAGCGCTGTGGGTGTCATGATCTGACACGCTTCCTCCCTTTGGACTTTTATTTTGTAGCCCCCTTTTTGCCCACTTCCTATTCCTAGTACTGTTCTGTTAGCTTTACCTTCGTTATCCCTCAGTGTTTGCACCTGCTCCCCTCACACTAGCAATCCTGACCCCTGTATATTGGACTCTTGGTCTGATGTTCTGTGTGCTTCTGTTTATTAGTTTCTTTAGCTTTTCCCCGTGTGTTCTTTTGATTTAGTAGAAGTTTCTCATCCATGTCTTATTTTAGTTGGTGTTTTCCTGTTTGTTAGTTTCCTTGGTCTTTTCCAGTGTGTCCTTTTGGGGTTTAGCAGTTTTTTCACATCCGGGTTTTATTTTATTTCTCAGCCGTTTTGCTTGTGTTTATTTTGTTAACTATATTTCACTTCGTTTTTTTTTTTTGTTTTCTTTAAGTTAATTTCCCTAGTTTTTAGTTGAGTTGATAGTTTGTGTTTAGCTTTTGTTCAGTATTCACTACCTGCCGTTAGCCTTTTTCTTGTAACCTCCTCTTGGGAGCGTTTTCTGTTGATCCTTGAATTTTCACCAATACACAAGTTTTGTTTAATCAATCCCTCTTACAATCTCCTCACTTGGCTCTGCTTGCCAGAATCGTGATTAGTGGAACAGCTTTTCATTAAGGATGCCAGGGTTGAGGGAAAGCGGAAAGGAGTAAAGTAAGGAACTTTACTCCATTCAGTTTTCCCTCAACTCTGACCAGACTCCCAGGCCCTGCTGCTAAAAAACACCCCCACAGCATGATGCTGCTGCTACCATGCTTCACTGTGGGGATAATATTGGGTAGGTGATGAGTGTAGAGGTACATGACTCTTACCTCCTTCCATTTACACAACAAACCACATGCTTTGGCTGTAGTGACCGAGAAATGTGACGGTTTCATGGCGTCTTTTCTGTAGCGAGGTAAAGCGAGGTTCACATTGTAACTGCGAGAACGTAAATATCAGTTCAGGTGTGGAATCAAAGACGGATGTCTTGATAATGTGAATTAAAGTCAAGCAGCTTTAGCTGTCAGCATTATAAACGATGCTTTTTAAATGTAATCCACTCTACTGAATCTCATTCAATATAAAAACACAAAGGAACTCGCTTAGTACACGTTTGCCATATGCTTCTTGTTTAATATGTTTTTATTAATAAACTTACTTAGTGAACTTGAACTTACCCACTCGACCCTTCGCGGTCACTCGCTCGACTTCTGTGCACATTTAGCACAGTTTCACACTCATTGCCCCCATGACTAACATGACCTCAGCCATATGAACAGTCATAGATGCGCTTTCATTATGATGACCAGTTTCTCCTCGTGTGGCTCGCAGGAAACACAGAAATGATGATGAATCCCCTCTCGAAGTTGCAGCTGTGATGTACAGTATGTCACAATTACTGTGCTGCGGATGGGTGAGGTGCCCCGGGTACAGATCTGGAACTAATTCAGGACAAATTTAGACAGTATGAGAGTGTGTGTGTGTGTGTGTGTGTGTGTGTGTGTCTGGTCCTTCATGTTAACCAGTTATCCTTGAATGAGGTGGTTCCACTCAGCTCTCTGCTCAGAGTTTGGTTAAAGGTGGTTGAAGAGGTGAGTAAGTAAAATGAGCTTTCACATGGACGCAGGTAAAACTGGGGAAAGTCCTGTGCTGTAAAACTACTAAATCCCACACCTGTGGTCATTTGAAGTTAGTTACGACTCAGAAACTCTCGCCTCATGTTCTCAGGTGACAAAGCAGGTTGTTGGAAGTGTGTTTCTGTAGGTCTCTACTTGACCTTCAGTAGTTACTTCCCGCCACATAAAGGGCTCTTAAAGTTGCAGACAAAGTTGTTCCCGCTTTCTTTGCAAAAAGTTTCTCGGGTCACTGTTATGAAAGTTCCCTTTTTCTACATTGTTTCCCAACTTCAGGAAAAGCCCAGAAACAGCTCATTAAGCTGAGAATGTCTTTTTGCTCCTGTGCTCCAGGCATGAAACTGCCAGAGACACCAAAGATCAACGGCTTTCATGCTTTTCCCTTCAGGCGTCGCCACTGAGGAACGGGCACATTGATTTGGCATGTGGCTTTACATCGGGTGCCCTTCCTGCCGCAGTCCCCCCATTTTGTCCGGACTTGGGACAGGCACCAAGGTAGCCGTTATGTGCCCACCAGGCACCGACCCAGGGGCCCAGGAGTTCAATGGGGGCCACCGCTCAGAAATCATGAACAAATGAAAGAGGTGCAGAATGACCGAGATACAAAACATCCAAGAAACGAATGTAAAATGACCACAAACAGCTTCAAAACAACCGAACACACAGAGTCTGTCTGTGTCTGAAAAACTGCGGTTTACATTTGTAAAGTGTAATGTACTGTATTTAAGCACAAGTTGAATTAATGAATTAATGAATTATTTTCAGACATTTAAGTGCATGTGTGAGTTAAATTCCTCACAATAAAAGCTTAGTTAGGGCATCAGTAGTTAATCAAACATTTTATGTGAAGTACTTAGCTTATTGCACCACTGCTGGAGTATTATGAAGCCTCGGAACTGGCAGCTTCCCTCCTCCCCTGGGCGCAGCAGCAGTCTGCGGCTCGGGTATAAAACCAGCAGCAGAGCTCCTGGACACATCTGGAGCTGCGCACGGAGGGCGGCAGGATGCGCGTCTTGGCTTTTCTCTGGGCTCTCGGGTTCCTGCTGAAAGAGGCTCAGGCTTGGAGCATTAAAAACGGAATATTCCATAACTCAATATGGCTGGGTGAGAAACTTTCAATGACTTGTTGACGACGTCGCCTTAACCCGAATTCAGGTGAAGTTAGTGAACCGGGGATCGAGTGACGAGCGAATCCGTGCGATCAGGGTCGGTAAATTAAAGGTCCCGTTTATCCGGGTCTGTAAAAGGTTGACTGACCGATTAAAGGTTTGTCAGTCCTTGTTTCTGAGGCCAGTGAACTCGGGAAATGACTTCATGTCAGAGCTTTTATTCATCCATAAAGATAAAAGCAGCATCTCCTCCCCGGGAGCTTGGAGTCAATAATAAATGATTCCAGCCCTTAATGAAGCCCAGTCTTTGTATTAGATGAAGTCAGACTGGGACCCTGTTGTAGCTTGGTGGATTCATTTGAAACAGTTATGAAGGTTCAATTGAGCAGAGGCCGTTGATATGGAGGTAATTTACAGTTGTGGCTGTTTAATTAGTCTAAAAACATTCATTGAACAAGTTGACTTCAATTTCCTTCAACAATTGTGTAGTACGCTTACAAGTTTGTTGGAACAACCTAAAAACTGTGTAGAGTACTTAAATCTTTCATTCAGGTCTAAATCCACATGGAGGACTAAGAATTAGCATCACAGCTTTTTTTAAGTTGCCCCAATTAATGTGACGTTTCCTGCAACTTTAAATGTGTGAGTTGTATTTATTTCAACAGCCGTCCGGTTTAGTTAAAACCATGCAAACCATAAAGTAAAGAAACAGTTACTGGTGGAGCTTTAGTGCATTGAACATCTGTTATACATGACTTTCTACATGCGTCACGTTGTCTTCAGCCATCGTTTTTTGACTACACCCCCTCAAAATTCATGAACGTACATACACATATATATGATAATACTACACTGTAATGCATTATTATATAGTATAATACAAACATCAGTCCCACCATAGCGTAACATGTTCTACATACTGTACTTAGGACACCTGTTGGATTTTAAGGATCCAAATAGCAACTGGAGGCTATTTTCCAAAAGCTTCTGCCCAGTTTTGCAGTCATGCGTGTGTAAAAGTAAAACAGGATCAGCAGAGGACTCCCTGCTGAGGAGGCACAGGAGCCAGTGACCAGACTGCTGGTGAACGTCCAAAGTGAAGGAAAACATCACCGAGTTGCTTTTCATGCCCATGTTTAACCTTGACCCCCTCAGTGAAGCTCTGCTGTGGAAACATCTGACTGAGCCTTTTCTGTTCTCTCTCTTCCGGACAGAGCGAGCGGCTGGAGTGTACCACCGGGAGTCACGCAAAGGGAAATACCAGCTGACATATAGCGAGGCCAAGGCCGTCTGCAAATACGAGGGAGGGAGTCTGGCCACTTACGATCAACTGGAGGCAGCTCGGCAAATAGGTCTGAGGCAACTTACTCACTCATAAACACGTCTACAGCACATCACATCCAGAGCTTTACTCCAGGAGGAACCCTTTTAGTCGCAGAGGGTTGTTTCTTACTGTTGTATCGGCAGTTTGCTTCATCAAACTATTTCACAGACGATGACGTTTGAATACCACCTCTTTCCCCATATGCTTGAATGTTGCACTGCCCCGGCAGAGTTGTAAAAGCCTGTTAACACCATCTTGTGTGGGGTAATATCGCTGCTCCAGTGGCGCGGAGACTGAATCGGGCCGCTCACTGCCAAGGAGGTCCCCCCCCCCTTCATCTGGGCTGTTCTGGCCGCGGGTCTCCAAGCTAAACTCCTAATCTAGAACAAGAAAATCAACAAAATACCAAACCATAAAAATACAGTTAATCGTCTCCAGAAGGCCATGAAAGAAAGGCTTTGTGTGTTTGGAGGAGCTGTGTGGTTTCCTTTATTAATAAAACATGGGACATGATTAGTACAACTGGTCCTATGCTGTATTTCAGGGCAACAATAGGTTTAGAAATGTGAAAACAGCATTTTTAGCATTTTTACACCTGCAGGTTTTATACCAATCCTACATGAAGGTCAGGCACAGCCTGGGAGGCGATACCAGGGGGAAAATGCTCTCAGATGAGTGTAAGAATATCTTGTCAGCCTGTAACCTCTAACATCTGTATATTGGCAGCTGGATAATAGAAGGACAATGTTCACAGAGTTAGTTAAACTTTATTTCATTGATATTAAAGGGAGAACTCAGAACAAATGACAAAAATTCCGAACACACAGTAGAGTAGGTACAATTTCCCTTCATCCTCCAAACCATTAAAAAATGTGCCTCTGTGGCTCGTACAGTCGACAGGAGTCTCATTCAAAAGAATGGAAGAAATTGGTTTTCATTTGAAAGTTACCCTGACACGGGTGAGTCTGCTGCTCTTTTCCAGGTTTTCATGTGTGTGCGGCTGGATGGTTCGACAAAGGCCGCGTCGGTTACCCCATCGTCAAAGCCGGCACCAACTGCGGCTTTGGGAGGGTGGGCATCATCGACTACGGATACAGGCTGAACAAGAGCGAGAAATGGGATGTGTACTGCTACAACCCAAACGGTGAGTACACGCTAACATGTAGGATTAATAGGCGAGCTGCAGTACTTTTGAGTGTTGTACATAAACTGCATATTTAGTATAACACAGATGGCTCTGGCTCCTCGTTTAGAATTATGAATTATGGTTTGTGTGTTGGTAAGCCATTTTTAATTGATTTTCCTAAAAGCTGTATCAGCAAACAAATCAAATTAGTGAAGGCCAGAAAAATGGCACATCGCTGGAAATGACCTGAAGGAGAAACATCACCCGCTTTATACACAGCTCCACTGTTGGTTCTCGGGCCACAGTGTTCACCGTTAGCAACCTCGTACAAATACACACATCCACAATTTGCGAGAATTTTTCTTTACCGGCATATGAAGCTAACTAACGTAAGACCCAAAGACCGAGAGACTAAACGCTGTAGACGCATCATGTCACTTGAAATCATTGTGTGTCTCGTTTAACTATTATGTCTTGTGATCATTTTTTTGTCTCTTTGGGATTGTTTAGTTTCCCTGTTTCGGTCATCAGGCATCTCTTTTTGGTAAAATATCAATTGTTTATGGTCATTTCATGTATAGTTTTGTGTTTTTGTGAGAGGTTTACGTGTCTTTGTGGTCATTATGATTCATTTAACACAGTACTCTGACTTTTTAACTAGAAATAGTAGCACTCACTTCATACCAGGCCCCTAAAGTCTCCTTCCCCTCTCTATGTCCTGCTTCAATACGTCGCCTCTGCAAACAAGATCATTCGTGTAGAATAGAAGGCTTTGCCAAAAAAACGCTCATGGAAACGTGGTAATGAGAGTTAATTTTGTGAGTCATAAAACCAAAACAAAGATCAACGGCTTGTCCTGTGACGGGTCATTGATTTTGGCAAGTGTTTTTACGCCGGATGCCCTTTCTGTCTCAACCCTCCCATTTTTGTCCGGGCACCAGTCGCCCAGCCATAAAACCAAAGCAGTGAGCTAAAAAGGCGGAAATTTGCCTCAACATTGCTACAAAAACATGTTAATCTGTGACTTTCTACACCATCGCCTCAGTGCTTTTGTGTGTATTAGAGTGATGACTGCATGGAAATGGCTCATGAGCAATGACAGGAGCAGGGAGACCTGGAGCCATATGGTCATCAAGTCTGAGGCTCCGCAGACTCACTCAGGATTGTGTCATCAGTGTTTCATGTCAAATGTTTGAACCAGCACAGGATGGGACCACAGTCAAAGCAGGAAATTTTTTTTTCTTGTGAGTCTGAACCACAATCTCAGTGTCGCCCTGTGAGTTATCAGTCAGACCCAGAGCGAACCTGGAGGAAGTACCAGTATGGAAGCGTGTCGGTGGAGCGACTGATAACTGGTGTTAAAAACAACTGAATAAATCAGTGAAACATCAACATTTTACTTTCTTAAGCATGTATATAAAATAGCACGTAAAAGAGATATTTGGCAAGGAAACACAAAGACAAACTGCCTGTTCTGGGTTTATCTGGTCTTGCCACTGTGCCAGATGGACAACGTGAAGTTTCCCATCCCTTCAACACATCCAGTAGAAAAGCTTTTGATGCCAGTGTCACCAGTGTAAACATGTGTGTTTGATTTTCGCCACTCAACAACAGGATTTCTCGTTGCCATTCTAAATTCACAGCTCACACGCAAAGGCAGACCCCCCCCAAAATGTTTAACCAAACAAAAAAACTAAATGTGTCCTGGCAGCTAATTAAAGCAATACACTGAGAACATTTCCACATGTCCCCGGTTATACATTATATATTGTCCAGAGCTGCCTTTTAACAATATAAAAGAAGTTTTTCAGTTACAGCTGAATTCAAACAATCTTTCTAAATAGTTAAACTCAATATACTGTGCATATACAGGATGTTTATAACATATATGTTCCTGTTAGCCACAGACATTCAAAACATGCAAACTGTTTTAAATATCCATGCTCTCTTCTTTATGTGCCATTTTGGCTTTTGAAAAGAAACGTCCTGGTTAAATTAGCTTTTTATTCCTTTAAATTGATTGATAAAAATAAATTCTTTCATCAAAGAACAGCTACTGCAGCATAATGGTAAAACTGTTGGCAGCCTGTACTGCAATGAGATTGGTGTCTTTAAGCTGGGGCTCAGCCAGTAAAGTAGTCCTCCATGAACTACAGGGTCAGTGGTTCCTGTTGCTCCTGGTTATCAGTCGAAGTGTCTTTGGCCAAGACACGGGACACCAAACTGCCTTTGGTTTGTGTTTCTTATTTTCGAGTTGCTTTGAATAAATGCATCAAGCGGGGAATTATGCACAATATCCAGCCCCTTAACAGTAAATGACTCCAACAGTTAAAGCAAGTCACTGTGCACTTTGAGTATCACAAGCTTTGGACAAAAGTGCTATAAAAGCACATATTTACAATCTGGTTAGTCTCATGTCTCTACTGCCAACTTATGAAACCAAGGATCAGCACATCTACTGCAGGTCCGTGACCTTGTCTTCGAACCAACTTACACCATGATCAACCTTGATCTTTCCTCATATCTCTGGTGGGTGTATCCATGTTGTTTTTTTGGCCCCAACTGGGGCCCGTGGTTCAAGGCCCGGCCACCATGCACTCTCCTTCCAGGTCTGGCTTTAAAAGGGGGTCTTAGTTTGTCTGGTCCATGCGACGTGACGAAGCCCCAAACAGTTTGATGTTTTTGATGAAGGATTTCGGATTCACTCTTCCACTGGGACCACTTTGCCTTGGGACAGTCTACCGGGGGCTTTTGTGCTGGGGAACAAAGCTGAGGCAAGAGACGTTTGAGCTACATTGCTAAACCTCCCTCCAGTGCATAAGAAGTTGAAAAGAGATGAATTTATCTTTTATATTGTCTGTGACTTGAATATGTGGAAACTATATCTGCGGGCTAATGTATGTATTGTTGCTGGAAAGATGACAGAAATGAATATGTCTGGAAAATTGTATGTGAATGTAAGGCCTAATTATTATTTATTACTCCTGTGTCTTACAGCCAAGGAGTGTGGGGGTGTGCTGACAAATCAGCAGAAGATCATCCAGTCTCCTGGATTTCCTGCAGAATACCAGGACGAACAGATCTGCTACTGGCACATCCGTGTCCGTCTGGGCGAGAGGATCCACCTCCACTTCCTGGATTTTGATGTGGAGGATGACACAGACTGTCTAGCAGACTACCTGGAGGTGTACGACAGCTACGATGACGTCTCAGGCTTTACTGGGAGGTGAGGACCACTGAAGGGGTACTCCATCGGGAACACGTCACTCTGCTTCACATGTTTTTTCCAAATCAAATGAAGTTTATTTATAAAGCCCCAAATCACAAGTTGTACAACAGTGACACCCTGTGTCCATAGACCCTTGCATCAAGTAAGAGAAACACTAACCCCTTCAAAAAAATAACATTGTCACATTTAGACGGTCAGGCATTAGAAATGTGTTTATAACAAATCACTGCTATAATTAGCCTCTAAATTTAATTATGGGTTTATTAGGGATGGAGCGTAATCATAATTTTCATTCCTGATTAGTCTTTTTTCATAGTTAAAAAACAATAAAAAAGTCCATTTATACAGAGATGCGATGTGGTTGTTTTTCTCCAACCAACTTTAAATATACAGTTCACGTTGATGAAACACAGCTTTTCCCTGTAAATTCTCACTTAAGATGAACAAAGTGATGTTAAAATCCTTTTCTGTTGACAGATTCTGTGGCGATTATTTACCTGAAGACATCATAAGCACAGGTGAGAAAAAGACGGACAGAATTTCTACGATGTTACGCTGAGGAAGGATCTCTGTACGTAGCACACTGATGGATCATGTTCCTTTTCTTTTACAGGAAATGTGATGACGCTGAAGTTCCTCTCTGATGCTTCAGTTAGTGCCGGAGGCTTCCAGTTACAATATACGGCCTTTAATGCATCTTTGTTTTCACACAACTACACCACCAATTAACACTGACCAAGGATTAAACACAGTTGCTGTATTTATGTCATTGGTTACCTCACGTGGGCTGATTAAAGAATTGATTCTGTAAAAGTTTATTAAATTGTGTTGCAGTTTCTGTTATAAGTAAAAGTCCTGCGTATAAAATGAAAATTTGAAAAGTGCAAGAATATTGCTTCAAAAGTACCAAAACTAAATGTAGACAAATGCAAAATGCCATATTTTATAAATTAGCTGTATTATTCGATAGTCATTATTAGTATATTAATAACCCCATGTTTTTAATGTAATTTAAATACTGAAAATAGCTTGTGAGTTTCCCCCTAAGGGCCTTGCTCAGTACGACAAATAATAATGTTTACTGCACTTTGCATTGTGTTGATTTATAAACAAGTAGTTAAAAATCTTGATGGCATTATTTCAAAGAGCCTCTTTACTTCTAGTGTCTAAATAGTTCAAAGAGTACTAAATATAAAACTGTAGCTTGTGTAATAATATTGGCAGAATTCTTTACACACTGTGCATACTGTCAATTTCCACCAACTTGGACTTATTACATGATCTGATTAATATTTATTTCAAAGTGCCAGTTTTAGTGAATTATTCTATCTGAGTTTGTCAAATGGGTGAAACAGAAAATACTGTATCTGGGATGGGGGTCAGCTGACCTTGTGTTAATGCTGAGTGGGGGTATTGGTTATTTGGGTTTTGTTATGATTTTTCCTCTGATTTTTGCTGATAATATTCCATTTCCTGATCGTCGGTTTCTTTTATTTAACTTATTTGTATTTACAACTGGAATTAGCGCTGTTCTCCTTATAAGGTAAAAGAGGCGGCGCAGGATGTGACGTCTGGGGGTCAAAGGTAATTTTGTACGTCGGCGTGCTGGTTTGGCGCCACGGATTTCGCGGGGTAACAGCACAAGGAGCCTCTGAACAGGAGAAATAACAAGCAAACAGTCGGATTGCAAATTAAAGAGGTGGACCCACAGCTTAGTGAAGCGGTCAGCCGGTGTGTTTACCGGCGTTCCTGCTTCTCGTTTCCCGAGGTGAGCAGCTGCGTCTCCGTGTGTTTGTCCAAAGCAGAGGTGGAAATGTTGGTTCGCCAGCGTCATGTGAATGAGAAACTTTGCTAGCCACAGACGCGTAGCCTGCTAGCGATGCTAACTTCACCCAGGTAGTTTACGTTAACAGCTGGTCGTTGCCCCCCTTTTCCCGCCCCTCATGGGAAACTGCCTCCTTAACCGGGTTTTACAAAGCCCAACAGGCCTCGTTTCGGCAGGACTCTGCCTTGTTTTGGTCCCACCGTGTCCGGGAGGAAGTAGCTAAATGATGTGCTGATGGCCGCTGGTAGCATCCAGCAAAACGCTTCAGTTCACTGTCCGACACGTGTTTACTGTGACTGCTTTACTATATTTAAAGTCTCTAAGTATATGTATGAGGTAGTTGAGTATTTCGTGTGTGTGTGTGTGTGTGTGTGTGTGTGTGTGTGTGTGTGTGTTCACATTTCAGTAGGAAATATTATACTCTGCACTACACGGCATTTCTGGAAGCTTCAAGTACTTCACAGACACAGATCCCCATAACAAAGTAGTATTTGCTAATAAAGTTATTCTGGATGAAGCGGCTGTTTGTACATGACTTGGTTAAAAGCAGCTCCACCTTTACTTGCTGCTGTTTCTGCCAGATCTGAGCCAAGCATGCACATTTATGTTATCATCAGCAGCAGCGTTTTATTAAAAGTAAACTTCACAGCATGTACTTGTGTAAAGAATTGAAGTGGTACTTGGTGACAACTACTTGCACTTTTGAGTGTAAAGTTTTGAACCTCCTCCACTTCCGTCCATTATGTTATGACCTGTAGATGCAATTTATTTAGTATGAAAGAGTTTATTAAAATGTGCAGCCATCATGTAAGTTTATCCATCACTACAAGGGAGAGCTCAAGATATTTTAAATGTGTCTCAGATTGCTTATAGTGACTATTTTCCAGTTCTTCAGCATGTTTTGTTTCAGCAAAGTTGGTGAAAAGTTTCCTCGTTGTGTTTCCTTGCTGAGCTGTGGAAACACAAATACATGGAGGTAGATGCATGTAGGTTTGTTGCCTAGAATCCTCCCTGCTGCTGTTTTCGCTTAAGCCAAGTTTTCAGTACATTTTTGCGCAGAATGCAAACTGTGGAACCCTCATTTCTTCAGTTTACAGCTGGTATGTACTGATAGAATGATCAAAGCAACTCCTAAGATGTAGAATGGCCTTGGTTCTTCCTTCTCTCTCTTCCTTCCTTTTTTTTTTTTTTTTTCTTTTGTGCAAATATGGCATCTGTTTTTTGTCCTAACACCTTTCTGATTTCTCTGAATCTATTTAAAGACATTGTGGAGGTGATTAATAATGATGGCGACGGCGGAGCCTCCAAGCAGCTCCAGCCTCCTCCCTCTGCTGGAGTCTCTGGAGGACGGTGCTTCCGAAAAGTCTGAGCAGACAGACGCCTACCTCACCATCGCCAAGTAAGTCACTTGTTCTGGTTTTTCACTTCACCTTAGTAATCGCAACTGGAACATAAGTGACAAAATAACTTTTTTTCTTTTTTTTTCCCAGCCGCCTCAGTGGAGAGGAGGGTCGGCAGTTCCTCCCTGTAGTAGAAATGCACTTTTCTCGTTTGGGTAAAGCTATTCTGGTGAGTTGAGTATTGTACATCACTATTACATTGAAATCCTAAATTGTCCCACTATAAAACGGTTTCTGTCTTTGCGTCCAGGCTCACATAAACAGTCCTGATGCAGAGCTGAGCCAAGCTGCCCTCCAAGCTTTAGGGTTCTGTGTGTACCACTCTCACGTTGTCTCCGGAGTGCCTGGTACTTTATTTACACGCTTTCAGCATCATCATTACATCAGCTACAGCTCATGTGGATTCGGTTTTTTTGTTTAAGTACATGCTGCAGAAAGCGTTGAGCTCCTGTTTGTCTTACAGAAACCTTTGCAGCAGAAACACTCACTGCACTTTGCTCACTGGTGGTGAAGTCAACAGACAAGAACACGTGCACCAGAGCATTGTGGGTCATCTCCAAGCAGAGCTTTTCTCCAGATGTGGTTGGGCAAAAGGTGAATATGACTGAAAACGTTGCAGCGCAGTGTTTCATGGTGTCCCGCTGCTGCTCTGTTGATCCATGTCATTGCTTCCTCTCAGGTGTCGTCCATACTGGAAACTCTGGAGAGTGTGTGGAGCCGGGAGGACATCCAGTCTGTGGTGATGGAGCATGAGGCCTTGAACGTCGTCATCAGGTAAAACAAAAAGTGCTTTATCGGTTATTTGACTACTTAACACATAATATTAGTCACATTGCCTATTGTTAACAAAAGTAACCCTGGTTTCTCGTGTTCTTTTTAAAGGATGCTGGAGCAGGTGCCGGCGCAGATGGGCGAGGGAGCGGTGCGGTGGGCGAAGCTCATCATCCCGCTGGTGGTCCACTCTGCCCCCAAGGTGCGTCTACGGGCCGCAGCAGCCATGGAGATGGGCATGCCTCAGCTCCTGGACAAACAGACGGAGGTGGCTGCCGTCATCGAGCCGTTGATGTCCACAGTGAGTGACTGTGTGTCACAGTATGCGTCAGTTTTGGTTTTGTCTTGTAATAAAAATGAGCTCTGTGCCAAAGGAAAGAACTGACTCCATATTTACTCAGTTGGAGCTGTTGTGTAGTTCAATATTTTACCTTCATCAACAAACAACTTCATCTTCATATACAGATGGGAATATCTGAGATGCATGATTCCCCTCCAGGACTATTTGCCAATTTTCTTAGTTCCAAGCTTTTTGTTTTCACAGAAACTGGTCCCCGAGCTGCAGAAACTTTTCATGTCCAAGAATGAAACCAATGTTCTGAAGCTGTGGCCCTTATTTGTGAAACTGCTTGGGAAGGTAAAGCGCTTTTGTCTACATGTTGTAGGTATGAGTGACTATGTCCCATGTGCATAAAGGAATGGGTTTTATTTAGGTGAAGCTCTCGGTTATATTTGGGTTACAAGTTGAGCTGAGAGTTATGAAGTTGTCAACCTGTTATCAATTTTCTTCTTATTATTTTTGTTCTTATGAACTGATTAACTTTTTGTTTAGAATTGGGAGAATATTTTAAAAATGTGCAAATTTATGAATCTTATCAATCAGTCATTCAAAACACAGAAATTGTGTTGACCGTCTGATACTAAGACCAGCGGATATTCTATCTGACGATCAACTTATTGACCGAGTGCTAATTGTCAGCTTGATTTATTTTCCCTTCCGAAATGCAGACTGTCCTACGTAATAGAGGACCTGCATTTCAAATGGTCTCCAATTTAGAAACTTCCCAGATGTACAAAGGTTGCAGAATTTGGTCACATCTGACTGAATTAAATGTATTTTCCCACGCAGCTGCTGCACAGAGGAGGTCCCTTCATCAACTCCCTGCTGCATCTGGAGGAGCTCGGTTTCCGCAGCTCCTCTCCCTCTATTAAGAAGATCGCCTTCATCGCCTGGAAGAGCCTGATTGATAACTTTGCCCTCAATCCAGGTGAGCAGCTCAAATGGTGGTGGTGCCTTGGACTAACCCTGTTTCTGTTAATACTCAGTTCTCTCTCGTTACTCCTGAAGACATCCTGTGCAGTGCCAAACGTATGAAGCTCCTGATGCAGCCCCTCACCTCCATCCATGTCAGGACAGAAGCCCTGATGCTCACCAAAGTGGAAGTCTGGTGGTACCTGGTGGTTCAGCTTGGGTCCAACTTGTCGTCCAACTTTGATCAGGTCAGACTTTCACCTATTTCAACTACTGGACCGTCTCTTTCACCTATAAAGAAAAATGACACAGGGACCAACATTAAAGTCTTTATTCTGTAGCACACTTCTCAAGATATTAGTGTTTTATGCTCCTGGCTCTTAAACCAAGTAGCAGCTCCTAGAGATGGTGTTGTTGTTCATCCACATGCCAAGTGTGCACGTCAAAGATTAAAGCCACATTGTTGGTTCTGCGTTGAGTCTACGTCATGAGCATCTATACTCCTGCTACTTCAGTCAGTTATTGCAATGTTTAGGTACATGGCTGGAGGATTTCTGGAGGAGTGCACGTCAGACCCTACAGTGTAGGGTCAGGCTACATCAGAACCTATGGTTTAGACACAACACACGAGTGTAAATCAAGCTAAAGTCTCCAGTGAGTTTAGATGTAAAATAATATTAATATACATTATTAGAGTGTTTAAGGCTCAGTCTCCCTGATTTAGCTTCTTGGTGAAAGTCAGAACTAATTCAGAACTAACACAGTGACGTGTCTCCTGAAGCCTCAGTTTGAAGTTCTTGCCAAGCGGCCATGTTACTGTTTTCAAATGAGTGAACGTTGTTTCTTTCTCCAGGTTGCTGTGCCCCTGCTCCAGAGAACTACTGGATCTGAATCCTCTTCTGTCCCAGGCACTCCTTCAAGAACTGTTGCTCAAAATGGGGCCCCTACACCTGGCACACCCAAAACTGGCACGTTTGCACTGATTCCGCGCACATCTGTCAGCCCTCTCCTCTCCTGGCGTTAGACCATACGAAAGTTGTGTATTTACATTCTTCTTTTTATTGCAGGCACCCCAGGCTTCAGCAGCCCAGCCAACACGTCTCGGCTGAGCCTGAACTCCAGCGTTCAGGCCCCCGCCATCTTCCCCTCAATCCAGCTGCTGGGCCTCGAAATGTTACTTCACTGTTTTGCAGGACCAGAGGCTGTTGCCGTGGCAGCGAAGAACAAACTCATCCTGAGTCTTGGTGAGAGTCAGAGCCACAGAGGGTTATGGTGCACTTGGACTGCTACATAGTGAATGAGTTGCTTTACATTTGTTAGGGTTTTGCAGAGAAACTCTAACCGTTGTGCCACTGTTTCTTTGCAGAACCCTTGAAGCACCCGCTCCTCTCTGGTGTGTCGTCTTTCACCAAACATGCTGCTGTGCTCCTCTGCAGCATCAAAGATGGATTCACAAACGTCGGCAAAGACGCTCCAGGTAAACGCTTGTGTGGGTTGAACTTCACCAGTGATGCGTCATCTTTTTTGTTGAATTCATTTCTTTTTTTCTAGCTGCATTGAGTGAGGTTACATGTCTATTTTACACCTGGAACTGTGAACAAACCAATAGCAAAGAACTTTTCTATCAGCATAAAACTCTCTATTTTAGGAGAAGACAGGGTGGATGTACAAGTCTACCTTCCTGTAAACCACCTCCAAATCAAAAGGAAGAGGTCTTGGTTTTCTTTGCAAATATTTTAGATGGCGTAACAAGGGGCAGTGTGGGATGACATCTGAAATAGAAAGTGTAGTATTAGAAGTACAGCACCATCCTGGTGTCTTCCATAAAGCTGATGTAAGTCAGTGTGATAAGAGATAAGTGACAGCCCTGCGTGAATGAGCGTGAGATCATTTGCAGCAACTCATTTAAGCAGCTTTCAAGCTAAAACCTGCTTCCACGAGTTTCCTTAAACATAGCTACAGTTCCGTCTCTTCTGCTCCTCTACAGATTCCCTTTTGGCTGTCATATGGACAAGTCTCGCCCGGTTTGTCAACTTAACTATAGAGTCTGGTAAGAACTTCAACGTCACGTCTCTTTTGAATTGCGGAGAAGGGGATTCTTTGAAACGGAATTATCTTTTTTATGTGTTGTTGTGGCTGCTGCTCAGCAGGGTGAGATCCTGAAGTTGTGGGTCCAGCTTTACAGCGCCACATAGAGCACTCTGAGTGGGTCTGTGGTCTGTCATTTGGGAGGAGGACCAGCGAGCTCTCGTCCTCGCCTCCTTCCTGACTCACTCTCTCACTGTCCTTATCAGTTTAAGTCAGAGCACTCAGATCCTTGTGGTCTGTTTTGCTGTGAAGAGAAAAAACCCTGAGGGGTCTGTCCCCGATGATGAGACTCTTCTCCAAAATTGAACACAATGTTATGACTGTTTGTATTCGCTGCACTTGTAAAGAGTTGTTGAATATAGTTGGTCGTGTGGTTCTGTCAGTAGGGAGTAAGAAGGATCGTCAGGGCTGTGAAGTTCTCACACTGATGCTTCAGGCTCTGCAGAGCATCATCACCACGGACGATCTGCCTGCAGCCAAAGTCCTGGTAAGTCCAAGATCTTGTCGTGGATAAACTCAGACCACAACAAGTCCATATACAGTATTAAGAAAATAGATTCATTGTACAATGGTAGATAGAGGTTCCAATTTGTATCAGACAGGATGAAAAACTCACTTGGTCAGAGGAATCATCAGTTAGACTGGGAAAAAGAGGGGAAATGGCCCCCAGCCCCCTTCCAACCCTAACTGAGCATCTTATGCAAAAGATCCTTCACGTCACAACACATTCTATTATTATTCCAGTTCTTCCAGCTTCCACTACTCCATAATTTCACTAACACTCTTCCCACTTCCTCCTCCTTAGTAAGACTATGTCCTGTTTCCCCTTTATCTTTGCCAAACTACTGTTTTCCAGATAGTTACTGGGAACTGTTAAGTCCTGACCCACTATGTTATCATTGATACACACACAAACAGATTTAAGTGCATAGGAACATGCGGAAGAGTTCAGTTTGCAGCAGCTTTTTGAATATTGGGAGTGAGTTTGCTGAGCGTGCACCATCCTGGGATCCTACAGCTAAAATTTGATGGTTTCTCCTCCATCTAATTGCTTTCTCTTCTCCCTCAGATTCTGTTCGAGGCCACAGTCAAATGTATTCCACAGAGAGTCCTTGGCTCTGCCTCCTACCAAGTGGGAAAGATGGATGTGTTAAATGTGAGTGGGTAACTGTTCAGCACGTACTCGTGGAAATATCTCAGCGTGACGGTTAGGTAAACATTGTATGTTATTCCCCAGGGAACCCCGGCACTGTTTCTCATCCTTCTGCTCTACAACAGCAGTATGCTCCCAGCCTACATCGAAGACGAAAGGTGGGTCACTCATTTACCGTCACAGTCAATCCAGGCAGCGCTCACAGTTTAGTCTTCTAAAGCTGGGGACACACCTGAAGACTGTCGAGGACTGGACACTCCACCCATGTTTCCACCAGCTATCACAGACCTCTAGTCACACTGTAACTCTCTGTCTGCAGGTTTTTTCACTGCCTTCAAACGCTGGTGGGCTGCGGCTTGTCGGGCCCCACTTCCCCTCTGGCATTTGCTGAGGCAGTGCTGGGCGCCATTAGACGCAGTGCTGGGTCTGTGCAGAACAAAGAGCAGCTGTGGAGGATGTGGAGCGTGATGGTCGGCTCACTCACTGATACCATAACACAGGTAGAGAAGCAGTGGCATCAAAGTGCAATGTTTAAAACCTAAGGTAGCGGAGGGAACTCTGACAGTTGACATGTTATTGACAGAAAATGGAACAGTTTGAATTGATAAAATATTTGTCTCAGTCTAACGAAGTCAACCAAGGTGATGCACTGGAGCACAACTTCAGCGCTTTGCACTCTGCGCTGCTGTTTCCCGTTACACATCTACTACATGGTGCACCACTACAGCAGGTCTGTCCTATTTTATTTCAGCTACGTTAACAATTGCAGCAGCCACACTGGTCCAACATCCACTTTACTGATTTCGAGCGCTGTATTTTGTTCAGGTGGCCCAGAAGTCAATGCTGTCCGCTTGGTCAAAGCTGTACAAAGTGTTTGCCCGCTGCTCAGCGCTGGTGGTCACAGCTGAGGAGAACATCTGCTGTGAGGAGCTCTGTGCAAAGATGACTGCTTCAATAGACAAAGATGCCTTAAAGGTGAGTAGATGTGCAAAATACTAACCACGAGAATATATAGAAACGCACTGGCCACTTTAGAAGGTACACGTAGCTAGTACTGGGTTGAACCCCCTTTTGCTTCAGAATAGCCTTAATTCTTCTTGCATAGATTCAATAAGACGGTGGAAACATTCGTTAGAGAATTTGATCCATGTTGACATGGAGGCATCGCACATTTGCCGGAGATTGTATGGCTGCAAATCTATGATGCAGTTCTACTGTGCCACCATATCCCAAAGGTGCTCTACTGGATTGAGATCGTGTGTGTGGGGGCCATTTGAGTACAGTGAACTCACGGTCATGTTCAAGAAACCCCTTTAAAATGAGTTTAGCACATTATCGTGCTAGAAGTAGCCATAGCAGTAGTACATTTCTTCTCCATTGTGATGCTTGGTTTGTACAGAGCGTCTTGACCCTGCTCCCATGTGATTTGCTGATCAGTTATTTGCATTAACCAGCAGTTTAACACGTGACCCTTTCTAACGTGGTCATGTCTTTTCTAGTGTTGGTCGTTATAAAAACATTTTCCCAGATTAAATGAATTAATTTCTAATTAATCATCTTCCCATTAAAGAGTTTTCAGAGAAAGTATGAAAACTATGATCTTACTTGATTTTAATGTTCTGATTAAGTAGTAAGTGAGTTGCATTTAAAAGTGGCAAACATTTTTCATACTGATGCGGTCGATTCTCCAGGTTCCTTCTACCTTAAATGCTGTCGCCAACATCCTGCAAGTCATGGTCGAGTGTGTGGACTTCTCACCGTTCACGCCTCAGTTTCAGCAGAAGCTGAAGTGTAAGAACTTGAACTTATTTCACTTTTCATATGTAAATTAAATGGAGAATTCACCGTTTGTCTTGTTTCTCCTAGCTCCTCACACACCTGTGAACTGGATGAGAAAGAGGAACAAGGCCCTGGGGAACCTGTCCACATTCCAGTCCTTGCTGGTACAATGTCTAGAGGTTTATCTGGAGGGCACTGAGGCTTCTGCAGAGGCCACAGGAGTGGCTCTGGTCTCCATCCTCTCTGCTCTGTTCACCAATCTTGTTCTTGCCAATGCCATCCAGGAGGCTCTGACTTCCCTGATCGGACCCCTCACACTGTTCTACAAACAGGCGGGGAGGGAGCCGCCTAAGTTCAACACCCAGCTGCAGGCAAAAGTGGGTACAGAGAGTTTCATTCACAAACACACATCTGCTCTTGACCAGTGCAGAGAAGAAAATCCAAGTGATTTTAATGTTTTTCAATTGAAATTCTAAGCAAAAATGTTTTAGTGCTCTTGTGAGGATGAGACTTCACCCTCTCTGTAATGCAGTTGTTGGGTCCATGATGCCACTGATATTTTTATTAATAGTGCATTATAGAGAAACTAAGGACAGGGGCTGCAAATTTGCTTTTGTGTCTGTCTGTCTCCCTCCCTCCCCCCGGCGCATGTGTTGTAACATGTATGTGCAACATGTATATGTGCTCAATGTCAGTAAAGGTTGTTCTTCTAAAATATATGGTCTTTATTACAATAACCGAGGACCATTGGAAAATCGTGTAAATAGAAAGTTGCATTATAGGGAGGTTGAAGTGTATTGTGGTCAGTTTAGTAGAAGAAAAACGGTAAAAGATGAACACAAGATGTGCAAAGGAGAGAATGCTCATAAATTGTATAAGATATCCAAGTCAAACAAGTTACACAGCACTGTTTTAACATCAACAATGAAAACAGTGTTAGCGTCATAAGGCCTATATATGTTTACAAGTTTTATTTTTCTGCCTTTCATTACAGTAACTTTGCTCATTACTATGGTATCAGTTAACTTATTTCATAAGAGTGTATTTTATTAAGCTTCTTCTTTTGCAGTTGGAGAAGCTGCTCAGCGACGTCCTCGGCTGCCTGCAGAGCCGCTCTGCTGTGGCCTACGACGATGAACTCCTGGCTCTGCTGTCGCCTCTGCTGTGTGTGCTGTTTCCCCACAAGAGCAAGCAGCTCCGCACTTTGGTCATCCACTTCTGGAACGCCACCTTCGCCAACTCGGTCAGCCTCACCTATCCCGAAGAGATCAGGTAAACATCTGATTTAAATTCACATAGAGATCGAAGCGTCCGGGTGCTAAATAATGAAGCAAGTTGTAAAGGTTCTGATTGTTTTACACTTCTTTCAGTTCACTTTTCTTCTCAATAAAAAAAAAATCTACATGCATGTGATAAGTGGAATTTAAGTATTAGATGAATGTATATTCATCAATCTGTGTTGCCATTTTGTTCACGCAGGCCAGTACTGAGCCAACTGAAGCAGAAGACTCCAATTATTCTCCCTGGCTTTGAGGCTGTCACGGTTTCTGATGAGCTCAGTGGACCCTATTCAGTGAGTTTTGGGTAGATGGGTTATATAGTCAGTAACTCTTATTGTTATGTGGCTGATTTTGTTTGGTTCTTCAGTGTGAGAGTTCCCAGTTGGAGACGAAGCTCAGTGGGATGCCTTTTTCATCCGTGGGAAAGAGGGAGTCTCTGCTTGGAAAGACTGCAGAACTGAAGGACAAGAGCTCCCCAAAGATCTCCAAGCCAGTTTCTGTAAGGCCACAGATATTACTTACTTTTAAGTCGCATAACATTTGGAACTTTGCATTGATTTGGAGCGTTGGTTTTGCAATTCGTTTGAAATTAAGACTACACATAAGCAAGATCCAATCCTGCGTATGATCAGTGAGGAAGCAGCTTTGAATCACCACAGCAATAGTGTAAAACAGGAATAGAACTGGAAAGAAACGTAACCGTTCATACCTGTCATGATGTTGATAGTATATAATATTTATACATGTCGTTGACCATGTTCAGTTCTTGCATTGCTGCTGTATTCAGTCTTTAGTGTGTTTTATTTTTTCACTGTTTTGAGATGTGTATTTCAACCTAAGACTTTTTTTTTTTTTTTTTCCCAAAAGGAAAAATAAAAAAAAAAGGATAAGAAAAGACTGGGTTCGATGGCCTACTATACTTATACAAATAGTTTGTGTTCCATGTGGTTAATAAAAATTAAAATCACACTTTACCATTTGGTCTTTGAAATGACCACTCCCGTTATGTCTCAAAATATTCCTAGGTTATTCAATAGCAAAGCACAGAAAATTATAGTTCTGTCTGTCCAATACTTCACATGACTGCAGAGAACAAGGGAACTCCAGAGGCTTTGTCGTTGTAATTCTGTGCTCATCTCTGTGGAATTCAGTTCAAAAGCTCACACCTCAGCAGAGCATCCTGCTAAGGACCCATTTCTGCAGGGTCTGGAAAAAGTTCATCAGAGTGGCGTTAATTGTAGCACACGCGCATTTAATTTCTGCTTCCGGATTGTTTCTTCTTTTTCAGCTAGTTGAGGTTTGTCCTCTTGTGGACACGTACATCTGCCGGTAAAAGAAGTCCGTGCAAACTTATTCGAGCGTAGGTTTACATGCAGAGAAGCATAACTCGGCCTTTACTTGGTGCTGGTTTGTGTTGTTAATGCTGTTTGGTTTGGCAAATCAAGTAAGTTGTGATTTGCTCAATATAAAGGCAAATGTACTTACTACTTACATTTTCTAACAAATTTATTGAAAATTCTTTGTCAAATGAGCGATAAATTTTGATTGTTTATAGCATAATGTCATGTTTAATATTATTTTAAAAGTGATAATCATTTCAGACTTTATGTCTTTGTGCAAATATCTAATATACCACAGCTGTAATGTGCTGGGAAAGCTTAAAAATGGACCTTGAAAAGTGCTTCAATATGACTTTTTAATGGTGTATGAACCTGTAATTAAGATGATCTCCATTGCCGATTATCCCACTGTGGCACAAACGGTTTCCGTTTCTTTTTTTGTTTTTTTTCCCCCCCTACAGACAAAGCTGGACTTCAGTTCTCCAAAGCCTCGCCGCAGAGAGGTTTTGGAGGAAGAGGCTTCCGTTGACTTTGTCTTCATTCCACCTGAGACAAAGGAAAGAGTTTTGACAGAGCACCAGAAGGAAGTGAAAAGGAGTAAAAGGTCAGATTTATCCTCCTAATGACTGGTTTATCATCATTAAAACACATTTAAAATGTGCAGGGTTCCAGTTTTGTCCAGGGTTCAAGCTCATGTTTTCCTTGAAACAGGGTTGACATTCCTGCCATGTACAACAACCTTGATGCTTCGCTGGATACAACAGTTTTCACTCAGTACACTCAGAGCCAAGACGACTCTTTGTAAGTTTGAAAGCAAGCACTGCGAGAATCCAGATAAATCCCTGCTTTCATTTAACAAAATGAATTTATATATTTACCCTCTTTGCCCTCAGGGACAAACTACCAACAGAACAAGCAGACAAGGTCACAGCCGAGGCTCCTAGTAAGGTAGTGAACACACACAGCCTGATCACAGGCAAAAAGTCACTAGCAGACCGGGGGCTTAGGTTTTCCAGTTTTTGTTCTTCTAAAGCGAACAGTTTATGGCTAGCACAGCTGTAACTTGACTATCTGTATTTAATAGTACCATCCCCAGATAAAATGATTACTTTATTTATTTATTTCAGAATCATTTGTACTTGTAACCCATTGATACCCAAGAAGCAAAACTGTACTGGTTCCAACACTCATAAGGATTATTTTATGCAAGTTGCATCTTCATCAATTTGGACAAAAAAATTAAATACATTTTAGACCCACTGTATCCCATAACTCACAATCGCTTCAAAACTCCAAGCAAAAATGCTTGTTCGGAAAGAAGGAATTGGGTCATCCATGTAAGAATTTCTGGTGCTGCCTTGCTTCAGGAATTCTCAGGGGATGTGAGCTATTCTCAGGCCAGATGTGTAATGTATAAAAAGACCTTTAACAATGCTTTTGAGTCAGGTTGTTCAGTTTGCCATTGACTGAAGGTCACTGAACTTCATCAAAGCATCTGTTTGCCCTAATGTGGCATCTGTCCATACTTGCTGACAAACTTCATACATGTTTGTTTTCAACTAGGTTCTTCAGGAAGGTATGGAAATTGAAGAAGACCCTGAAGTTCTATTAAAAGAGACTCAAGACTATGCAAGCCCAAAAGCAGCAGAGAATATGACAGATGAGCACCACCAGGAAGAGGTAATCTCAGAATCCAGAAATGTTTCCATGGAGGATGATGCCAAGAGTGATGATAAACCGGAACATGAGGATATGCTGACTGAAGAAGGCAAAAGTCCCAGCATCCCTGGATCCTCAGATTCGATGTCGGAGACTCCTCGGAAACCCAAGAGTCGCCGTCAGTCCTTTATCACTCTGGAGAAGTATGTTGAAGGAAAGCCGGCCAGCCCCAGCACTGCATCCACCTTTACAGGTGCCCTCATAAAGACTTCCAAACGGTCTCACACCAGCAAAGCTCTGCCTTCTCAGGGTTCCCAGACATCAACCAGTCCAAACTCTCAGGACTCCCAGGCAGAAGAAACTAACCCACCTTGTCCTGTGAATGATGCACACGAATCTCCTCGAAGGCCAAAAGACCCTGGGATGAAAAGCGAGCCAGTAAGGCTGATTGAGAGACTGCAAAGTGACACAACAGAGGATGAAGATATTATCCCAGACACACAAACTGCGGTAGAAGGCAAGGAGAGTACAAAAATATCTTCCACATCAGAGGAAACGAAACCCTCGAGCCAGGAAGGAGAATCTGACGAGACTCTGGATAATTCTCAAACCCCCACGACCCAGACTTCTCCAGGAGAACCCAGGCGATCTGGACGTCACAGAATGAGACCTCTACTTCCAGGAGAAGACCCTAAGGAGAGAGAAGACAAATACGGCCATGTTGGTAGGAGACGTTCTGGAGCGGAGACTAAAAGCGATTCTCCAAAGTCAAACTCAACACAAAGCAGACCAAACACAAGAAGTGCGCAGGCCACTGAAGAGGACAGTGGCAGAGAGAGGTTACGAACAAGGGGGCAGAAGGAGGAGTCCAGCCAAACCAACTCTCAAGTTAAAGCAAAAAAGAGGATCAAACTGTTCAGAAATTCACAGGATTTCCTTGATAAACCCCAACCCAAAAGGAGACGCGCACGGGAAAATGAGTCCAGCCAAAATGATTTGCTGTCAGATTCTCAGTCTGATTATGAAAGCCAGGGCAGTCGACACAGTAGAGCACCAGTAGAGATCAAGGAGGAAGGTAGGCCGAAAAAAAAGGTTTTGCCTGAGAAGGAAGAGTCTAGCCAAAGTTCCACACGTGAGCTTGCAGAACAGACCGCTAAAGACAATGGGCTGAATAAAGACATTCAGATGACTGCTCCTTCCTCTCAATCTAGTGGTGAATCCCAAGACATAAAGCTTGTAGAACAGACTGAGAAAGATGGTGATAAGCCAAACAAAGATTCCCAAACTGTGATGATTTCTCCTCAGACAGATGGCAAATCCCAAGAGCATGAGCTTGTGCAACAGCCTGAAAAAGATGTTAATCCAAAGATAGATTCTCAAATTGTGACTACTTCTTCCCAAATCGATGATAAATCTCAAGGGTTTGAGCTTTCTGGAAGCACCAATAGGGAAATGGAAGATTCTCAGTTAGTTGTTTCTTCTCCAGGTAATGAGGAGTCCAAAGGTACAACAAGCAAGGCAAACAAGTTAGTGAATGAGGAGCAGGTCAAACACAGACGCAAGACAAAAGCAGCTGCAGACAATAACGTAAATCAAGAAGACACACCGTCATCTTCTGATAGCCAATCTCTGCGTAGGTCCAGAAGGAGTAAGGCCTCATCTGAGACGCCGGAGTCTGAGAAGAATTCAGTAGGAAGGCAGAGTCGGTCTAATTCTCAGACACCTGCGTCAGCTGTTGGTCAGACAGAGGCTAAAATTGGAGGTAGGACCAGAAGGAGCAGAGTACAACAGGAGGTGTCACAGTTGAGTCCTGGCTCGACCCCGGAGAGCTCTCAGTCACTGGATGGTGCAGGATCAACAGAGTCCTCCCGTGGCAGATATTCGAGACGAAGATCTTCTCAAACACCTAATATAGACACCTCAGAGTCGGAGTCCTCAGAAGGCAGAGAGTGTTCACCTAAGCCCCAAAACAGAGGAAGGAAAACTCGGGCATCTCTTCAAAGTCCCCTCGCCCTTGAATCTAAAGAAGTCAAAGTGGAAAACAGCATGACGAACGATGATTCTATTTCTCAAAACACAGATACACAAGACTTTGACGCTAAGAATGTTGTAAATGACTCACCAAGAAGCCAGGATGTGCAGGGTTCTGAATCTCACCAGGTTACAGGTGACACTGAGGAGCCAGAGAAGGAAAACCCTGTGATGGAGGTGGAGGTTAACGCTGTTGAAGCTTTTGAACCTGTTGCTCCAGAGAAAACCGAAACTGACAACACAAAAATGAGTGAGTGTGAAACAAATGCTGATACAACCCCTGCACGAGAGAGGGGGGACACCGCTGACTTGGAAATGCTTGAATCAGAACAGATTCCGGACAAGTTGCCGTGCGCTTCACCGGTGTCATCTGCTGTAGACACACTGGTTCCTCCTAATGAGACACCAGAGAAACTGCAGGTCTCACAGTCTGAAATTGGGGAAAAACAAGATCGTTTGGAACATACAGTTGTTGTAGAGGAGAACTCTGCTCCAGATGGTTCCTCCTCTTCACAGTGCGAGTCCCCCAATGTCACAGATAATCTTTTGAAAGGCAATGAGCTGTCTGCCTCAAACCAGCCCACAGAGGCCAGTGGAGAAGACGATATGGTGCCTCTGCAGGAGAACAACAAAGATGGTAAAACCCAGACTTTGGAGCCTCAGGATGAAGAGAAATCCAAGACTGACAACACTGAGAATGACTTGGTTACAAATGTGGATGCTGCTCTCGCAGACGTTCGCGATGCTTCAATCTCTGCAGAATCTACAAACACAAATGTTTGTCATGATTCTCCAGCAAAGCAGAAGGATCTGGAGGCTGTGATGGGGCTAGATGTTGGGCAAAGCCCCATCAGTGGCAGGACCAGAGGAACCTGGTCTCCTTCAGCCTCCCCCTCTACTAGCATTCTAAAGAAGGGCCAGAAGAGACCACTAGAGGAGGAGAGTCCCTCACCTCTTGTTAAGGTGAGTTACACCCCTGTTAAGTTGATCTTGATCAGAATTGCCGAAGAAAGTAACTTTAATTTTGCTTGTCTTTTTGCAGTCTCGACGTGTGTCTTTTGCTGATCCAATCCAACGGCAGGAAGTCGCAGATGACATTGATCGTCGTAGCCCTGCTGTCAGAACCAGCTCCCCCAGACGATCCAAAGTTGGCAGTCTTCCACAGCCTAAGGTAAGAACCGTGGGAATTCCTATCTTTCAGATTCACCTGAATCAACCCTTTTTTTAGATGAGGATCTGCCTGATCTAACATCCCTGTCTCCTCCCTTAGTATGTTACTACTCCAACAAAGGGCCCTATGATCTCAAGCCCCAGGACTCTGCACAGTCCCGGATACAAGAGCTCCAAGAAATGTCTGGTATGCATTACTGTCCCTGTGGTTTTGGTGACTAGTTTTTCAAACATGGGCCTTTTTAGGTGCCCAGTTCTTCCTCCTACCACCACACCCGACTGCCTACAGGTCAGTCAGATATACCGGTGGTTTGTAAAAGCTGATGGAGCAGGCTGCAGAGGTCTGAACTCCACAAGTTCAGCACCAACCAACAGTTTTGCACAGCTCCCCACTGGAGCCGTAGTACACTGCAGTGTCCACAAACAGACTTTGGTTTTAATGATAATTCTGTGGTTTCCTGTAGCTCACTAACTGTAAATCTGTCCCCTTTTTATTTATTTAATTTATTTCAGATTTCTGAGTTGAGCCAGGAGCCTCGGCCTGTGTCCAGGGACTGTATCTATCCTGCGCTGGTTGGCTGCTCTGCACCTGTAGAAGCTGTGCTACCTCAGATATCCTCCACCATGTGGTGAGTTGATCACAGGCTTGGCAAACAGAAAGTGGAAACAATTTAAAAAAAAAAAAAAAAACTGTCTTATTGCTGCTGATTTTTCTTCTCGTAGGTCTCGTGGTTTTGGGCAGCTCGTTCGAGCCAGGAACATCAAAACAGTGGGTGACCTCAGTGCGCTTACTCCTAGTGAGATCAAGACTCTGCCAGTTCGTTCCCCAAAGATCTCCAATGTCAAGAAGGCACTTAAAATCTATGAACAGCAGGTATTTTTGGGGTTGGAAGCCTGAGACAGGACAGAGCTCTGACGAGACCATCACAAATATGACTAAAATGCTTTTAGTGTGAAAGTGTTTTAACGTCTCTGTAATGTTCCAGCGCAAAGGACGAGGTGGTGACGAGTTGAAGAGTTTTGATGAGACGGAGATGATGACCTCAGAACCAGAGGAGACCAGTGCTCCTCAAAACCAGGACGATGAGGAGAAGGCCTCAGGCGAGGCGCTAGGTGTGTAAAACTCTGTGGTTTTTTTCAAATCTACATCTCGCATAGGAATTTGTTTAAGATTAAAATACTATTTTTACACTTTTAAGCACCTTAACATCAGCATCTTTAAACTTGCAGCAAGGGAGCTGGTGGACGAGCAAGTGTCTGCAGAAGGGAAGCTGGAGCAGGATGCTTCTGGTAACGCGACACTTGATGCGCCTGTTGCAGAACACCAACAACCGCCCCGAGGACGGCTGCACCCCGATGGGCTGCTGTCAGAGGTGGAGGCCCTCACCTGCAGGATGACTCCACTGGAGCTTGTTCGCTGCTCGCCGCAGCAGCTCGTCCAGATTCACGATCAGCTCGGAGGCCTGATGAGGCGCGTGGTGATGGAGCTGCAGGCGCGTCTCTGCGAGACTGATGCCAGACCCTGATGAGATAACTACGGCTTCTGCTGGATCAGATGGCTGCACAAGTGGCACGTGAAAAAAAATGACAGATCTATTCAAGGAGAACCCCCCCAAACAAAGAAAACAGTGCACAACTTTTACGAACCCAGGATTTGGGTAGATGAATTTTATGGTTTTAAATTTGTCACCTGATTTTTTTTTTTTTTTTTTTTTAAATGTTTGCAACACAGTTTTCCACCTGGCTTGAGTTGATGGGTAGTTTATGACTTAAAGAAACACTTGATGCGATGCACAGTCACACTTTTGTGTGAAAAGAAGAAAAGTTTTTAATAGTTGTAGTCTTGGCTTGGACTTTCCTGCTGTTTGACTGCAGACTTTGCAATAAGAGACTGATGCAAAGACTCCACTTGCTATTATACTTCCATGTACATATGAGTCCTCATGTCACTTCTTTCCCCCTCGTGCCTGTTTTTAGGCTGTTTACACTTCAGCTTTTCCATGCTCTTGTACATTTGTGTAGAATTTCTCATTTTGTATCCCTTCAGTGTCTTGAGACTTTTTTAATGTAATGAACATACAGTAGATGGTAGTAAACAGTCTGCACTTGGGTCTTTGTTTTTAAATGTGTCAATAAAAGACAGAACTGACAACGTGCTTTCATGTGCAGTTACGCTTTTTGTTCGTTACCCTGCTTATCATGCTCATGGAAGCATTTAAAAAGAAAGTTGCTACAAAGGTTGTATGTTGAAATGTTTTAACCAGTTATAAATTTTTTTTTCCCCTTTTATCATATCTTGAGTCGCCAGATTCATTCGAGTTTAATATTAGCAAAGTGATTTCTACCCTCAAGATGTTAAACCTGATTTTTGACATGAACGGGTTGGTAAAACGGTTTCCATTTGGCTGATCTACCAAGTGCTGGAAGTGGTGGTCGTGCTGCTGTGGGAGCTGAACACTTATGAAAACACTGAAATATTTGTGAGCACTCTGAAGTTGATCTAACCCAGTATGTTAGATCTGTAATATGATGGGTAATTCCAGCATCTTGGAAACTGAAAAACATTGTAAGTTAGTTTTTTCTGACTTGAAGGAAGCAGATTTTATTTTAATTTTTTTAAATCAGGTTTTTTTTCTTTTTATCGTGTGTGATTGTACATCTCCATGAGCAGCATGATGATTTGTGAGCTGAGCTAATTGGAAACTTGTCCAGGCAGCTTCAGTCGGCACAGCAACGACTGGATGTCAGTGGTTGAATCTCTAACCAGAGCCAACAGTGATGTCACCCTGAAGTACACTTGTACACCTGGAGACCTTTTAAATCGCTGAACGTCTGCAAACATTCCTGCAGGAGATCTTTGCTATTTTCACAGCTTTTATCACTTGAACGGTTTCTTGCAGCAGTTTCGATGCAGCACGTGAAGGCCCTGCAGAAATGTTGTGGAGCAGCCACTTTGATGTAGTGTCTCTGTAAGTGCTCTGTTGAATTAGAAAAAGCTGATACAATCACTAAAGATGTTGGCTGAAGGTCTGAGGTGAAAGCTGAAACACAGAAAACGTGATCCTCAGTAATAACGGGACCGAAGGAGCCGCCGGCTGCTCTACAGTGAGGCCTGATGAGCAGGCTCCTCCTTGGCTCAGTGTGGCCTTAATTATCTGATTATTTTTGCAGAGCGCTGCCAGAGGCTGCGTTGCATTTCCACAGTTTATTGAGATAAGTCGGACTCAGCGTGCAAGCTTAGCAGATTGGGCTGTAGCTCTGCTGGATGATGACCAGGAGGAGAAGTGGCTCCAACAGAAAGCTCCGCTGCAGGACGAGGTCTAACACGCAGCACTGAGAGCAGGGAACAACTCGGAGGTAAGACGACGCACATTATACAGCCGAATGGGTTTTTTAACTTGATCTGATGTCACAGATTGAGACGTGTTTTATGCATCTGGGTAAACATTTTGAGGTGCAGCATCATCACCGGGAGTGTTTTACCAGAGATTTTACAGATATTTGAGAAGATAATGTTTTGTGTAAAACATTGTGAGGGTCTTGGAGCTGCTTTCGTGTGGTCTTAGGCCACCAGCACTTAAATCACAACCTTTTTTTTTTTTTTTTTACCAATATGTCAGGACCTCGTTGAGAACAGTGGAGGGATCTGCTGCTTCAAGCACAACTTCTCTGAGTGAGATTTACAAAGTAACACAGCTGATCTCCTCCTTGCTGCAGACTGGCAGTGTTTCACTTCTCCTGTTTTGCAGTGTAGACAAGGTTACACTGCACTGCTGAAAGGAAAATCCAAAGGTTCCAGGGGCCTAACTAACTAAATCATTAATTGAGCAAGTTCTAAATCTGTCGGGGAGATTGAGCGTTTATCAAGCTGAGCTGTGTTTAGCCCGCTTGTCTACCAGTCAGCAGTAAACGTACATGTGCACATTCACAGACAAAATGCAAGTTATAGAAAGAGGGAAATCGGAATAAAGAGCGTAAAGACATTAATAATCAGCATGGGCTTTGCAGTTAGGAATGGGGGGTGTAACCCTTTATAATGTGATTAGCAGGAACATTTTACCCGCATTAATACCTGATGTGATCATTTCTGACTGAACCACTGTCACAAACAAAAGTTAAAAGGCGCCGCTGACATTTTGTCCGTGTAACCACAGGCCAGTTATTCATGCGGAAAACTGTGCTCTGACGATCTGTTGTGAATGTGCTCTTGCAGGAAGCGGAGATGCTGACTCAGCTGGTGCTGGGATGGACCGCACTGCTCAGCGGCCTCCAACCGGCTGCTCCCTCCATCACAACCAGTAAGCACAACAGCAACAACAATAAAAGATGGGTCATCATCCTCCAACACAGAGATCTCCTCATGTCACCTGCATGTGTGTGCTTCACTTTGAAATAATATCAAGTAGCTGCTCATTTTGTGACGGGTTTGTCTTCAACAACGGGCAGTTTCTGTTCCTCTCTAGTTGTTTTTGAGTGTGTGTCAGTTCACTGCTTTAACCTTCGTCTGTGTGTTTTTAGGATTTTCATCTAGCAGAGGAAGCAGGTGGTCACCTCGAAAATGTGAGCCTTTCATCCCTCCTCCTCTTCCTCCACCTTTATTTCCTCCACTCCAACACAAAGCAGAGCTGATGGTGATGACTTTTCTCTCTTTCTGTCTCTCTCTCACACACACACACTCAGGTGCATCACTAAATTTGAAATGTTGTAGAAACCAAACTGTCATTTGTGTGTAACCCCCTCAGGTTGATATAACCGAGCACATCACTGGTCTGAAAGGAGAAAAGGTACAACAGACCTCATTGTTGAATTCAGATTATTTATGTTATTTGATTTAAATTAAATTAAAAAAACATTTCCTGATTTTATATTATGAAAAACTGCTTTAATGTGTGTTTTTACAGGGCTGCAGAGGGCCCAGAGGCCCACAGGTAACCCACACACACACACACACACACACACACACACACACACACACACGGGCCTTTGGCTTGTGTGACTGTAGATTTCTGCCTGAGGACATTGTCCTGTGTATTTCAGGGTCGGCCTGGTGTGAAGGGTCCAGAGGGAGAACTGGGAGCACAAGGAGCCATGGGCCGGCCCGGTCAGAAGGTCCCACAAATGATTATACACTGAGTTGTAGTTGGCTGTAATCATTCTGTTGTGTACTTTCATACAAACCCCATTTCCAGAAAAGTTGGGACGCTGTGTAAAATGTAAACAAACAGATTAGAACATAATCATTTGCAAATTATAAAAAAAAAAAAAACAATATATAAAATGTTGAAACTGAGAAAATCGAAAGCTCATTTTAAACTTGATGCCAGAAACATCTTTCAAAAAAATTGGAACAAGTTCAGCCGAAGACTGGAAAGGTTGTTATAAAGCGTAACAACGTTTCCAGAATTTGTAAGTGTGTAGTTTCAAACTGCAGACTAGGAAGCTGCACTGTGCGAATTTGTCTGTCAACTGACTGGCGTTGTCCCTTTTCTAGCGTTTAAAGGCTCATGATGAATGTTTTTAGCAGCTGTTTTAGAAATGTGTCAAATCGAAATATCCACTCGAGCCGGTTTTCTCTGATCAGAAACATACGTATTCATTCACACTCTGCATTTGATTCAAGCTAATTTGAAACGAGGACTTTTTTTCTCCACAGGGAGAAAAAGGAGACCGAGGCTGGAGGGGCCTGTACGGAGACGTAGGACCTCCAGGGATAATAAAGGTCAAACTTAACTTGGATTTACTGGTTTAGTATTTGTGACATGAACCAGACGAAGACCAGATATGAACATTTGGACATTGTTACCACAAACAGTAAAAGCTGTTGTTCGTTACACAACCTCGACTGTAGGCAGAGTAAAAACAGTAAAACCTTCATTTCACCAGATCACTCGTGGTTTTCCTTGATTCATCATTTACAGTATTTACAGCTGGTTCAAAATCCAGAAGAGAAGCAGGGGACAGGAATGTGTTTTGCACAATAAAGTAGTGAAATGAAAAAAAAAAAGATAGAACTAATTTGGGGGAATGTGTGTATTTCCAGGGCACTAAAGGCCGTGATGGATTCAGGGTAAGTGGCATTTATGCTGCATGTTGTCTCTTTTTTTTTTTCACCGCTGCGACACTTTATCGTTGCTTACTCATTTCTTTCAGGGGGATAAAGGTGTGAAAGGAAACCGAGGACCCAGCGGAGAGAAGGTGGGGGAAAGAAAAGCTCATAGTGCAGGAAAGAAGATGTACGTCCACCAATTAATCAAACTGTGTGTTCCTGCAGGGGGAGCGAGGCATCACTGGAGAGCCAGGAGAGAAGGTACAAGACCTACAAAGTAAAATGCAGTCAGTGTACAGTGAGTCCAACTGTGAAGATGTGGTCATCTGTGCTGTGCTGCGATGTTCCAGGGTGACCCAGGCAAATGGGGTGATGCAGGGCAGGGGGGTGAACAGGGGTCCAGAGGGGAGACTGGAGGCAGAGGCACAGTGGTATGTACATACTGTACAGCAGATGCACACCTGTACGTAGTAGTAGAATAATACTACTTATCTACAGCCTAAATACCTGAGACTGGCTCAGTACAGAGGAGCAAGTGTTGGAAGTTGGTGCCTGATCAGTCACTGTCTGTAGGGGATGAAGGGATCCCATGGGCCACCGGGAAAGCTGGGTCATCCAGGACCAGGAGGACTGTCTGGTCTGACCGGAGATCCTGGACTATCAGGACAAGGTTAGTGACAGACCAACCAGCGAGCCTGCAAAAAAAAAAAAAACCCAAAATGCACAGAGGACATGTTGTCACAGTGATGCTGCAGCACTGAGCAGCTCAGGCGAGTGAGGTTTTACATTGTGTGTTGTAGTGTTCGTCCTGCCAGGCCTCCAGGGAGACGCAGGAAACCGAGGTCCTTCAGTCAGATGCAACTGTTCACAGGTTCAAACCCCAGAACCATGGGACAGAATCCCGACGGTTAGTGTCTCACACACACACAAATGTTTAATGAAACAAACCAGTTTTCTCTTGATACAGAAGTGTAATTAGACACAAAGGCGGTGGTGGTCCTAACATCACCTGTGGGGAATGTGCAGCATGGGACCTGGTCTGTGCGAGAGCTGCATATCCAGTCCTTGGGGTGTTTCACATCTGATGTTTCTAATAAAAGGAAAAACGTGTGATTCCTGCTCAGCCGACACATTTGTGCTTTTCCCCCCCATCAGCTGACTTGTAGGCTTGAATTCAATGTAAGAAAATGTGTAAACTCAACTTTGTGACCGGTTGAGCGTGACGTCCTCTACCTGCACACCCACTTTGAATTGTGCCAAACAGTGTTTCTCTCCAGATCTTTATCGCAGATGGGGAGAAACAAATGAGGAGGCTTCGGGGGAAGAACGCGATGGTGCTGCGGACGGACAGGAAAGCTCTGTACATTTACACCGAATCCCAGTGGATCAACGTTCTGGTAATTAACAGCTTCTCCGAGTGAAAAAACTGTCTAATACAGTAATGTTTAACATGTGCGCACAAGTTGGAGGAGATGCTGATGGATTGTGTGTGATACCAAACTAATATTTGACGGACTCGCATACAGAAGTTAAGTAAATGAGCAGATGTAATAAGGGCAAAGATGATCACTTCCTGCTCTTTTTGTTTTCATGCTGGATGAACCAGGAGGGGCCCAGACACTGACCACCCTCCACTGAAGACAGACCGAGCAACACTTCTTCGTCTGACTTGATCCAGAGGAGCAGCTCAGAGACCAGCAGCTCAGACTGTGCTTGTCCTCCGTCCGTGTGCCTGAAAACAAAGCTTCATTAGCTTCATTTGTCCTTATTCAGCGAGACATAGATCGACGTAAAGTGCAATTCTATTTATTTTTACATTTACCTTTTTGCACATTTATTTAAAAATGAAGGCTGCGATTTTCAAAGTAAAGACTGTGTCAGTTGCTGCTCAGTAAAATGTGTTTGTCAGATTGTTGTGTGCATGATTTTACAGGGTTCGCTTTGCCTTTTATGCACTTAGCAGCTAAAAGAGGTCGCTAATGATTTTGGCTGCGTTCACTGGTTTTGAAATGACAAAAAAAGTAAAACTAAAATGTATTTTTTTCAATACACATAATATTTATAGCTCTTTCAACTAGCACTAATCTTCTATCAAAAATGAATTGAAGAATTATATTGCTAATTTAATTTAGGGAGATGCAAACTCAAGCTTGAACTTAACATAGTAATAATCCACGTTCAGCTAGTACAAATGCTCAGCATCGTCATCAGAAGTAACAAAGTGGTCAGGGAGCTTATTAAAGAAGCTAGTGAAATCGTGAAAACTACATCAGTGCAGAAGTTTGCATCCCCCCCTTCATAAATTAAGTAAACATTCAATCATTTCTGAGGAAGGAACACGCTGGATGTGAGTTAAATATTATGTTGATTAAAAAAAAAAGTATTAGTTTTACACTTTTTTGACATTTGGGGATGTAAACGTTTGCACCCAGCTGTTATTTTTAGCTGTAACCACCGACAATCTAACACAAATACAGGTGATAATGGCTCATGTATTTATTCTACTTTGCCAAATTTAATATTAATTTTAATTAATGTCCCTTTTGGGCCTCCGTATTCCTGACGGCAGTGTGTCTGCTGATGTGATTGTTTCTGCAGTTTATTGCATTTAATCCCTGACCACAGTGCTAAATGAACCTTTTAACCTGTAATGTTCTCCTCCCTCCCTAATAGTCTTATTTCATAAATCCAGAATGTGTGATTTATTGTCTCACCCAGTACACACTGTAGCTGCTGCACAGATCCGGCTCCTACGACCAGTTAAATACAAATGTGACGACTGGGATTTAAATGATTTAGTGTCTTCGTCGCTGTCTGAGTTACATTCAGGTCTGAGTGTAGACGAGACGATTTGTGCTAATGGTAGTTGGTTCTGTGTTTTTCGACATCATTAAACAACTGAAGCACTCACACTAAGTCAACTCAGCACTTATTTGTCTGACAGGTCGCTGAGTGTCGGACAGTAATGGATTAAAGTCTGCCACAAAACTTCAAAGAGACATTTTATCTTTTTCATTAATTTACAATGTGGTTCCTTGTTAAAAATGAATTTGTTACAGATGACTGAAAATTGAGGAAATATTTAAAGTAGCAAATTAAACAAAACTGCAGTTTTTTGGGGGTCGTTTTGTCCTTACATTTTTTTAAAAAACATTTCATGGTTCCATCTCCTCAAATATGAGGATTTGCTGCTTGGACATATTAGATTAATTGTAACATCAGGAAAGAAAATTAGGTTTTATCGATTGATTTAACACACAACTATTTGTCACTTTCTTTTCCAAACCAAACCAGTGCAACATGCTTTTAATAACTGAAGCACTTGTACTTTGAGTAACTTTTGCTTGTGGAAGTATTTAACATTTTAATTAAGACTGTAATCACTGGATCTGACGGTTTAAACGTCACAGTTGATAGAAATGTCTTTGTCCTAATTTAAACACACAGATCTTTATTAGAACCAACAGAAACAGTTTCCACTCCTCCCCAGTTGGTGGCGGTAAAAAACCGTTAGACGACGGTTGCACCTGCATCACAGGTAAAGAGGCACGTGACAGCGGGTTAGTTGAGTTAGAACGTCCCCAGCCTTCGAACTGCGGACGGGTTTTTCCCAAAGGTTTTGGAGACTGAGTTTGTGTTTTATTGTGGTTGTGGATTTATCACCTAGTGACGTTTGTGGATCTGATTTTCTCAACTTAAGCTGGTGAGTAATAATTGTTTGTGTCATTTGTCAGAAGGCCCCAAAATAACACTCAACAAATTCTGAAAGCTGTAACTTGAACAATGACTCTGCCTCCGCAAACAGTTCTTAACTGTGGTTTTCACAGTTCATCAAGTATTTTTTTTAAACTGTCGGTCAAACAAACGAGGCAACAGCTCATTACCTGTTCGAGCTTCTGATTGGCTGAACACACCTGGTCCAGGTAAGCAGGAGTGCGTAGTGCAGGGACACAAACAAAATAAAGTAAAGGTCCTTCGGGACCAGGATTGTGAAGCACTGAAGTATTGGATTTAATCGATCAAATCATTTTTCTTTCTTTGTCGTCTGACCTTTTTCTCAAATGAATAGATCTGGATTTTGCGTCGCTTTGGTCAAAAAAGCTTTGGTTTCTCACTATTTACATAATGAATTTTTTTCTTTTTTTTAAAAAACAGGAAAAATCTTTTAAAGAATTGATGATGATTATGATGATGTGAATAGTTGTTACCACTCGACTTTTGAACAAAAGCACCAAACTGTCAGTCACTGTCCTGGTCTACATCTTTTTCCGTTGGCAGAACTGTTGGTTCCTCCTCCACTGACACCACAGTCTCTTAGAAACGACCTGTCATCTCTTGTGCTTGGACTGTGGCTTCAGTCAGCTCCCCGTCTTTCTGCTTCACTGGTTGGAATGTGGTGTGCGTTTGGAGTTTTTAGCATTTGGTAGAGTGAAAAACCCAAAGACCTATTGGTGATCTAGAGCAGGGGTCTCAAACTGGCGGCCCGTGGGCCAATTGCGGCCGACATTTTGTGGCCCGCAGGATGATATGAAAGTTTAATGTTAGTGCGGCCCGCGAGTTTTATATGAAGGGCATGTTAATGTGGGGGATCGTGGGAAAACAAGCAGGGGTCTTTAAGGACCAAGACTGAGAACCACTATTTTAGACAACGCACTTGCGTAACTAACTTCCGCCTGTAGTGTGGTACTTCTGCTCACCTAATCCACGTCCTTGTTGGAGTTTTCTGGGTTTTAGCCCTTTGAGGTGTGATCTCACCTTGGTCTGCTGCCTTAAAATTTAAACCTCAAAGCTTTGTGTTTCAGATGACTCATGATTTCTCCCCTCTAACACGTGGGCAGTAATATTACATTTCTGGTATCTGAGCTGTTATGTCATGCAGATAATTCAAATCTGACTGCAAATGAGTTTAAAAGCGGAAAAGAGACCTGGGCAAAGTTTTACATTTACAGCGTCAGACCATGTTTCTGTAACTAGGTGTGTGAACAAATGGAGCTTTACTACTTCGTGTCTGGTGATCCAAGGTGCTGTAGCCGCCCCCCAGTGAAACTTTAACTACTGTGACCATCTGACACATTGTCTTCAAACACACTGTTAAAAACCAGAATCACTCCCACATTTATGTCGTGTCCCCAAAATGGCTCCAGCTGTAAACATCAGGGCCTCTGCTTTCAGAGTCCTGGCACCAGGTTGTGTTTTGCGTGTGAGGAATCTCCCAACACGTCAATTTTAAAATGTTGAACAAGGAACAATTTAACGTACGGTTCAACATCCAAATGAATTTACTGTCACGGAGGAAGAAAATGTGAAGTTGATGAGATGCAAATTATCTCAGCTTATTTCAACTCTAAATAGGTTTTGTTTAAATGTGGTAAAAACATTTGGATTTCTTTCATTCAATAAGTCAAATACTTTACACTTTAGAGGAGGCTGCAGTAAATGAAACTGTACAACAGCACAAACTGAGTCACGTTTCTATCAGTGAAAATGAAGGTCTAAGGATGGTATCTGTATCTTATTGTTGGAACTCATACTCTCACCCATGTTTTTTGGGGGGGCTTGTTGTCCTGCATTAGCTCCTCACAGGATTTCCTGCATGCAGTATGTGACAAACACACTGAGACTTGCGGTTTGAAAATGTCAGAAACCAGATGGATGAGATGACTGACGGTGCAGTTTGTGGACGGTTTGATGTTGAATTGTCTTGTTTGTTTTGCAGGCACTTGATACCCGGGTGACCCTCGGGCTTGCCATTACCACCAAAGTCATTGAACAGTCGTTAAGATGACAAACAAGTAATTTATTAACTAGTGAGCTGATGATTAATTTCTTTCAGACTGAACTGTAGCTGATTGGCGGCTTGGTCTACTAGCTATCTAACACTGATTACCAATCTGACTGACTGAGTGGTAAATTATGGACAAGTAGGCCGTCAGGTCTGCAATGAAAACGTGTGTGAAATTGTTTGATGTTGCTGACTGATGTGCTCTGGCTGAGCTCAGACTACAGAAGGTTCAGGTCTCTGCAGGATGGTGCAGTACTTCCTCTTAGTGGTGGCTGCTACTGTAGAGTTGGTTGGTCTAAAAGGGCAGATTCACTCATTTTCAACTTGCTCCCCGTGGCTTTAGTTTGCTTTCACTTGGAGGAAGCTTCAGTTCAGATTATGTCATCTCATTGCTCACTGTGGAGGTTGTGATCATTGTCAACCTGTTTTTCCAGGACTTCCCCGGATGATCTGATCAGACTTCATTGTCCCACCTGGCAATGACGTGTGTTGTTGGGGTCACATGAGCACAAGTCAAATGGTCAATGGTTCACAGCTTGACCGAGAACCTGAATGAACACAATTAAACCTGGAGAGGTTTTATGGACAGCTGAGATGAACTCATTTAAATTTAATTTAAATGTGCAAGATATCCAAGTTTACAGAAGAACGGGAAGACAGAAGCTTTTGTTTGAGAATTTCAAACGTCTGTAGTCTGAGCACAACCTTACAGGCTGGTTCTCCAACTGACTTCTTTGTTAAATCAGTCTCCATTTAAACAAGGCTTATCCCATAGGAATCACCAATCAGCACTCAAGCTCTAAATTTAATACATGATGCTCATCAACATTTTGAGAATAGACCCATGTCCAGGCAAACTCATTCTCTTCTGACACTTTTTACAAACTTAAAATAATTATATCTTTCCAGTATTAAATAATCTTATATAAAAACACACACAAAAAAAGTTTGAAATAAATGGCAATGCTCCCTCTACAGAGTGCCCCTGTCCCCCAAGTCCCTACATGTTTATACACATCATCCCACTTCAGCATTCTTCCATTAATCCCGCGTTTTCTTCATCTGTAACCTTACTTCCATTGCCACTGCTCCACGTGGTACCAGTTATTGTGCAGCAAATTGTCTCTGTTGCCGTTGTCGTTCAAGTCTTCTTTTTTATATTTCAATGCGAAGCTGCACACAGGTGAAAAAAAAAGCTTGATAGGTGATTTTTCTGGGTTGCTTGTATACAGTTATTTATACATATATATATTTTTACTCGTCATTAGATTAACATGTATTGGTAATGACAGTAATAATGAGTATAATAGGAACAATTGTAATCTTAGTTTAAGAGTAGGAAACACGGCTTGGTACTTGCTCAGAAATCCAAGGGAAGGTGGTGTAAGGATGAGGAAAGACGGACAAGTCAAGACAGACACTGATTATTTCTTCTCTGCAGGTACAATGAGACCTAAATAGTCAGTTCAGTTCTTTAAGGTCCAGCCAGTGTCTTTGCTTTCTACCACTCACTCGTCAGTTTGGTGCTTTGGTCCCGTTTTGGGGGGGCGGGAGGTGGACCTCTCCGCAGTGTTGCATAGCCTGAGATGTTGGCGTGTTTGGTGGAGTGGGAGTGTGTGTGGTGGCGAGACAAAGTGTGGGAGTGTCCTCTGACACCCTGTTGTTGTTGCTGCTGCTGCTGCAGAAGTTCGGGAGGAGGTGGCGGGAGGAGTGCCATGTCATCCATGGTACCCACGGGCTCCATCTTGGAGGAAGAGATGAGGTTGGAAGAGGTGAGTGAGCCGTGGCGGGACACTGACTTCCTCTTAAGGGTGCGGTTGAGATCTTCCAGGAAGTGAGGCTTTAGAGCCAGGGACCCTGGTCCTGCTGATTTTGGTGAGGTGGGGGGAACAGGAGATGAGGAGGAAGAGTAAGAGGACAGGGAAGGAGGGGGAGTCTGAGACAGAGGAGGCGGCGAGAGGGGCATTGTTGTTGTGTTGTCATACTGGGTTGTGTTGCTGGTTCGTCTGTTCAGTGCTGGAGGAGGAACCATCACCTGATTCAGTATTGGAGGAGGGATCGTCCCCTTTTTCAGAGAGCCTTGTTTCCATGACGACGATGACAAGGACAAGGTTGCCGACTGTTGATGTTGCTGCATCTGTGGCTGGGGGTTCACCACCGCAACCTTTGGGGGGTGATGGAAATCAGAAGGGTGGGGAGGAGGAGGGAAAAGCTCAGAGTCAGTAGGGGGAGGTGGGAAGTAGTCCAGGGATGTTTCAAGATGAAGAGGCTGGGTTGGGGGAGGCGGGGGAGGAGGGGATGGGAAGTCAGAAGGCTGATGGTGCTGACTTGTTTGCAGCCCCTGAAGTGCCAATGGAAGGTTTGCCAAATTCAGCTTCCCTGGCTTGGGGAGTGGAGGTGGGAGTGCAGAGGAATCTTTTGAAGGAGACCCAGTTGCTGAGGAGGAGCTGGACGATGTACCCGTCTGAGAAGCTTGGCCAAATTTGTTGACCAGACTTTCCACCTTCTTTGGCCTCTCTTCCTGGGTCTCACTTGAACTGGACCGGATGGATGAGGCTCTCTGTGGGGTTGGTGGTGGCCCTCGCTTGGTGCTTCCTGTGGATGAGCTGGAAGCTGACTTCTTTATGGGGGAGCCTGTCTTGGATGAGGATGAAGTGGGAGGGGGAGGGAAATCTCCCAGAGAGCTGTCAGGAGGAGGTGGGGGGAATTCTGGGGACTGTGGAGCCACACCACCTGGTTGCCACTTTGGTTTAGCCTTGACTGCTGGAGGAGACTGAGGAACAGTAAACTTAGAACCTTCCATGGAATTGGAGGCAGGTAAAGAGGAAGGGGCAGCGTTTCCTGGGAATTGATTGACAATCTGTTTGACCAAAGAGGAGGTAGCGGCCGCAATGGAGACGGAAGAAGGGGAAGAAGGAGAGATGGCAAGATTTTTGGAAGAGAGGCTGTGCTGCTTTGGCAGTGTGGGAGGTGGCTGATTTGGGGAATGACCTGTTGAGAAACTTTGTTGCTTTTTAACTTGCCCAGATCCACTATGGAGTGGTGTTGGTGACACAGGCGAGAGGGCTATTGGAAGAGAAGAGGGACCTGAGGGTTTGGGAGCAGTTTGAGGTGGAAAGCCAATAGTGAAGTTTTTGGGAGGTGCAGGAGGGGGTGCATTGGGAGACAGAGGCCTGAGAGCTAGCAGCGAGGCAGGAGGAGAAAGCTCTGCTGGAGGCGGAGGTGGAGGCGAATGATCATCAAGAACTGCTGGGCTGAAGTCATACACCATGTTAGGAAACTTCTGTGCCAGGAATTGCTGGAGGCCAGTGTTGGAGAGTTGAGGGCATGAGTTGGGGATAGGCTCTGGAGGGGGAGGCAGTGGCAACCCATTGGCTTCCAGGGTCTCTGGTGGAGGAGGTGGGAGGTAGGAGGGCTCCTGCACCTCTTGCTCCAATGGGGGTGGTGGTGGGAGAGCAGAGGGGCTTGGTGGACCAAATTTTAATGCGGCCATTGCTGAGCCTGGAGCTGGTGCTGTTGGTGGAGGAGGAGGGGGAGGAGATGGTGGTAAAGGCGGGGAGGTACTGTAAGAAGCTGGGAGGGTGTTGTAGTTGGGTTTTGCAGACTGGATGGGAAGTCCAGGTGGGGCAGTGCCTGCCGCCTGCGTCCTGGACTGGTTCTGGCTCTGCAGGCGAGCCAAGGTGCTGTATTTGACATATGAGGAGGTAGGTGTTGGCTGATGGGCCACACTTGCAACAGGTGGAGGTGGAGGAGGAGGAGGCGAAGGCGGTGACGGGGAGGAATCCTCAGATTGGACAAAGTCGTCAGTGTAGCTGGTCCGGCTGGGTGGCGTCTGAGAGAGAGGAAGGGGCTGGGGGGAGAGTGAAGGAATTTGGACAGGGATAGGTCTACTGATAGGGTCAATCTTCATCATCTGAAGAGACAAATGGAAAAAAGAGATGGAGAAGTAGGAGAAAGCAACAAGAAGGAGAAAAAGTAGAGGGTGAGACAACTGTACTGTTAATTAACAACTGTAATGTACTTTTTCTAGAAACCAAACAACCCAAGACAAGATGCAAGAATTTAAACAAACTGGTGCAGTATAAGAACACACTGTTATTAATACTTCAGAAAATAAGGTGAAATGCACTCACACCCCACAGTGAACAGCATCTCTGGAATAACTCGGACCTACGTGACTGCTAAACTACACATTCACAGTTGGTAAGATTTAATCTGTGCTGTCTGGAGCAAATACAGTTTTAACCCTCCCTGACTGTTGGGTCCAGTTTAGCGTGAACAGCATTTGAAATTGTTTCTGAACCTCAAGGTCTTAAGCAGCATTTTACATGTTATAATTCATTCACGATTGTGTTCAAGAGGCTGTTAAACCGATTAAGAAGTGCCCCTAGTTGTTCCGTAGTCATAAACTGGTCACAAATGTCAACTTTTGCCGTGTCATGTCTACGTCACACATGACATTTGTCGCACCGCAAGGTTGGACCAAAAACAGTTCAACAGCAGCCAATTGACAACAGGGATACAGTAGAGTTGTTTTCATATTCAGTTGTATGCAAATGTTTTTCTCATAAATCAGATTTTCATGCAAGTCCTTAAACTAGGTATAGGGAACCCAACAAAACGCAGGACAAACAAGGTGCCAGTCTGGGGGGCCCTGCCGTATTTAAAGATGGGGAAATCTGGATCTTCATTATCAAAGTGTGATCTTGACCAACAAGAACTTTTTTTGTCTTGGCTTGAACAAAGAAGATTTGCGAAGACCTTGAAAGAAGAGTTGTTGATGTTCGAATGTCAGGCAGATTGTGAAACAGAGAACACTCAACGCCACTGTTGCCCTTCGCAGAAGTGGTCTCCCAACTAAGATCACATCAAAAACACGATTTCAAACCTGCCTTCCTGCTTCTGGACCAGGACACCATTGATGGAGCCATAATTTCTGAGCTGTACAAGCAGATTTTAAAGGAAAATGAAGGCATCCATCCGTAAATGGAAGATCAACTAGAAGTGAATCATGCTGCAAGTAAAAAGGCCAAATTATCTTGTATGTCTTTATTCAAGCACACAGTCCGCTAGGCTCCAGACGGACTCTCTACAGATGAAACCTGTGCAGCCCAAACATGGGTCACATTTATGCAGAATTAGAGATCATTCTAAAGGGTTCACAAACTTTCAAGTGCCACTGTGTTTATGTTTGATAACACAATAGAAACAAACTAGAACAACTGCAAGATATCGTAAAATGTCAGCTACTAGGAGACATTTTCAGACCTGTGCGACGTCAACACCACTGCTACCCTCCCCAACAGTGGGCAACTGTAACACATCCAATTAAAGCAAACGGGTTCAAACAACGAGCACCAACACAAGCAGCAGTCAGTGCAAACTGTTAACATGCCTGTTACATCACTTCCTGTCTAACCTCCACTACCTCCTCCTCCTGCACACAGTGGAACTGGCAAACGTCCCTTCACCTTTGAACACTGGCAGGGAAGCAGAGGGGAAATATGGGAAACGTACTACACATACAAACATGACAATGTTTGACAATGAGGAAAAAAAGGAAAAGCCAGTGTCTGAGGGTGTTCTGACCTCTCCTTGTGTTCCCCTCCTCCAGGCATCGGAGAAAATGGAGCTGACAACACTCTGGGAGCGAGTGTGGCTCGATGATGTCATCTCAGAAACCCCGCTGTCGGACTGACTGGAGTGGTTGGACTGGGACTCTGGGGTTTGGACAAACAGAAGTTTTGTTTACCTTTTTACAACTGATGACGACGGTTATTCTGTTTCTGATGGGGCCTTGGGAAGCATGTTGAGAGCGACTGCGCAGCTTGTTGCACTCGGTTAGCGAACTACTTCTACTGTAAGTCCACCTATTATGGGTGTGTGTGTGTGTGTGTGTGTGTGTGGGCGATGGGGAAGCTAGAACACAGAACCTCCTCAGTGCTGTGGACCTGACTAGTTACTGAAAAGGTGTCAACCTGATGGCTGAATTGAGTGGGGCTGTAACTGACACTTACTCTTGTTATGGATTAGTCTGACAATGATTTTCTCAATTATGAAAATGTGATGTCTTGAATTATTGTGTTTTGTCCTACATATAGTCGTAAATCTCCAGGCCTTAAGTTTGTTGGGCATTTGAAAACTTCTTTTTAGCCAGAAAATGGACTGAAACAATTCATGACAGTTATGAGAAGAGTGGCCCCCCACAAATTCTGTTGCAGCTCTACAACCCAGGCAGGCAGACCTGGAAGGCTGGAGGAACTGGAGCCTGACTTGATTGAGGAAGAAGAGAGGGAGGACCAGTCATAGGCTGCTTCTGTCCTTCTCATGGCCTCCTGAAAATTGATGTACAGCTGCTTCCCATACTGATGGAGAGACAGACAATAGGTTAAAGGTACATCTAGACAACAACAGCTCTGCACTGAGTCTAATTCTGCAAAGATTTCAACCACTGACTGTAAGTCAGGACAAGTAGAGATGACATGGTATTTTTAACATTGATGATGAGTCAGGTTGGGACTATAGTCTGATTCAAAGTGTGTATTTAGCTACAACAAATGTTTATCAGATCTGATGCACTAAAATAACGGTATCCACCTTATTTTTCAGGAAGGTCTTTGTTTCTAAACCTAAATGTAAAGATGTGTTAAGTGGCTGTGCAGCACTGTTCCCAAACTATCTTTGGCTTAGTACAAGCGCCAGCTACGAAAAGCGCTTTAAAGCTGTGAGTTGTGACCTGCCACTGGTGGCCGACACCGGCTAAAAGTGGGACACTGCTGAATGCTTTGCACGTTGACCCCAGCTCACAATAGTGTCGCAGTTCAGTCAAACATCAGCGTTAAAACTCCCGATACGCTCTTTTGAGATGAAACATGCAAGTGTTAAGTAAATATTGAGTCAGATCCTATAAAATATGCCCAGTAGTTTCTGGTTATTCTGTTGGGGACAGAATCTCGTCATTAAAATTTTTTCCTCCTGAGCAGGTGTAGCATGAAATATGTTTTTACATAAGTCATTTTATTTTTGATTTGTGCACCTTGAAGGGTCAGATGTTCTCCACATCTCATCCTGTAGGTGAACTTGAGATCAACTCTGAGAGACTCCCCACAAACACAAATAAAGAGCCGCCCGTCACGTTCACTACACTAAACGCAGTTCAACAGAGACACTTAAAAAAATAAAATAAAATAACGTTACTTTTTACCTTGGCGATGCGAATACTGTTGATCCACTGTTGGAGGCTTCTGATGTCATCACAGCAGAGATACTTGATGTACTGTGACTTCTTCTGGATCTGAGGGTGCTAAGTACACACACAGCATATTTCTGTACAGAGTACTGCTAAGACCCTGAGTAACCAAGCATATAATTTCTATGTGTGTTAGCTACTCTCCACAAAATACTTGTTAGAGTTAAGGTTAAGAAATACGATAAACTAATCAAACCACTGCAGTATTAATAAACATACTATTATCAATTGTCCTAGTTTCTGTTTTTCCTTTTGAAATAGAGGTGTCATTACTGTGTCGCACCATGAGGTGGCGCCAAGGCTGCAATGCCACAAATAATAGCTGTGCTTGTACATGTACCTTCAGCACCATACAGTAGTCTGTCGGGGCCTTGTACTTGCTCTTGTAGTCCTGGCCGTGGTAGACGTTAACATGATCCAACTGGAGAAAACACGCCAGGTCTCTGGATGCCTGCGCGCACAAACAAACAAATCCAATTGAATTCATCTTATTGTTTTTTGTTTTGTTTTGAAGTTATACATTAAAATTAATTTCCAAATACTTCCAAAATCTTTTAAATAACAGAATCAATAACAGTGTAGAAATGTTCCTGCATTCAAGATGTTTGGTAAATGTATAAAAAAAATATTCAGAATACTATAAGTGAATTATTAATGCTTGGAGTGTACACTACTTTATATACTACTTGTAGTAGTAGTAGTAGTAGTAGTTGGTCAATTTCCCCCAGGATCAAATAATCTTATCTATATTAGATTTTATTTTGTAGTAATTGATCTGAGCAGTAACAGCAGCCAGTACAAATATAAAGTATCTGAAAATAAACAAGTAGCACAGCACTGTCTGTATTTTCTACTCTCACCTTGGCCTTTCCCTTGGGGACGTAGTAGATGCCGGAGGCTCTCAGCAGGAAATAGCGTTTCTTCCATGACTTCTTTCCATCTTCTTTCAGCCATAACACTCCCTCCATCTCAGGGACTGACACTGAGCTGCCGCCAAAACACTCCTAACACACACACACACACACACACACACACAGTGTAAATAACTTGTCAGTGCTCGTTCAGTTTGAGATGCACTAAGGAACAAACGATACGAGAGACTCAGAGTTTAGATTTATTCACCACTGTGCTTTCTGGGTCGTACTGTATAATAATATCTGTGGGCAAAACACCAAGTCTCATGTTGTGTGTCCCTCATTTGTAACTAGTTAAACTCAGTTTTATTTTACAGCCAGTTTTTGATGATCAAGTGTTACAACAACAAACAGTCAGGTGCCCATATGATCACTGAAGGAAACAAATCCCTCTGTTTCCTTTATGAAAGGAAAATAACAAAAAGAGGAGGATTAGTTCTTAGACCTGGAGAAAAATGCGAACCTTTCCTTTAGGAATATATCATGCTGTCTCTACTGATCTCTAAAAGGGTCCTCATTAAGACCAGGACAGGGGCTCACATGAGTCCAGCGTCAGTCTCGAGTCCTCCAAAGACTCACCTTTCCATCATTTCCGCTAAGTTGCTCCATTGTGAACTGTTGAGACCTCGTGGTGGTCTGGGACAGTTCTGCTTACTGTCCCCAAATTAGCCAAAATTTAACATGGGGAAAACAACTTTCAGGGATTATGAAACACACATCTGGGACAAACTAAGAAAATGTGAGGGTTTTCTCCAACTCTCTTCAAATGGGACTTGTCTCAGCCACCGCTTTGAATTTAACCTTACAATTAATTCTCGTATTGAACTGCACAGTTTAATCGGACTGACTCCATTTTAACTATTGTGTCAAATGTTTGTTGTGAAACGATGAGAAGCCGATTGTGCAGAGGTAAAGGTTTTATGGAAGGATCAGACAAAAGTGGTCATTTTGCTGGCTTGACCTTCAACTGAATCCTGTGAAACTTGCTGAAACTGACCTCCAACAGGGCCTCTTTGTTTCTTTCAGCCATCTCGCACGTCTCCTTCCGCCCCAACAAATAGTTCTGCAGCAGACAAGTGCAGTCACTGGTTAGCAGCGTTAAAATGCACTTTTAATTATGTGCGTTGCCATGCGGCCAACTCTCCGCATCTCACCTGGGGGTTTTTGAACAGAGCATATTTCTCGATGCGCTCGGTGAACATCAAGCGGTTCTGGCTGTCTCGGGTCCAGTTCAGCAGGTTCTCCACCAGGTTTTCGTGATCCTCGAAGATCCGCTCTGCACAGTGTGGAAGACATTTTATAAGTCACTGCAGAAAAATGATGGCAACAACTGCGTGTTTCAGTTCATTCTGCAAATTTAACTGAAACCATGCAATTAGCCAAGACATCATGAAAACAGGCAGCGCGTCTCTGGAGCTGAGGTAAAGTGTGTCCATGTGCTTTGGTTGCCCCACGTGACTGTCACACAGGAGCCTATTTAAATCCTCCCCGGGCTGAATCCTGGCCTTCAGCCTAGGTTTCACACACACATGGAGAAGACTGGGCAAACCAGCAGAGGGTTAGCTTTGGTTGAATGAGCTACACTTCACCTTCTCTCTCTGTTTTGTAACCGTGCTGAGTGGCTGCTCAGCAGAGGCCCTGAAGATGTGGGTTAGATCACACGCTTCGATGCACCGGACCTACATCAACATTGTGTGTGTGTGTGTGTGTGTGTGTGTGCGCACACTCATGTCTTTGTAGCTGAATATCAATGCTGTCTGCTGGACACAGCGCTTTTGCAGACGAGCACAAATCTACTCAACACACCTCGATTTCTGTGAGACACTACCAGACGGTGTAAGTTGCACCTGAAAACTCTTTACCTTGTTTGACAGAAAACCTATTATCAATGACCTTAATCTGTTGCTAGGCAACATCTCTAAAACATGAAGCAATTAAAACACTTCAGCATTTCCTGTACACAACGATTGCGTAAGCTGGATGTAGTGCATGCTGTTAAAGTAGTTGGCATCATGTGGGAGCTAATGATTAATTTAGTTAGGAGTTTGCCAGTCATTTATAAAAAGAAGTTTCATTTTCTCTGAGCCTGTTCTTTTGACTTTAGTGTACGTTTTGGCAGCTCAACTACCACAAAAATGTTGTGAACTGAAACCAAAAAAAGCATCATCATCATTTTTCCAATCATCTGAATATCTCATCTGGCAATTAATAGACTGGTTTTATCCCACTTTACCTGTTTACCTGAAAATAGTGTGTGTGTGTGTGTGTGTGTGTGTGTGTGTGTGTGTGTGTGTGTGTGTGTGTGTGTGTGTGTGTGTGTGTGTGTGTGAGAGAGCGCTCACCCATCTGAAGCTCACTGATGGTTTCCACCAGGGACCAGTCTGGACTGTAACCACAGTGAGATTTATCCAGCAAACTGTCCAGAACCTGAGCAGGAGGAGACACGGAGCATAAAACTGCAGTAATACTGTTGATGGCCATATTACCACCACGTTTAATGATACTAGTACTGTACTAATACAACTACTTGACAGAAGTACTGCTAACAACACGACCCCTGCTACTGCCCCTGATATTACTACTGGCACTGGCACATGCACGGCAGCCCGCCATGCCAGCGAGACCCCCGCCATGCTTTACACGACACGCAATGGTGCGTTCATGACCAGTCAGTATTAAAAACAGTATTACTTTATTGTTGGTTGTTCTGCTACTGATATTACAGCTACTACATATCTATATGAAATGTAAACACATAAATTACTGATACTACAATTGGTTTAATTAAAATGAACACTAAATTACACACTTTATATCACAGTACTTCGTCCGTGACTGCGTCAAGTTTTCATTCTCATATTACTGCATCACTACTACAGGGTAGTCGGGGTCATACCTGTCTGACAGTCTGTCTCTCGTCCACCATCATGGTCTTTGAGCTCTCATCTGACAAATGAACACGAATCACCAGCTGTGACAAAGAGACGACATTTAGGATTGTGACACGTCTGCGATAAATACTTTCTTTTCATTCTGGCTGTTAAAGTCTTCAGTAGGCCACATGTTCGCCACGTCTGAACCTTCTAACAAGTTCATGTTTTTCTTAAATTGTACACATTTGTATCATATACCAATGTCCTTTCTTCATCACCTGTCTCTCGTCCTCCCACATCCCTTCTCACTCATTCTAAACATTTTACATTTAGAATTTTTTTTTTTTTTTACCCTTAGAACTTGGTGAAATCAAATATTTTGTCTTCCCTCCCAAGGTGCTATCGCAGCTCATATTTAGTCCGTTTAAACTTTAAAATTTTTTTAAGAGTGACATTATCTGGCCTCAACTTTGTGTAATTAGACCATTTTCTATCAAGACAAAATCGATAAGTCTGAAGGTGTGAAAATGTGCTCTGGTTAAACAAAAGTGTGTCTGTGGTACCTTGCTACTGCTATTTTTAGAATATACTGTAAATATTATTTGCTTAATGTATTTGACACTGCAGAAAATTAGCAAATGCAGTTTTAGGACTTGTATGTTGACTGCATCGATAAAAGATTTGTCACACACGACGACAAGTAGCTGGAGCTCTGACTGTGTGTGTTGTAAATCCAGGTTGTTAATCCAGTGTGTGTGTGTGTGTGTGTGTGTGTGTGTGTGTGTGTGTGTGTGTGTGTGTGTGTGTGTGTGTGTGTAACCCAGCTGTTATTGACCACAGCTTTCAATGTGGAGTATCACTGACCTGACCCAGAAACCTGATTCCACTGGACATGTGCCACACACACACACACACACACACACACACACACACACACACACACACACACACACACTTCTTATTGTACTTTTTTTTTTTTTACTGCATGTTTCATTCAGACTTACCTTCTTCACCTGGGCCTCCTTGATCTTCTCCAGGGCGACTCTGATATTTTCTGCCTTTAGCTTGGCAGCCTGCTCCTCCTGTACACACACACACACACACACACACACACACACACACACACACACACACACACACACACACACACACACACACACACACACACACACACACACACACACACGGGTCAGTCAATATTTACTAACAGCACTGACAGACACATTCCTGCACCCGTATTAAAGACTCACATGCACGTCAAACCCACTCATCCTCTCACCTACCTGATTCTTCCAACAGGAATTCATGTTTGTTTTGAGCTGTTTTTTGTTTTTTTTCCAGACAACCAACACTTCTGTGTCTGCTTTGCATTAAATACAATGACAAAATCTCATCCTTAACTTCCGTAAAAACCCAGTGTCTTTATGAGCAGAGCATCAGCGTAGTCGTGTAGTCCCACTCTGTTCGGCTGGCTGTGCACCAGATGTCCTCACACGTTAATTTAGCTTCTTCCAGCAGAGTTTTTAATCGAACTACGAGTTCTCGGACGAAGGACGAAATTATCAACACAGCAGCTCAAAGTTAGTCCCAGACAGAGGTGAACTGGCCAAGGATCCCAAACTGAAAGGAATAATCAGACATGTCTGGCTGTCAGCACAATACCTGCTTCTCCTCCTCCTCTTCATAATCATCATCATCTCTGTATAAATGCGCCTGTAGGGGAAGGAGATTGGATTAAAGCTTGGATGCTACGTGTTGTTTGATAGTTGCCGTCTCTCCGAAGAAAGATTATCTACATCCCCCTCCCCACACACACACACACAGAGTGAAGGCTACAGTATGTCAACCTCTCTCTGCTACTGCAGCCAACACACAGTAGAGGAATCCCACGAGACACAAGACAGTGAGAGAGCCACAGAGTGCGGTTTCAAACACCTGGCTTGTCCACCTTCAGTACAACAGAGTCAAGATACTGAGCTCTGAGAAAAATAAAGTATAACGATGGTGGATGGAGGAGCAGTAGCAGTCAAACAGCCTCGATTCCAGCTGAGCACAGTGCAGGAACTAACACGATCTGCAAGAACAATAAGAGTAGAAATAAACATCAATAGAGCAAGAATCCTATAAAAAAAAAAGCAGAGGAAGCTGACTGACTCATTTTTGACTGAGAGCCTGGTTGAGGAAACGCACGGACTGACCCGCAGACTGACTGACGGACAAGCCGGCTGATTGATCCAAGCCAAGCTGGACAATCAAAGTGAGAGATGCTTCCTTATCCCGTCACATCCTTCCTGGCTGTGCAAGACAGAGGTAATGAGAGGAGGAGAGAGGGACGGGGAGACGGATGAGGATGGGGGAGGGGCTTTGTTGCTGTGCCAGCTTACGTGCAGAGGCACTGATCTCTTTATCTCATGCCCCCTCCTCAGTCCCTCCGCTCTCCACACAACAGTCTTCTCATTTTTCCACTTCGCTTATCTGATTTGTTTTCTTCCTCGTCTTGTCCTCGCTAATTCAGTTGTCGCTTTTAGGGGATCCTTCCCGTCACTTTGTGTGTGTGTGTGTGTGTGTGTGTGTGTGTGTGTGTGTGTGTGTGAACCAGCGAAAGGGCTCCACTTTAGCCAGCACACAAACACACAAGGATTCAATTTGTGAACCAGCGAAAGGGCTGAACTGAATGAAGAGGAAGAGAAAAAGGAGATTAGCAGCTGATCTCCTTATTGGCGTCCCCCCAAAAGCCCCTTAAGTACACACACACACACACACACACTCCAAATTCTTTAAGGCTTTTACTCTAAGCCCATAAACAGCTTCATAATGAACAATCTATGTTTTGCTTGATGCCAAACAGAAGGGTAAATATGTGAAATAGACACTTTTGCAGGTTTCACCATGAACGGTTTTGTCTTACTGACTGTTTCAGGTGGTGACTTGTCAAGTACATTGTCATTATCTGTAAACTCTTATCCCAGGTGTCATAGGGTGATGGGCAGGGGCAGGGCCCACCCACCCTGGACAGGTCTCCAGTCTGTGTGAGACATACACAGACAGACAAGCATTCACACTCACATTCACACCTACGGGAAACTTGGAGTCACCTATTATCGACATGCATTTAACATGCACTAATATAAATACATTAATAACTTGTTAGCCAGCTGAAATTCTGCTAAACTGGAGTCAGATGCTAAAAATGTTTAGCCTATGAAAATGTGTGTGAACAGACTCTAAAGACCAGTCATAACAGTATTCAGTGCTAACAGACACTGTGTATTAGCGTTAACGTGCTTCTCGGTTTGCACTCACTGGTCTTTATCAGCACAATTCTATAGGCCTGAAGGCTAAAAGTGTCAGTTAACATCTTCATCATCACAGCCATCAGATTTAATACTGTCCCCTTCAACTCAGCCTTCCACATCCTCATCACAGCCCATGGTTACTGACCATTTTTGGCATATTCAAATTATTTTGACGACTTTTCACATTCGAATAAATTCACTTGTAAAGCAGTCCAACAAAGAAAACACAGGTTCCGTTCACATTTTGCTTTTTCCTGATCTATTTCTCTCCATCACTACCACGGTCCTCAAGTTGCCATGATCAATGATCTCCCTGCCGACCAGTCCCTGTTCTTTAAATGTCCGTGAGACTCTGCTTGTTTTTCAGGGAAATTTATCATCGTGATTCCCAGGAAAAACTTCTAAGGCTTCCATCAACCTCCCACTGGCTCTACTCCACCCCCAGCAGTGTCTGGACTCCAAAATCTGTCTTTAAATGGGTCTGCACTCAATGAAGATTCGTCACATCCATCGAGCTGATCAATCAGGTTCAACTAGAAACATTTGACCTTCAATTTAAAATACCATTAACTTTCCCGTAATCATGATGAACACACCCATTAAACACACAAAGTGGATGGTGAAAAAAGTGATGGCAACACTAAGCTTCATATGTCACTAAACAAGAACTGGAGTCAGGTGTTGGCAAACCTGGAGTCCAGTCCATGAAACAAGAAACAGATGAAAGGAAGGTGGAACTGTTTGTGAGGACCACGCAGCATACATACGGCTTTTAAGGAGAACTGCATACCAACATGAAAAGATCATCCTAAAAGTAAAGTAAGGTGGAGGGAGCATCATGAGTTCGAGCTACTTTGCTGCTTCTGGACCACTGGACCATTGACGAGCAGAAAACTAATTTATCAAGGTTTTCCCCGATGGATTTGGAGACACAAAATCTGTTTTTTGGAGTGGCCCACTCAGAACCCAGACCTCAACCCAATAGAGATGCTGAAGAAGGGTCCAAAATTTCTCCTGCAGGTCTAATCCCCAGCTACTTAAGTTGCCTGCTTGAGATTATTCCTGCCAAAGCTGGTTGAAACTCTGGTTAAGCTGGTTAAACTCTCTTTTCCACCATCACTTTGTATGTTTAATGGGTGAGTGATAGGAAAACATGATCATAACTGTTTGTGTTTGTAATTTGTGACTTTTTTCACGCAACTGTAAGAAACTATTCAGAAATCCAATAATAATAATACATTGAAATATAATACTTTTGTTAATCTATAAGCCTGTCTAATTGCAACTTATTCTATTTTTAATTAGACACACAATTTTTTATTGTGGTTTTGTCAATATTCTGTCCAGCATATTTGAGAGGGTGCTTTTTTTTTGCCAGCTGGCAGCCTAAACATTTCCTCTTCATCTCATACATATTCAGTTGACCTACATTATAGAGCCACTAAAATTAGCTTTTGCCCAGGAAACATCCAGCTGCCATTGAAGTCATACAGACCGTGTCCCTCTTGAGGCACCGTAGACTCAAAACAGAGTGAAGTGAAGAGACTTATATGGAGGCAGCAGAAGTGGGCCAAAAGTGTGTGTGTGTGTGTGTGTGTGTGTGTGAACGAGGATGTGTGTGGGTGGATTGCAGTTATTGCTGAGGCAGTGTAACACTGACACAGAAAGAAGAGGCTATATGCAGATCTACACACACACACACACACACACACACAAACACACAGCTGTGCCTTAAATGAATGCAGATAATTACACCCTCAGCCCAATCACTGCTGCAGGAATTAGACTGTCGCTGTTGCTCTTAATCTGCCTGGATTCTCAGGGCCCATCGTAGCCCCGCCCCCTCTAATCTGGCACCACAAATGAAAACAGAAATAACATTTGTTGAGACGCAGCTCAGAGCACTTCAAAACCACGGACCAGTAGAGTCAGAATTACTGCAAGAAGGAGATGCTGAAGGACAACCAGAGGAGTAATCCTGGCTTGCTTTATTTGCACAGCAGTAAAAGCTGCTCTTGGATAAATTGATTTTTAAGAGTAAAAGTAATCTGATGACATTTACTTATGCTTAATCCACTGCACTCAGACTGATGTTTAGAACCAGAATCCTGCTGATAGCAGTGCATCAGCATTTTAGCAGGTAACATTCAAAACTCAGTTTGACCCACAGAGGTTCAGAAACGTATCCCTGTTTTGTCGAGGCTGAATGACGATCCAACAAAGAGCCAAAGACAAGACGTCTAAACGAGAAAGCCCATTACAGCCAGCTGCTGAGTGTGTGTGTGTGCGTATGTTTATGACTGTACTGGGCATGACTCCGTCTCTGCAGCAAAGAAGATTATCTCTGCAGATCTGGCACGTTCCTCTCACCTCCAATCAAACGGCCTCATCTGCTCTATCACCCAATCAAATCATGACATTGTGGATCCAATCAAAATGAAGCCTTCCTGCTCTCTCTCTCTCTCACACACACACACACACACACACACACACACAGATAAGTGAAACTTTGCATATGTGCAGTATGAAGTACAGCCTCGGAAGCACTAAAATAAAATGACAAACCTCAAAGTTGTGACATCAGATGATTTATCTGATGTGTAAATATGAATTATGCATTTTTTTGAAGAGGGGAGGGGTCATATAGTATCATGTATGAGCAACTTCTTCAGCCTAAGCACAAGCAAAAGCCAATTTGCAGCAGCTTCCTGATCTGGATTGAACAACGATTAGAGTAGTAGCTAGTCCAATTAACTGCATTGACCAGTGTGAGCTGCCACTGGGCTCATCTACTAAAGCTCCATTACCGCAACTGGCTGAGCTCCAAACCGAACCAACAGGGGCGACTTCACGTGCCCTCGGTTAATCGCTGTCCATGAAGCAAAGTGCGAGCTCCCGCACACCCCAACAGCAGAAGGCAGCACACTTCATGCAGAGTAGTGGGAAGCTGAACGCCTTCCTAAAAATCTTCCCCAAAATGGAGATTTGCTCTCATTTGTTTCAGAGACGAATGCAACTACAGTTGTCAAAAGACGTAGAGAAAAAGCTTTTTCAGGTCACAGACACACACCGTGATCCCTGCTCAAATGATTTGCAGGAAGCAGACACACAAGCCCCGATTGCCTCACATACCTGCACTTCCATGACTCCCGACACGTCATTATTCATAATGATCGCACAGGGTGTGTGTTAGCATGCAAATGTTCAGGAAGAGGTCCACAAACAGATGGACGTTTTTATAAAGACCTCTTCTGACCATGCCATTTTGTATCCTTCATGCTTCATACACATACAAACAAAAAGACTTCTGGACTCTGGCCGTAGATATGATTGACGGCAAATCAACTCCGTCACCACGGTGACAAAACTTAACCAGCACACAACAGACAAAGAGGTTCTGTGTAAGATGCAGGAACAGTGTCATGAAGTGCAAACTGCTTCTGTTTGCACAAGGAATCATTTCTCCCCACAAACAAAGTGACGGTTGGTATTCACAAAGCTTTACAGAGCAAACGCTGAAACGCTGGCAAAGTGCTTGGAATTTGGACATTTCCTTCCTACTACTGAACGTGAAGACCATAGACTGTAAACATCACAGTGTGCAGATTTGAGTCTTATTCATGTATTTTCAGTAAAATTTGGTACATGTTTCTGATAAGCATGTTGCAATATACAGCACGATGTAATTAAATATTTCATCATCGTCACGTTAAAACTGCATTTTTAAAATAACAAGGAGACTTGAAGGAATCATTGGATTATAACTAAGTATATTTACTGTAGCGTATGTAGGAGGCATTTTTCATTTCACGCAACTTTATTTACACTCCACTGAAACGTGAGAGCTTTAGTTACGTTTGTAACCTAAGCAAATTAAGACCATGTATTTTATGCATTGTTCAACATTTAACTACCAGATGAAATTAAGACTCATAAATAATAAAATTAAGAATTTAAAGGATTAAAGTGCCATTTTGATTGTTGGTAATCATGATGGGTACCCATCGTTTTTTTTATGAAGCACTAGAAGTCAAACAGTGATTAATTGTGAATTAAACAACACATTAATGCAAGTTGGTGATATGTGACACTTTTACTGGATTGAGTGATTATACTAAATCAAAAGAAGCCATTTACCTGTAATTCTTTTCTCCAGTACTGCTACTTTTGCTACTTTTACTTAAGTTTAAGAATAATTCTTTGACCATAGAAGTAACAGAGAGCTACTCAATCTATTTTATATTTTTTCCAACAGCAACAGTGAGCATATTGCAACATAAATTGGGAGGACACATTAAATGTAATTAAAATGTTGTCCACAGAATTTCTATTTATCTTTTTTTACTACCAACACAATCACTTCTTGCTCTCGTGTGTAAATCTATTCCGCTGTTTCAATTTATCGAGTTTATTTCAGAGTGTGTTCATTCATTATCAACCTGCGCCATCAGAACATTTCCGCCTCGCAGGTCTTCCTCAGCACGACAAAGCAAATGAACACAGACTGTTTTAAGAAGGCTACAGCTAAACTGGTGTTGCACGGTGTAGTGGTACCGCTAAAGGACACCTGACTCTTCTGTAAAGCTTTGGAAATATACACTCACCACACACACACACACACACAAACTGACCTCCCTCTAACACTACAAAGGAAAAGGGGACAAAAGGGAGATGGAAAGAGGAGTTCACATGCAGAGTGGCTACGATTGCTGGTGCAGCATCCCAAGCTGACAAACGTCATGACATGCAGGTTTATCCACTCATGCATACTGAACACAGATATAGGAGGGACAGGACGCTGACATGCCAGAGGACAGAGGGAAGCGTGCAGAAGTAATTGGGGTGTCACCTTGGTCAGCAGGTGGGAAGGTTTTCCTGCTATGTTTCTCAGAATCAGAGAGGTTTCCCTGTCCAGATAGGAGTGCTTTGAGGAGAGAGAGAGAGAGATGGAAGAAGTCCCGGTGAATTAATCTGGTTTGTGTGTTTGACTGATTGGATGTGGCAGTTAAGCAGAAAGCTGTGTGGTGAAGCAAAAATTCAAACCTGCGAAAGAAAATTACACACATTACATACAGTTCACAGTGTTAAACTGGGACGGAAAGGAAGTGCAGAGACACATTGATGATTTAAAAATTAAAAAGAGAAGACAGACGTATGAAATCCAAAACGTCCAGTTGAAATTGGAATTGAAATTGGTGGGACACCCAGGCAGCAATTATTTGAATGCATTCATTTCGGACGCAGTGGCTCAGTTGGTAGAGTGGCCGCCTACCGGCCATTGGGTCGGAGGTTCGTGCCCCGCGCTTCCTGACCACATGTCAAAGTGTCCCTGGGCAACACGCTGAATCCAAGTCCGGTAGAAATTGGGGAGGGTTGCGTCAGGAAGAGCATCCGGTATAAAAACTGAGCCAAATCAACATGTGGAAAAATGATTAGTGACAGTAACGTTGCAGATTGCAACCATATTAAGACCCCAACCCACCGTTCGATTTTTGAGCGCGAGAGTGTCTGCGGTGTGTCGCCAGCTATGACCACGTCAATGCTGCCGCGCACAACTGTAATTTTCCTACTTTGTGATGCATATTACCGTAACCATGCTGATACTTGGCAAAAGTATTGGCAGAAAGCTATTGGATTCTAGTCTGATTGTTTTTATTGGCCTGCAGAGTCAAAGATGGGACAGACGACCTGTAACCTCACAGAAGCTTGCAGAACGAGAGCCTCAAGTAAAGTATGGAAGCCCTCCAGAGGCACTGAGGAGAAATAACAGGGGCTTAAACAACTTTACTATACTGCCCGATGCCAGTCACACAATAACAATAGGACACAAAGTGGTAAACTCTAAGTATCGTTTCATCTTTGGTACTAGCATCACCCAATTCAACCTTCAACATCTGTCCAGCATATGTGAGAGGCTCTGTCCATTCTCGGCTACTGAAGCAACACATCGGTGCCTCCAAGAAAAGGGTCCCACTGCCTGTGTGGATGCAAACGGTTCATTCTAAGCTAAAGAAAACACTTTTTTTCTATTTCTGCTAATAGATCCCTCTAAATCCTACACACTGCTCCTTTAATGTAAGACTTTTGTTGTGAAAGTCTAAACGTAGTGACACTAGGCCTTCAATGCTGTTTATAATAAAACTACCTGATAAAACCCGTCAGAGGTTTTCTGCTAAAGTTGCAAAATGAAGTGGAGTAGAGGCCTGTTTTCTTTGGGAAGTAAAGACTAAATAATTCAAACAAACAAATATAGTCACTACTGCTTCAGGGTTGAGTGGTGGGACAGCAAAATAGGGCACACGCATGGGATTTTAACTCCAGGCCAAGAGGAAACCAGACGGATCATTATTATTTATTTATTTTTTAAATGAAATGATATAATCCCACATATGAGCACGTGGCCACAGTAGATTTCACCCTTTTGCCCAAGTGCAGTTTGGTTTTTGTGAGATTTGTCATTTGTTTTTCCAGGTGTTTTATTTTTTTTTTTTACTCACTAAAATTTTACAAACTGACAAACATTTGAAATCTGATTCACAAACAGTTAAAAAACAAAAACCCACACACTATTTTCAGACAAACAGTATCTATTGCCATCTGTAGTAATCTCATGAGTGTGTATATGCGTGTGTGTGTGTGCGCTTCAATCACTAGAAACCATTTTATAGAAAGCATCTGATCTCTCAGGAAAACCTCAGATTAGAAATAACATTCAGGTCAAACACGCACGATTACAGTCAGCTTTTCTATTTGGCCAAAGATCAAAGTCACCACAGCCAAGTGTGTGTGTGTGTGTGTGTGTGTGTGTGTGTGTGTTTGTGTTTATCAGGACATTATAAGTCAAGCTAAGGTTGCTTGTATATTACAAACAGAAAGCGTTTGTATCTTTGGTGATGTGTGAAATTCAGCAGCTGCTGTATTTAATTTACTGTATGTCAGGATGTGCACAGATTTCATTTTCTTTAATAGATGATTAAATGTGCTAATATTAATATGCAGCAGAGGGCAGGGGCGGAGCCAGAGGTGGGGCCTGGTGTGTCATTGGTATTAAGCAATTATTTATGTTTTTATGATACTATTGATACCTTTCAGGACCTGCAGATGCTCTGACTCTGGTGGGACGTTACAGTTAAGTCAGTCACGTTACAGTCACGAGACAGAACAACATTTGTTCTTTGGTCCCCATTTATTTTTTATTTTTTTTATTATTATTTTTTTTGTCCTTTCGGCTCATCCCGTGAGTTCAGGGTCGCCACAGCGGATCATTGTCCGCATGGTGATTTGGCACAGTTTTTACGCCGATGCCCTTCCTGACGCAACCCTCCCCAATTTCTACCGGGCTTGGACCGGCACTGCACAGCTGGGGAGGGGAATGGGCTGTTAGGGGTTCAGTGTCTTGCCCAGGGACACTTCGACATATAGCCATTTATTTATCCCATCAATATTAGGAACTATATGCAAAAGCTTTTTACTATCAAACATTCTACTTTGTGGGAAAGTGTTTTTTAATATTGTGAAAAAGTAACTGCCAAGGCAACAGAGCCCAAGTTAAGAGTTGAGTGTTGCACTTCAGTGGATTGTGTTTGTGACTCAAACATCACCACAGAGTAAATAGTAGGTTCTCCTTTCTTACTGAGACGATGACACTGTTAAAAAAAACCTAAAAGCATGATTTGTAATTTCTTTGCAGACTGACTTAAAGCGATGTAGAATGAGAATTGAGCTTTACAGGTGCTGTGGTGTGGATGTCATTACTTTTGGACACAGCGAGACTCGCTTTTTCCTTTGCAATTCCAGTCTGGATACAATAAGAGGGACACATTCTTATTAATGTGACAACCAATACTTCATTGATTCTTTATGGGAAGGCCGGCTGAGTCCCGTTACAGTTCACCGTAACTTTATTTTTATTCCCGTAATAGTGTGTAGAGAAGATTCAAACTGTAGAGTCCCAGTTTCTAATGAGCTGGACTCATGGGAGCTGAGCTCTAGGCAAAAATACATCCTCTCCTCTAGTCCCTCTTATAGCTCATCCTTTTATTTCTACTTGTTTCACCTGGTTTGTTCTCTCTTCACCTGTGTCACTCTTGATGTTCACCCTTTACTTATCATCATCCTTTTCTCGTAGTTCTATAATCTGCAGTCGCCTGCTGACTCACTCTGGCCTCTCATCCCTTTATTCTAATTTCATTCAGTCCTCCACTCGTCCTCCCTCGTTATCCATCTCTCTTTCTGTCCTTTTCTCTCCTCTGCTCAGACTTGCTGTAGTGTAAGTGCATGCATGGGAGGAACTGGAGCAGTAACCCAGTTTTCTGTTCACCGAGCTGCACACTGGGCTGCTTTTCTGAGTTTTGTAACAGAGTTTTAGGGTTTAATTCCTCAGCTGCCACTAGAGACACAAATACAGGACGGAATGAGGTGCAAATTCTCAAAAAATGTCTTGGTGAAGTGAAGTGTAAACTGCCATGAGCTCTTCCTGACCTTTTATCCAGTTCACTTTTTGCCAGCACAGTTCTGAAATGTTCACATCTGATGCCGTGGATCATTCAGGCATCATTATGACTTTTCAGGCTTTTCAGTGGATTCTGGGACAAATAAAACTGAGCGACTTTGATCATGAAAGAAGCAAGTGCACTGCCTGAAGCGGCAGAAACAGAAAAAAACCGTACAGCAAAGGCAGCATTGAAGACCTGCTCTTGGTTTGTACCAATGAGAAAATAAGACCCATTTACTGCTACAGGGAGGACACATGGACCTAATGTGATTATGCAGCTACAACCTAACAAGATGTCATGGACACTGAGATGGCAGCAATTCGCGATTTGAAACCTGGAAAATGGAAAAATTAAAAACTAATTGAAAACTAAACATTAACTATGTTTGTATGTCTGCCAATTGTTTGTAGCCTATTTAAAAATGCAATTTATTCGTCCTTTTCAGTTTATCCAGTGAGTTCAGGGTCGCAGTGGATCATTGTCCGCATGTTGATTTGGCACAGTTTTTACGCCGGATGCCCTTCCTGATGCAGCCCTCCCCAATTTCGACCAGGGTTGGACCAGCACTGCACAGCTGGGGAGGGGCTGTTGGGGGTTCAGTGTCTTGCCCAGAGACACTTCGACATATAGGCGGCACTACGCAGGAATATGAAGGTAAAATAACTTTGGGAAACAAAACAAACAAGTAGCATTCTACTTATTATATATAACCATTGTTGTCACAAATATAAAAGGTTTTTTTAAATAACATTAAGAAACATGTTTGTGACTGTTAGTAACTAGATTTTAAGACTTTAGCACAGCAGAGTTTGTATTCAGCTTCAGTTTTGTCCCAATCAATGATCTTAAAACAGCTCTAAACAAAAGATCAACAGCTTTCAGCCTGTCCCTTCAGGGGACAGGGGTCAGGGGTCGCCACAGCAGAGCATGCTGGCCTTTGACATTTAACCAAGGTGGCCCTTGGTGGCTGGGCGGGGCCACACCTGCTGGGGTGGGATTCGAACCTGGAGCCTTCAGCATCCCAACCCGATACTCTACCACTGAGCCACCAGGCCTCCTTACATCAGCTCTAAATCTCAGACATTTTTCTACCTCCACCTATCTGCAGAGGGTAACGTAGTATCGGATACAGCATTGGAGAAGTTTTCCAAGTACGAGGACACAAAGGCAGGTTTGGCGGTACTGGTATCAGCAGGGGGGACATCCCTACTAAAGTGTGCACAGGTTTTCCACAGTGCATAGATCTTTTCATTAGTTTATTTCCAATCTGGGGCCTTGGGTCTGTCCTCTGTGTGTGTGTGTGTGTGACTAAATCAATGCATACTAATGTCAAAATACTTTAAACTAATGCTTTCCTTGATCCACACTGAAAGTAAGAATGCGTGATTATCAGCCCAACATACAAATGATCAAATTATTCATTCTGTCTTTCATTTACAGACAATGGGCTCGTACCTCTGTGTTGTGAGGACTTTGACTGGCTCCTTCGGCCGAGGGCATAGCTGACGACCGCTGGCTGTCTGATTCGCTGGAGCGGAGAACACTGTCCAGTGAGTCCATGGAGGAAGCAGAGTTGACCGAAGCCCCGGATGCAGAGGTGACAGAAGAGCGCGCGGAGTGGACGATAGATCGCACCTGAAGTGGCACAACAAGAAAGAAAAACACGAGACGAGTCAGAAGTGAAGCACAGGTGTCCAAAGGTCAGGTCTACAGTATTTGTCCACTGATCAGAGCCCTTTTGGTCAACCGTGTATACAACATCCTAAACGTCATTTCATTCGTGAATTGGAAAAAGATTCAACACAAAACACGGCGAGTGCGCTGACTTCGGACTTTACCTCTTGTTCGCTGACTGTGCCAACTGATCCCGTGCGTCGATGATGGCGCTGAGACGATCCGGGCCGTCGCATCGTGGCTGATCCATAGGTGGAGGCAGAGCTAAGAGAGTGGGAGGAGGTCTGACGAGCCGCTTCATCCATGCTGAGAGATGCCTGATTGGTAAAGCAGAGGAAGACTTTTAAATTATACATCATGAAATCGAACACGTGTATCTTATCGAAACACGGACCCCAGCTGGAGGGAAACCTAAGGTTAGATGACAACAACACTGAATCGAGTTCCTTTAACATACCGCTCCAGCTCGTGTTCTCATCGGACTTATTTTTTATTTTTCTAGAGCTCCACCAGTCTCAAATGCACCAACTGATTTATGGAAAAGTCAGAGATGAACCATCAAAAATGTGTGTTAACTCACTGTTTTCATCATTATTTATGTCCTTCTGCCATTACTGTTCAGAGCACTGTGTACCACTTCTGTTCATTACACTTTTAGATTTGTTTGATTAATATTTATAGTTATTTGTATTTTTGTTGGGTGCAACTGTAACAAGCCATAACAATTTCTCTCTGGGACTAATAAGGTTCCTTGAATCTCTTTGAACGTTTTATAAATTTTACTAATTTTTTAAAACCCCTTTTCCCAACTCACACACACCTTCTCCAGCTGGGCAGTGATGTCGTCCAGACTAAAGTTAGAAGCCAGCGCAGGTCTACCAGGATGCCCCGTGGGAGCTCTGATAGTCCCAGCTGGTGATGCTCTGGCGCTGCTGCTGCTACTGCTAGCCCCGCTGCTGCCCCCCCCACCACTCACGCTGTTACTGCTGCTACCACTGCCCCCTGCCGGCTGCTGTCTGCTACTGCGCCCTGCCGGAGGCTTCTGACGGACCTGCAGACACGAAGAAGCGGTGATAACAAACCACACAGCAAGTGATGTGTGGAAAATCAAACCTTTATTTGGAGAGAAATGAAAGCAAACCTGAAATTTTTATTCTTGGCATATTTAAGAAATGCGATTATAGGCATGATGCAGGTGTGTGTACCTTGGTGTCCGTCAACCCCAGTCGAGCCATGCTGCCTCCGCTGTTAGGTTTGGTGTTAATGGTGCTTAGCTCCTGCTCGATGGAGCTGAGATCAGCCATGAGAGCGTCCAGGTCCACGTTCTCCCCCTGGTTCAATGCCTCTGCAGACGGACACAGGATGTGAGACTAGCAGCTCCAGGCACAAAGCAATTAAAGTGTCTGTGTGTATTTACACTATGTGAGAGCATCTGACCTTGGATGTTGTAGATGGAGAATCTGTAGGAGAAGTTGGCCATATTGGTTTCCTGCCTGAGGGGGGCCTTCTTCTCAGGGGGGCGCTCGGGGCGACCATCATCCAGACTCTGAGTGGACAAGGAGAAAGAAAACAATGAATGCTACATTTGATTCTTGCACCGCAGCCCACCAAACATTTCTTTACCAATCCACTGTTTATTTGCTTTGCTCATTGAGAACTTAGTTAAAACGTATTAAATTGTGAGAATGACAAAAAAAAAAAAAGACCATCACGTTTTCCACGAGGTCTAATGACTTCACCGAATTGCTTGACTACGGTCCATAAATAGTCGACACCTAAAATGTCTCTTAAATGACCTCAAACTGCAGCTAAAATCATTCCATCAATATTAAGTGTTTCTGCTTCGTTGGTTAATCAACTAAAATCAGCCGTTTTCCTGTGATGGGGTCTGGTTATTAGGGTTAGAAATCATACAATATTATAATTTTACACTCTAACATCCACCGAAGGCAGTTTCTCTCTTGTATAGTTTCTAAAGTCCTTCTTGCCGATTGGCTCATGACATGCCTCGCGTGTTTACCTGTGTGAGTTTGTCGAGCTCTCCCAGCCAGGCTCCAAACATCTTGTCCAGATCCTGGTCCTCCTTATCGCTGTCCTCCTCTTCCTCCTCCTCCTCCTCCTCCCTGACCTCCACCTCCTCATCCGACAGCTGATCCATCTGAGGAGAAGAAACACTCTAGTTAGTTCTGCACCTGCAGTTCCAGGACAGAGTGTGAGCTCTCAGCTCCACCTGGTGGTCAACAGCCTGAACTGCACGGCAGCCAATAAGGTTTTAATGTGATTTAACATTTTTTTCTGTGTCTCCGTGGAACAAACAGCAGGAGGCACTGTGACTGAAAGATGTGATTATGACAGCTCACATCTGGTGGAAGCTCTGAAAGTAGAAGTGCACACAGCGACACAAGTAAATGAACGTTTTAAAGAGAGAGTCCAGCTGTATTTCATAAACCAAACAGGACGCAGATTGAATTGTTTGGCCTAAAAATGACATGCAACACTTCTTAATGCATTTGGCTTTGATTCCACTGACATTTAAATCGTTTTTCGTAGTCCTTCAAAAGCAGCAGGGACAGAAACAAGCTGGGCAGTGACACGGCAACTTAACAATGCCAGCTTTTTTTCTGTGTAACACATCGATATGGAAGTTTATGCTGTTATTTCTACATTTCAGGGCGAAAGGCGAAAGCTTCTCAGAATTAAGATTTTACACACAGTTAACAAAACACGATCAAACTGATCAACAGTATATAGGTATAAATAATATAACCATGTATAACGACTGTAATAATGGCCACTCTGCAAAAATATAACTTTTTCTTTTGATACTTTAGCTTTACTCTGTAAATATGCGTTTTTACACTGTTGCGTTACTGCCGTTATTAATGTATAGGACAAGTTTGTCTTAAAACAAAAGTCAGGGGCCCATATGGCCACTGAAACAAGTTTTACTTGCTGTAACCGTCTCCTCGCGTTATTACAGGCCTTCAGGAGATCCCTCCAAAGATGGGAGCCAAAATCTGCAGTCCTTTAAATGTGATGGAAGATATTAAAAAATGTGTGACAATAACCTCACAAATTAGTCACATGAGGTAGAAATGTCTTCTTTTTGCTTCCTTTAAATCAACAGGGAAACACAAAGGGTCAAATGTTAAACTAGCAATACATCAAGTTTGATAAACTCAGATACACATTTAAATGTATTTTTGCCCAGATCACTTCCATTGAAAGGGGTCAAAGTAGAGTTTAAGATCTCTTAATGACCAGCATGAGCCATAGTGATCATTACAACAAGTAAGAACTCTGTAGATGTTTTTAATGAAAGTTAACCCATCTTTTAAATACACCCCTGGATGATAGTCAACAGATGTTTCTTATTTATTTCATAGACTTTCTGACCTTTCCTTAAATATATTGTTTTCCTCTTGTACAACAGAGAACACAATAAAATTCATGAGATTTACAAAGCACATTTGAGCCTCTACGAGGCAAAGCACTGATGGGCAGAGTATAAGACTGCAGGCACTGAACGATCGGGGGTTTACACTGTCTTGTTCTTTGACCTTTTGTTTTTACTGTTCTGTTTATTCCTGTGGACATACTGGACTTACACTACGACTTTATTTGATATTCATGTAAAACAATTGACGATTTGACTTTTTAAGTGACTCAACTTGCAGGAGGAACGAATGTTCTGTTCAACAGTCTAAAAATAACAATTTCAATAATCATACACTTGATTTATAGCTATACAATACAAGATGCATGAGTAGGAAATTCAGGGGAAAGGTCATGAGGGATTAAGACAGCGAGTGTGTGTATAAACCATTTATGTAGTCGCACTGAGAACAAGTCAACACACTACTGCTGGGAGTGTTGCTGTGATTAATGACACCAATAACTATCCTGCAGTGACACACACACACACACACAAAACACAAAATATACCGAGGTTTAGGCTGGAACACAGATCAGAAATGAAGAAGCTCTGCAGCTGGTGGATTCTTCTCTGTGTTAACACCAACGCATGATGTGATAAACTCTTTAATGATTTCGATTCTACTAAAAGCTCAGACCCCCTACTGACTTACTGATTCACCAATATCAACACATGAATTCATAATGATTTAAAAGGTTTTGAAAATGAAAAACATACTGTGGACAGCTCTGTCCAAATGTAACAAAATCATTAATAATCTATTAAGTTTTGAATGTGACTTTACTTGCAGTACATATGTGTATACATGCACATATTAAGAGGGCTGGCAGTGGCTCAGTTCGTAGAGCGGCTGACCACCGCCCATCGGGTCGTGCATGTCAAAGTGGGCAATACACTGAACCCCCAACAGGCCTTACCCATCCCCAGCTGCAGTCCCAAGCCCGGTAGAAATTGGGTCAGGAATCCATCTTAAAAAAACTGCTCCATTTCAACATGTCACTGTTGCCACCCTGAACTTGCACGATTAGCCGAAAGGACAAAATAAATACATAAATCAATGTTTACAATAAACATACTTGCACGAATTAGGGCTGCTAAAGTTATTACAATGCTTTAATGCTAATTTCTTTTAACTCCACTTAGTTTATTGACACTGTTAAAACAAAAAGGTTCTGTTATGGTGACCCCTCACCCCCCACCGGTACAGGAACTGAAAATGTGAGTGACTCTGGGGAGAATTAATACTGAGGATTAGTGAATGAATAACTATGTGAGACAATGTATGTTATTATACGTATAGAAAAGTGGTAATGTCAGCTTTGCTTGTGCCACCGTTGGTATCTATGTCAACCATATTAGCAATTTAACAGCAATATTAATAGCTGGAGGTTTTGTCAACAGTTTAACCTGGTTTGTCACATAACTTAATGGCTGAGCAAAGCGGTGAAAGTGTGATGATTATATTTTAAAATACACTATAATAAAGACTTTGGTGACAAATCTAGAAACAAAATGCAAGTTGTTAAAGTTTATTATTTTGAACTGATATAACAAATATATGTGACGTGTGTCACAGCCATTCGTGTGAAAACCAGCGATTGATATTAAGACCAGATATATAACCTGTCATGTTGAGGTTTTTATTCAGTTGTCCCTTCACTAGCTTTACCATGTGTCCACCCCTAAGCTGATAGGAGCATTAAAATGTCTCTTTACAGTAAATTCTGATCAGATACGTGTGTGTTATGTTGCGATTAATGGCGATTATATATTTTGATCCACTCACTGTAATTGTATGTTTATTCCTGTGGCTTTACTACTCATGTAAAACATTTAATACGTTGGAGCCAATCATTTAAGAGTGTGTCTTACAACAACAGTCAGTTGCCCTTATGAACACGAAAACAGGTTTGACTTGCTCACTTTATGGGGTTTTCCCTCAAAATATGCTTCCTGTGTCCCAATTAATCCTAATTACCTATTGTGACTGCACAACTATTCATCTCTTCTCTCCCGTCCCTATTTAAGGATGTTTTGGAAGTTTGACACATGTTAATAAACAAAAATGGTAAAAATTGAAGCATCTTTGTCAGATGTGTGCTCAGGACATCAGCTGGCATAAATAATCACATATCCAAAAGGAGATGGCTGCTATAATTGGATCCGTCATCCACATCTCCTCCCCTCACTTTCCCTTCTCACCTCCCTCTCGTCTTCCCTAGTTTTTCCACTTCGCCTCCTCCTTATTCCCGTATCCTCCACATCTCCACCCAGGTGACCCCAGAGTATCACACAGGCCACAGTGTGCTATTCCTGGGTAGCCTTTTTGTCGTGTGTCCTCCCCCACCCCGTGCCTCTCCAGGGAGAGACAGCTAGCCAACACATCCACACAAGATTAGAGAGCAGAATGTCACACACCCACATACAAACACATTAAAATACACACCCCACACACACACACACAGAGGAGCGGTGCTACAATTATCTCCCTGTGGTTAGTAAGGTCTTTCATTAGACAGGAGGATAGAGTGAGTGCGTTTGTGTGCGTGTGTGTGTGCACTTTGGAAAATGTTGAGGGACTAGGGGAGCGTTGTGAAAACTCTCACAGCTGTGTGCTTGTACAACTACGCAGGCGACGGTTAGATGTCGGCCAACAAATGAATCTTGTTTTCTTTGCAGGCACAGTCTCCTCCAGCAACTTAAACAAGAAGAAAATTCTTTTGCTGTTCTCGCTGAAGCCTGCAGCCTGCTCCTCAGATGGAGTTTAGTCTTGAAATAGTAGAAAACATGGAAGCACCAACCCTCAAAACTGCTCCACACAAATATAAATAAACGGCTGAATTGTAAAAGTGACATTAAAAGGGCCGTTAATCGCTCACATTTGTGCCACTTTCAGTTAAATACACACACACACACACACACACACGTATTTATACACACATATATTTTATTTATTGATTGATTGATTGATTGATTGATTGTGTATATATCTCTATATATCTAAATATAGATATATTTATTGTGGAGAAAGATATGATTGGATATATATTTTTTTTTTTCTCACCTCCCTGTCGCTATCCACTATATATAGATAGATAGATATATATTTGTCAGTTTAGCACATGGAAAGAGATGGGAAAGAAATGTTTTGTGTTTTTTTTTGCTCCAGGTGCTTGGAATAGTTTGCAAAGGATAATTAAAGAATGTCAGACTGATATCAAGCCTATTGTAAACGAAGGCACTAGTTCTGTTTTAGCTTCCTTAATATTGACAACTGTTTCTGTATACTTCTCTATTTAGGAAATTGTCACCTTGTTCTAGCTGTGGAATCATGTTTTGTCTTGAATTAATTGTCCTAATCAGGTGCAGTGAAAATTTCCTTGCTAATCCAAGTAAGTGTAGGATTTAAAAAATACAGTATATACGTATATAAAATGCACATGAATTTCCTTTCTGGACTGTGTTACATACTTCAATCCATTAAATGTGACCCTGAACAGGTTATGCAGTTACAGATAAAAGATGGATGTAAATTCCAAATCACAAATCACAAAAATGTGACCATCTCTGTGTTACATTTGCTGAGATCCACAGCAGAAAGAGTATGAACAGGAGTCTGTCAAAGTCTGCTCTCTGTCCAACAGAGACTGCAAGTCACAGCGATGGGCTAGAAGTGCTGTGCATGTGTGTGTCCAGAATAAACAGTAATTACCCTGCTGCTGCAGCCACAAACCTCCTGTCTGTCAGACTAAAACCGTGCAATCATACTCCCATCCTTCAGTCCTCCCACTTCTCCATCTTTTCTTTCCCTTAATCTCTTCTCTACTTTTATCTGTGGTATGTGTGTGTGTGTGTGTGTGTGTGTGTGTGTGTGTGTGTCTGTCAAAATAATAAAAAAAAAACAACAATATTTTATATATATATAAAAAAAACTGCAGACACTTCTGTGAAGACAGGTGGTGCTCAATCAAGTTTTTCGGTAATGATGTGCTATAACACTGTACTGTACAAACAGGAAGTGACAACCTCCAGAGAACTGACCTCCGACCACTTACATGGAATCAAATAGGTGACAAGACACATAAGGGTTATCTAGACCTGTCAACATGAGACACATGTCCCAGGTAAAAAAGGAGAGGAGAGGAAACAAGCCAAGACAAAAGGAGATAACGGGGAAAGTGAAAGGAGAAACAATGAGACTGTCATGGTCACAGTGCACTTCCTGTCTGTGGACTTTTATTTTGTGGCCCCTTCTCCCTACTTCCTGTGCTTTGGTTCTTTTCCCCAGCTTTGCCTTCGTTTGTCCCTCATTGTTTGCACCTGTTCCCTCCTCTATTTAAGTTCAGTCTTCCTCTCACTCCCCTGCCAGATCCTTGTCACCGTCGTCTTCCTCCCCAACCCACAATAGACTCTGAACTCCTGGTAAAACCTGAATTTATGTTTCTTGAACTCTTGTTTTCTGGACTCTGTGCACCTGTAATCTTTGGAGTTTGCCTTCTGTTGAATTCAGTGTATAGGTTTAGTCTCCAGTTTTCTGTTTTGATCCTGGTTTTTCGTGTTTAAATATGCTTCTGTGTTCTTCAGTTTGCCAGTGCTTTATGTTCAGTTTGTTCGTGTCTGCCTCCCCTTAGTTCCTGTGTTAGTTTCTGAATGGAGAGTAAAGGGCCAACAACTAGGGATGAGAGGTGGCAAAAAGGAAAGGACACAATTAGGGTGAGAAGAGGAGATGAGGAGAGGAGAGGAGAGGAAGGAAAGAAAAGAAGGCTACAGCAAATGGTACAAGATGAGAACAGGAGACATCAAAAGAGGAGACAAGTTAAGATGAAAACAGAAGAGAAAAAAAAAGTGGAAAGGAGACCAAAAGGAAGGGATGCAAAAAGAGAGGAAACAAGGAGGCAGGTCAAGAGGAAATAAGTGGAAAGGAGGCAAGAGGAGAGAAAACCAAATTAGGTCAAACAAGACGAACAGAGAAGACAAGTCAATGAAGAAAAAAAGGGCAGTGGAAACAACTGGAGACAAGTAGAGAGTGAGACAAGTGAAGAGCAGAGGTTGAATATTAGGTTGTAAGGAGACAGTAAGAGTTAAGGTGGATTAATCTTAAGGTGGATTTTATTGTATGGACTCGGGGACTGAAAACAACTGAAAATCCCCACGAGGAGGAAATTACACACAGAGGTAAAAGACTAAATGACAACTGTAACGCAGAACATAAACCAAAATGCAGAAGTAGGGGAAGATACAGGGAGCAGGATTGTGACAAATAGAAGAGTGGGGACTTATTGGAGATGGATGGAGGAGACAAGACAAAGGTAAATAGTCTGCACTGATATAGCACTTTTCTACCTATTGGTAGTAAAAGCTTCCCATTGACGACAGTGGAGCTGCTATGCAGGTGACCAACACGCACTAGGAGCTACTTGCTCAAAGTCACTTCGACATGTGACCGGAGGTGCTGGGGATCGAACCAACAACTCCGGGATTGGTGAACGACCGCTCTAGACAAGAAAAGATGAGTCAATCAGAGCAGAGAAATGAAAAGGAAACCAAAACAAGACACAGAAAAAAAAAAGAGATTCATGTCAGCAGCTGTTGCTCGTCTCCTTCACTCCACCGAGCAAAGCACTGCAGCTGGTCTCAGTTTCCCACAGCACAGCACAGGTCTGCTGCCACAACAAAACAACAACACAAAACGCTTAAAAGTTCCTTTGAGCGCGTTCAGTGTGGCCCATTCCCACGGCGCTATATCAGAACCACACACACACACACACACACACACACACACACACACACACACACACACACACACACACTAAAAGAATTTATTTATTTTCTGAATTTCCTAATTACTCACACATTTCCTAATAAATCAGTTCCATTCAGGGGTTTTCCATCAACTTTTTGACCAAATATTCTCTTGAATACAAAATGGCATCAACGTTCGAGAACACACACACGCACACACACACGCACACACACACACAGTAAATGGAAAAAACATTTAATACAACCGTCTTTATTCCGCTCCCTCCCATTAGTTTGTTGTCATCTTTCGCACTCGACTAGATGCTTTAAATGAGCCACACACAGTGGCAGCATGTGAGTGCGTAGTAAGGCCGAGGAGTCGCATCAATTACAGGAGCTGGACCGTGTGAGGCCTGAAGGCCTGAAACGGTTTTCTGCTTGCTGGCCTCCCTTTCAGCAGGATCTGTGTATTAAAGCAGTCTCTCTCTCTCTCTCTGTCTCTGTCTCTGTCTCTGTGCTCGAGTCTGAAAACAGGCCGATGCCCTTAATGTGTGGCCGTAGCAAGCTTGATAGCGCAGAATGGACTTTCAAGATGTTCAAGGCCTTGAGGGAACCGATCCAACACAAAAGCAACAACAACTACGATATTACCAAATCAAACCATCAAAGACAGAAAGACATGCACCAATCAGGCCTGGTGGAGCATCACCAGAGCTAATACCCAACATAACTGATGAACTGCAGACCTCAAGCAGTAGTTGTATGCAAGGGATAAGTACTAAACATGACTACTACTGTTTACATTACACTCAACTCCCAAATCATTAGGTATTGTTGGTATAGTTTTTTTGGCACTGTTGTCTGAAGTTAGCCCTTTTTCACATGCCGCCACCGCAGAGCTATGATGGATAAAAGTTCTTTTTTTTTAATCATTCATTTTATGGAACCTTTGAGCTCCTACCTTAGAATATGTACCTTCTCAGTCTAATAGGAATCACGAGGAGATTTGTTATGTGCATACATTGTGTACTTCGGCCACCTATTGGCCCGACGGCGGGTGGTGCAGGAGCTAAACAAGCCATTTCAGACAGAGGTTCAGAAGAGGTGCTGTATAAAGACCCATTATAGGAAAAATAAGAAATGTTTAGAACTGATTATCATCCCAAACTTTTTCAGTAGAGCCTCAGAATTCACCTAAAATGATGCATAATATGACCCGTTGAATGGTGGATAGAGAAACAATCGAGAAGAAGAGATCAGATCATTTCAGAGCAGGGCAAACTCTTCATGATTCATTTTAGTGCCATAGTTTTTAACCCAGTGAGAAAATGAAAAAAATAGGTTCTTCATTTATTGTGTTGGACGTGTCCACAAATAGTTTCTAGACCGATTCTTGTGATAACTCGTGGCAGTATAATTGCGGTGCAACCAAACAGAAGCATTGGTTGTCGTTTATGTCACACAGGAAGAAGAATGAGAGGCAGAGGAAGCCAAGTATGAGCGAAAAGCTGCCTGCTGATCCAGCCACAATGATATCACTTCCCCCGAGACCTGCAGTGGGGATTACATCATTTCCTTTTTATTTCCATGCCTCATATCGACATCTGCCTCTGTGTTTCAATACGAGGAAGGAAGATTAATACAGAGAAAGAGTGGGAGGAAGAGACAGACTGTGCAAGGTGGTGTTTTTATTTTTTACTCCTCTCAGTTACACTGTGCAGTGCATCCAGAAAGTATTATCAGCTCCTAACGTCTTCCACATTTTCTTATGTTAGAGCCTTATTTCAAAAATGAATTAAATTCATTATTTTTCGTAAAGTTCTACGAACAATAGCCCACGGTGACAACGTGAAAGAAGTTTGTTTGTAATCTTTGGAAATGTATTAAAAATTTAAAAAAGAAAAAGAAAACATTTAAGTTTTCACCATCTTTGCTTAATACTTTGTTGAAGCTCCTTTAGCACCAATTACAGCCTCAGGTCTTTTTGAGTGTGATGCTACAAGCTTGACACCTATTTCTGGCAGTTTCTCCCGTTCTTCTTTGCAGTACCTCTCAAGCTCCATCAGTTTGGATGGGGAGTGTTGGTGCACAGCCATTTTCATATATCTCCAGAGATGTTCAATCGGGTTCAAGTCTGGGTTCTGGCTGGCTCACTGGACATTCACAGAGTTGTTCTGTAGCCGCTCCTTTGTTATCTTGGCTGTGTGCGTAGGGCTGTTTCCTGTTGAACGAAGAATCGTCGCCCCAGTCTGAGGTCCAGAGCACTCTGGAGGTTTTCATCAAGGATTTCTCCGTACATCTCTGCATTCATCTTTCCCTCCATCCTGACTAGTCTCCCAGTTCCTGCTGCTGAAAAATGTCCCCACAGCATGATGGGATAGGGATGGTACTGACCAGGTGGTGAACAGTCCCTATTTTCCTCCAGACATGATACTTGGCATTCAGGCCAAAGAGATCAATCTGTGTTTCATCAGACCAGAGAATTTTGTTTCTTATAATCTGAGAGTCCTTCAGATGAGCTGTCATGTGCCTTTTACTGAGGAGTGGTTTCTGTCTGACCACTCTACCATACAGGCCTGATTGGTGGAGTGCTGCAGAGATCGTTGTTCTTCTGGAAGGTTCTCCTCTCTCCACAGAGATATGATGGAGCTCTTTCAGAGTGATCATCAGGTTCTTGGTCAATTCCCTGACTAAGGTCCTTCTCTCTCTTGATCACCAAGTCTGGCCGGCCAGTCTGCTCTAGGAAGAGTCCAGGTGGTTCTAAACTTCTTCCATTTATGGATGATGGAGGCCACTGTGCTCATTGAGACCATCAATGCAGAAATGTTTCTGTACCCTTCCCCAGATCTGTGCCTCGATATAATCCTGTCTCGAAGGTCTACAGACGATTCCTCTGACTCTTGGTTTGTGCTCTGACATGCACTGTTAACTGTGGGACCTTATGTAGACACGTGTGTGCTTTTCCAAATCCTGTCCAATCGACTGAATTTCCCACAGGTGGACTCCAATCAAGTTGTAGAAACATCTCAAGGATGATCAGTGGAAACAGGACGAACCAGAGCTCAATTCTAAGTGTCATGGTGAAGGTCATGAACACTTATGTACATGTGATTTGTTTTGCTTATTATGTTTCATAAATTTGCGAAGATTTTAACCAAACTTCTTTCACGTTGTCATTATTGGGTATTGTCTGTAGAATTTTGAAGAAAATAATAAATGTAATTTTGAAATAGGGCTGCAACATAACAAAATGTGGAAAAAGTTAAGCGCTGGGAAAAGTTTCTGGATGCACTGTACTTGACTCGAAATACTTTGTATTAGTGTACACACACCAACAAAATTATCACACAGGGTCCTTGTAGTATTCCACTAAGCAAACACAATGAAGAAAGCTTTGTTCATGACTGCAACTTTTACACTGCCAAATATAGAAGCATTGTGTGAGTCATGTGTACTTTTATGAGAACACACACACGTACTTGTACTTCTATCCTTGTGAGGATCAAAACCCAATTCGGACGCTAAAAAACTAGTTTAACCCTGAAACCCTGTTTAACAGGGTTAAAGTGTTAAAGTTTAACCCTGTAAGAAAAATGTTTCTTTTGGTCCTCGCTAAGTAGCAAAAACACACACACACAGTATATTAAAGCATATCACGTAATCCAAATTACAAATCTGTGTCTGAGTGCATCTGTGTGTACCCCAGCAGATCCCTGAGGACAATCTGTGTGTGTGTTATATGATACACACACACACACACACACGTGTTCCACATTTAGGGGGAGAACAAATGAGTTCTATTTTTGTTCCTAAAGAAACAAACATGAGGCAGCAGGAAGTGGATTCTGCTGTAACTGAATGGATTTACCATGGATGTATTAAACGAATGGCACAGTCACTACTGCTGCCACTTTCCCAGTGGCCTTCAGCTTTTCTACCATACATAACAGGTGAGAACACATATGTGCTATAGAAACACCTTTGCTGTTACAGGCCCCAGAGGGGAGCCAAAGAAATAAAGGAAATATTCTATTGTTAACATTAAAAAATGACTAGTTTGCTTTAATGACCCCAGCAGCTCAGGACAATGTTTGTACCTCCTCGACTTCCAAATAAAAGAGATTTTCTCTGTTCATTTGAGCAAAAGAACAATTTTTGCTTATTCAATTTAAAGTTGTGAGCTTTACACGTCAGATAAATAAATGTCAAATGTCAATTCAAATGTTGCTAATAACTAACATTTCAGCATCACAGTCTTATGCCTCCATGAACCATTCAATTGCAGTCTACATACATATGTCTGTCCAGACTCGTATTCTAATTATTATACTCATTAATTCAACTAGACTTTTGTACCAGATTTGCCTCCAGGCAATTCTGAGCTATAGAAATTGGATGGAAGCGAGTTCACAGTGACTCTGACCTTTGGATCTTTAACTACCAAAATCTAATCAGTTCATCCTTGTGTTCTGGTAGTTGCTTATACTAAAATTAAATAAATAAATTCCATCGAAAACCTTCCTGTGTTATCATGTTAAATGAATGGGAAGGACATGAGCTCAGAGTGACCATGATACAGCGTTTAGTGTTTAGTGTGTTTTTTGAATACTTTTATCATGTATGAATTATAATCACTGTTTTGACCGTTGTAATCTTTTATTGTTTGATACGCATTTTCATCCACTTTTCAATCACCTCTAAAGCTATGAAGTTTGAATGATTTGCCTGATTAAGTCAAAGTAACTGTTTCAAATTTGAAGGAATTTCCTCAAGTCGTTCCTGTGATATGGCATTCACAAGAATGTAAAGGATGCGGGGGTAAAGTGACCTTAACCTTTGACCTCTGACCAACAAAATGTCATTAGTTAAACCTTAAGTCAAAGTCGATGTTTGTGGCAAATTTGAAGAGATTTTCTCAAGTTGTTTCTGAGATATGAATCCTCTACTGAGGCACCTGACACAATTAATGATAACATGATAACATGGAAATTCCTCTGTATCTGTTGCCTTTGAGTCAGGGCTTTATGTTAGGCAACACAGAAGTCATCACAAAGCAGCCTGTGACAATAGCAATAGAAATGTTCAGGATCAGTAAAAAACATATATAGGTGTTAAGTGTGAGATGTTGTGAGCTGCTTCACTAACAAAGTCAGGTTTTATCAGGATCCGACATCTGTTTAGTTTTACCCTTCTATACATTGCCAAATGCATACTGCTCCTTATAATAAACACCGAAGCACAGGCCACTCCTTCACCACCACCCACAACCACACTGTGGACATTCATACACACACACACACACACACACTTTGATTTAAACATCAGTACTGAACGAGAATAGTATGTGCTGCTATAATGATGACAGGGCAGCATCCTACTTACACAATCCCCTCAAATTTCTGACCAAATGTCTGATCTTTACAGAAAAGCCAACATTCCCCACTAAGTATTCCCAAACACCACAAAATTCCACACACACACACGCACACACACCATATATCACTTCACTTCTTTAATCGTCACTCAGGAACAGATCTGGTCTGTTCCTGATCTGGTCGAGATCGTAGAAGCACTTTGATAATGTAAACAGCTTCACAGTGCTGTATGAATCATTTCACCTAATGTGTCAGATCTTAAATTGTAATGGAACCACTGGCTAACCAGCAAACATGAGGTTTCAACATTTGATACCAATTGCAGAAAAAGAAACTGTACAAAATGTTTTGTGTCACCTGAAGAGTCTTAAAATGACATGACTTAAGTCTCAGTATCCAGGATCTGACCTGCACTGACCACATATTTACAACGCTGGCAGTCAGACCTGGCTGTGGCTACACACTGAAGCCTCTTGCCCTGAAAGAACTTTGAACCCAAACGTAGAAACCCAAGGGCTTAAAAGCTAATCTGGAAGTAGTACATGTAACAGTAGCAGGACTAGCAGTATGTTTAGTCCTTTTGCAGGAGTAAGTAGTAGCGGTTATACAGGGATGTTGGACATTTATGTAGAGACTTCTGACATGAAGGAAGCACAACTAGGCACTTTTCAAAGACGCTGATCACTCTGACAGTTGCACAAATTCTTGTTCACATTTCAGGTAAATCTGTGCACGCGTGGCCATTAAAGCCAGTTATGTGAACGTGGCCTTAAGGGCCAAACTGACAGAAACAGTGTGGTGGCAAAAACATAAGTATATGCTGAGGGGCTTCGCTCAAACCAACCCAAGCAACCCCAGAAAAACATAAGCATTAAGACTGTTATTGTAAAGGTAAACTTAAACATAGAAAAGAACTTTCTACAGGACATTTGATGAGTGGTTTACCTTTGGTCGACTATCACAGCTCAGTGCAGCTCCAACACAGAATGGATCGATTCAATCCCCCTGCAGACACACAGAGAACATTATTTATTGTTAGACATGATCATATTTCCTTTGCATGAGAGAGGTGATGTACGGCCTTCCTTCCTGTTGTCAGCACTATATAAAAAAACCACACTGGGCTTCTGACAGTTGGAACTCGTCTGGTGTTTGCTGGTTGGTGGACATCACCTTTAAAGGAACAGTCCACTTTGTACCCGATACCTTCGGTTTGCACAAAAAACTGGAAGCAGGGGAAACTTGTTGGCCTAGCAACCATCAAGTGCCATAACATACTTCCTCCAGCACCTCCAAACACACACACACACACACACACACACCCAGCAGCTGTCTACATACCAAATGGACCGTCAGCAGGTGGCACTAGTGCATGTTTCTATCATGCTGAACCGGCCGGGTATGTGCGCCCTAAAAATAACAGGCCACAACATTTAAATACACTGCTGTAGCCTCTTTCCCCCGTCCGGTTCCCTTCAGCGCCAAGTCTGTGTTCCTTCCATTTCACTCCATTTATATTTTCGTGGTTCACTTACATAAATGTATTTGCTCACTCAGCTAAAATCTGTGACATTTGACTAAACTTACTGGAGCTCATCATATCAAAACACCAGTTTGACTTTTTTTTTTTTTTTTTAAATAAACCCAGTGTGAGGTGAAAGCCTGTATGTAGAATTTCAATGTCCACAAACTAACCCTGCAACACAAATACATAAAAATGTCAACACATCACATGTGCAGAAGAGAGTTGAGCTGTTTCAAAGACACACATAGCAAATCCTTGCTTGCGTAAGATCATTAGCAGCTCTCACATGATCAGTTGCTGATGGCTGAAACAACAAGAACAGTGCACAGTTGTCTGGACCCTACCAAAGTACTACTCACGGGGACATCAGTGACCCTCCTCGTTTGGAGATTGAAAGCAGAAAAAGCCCAGTGGCAAGCAAACATCCCAAACCCGGACAACTGAGTGCAGCCTGTATCTCTATGTTCAAATCTCAAATAAAAAGACAACAATTGATTTATGACCCTAACAGGTTGTGCAACCAAAGCCTGGTGTTCTGTAAGTTTATGTCCTCATACCCAAGCGCTTCACTGTTATTCATAAACAACTTAAGAACAAAAGTGTCCCACACTCACAGGCCTGAAGGGCACTTGAGGTAGGAAATGAAAAGAACCCACATAGCTGTTTCAGGGTCACACTGGCCAAAGTATCGAAATTAACTGAAGAGCCAGCAGGAGATAAAGTGATTTTTAAGGCATTTCTATTTTATTCAGGAAACTAAATTCAACGAGGCTTGTTGTTGCCATGGTGACTCATTAGGTTAAAGAAGGCAACTAATGAAAATTAGCTCTTGATTTAACCATCAGTACTGAACGAGAACAGTATGTTCAGGGGAAGCATCCTACTTACACGAGCCCCTCAAATTTCTGACCAAATGTCTGATCTTTACAGAAATCAGTTTCCTGATTGTTAACAGAAAGACATGGATATATGGGTGTATATGTAGGTCCTCCCCAGAAACCTGTCGTCTGCATTATCTGCAGCATGTGCCAAATTGGAGAAAGATGTTCCGCTTGTGTTTTGAAATTGTTTTAGGCTGCAGTGCCTTCAGCTCTCAGGTTCACCATGTTAAACTAATGTGAAACAGTTTCAGTAGTCAAGAGTCGCCATGGCAACATGATGTTTCATTACAACTGACTGACGATAGCAGATGAAACACAAAGTATCATTCCTCTGATTTGTTGTATCTACTCATATCAGGCTAAGGGCTGTAACTTAAAGTGACCGGTTTCAAGCTCTGGTGAAACACTGTTGTGACACAACACTGATGTGCATTGACACATTTACTTGAAACATGAGCAGCATGTGTATAATATCTACAACATCACATATGCAACAGCAAAATCACTGCTTACTCAAAAAAAAAAAAACTGCGTGGTTGTAACATGTCCTTTCCAGTTGGGTTTGAGCAGAAGCTTATCCATAAATATCCAACAAATCTCAGATTTTCTCATCTCATCTCCATTGTTGATTTTTAATTTTTGCCAGACTCTAAAATGTAGACACTGCCTGATGATGACTGTCAAGCTTTTGGACAAACAGACGAGCTTTAGACTGCTTTGTAGCCCAAATCTGATCGTAGCATCTCTTGGGCCGATGGTGTTGTGACACAACTTAACATTTCTGTGTTTTTCCAGGAACATAAATAAAGAAGTGATGTGTCCTTTAAAAGAGTTCCTCATCCAGCAGTGTCGCAACTGATCACTTCACAGGGAACAGAAGAATTTGCTAATAACACAGTTTCCAAACAGCTCATGGTTGACAGTCTGCCCACTGAAAATAACGTTCAAGTGAGTGATGTGCTCAAAGTCTTTGATTGTGGGTTAGTTATAATCTCTCAGTACTATAAATATCGTTGTTTTGTGGTTAGTCTATTCTAATGAGTACTGATTCAGTTTCCCCGTTTTCTCCGTGTGGATCCATTTTCCTTTTTGGGTCCTAACTGGGAGTTGTTGTCGTTGTCTTTTGTCATTCAGGATTTAAGTGTTTTCTGCCAATACGTTTTTACTGTTTGTGAAATGTGCTCCGATTTGAAAAAGTCAAACATAAGAATGGTAGGACTCTCATTTAGGCTGACTTTGCCCCCTTCAGAAAAGGCATTCAACCACTTACACGCAGCTATGTTTTCTCTTATACAGGCAAACATAGCTGAAACTGATAGGTTGCAGCCAATTTCAGCCCTGTAAATGCCATAATACCACATCTGTCTTCCAGAAATTGTTTGGTCTAGTCCAGTGTTTTGTTTTGTTTTTTTGAACATTTTTCACTTAGAGGTTTATGAAAAACAGAAACAACAGGAATTCTTCCTATTAGAGAGGCAGTAACTCTCACGACCAACTAATCAAACTCATTGTTGCAGCTTCACTTCTGAGAGGGACGACCTTCTCTTTCTGTGTGGAGACATTGTAGAGATGCATGGATGCATGTTGAGGAATGCAGCTGGTTAATAAGACTTTCATATATTAGCAAGATGGATTTGGTTGTTAGGACCAAAGTTTAGACCTAAGTCGTGGACAGGTTTGGCACATGCGCTCAACCACTTTGTTATCAGTTGCATACCAAGCTAATTAGTAGAATACTACTAATGTAACAGAGAACAATAGTACAGTTCTTATATTTTTAGCTCTGTTTTAAGGAAACTAGCAATGTGTTGATTTGTGCAACCTCTGCATAGGTGTTTGTAGGTGATTGAGACCAAAATGCGTCACGGTTCTAGAAGATGCAACAACAGTCCCCCTGTCCCCCAACCCACTGTCATCCTGTTGCCAACATCACATCTTTCCTGGAAATTCAGAGAACCTCATAACAGAAAATGCTAACCTGTTAATAGCAGGTCCCTGACACTCTAAAATGTGATAAAATATTAGTCTATCACTAGCATGAGATTACCTACAATTTGCCTTTGGATGCAGGCTTTATGTCAAGGAAGTAAGATCATATCTATGTAGAAGGTGAAAGGTTGCATGTCACATGTATAGTAGTAGTGTTGTGTGACAACAAATTCTCCTTGGTAACGTAAAGTATGTAATATGGGGTAATATTAATATTAATAAATAGTTTTTGTCCCCATCCTTTAGGTACCTTTGACTTGCTCCATTATCTACTGTAGAGTTAAATACATGATTTCAAGTTGGTTTTCTTATCTTGGTAATTGAAAAAGATCTTTTCCAAGTCTTGACCTCCTGGTAAGACTAATAAGTTTGTTGAGGCTCTGTAATGCAGAAGCTCTGGCTGTACTTCCTGGCAGATTGAGGACTCCGGTGTTGCCATAGAGGCTGCATTAAATGGCATTATGAAACAATGTAGCTTGCCAAAACTGAGGCTTTAAGATCTCAGAGTGAAAACAATAGCCTTACCTCTCCATTCTTTCACTAATGACACTTGGAAATCTAATTTATGAGGGCTGCACAGTCACTGATGATGTCATGATTAAGGTTTCCACATCTGAATAATCTGGAAACTAGGAAACATTTGATTGAAACAAGAAACAATAGCAAGTGTTAAAATACTTCCAACGCGTTATTTAATCCTTTTTACTGTTCAAAGCATGGAAATAAATAATCCGATATGAATCAGCCTGCTGCAACATCTTGTGTGGCTACGATGTTCTCAGTAGTCAAGTTAAAATAAAGTTAGAAGTGTCAGGCAATGCTTACAAGAGTAGAGCTGTAACAATTAGTTGACTTATTAGTTTATCGTCAGGAATATGTTACATATTTAAATTTCCTTTTGAGGCCACGTTTGACCATTCCAGCTATTTAAATGTGACAATTTGCCAATTTCATTGTGTTGGAAAAATAATTATATTAAATAACAAGTCTATTGCCACATGCTTCAGGTAATTGTGGTGGTTATTTATCATTCTTGCCTAGTATGTTATTCTGGCTTTGATTTTGCAAAACAAGCATATTCATCCAAGGTAAGTTTGCAACATGTATTGCTGCTGTTTACCTGCAGATGGTCACGACCTAGATTTCGGCCAGTAGATGGCAAAATTGTAGATCTTTGAAATATGCAATGATTAAAAATAATTAAGCTATTGTTTTGTAATGTTTTATAATGCAGTACTTTATGTTGGAAAGGAAATATACAAGTAATTATGACTTTTTTGAATTCGTTTGTCCGCTCAGGGACATAATGTGTAAAATTAAATACCAAGACAGTCCCTATTTTTGTGTTTACAAAGAGACAGACTGTTCCTTCAAATGTACTGCCCCGATTATATTTTGTTATCTCAGTGATACACGAAACAATGTTGTTACAAGGCAAATGTCTGAGTGGATGCATCTTTAGGCACAGGGGTGGTAAATACACCCCCACCTGTGCACCCATTTAGAACATCTTGTCACTGACAGCAGAGAGTTTAGTCTAAAGCAGCTGAAGGACATTTAAAGACAAGACAACATTTTAAATCTAGTACAGTACTTGTGACACTGGAGACAGGCTTCAAAACATCTGATATCAAGAGTGAGAGGAGTTTTTACTAAACCAACTCTTCTTTCCTGGTAGTATTAACAGATTCAGTGGGCACCTTCCCAAACTCAGTGCTATTCTGCTGCTAAACTGCTTACTGGTCTGCCTGGTAACCGGCACACACACACACACACACACACACACACACACACACAGGCTAGACAAGGCCAGCCGTCAGGTCACATTACGGCACGCCTTCCCTCACGCTGCCCTTGGGGTAAAACTGCAGCTGGCTTCTTTATTCAAATGGGGCACAAGCTGGGGGGGGGGGAGAAAAATAGAGAAAAATAGGTTGTAGCTGATGTTGTAAATCTGAAAAATGGAGCTAGACTAAGAAAATGAATGAGAAATTAGACCCGCTACCCACAGAGCTACAGATTTGCAGGTCACGCACTGTGTTACATGTTTAGCTTTTTGTACCTGCTGATGTCACAACGGACGCTTTGGAGATGTTGTGCAATATCTCCAAATTATGAGTTTGTCAGGAAGCAAAGAGGCGTTTACATTTAAACGCAACCTAGTTGATGTGTCACGGCATTTCCTCTACATCCATCTGGCACCAAATAGATTTTCTGCTGACACGCCACATCTGTGCACAAGATTTCTTCAGTTAGGGTTAGAGTGTACAAGCACGATATGTAGGAAAAAAACAAAACCATTTTCCTGTTTCAGCTACTGAAACATGAACACTGATCACTTTCTACCTCTTCCACAAACCAAACTTAATGGCTGTGTGATGATTGGACAAAATTTTATTTTGTTACTTGGATGTGAAAAACTGTGACAATTTTTTTTTTTTTTTACTGCTTTCAGAAAATAATCTGCACATTGATCAATAAGACTGGTGTTTCAGTCAGCGCAACTTCACTATTTATTCCACAAATGGCATAGCATTGGTCAGTGTGGAAACCTCCAGCCGCGGCGATGCAGCCAACTGGCACAGTTAAAGTACAGAAGTCTGCATCTGCATGGCTGACATCTGATGGCTGGCTGCTGATTGTGAAAACCTTGTGTCTTCAGTGTCTGGTTTCAGCATAACTGTGATCCTGCACACAAACCCTAAAAACCAAGTCTGGTGTTGAGAGGATTCCACATGATCACTGTTCAGATTACGAGTACACACACACACACACAGGTTGCAGTGGAGTCATTGCAGTGAAGTTGGAGTGATCACAGTCTGGTGCACTCGATACAAGGTCGCTGAGCTACTGGGTTAAACTACTGCTGGGAGGAGGAGGAGGAGGAGGAAGAGCTGCAGGAAAAATTAGTGACAGTAAGACTGACAGGGTCGGCCGTGTCTGTAACCACTGCATAGTTTGGCACGAAACGCAAAGAATGAACCTGTGGTCTGTATATCTATATATAGATATAAAGATCTAGAGAGAGTTTTTCCCCCCTCTTTGGCTTATCCAGTAAGTTCAGGGTCACCACAGGGGATCATTGGTCCGCATGTTGATTTGGCACCTTTTTACATTTACATTTAGTCATTTAGCAGATTCTTTTATCCAAAGTGACTTTCAAGCGAGGTAGAAGGCAGCAAAAATCGAAGTCAAGGAGAAAAACATAAAAGTCAAATTAGAAAAGTATTTACATTTCATGAGATGCAAGTGCAAGAAAGAGCCGAAAAGGAAGTTTGGTTTTTTAAAATAGATTTAACTGCAAAGGAAGGTGTGAAAGAGTTCTGTTTTCAGCAGTTTTTTGAATGTTGGGAGGGAGTTTGCTGAGCGTGCAGAGTTTGGTAGGTCCTTCCACCATCGTAGGATCATTGAGCTAAAGAGTTTTGCTTGGTGTCTTCTGTGCGGTGCTGGGACCACCAGACGTCGTTCATTGGCGGACGGCAGCGGACGGGAACGATTGTAGACCTGAATGAGGGAGTTGAGGTAAGCAGGAGCTGTTGAGGTGATCACCCTGTGGGTGAGAGACAAGAGCTTTGAACCTGATGCGGGCAGCTACAGGAAGCCAGTGTAGAGATGTAAAGAGTGGTGTGACATGAGTTATTTTGGCTGATTAAAAATGAGGGGAGCTGTTTTGGATCATCTGCAAGGGTTTGACTGTGGATACCAGTAACCCCATTAACAAAGCGTTGCAGTAATCAAGACGAGATACGACCAGCGCCTGAGTTGGGTTGTACATTCTGTGACATAGGGTCTGATCTCTCTGGTGTTGTTTAGGGCAAATCTGCATGCCCTAGAGACTGAGGAGATGTGGCCCTTAAACCCCCTGATTTCTGGCCGACTTAGTGGGGACAATCACTTGAGATCCACTGTTGATGCTGATCTTGTGTTGCGTTGAAGGTCTGGTTTGGAAGACAAGGACTTCTGTCTTGGAGAGGTTGAGCTGAAGAGGTCTCTCTGTCTCATCCAGGCAGAGATGTCTGAGAGAAAGGCAGAAATGCTTAATGAGACAGTGGAGTCGTCCGGTGGAAAGGACAGGAAGAGCTGTGTGTAATCAGCATAGCAGTGATAGGAAAGACCATGTGAGTGGATGATAGAACCCAGGGATTTAGTATAGACAGAAAAAAGAAGAGGACCAGGAACTGAACCCTGCGGCACACCGGTAGAGAGTCTATGAGAGTGAGAAACATGCCCCCCCTAGGATACCTTGAAGGTTCGTGTTGACCTTCCTGACGAAACCCTCCCCATTTTCTACCAAGCTTGTCAGTTTCTTCAGGGACACTGCGACATGCGGTTGCAGAGAGCGGGGCACGAGCCTCCGACCCCACGGTCAGTGGGTGGCCACTCTACCCACTGAGCCACTTCTCCCCCATTATTTCTTAATGTGTTGCAAATATTTAGTTAATTTCATATGTACCGCATCTCTTGACATTTGAATGAGAAGATAGAAAACACTGTCTGTCCTCACTGTGACTATGGAGCTACAATCAGAAAGTTAGCCTAGCTTAGCATAAAGCAGGGGAACAGCTACGGTATTTAGATTTTGTCCAAATGGCACAAAATCCCCCTACGCTACAAGATCATCCCTGATTATTTTAAATATATATAGGATTATATATTATTTTATGTGACAATGTTATAGTATATGAATGTGGATCCATCAGGTGTTTGCTATTTTTGCTTTAAACAAGTAATCGATAAAACTGTTTCTGATTCATGTTCTTTCTGATGCACTGATTGATTCTGCAGGTCTGACTGATACTAAACAAGACAACAATTGTCACTTATGCTGGGTTGAATAATCACTAGAATGTAGTGAGAATCAGTTTCCAATACTGGATAGTGTTTTTCCATCCATCCAACCATGTGAGCATCCACCCACTATTCTGCCAACATTAAACACCCTCAGAGGAAAAAAAAACCCCAAAACAGACTAATTTTGGTTCCTATTTCATGGCAGCGGTTTAAGAGTAGTATTTTCCTTTAACACACACACACACACACACACACACACACACACACACACTGACACCTAAGCTAAAAGCTTAACAGCAGAAGAAAGTTTCCACGTTTGTCTGTCCTCAGCTGAAATGGTCCTGCCAGAAACAACATCAGTGGTAGGAACCAGTGACCAATCTTTTCGACGTAAAACGGTAAAAGTGACCAAATAACGACAACGTGCGTTCCGTGGGTGCGTGTACATTCTACGCACATTTGTTATTACTTGTGGGCAGATTTTGACCCTTGAACAGCCAAAAGCGACAACATTGCAACATTCACTAAGAGGATTTTGATATTGGAGCAAGAGGAGGAGGAACAGACATGCAGTCTGTTACTGCTGAAGACCTGCTTAGACACACATTCCCATACATAGACATGACACATATATGAAGGGCTTTGGAGCTAATGATATAATCACAGAGCAGAGAATGAGCAACCGAGTCTGACTCAGCTAAAAACCATCAGATCAGTGCCAGTTTCAACAAGTCCTCAGTAAAGACAATGGGCTCCAAAGCCCATTTCACCTCTCCATGATAAAGTGCCCCAACACCTTTCTATGCAGCAACAGCGTCAGCCTGTTGCTCTGTTGTGTATGTTTGACACAAATTGTGGACCATTTCACTTCCTACATGTTCTGGCATGAATTTTGGATTTATCCCATTCATAATTCAAATTTACCACATAACTCTCTGACTGACAGACAAAAGGGAAATCTTACTTTTTTCCTGCTAAGACATTAAGCATGATATAATCCTTTCCCACATGTCTTATTCTGTTACATGTTGCCAGAGAAACTGCCATTAAACCTGTGGAGTCTTTGTACAAGCAACTTTAGCGCTTGAGGATCAAAATGCCAGTGTTTTTAACAAATTTCCCTCCTGCCAATCTGGACATACTGCATTGATTTATTCACAGTCACTGTGACCTTTGACCACCAAAATGTAATCTTTGGGTCCAGGTGGACAGTTGTGCCAATTTTGAAGAAATTTCCTTAAGGCGTTCCTGGGCCACACCTTCCCAAATGTGGGACGGACGTATGGACAAACCCATAAACACGATGCCTCCAGCCACAGTTGGCGCCAGTGCAGAGTCATTACTCAGACATATTTTAACCAGTACACGAAACACTTGTGTTATATACGACTACCCAAAGGGCATCACTGTCTCCAAAGTCTATTGTAAATAAATCTATAAATCTGCTTATAAGTCTATAAAAGTGCTTTACTGAGGACAAACAGTACTGAAGAACTGTCAGTTTTCTCCAGTATCACAGTAATAGTGACACAAATGTTATCTAATAGCGAGTAGGTAATTTTGAAGGCCAATTTGCCAAGAGTAAACAAATATAGGATAGAAATAACTAAAAAAAAAAAGAATCTCAGTGCGTGTCCAGAAGCCACAGGTAGTAGAAGTACCCAAACTTAATACTGAGGTAAAAGTGCAATTTTTCACCAAAACAGTAACTAACTAACTAACTAACTAAACTCCACTAGATTATCAAAACCTTTATTTAAGCTGAAGTATAGGATTAAAATTTCAAGTCCCACATTTTAAACTTATTCAAAATACTGGAAAAAGCTAATTAGCATCTTGTGGAAAAAGCTATTATAAGAAGACTATACCCAGTTTTTGTACTGGAAGGATTAATCCATAGCAATGAATCATTTCATTATTTATTAATTAGATTTTGTATCAAGAATCTAAATCTACAATATTGATCTCTGAATTGTAGTGGTATAAAAGTAACAGCAGCCTAAAACAAAAATAGTACAGTCAAGTACAAGTACTGCACAAAGGAGTCAAAAGAAAAACTAGTAAAGAAGCCCTGAAACTAGTACAACATCTGAATTATCAAAGCATTGCTCTGGTCAGGATTTAAATGATCCACACGGTCACAGGGAGAGGAAAAGTATCACTATGGGAGTGTAATCGTACTCTGTTGAAACACCCAGAAATATCTGAAAATGGAGACGCAGGAGCAGAGCTATACGCTACCTCTGGTTTTCAGGAGCTGAAGAGTTTTGGGCAGAGTGCTCCTTGTTGAAAGACACCTACACAATAATTTGGTGAGGTGGGTGAGAGTATTCCTCATTCAATTTCCATCCCCACATTTTTCCAAACCAGTCAGGGTATTTGAGCTGGCGTCTCCCCAGTTAAAACTCAACCGCATTTGACTCTTGTGCAGTTACCGTGTAGGCGAACTCCCACAACACGAAGTAAAATTATGTTCAGTAATGTCTGTATCTCAGAGGGGTGAGTGGTGGTGTAACTCTGAAACGTGACCTCCGTCACAGCTGATCCAGTCCCCTTCATCCACACCGAGACAAAAGTCGGCAGACAGCGAGAAGCCTCACATACTTTCCATCACTACTGGAGAGCTGTCTGGACACGGGAGGTATCTGTGGTTTGATCTGGACCTGGTTCACGAGTGAGTGTCTGTTTTCACATATGAAAGAGCCAGCACAGAAAAACAGTAGCTGTTCCAGGAGTACTCCAAGCCACAATGTTAACACACACACACACACACACACACACAGGTTCAGTGTCTTAGTAAGAGCAATGGAAAACAGAGCAGCTTACAGTATCAACGGTTTCTCCAGGCCAACGGACACCCACACACTCACAACTTACTGTGTCAACAGTTGCTTCCAATCAACCGACAAACCCCAAACACACTCGCACTTTGTTTCACACTGCCACACACTTTATAACAACATCATCGCCCTTACACATCAATGACACACACAATAAAGGCTGCGTGGCCGAGCTCAGGGTATAATTAGTACTGCTTCCGTGACTTCTTTTACTGTGTTGTACTACTCTAAAGCCATCAGGTCAAGAGACACCAACTTCCCTCTTTCCGTCTGTAATTATCCCACTAATTCATACGTATTGATTACCGAGTTTGATTTAATAACAGATATGTTGCCAGGATTTGTTTTTACCATGACAACACGACAAATTAGTGTCTTCCATTTGTCTTTCTCTGCTAACTGGAAAGGTTGCACTACATACAACTACGCCAGTTGCAGAGACATTGAAAGTAATCCACCTACCATATGTATCTGATGAGCTAACCAGCATGCTGACCACTTCATCCAGCTTCATAATATGCAGCTATATTGTCTATAGGATTAGTACTTCTACCTTTTACCCAAATACTTTTCTTTTTTACCTCTACTCTACATCATTTTGTACAACTATGCTCCTTAATTTATTTTATTTCTATGTGCGTTTTCATTCTGCACCTGTGAACCATGTCAGATGTCCATTGCCTTCTGAGGGACATTTGCCTGAATTTAAATTTGTTAGTAAGAGATTTGAATGAGTCCTTCACGACTCCTAAGGCAAGCTGTTAAAACCAGGGGAAACAAAGTCCATCTGCACTGAGCACAGTCAAAAGGAGAGTCCTGATTCCCAGCTGCACAGCCGGCCCCTGCATCTCCACGAGGGCCAAGGGCCATACAGAAAGAATAAGAGAGAAAGAGAAAGTGGCTTGGCTGGAGTGATGCAGCTGAAAGGAAAAACACGGAAGGGAAAAATAAAAGAATTAAAAGAAAAAAAAAAAACTGAAAAGAAAAATGAGATTAAATTTTCCAAGGACGAGGGCTGTGCACAGCAACAGCACCCAGAATGACTCTACATCTGTGTGGAATTAAAGAGAGACAGAGACGGAGGCAGACAGTGCTCCTGTTGGATAAAAACTGTATTTGAACTTTAGCTTTAGCAGTTTTTTTCTGCATATTACAGGCAAACAAAGCATCCTGCCATAACATATCCAAAATGTAACACTAGAGGAAACTATAAAAATAAATGTATGTTTCTTTATGTAGAAACTATGTGTTCAATGCAGAACAATATCATTTCTGAATTGGACTGCTTGACTGAGAAATCCTAACACAGACCAAAATGTATTACTCCTGTACTCCTGCTAAAGTATTGAATGTGTAAAAAGTGTCTTTTATAGTTCAATGTTTAAAATTGTGTTTTTGCTGCTTGTATAAAATAGCTGGCTGGGTTTGTAAAAGTGGCAACTGTGACAATAAAACATTGCTACTAGTTTGTTTCCCAAATTTAATTGTTGTTTGACCTCATCACAAAGACTATGAGAGGAATGTGCCAACACCAGCTTTCTAAATAGCATCCCCGACCTCTGAACCCGGGTTTACTGGCTGCACATACCATAGAAATGCACAAAACCTGTCCTCCTCTGTTCTGGTGAAGTCGTATTATCTTTAGAATTATGCTAAAATATTGAGATAGTGTATGTGAACTTTTGAGCATCGTGTTTAGTTTACAGATCAACAGGGGTATCAGAAGTACTGTTACCTCATCTGGATACTCCATCAGTACTACTAGTGTGTGTGTGTGTGTGTGTGTGTGTGTGTGTGTGTGTGTGTGTGTGTGTGTGTGTGTGGGAGGGGGATAAACACACACAAAACTTTTTCTCTCTTTTTTGGACCAATTGTGTGGAAAGCCGTTGCTTTCATTACTTCCGCACAACACACTCATTGAACATTAATAGGATATAAAGGGATAATAGATACAGAAGCAACTTCTAATGCCAAAATCTGCAAAACACACACAGCTGCTATCACAATCTGTTTAGTCAACACAAAAGCACCAGGAGGCTCAATGTTTCAAACAATAGAGTGTGACCTTAAAATGTCTTTAAATAACTTTAAACCACGATAACCAGTCGGTGACTTACACTTGTTTAGTTACTGCTTTGTCACCTTCATCACATTTGTGTGTATTTACATAAAAATGTTAAAGCAATGTCAAATTCACTGTAGGCTTTTGTTTTGTGCAAAAACACTTTCTTCAGCTTCTTTCAAATGAATCCAATCTCAACACTGCTTCAGCAATCAATTTTGGACCATCGTTCCTCTAGTGAAAATGCAGGTGGATGAACTAAGTTTCTCAGCATGTTGTGCAGTGAAAACCATTGCTTCCCTTTGGCAGCAAGGTCAATAGCTAAAACCCACAACTAGAGCTGCCATGATTAGGTGGCAGACCAAGGTACATCAAAAGGTTTAATTAAAACCAACTAGTTGGTAACTTTGATGAATGCGCGATTTGTTTTAGCAGTCGGTAATAGTTTAGTGAACCCAATAAACTGACAACCGACAGTGTGTTTGCACAGCAACTGTTAAAACATTGAGAAGGGCTAAAACCTACTATCAAATTCACCAGGACATATGAATTTGAAAGTATGAAGAAGCTGGTTTATCTGCTACTAACTAAAATGACTAAATCTAGACAAACAGTATGTAAGAGACTAGTCATACTAGCCTAAATAAGGTAACTAAGCCACGAAGCCTTATCCGCCCCTGTTCTGCTGAACTAGACAGATAGATGTGCTTCATTGCCAGCCAGACAAACTTGTCAGCAGTGCAACAGACACAGCCATGAATGGAGAGCACACACACACACACACCATCTCCAGTTTCTTGCTTCCAGTCCTAATGCTTTTAATGTGTGTGTCTGCAGGATTAGCACTGACACAGCAAAACTGACTGCACTATAGACAACAGTACTACACAGTAGTGCTGCATTACACTACATACACACCACCCTGCAGCTTAATGCGATGCACTGTGTGTTACTACTTCTTATCCAGGTGTGAAATGATGATTCAAGTATGATAAGTACTGTAAATGGTGCAGCAGGGATGATTTCTTAGGAGCCAAATGTTAAATCTCATATGTTTGAGCTTTCTTGAACGCACCATGCCTCCACACAGCCCCTATTGACAAGTGCATTCAAATGCTAGAGCTACTTTATCTTTCACAACAAAATGAAAATCTTCTGTTGCTCCTTCACAACCTCTTTGTCTGTCCCAACCCATGGGACAAAGAGGAATTTCCTGCGAAAAGGAGGGATGACTTTTCCATGCACTTGGCGAGAGATGGAGGCCGTAAAAAAAAGACAGACAGAAAGGGAGAAGAAAACAACACCACCATCAGATGGTGACACTGTTTGACCTCTCGCAACCACCAGTGAGAACATACCGACAAACTGCACCACAGCGACCGGTACAGATGTAACCAGTGCATCGAGTGTGAGGTTTACAAGATGACTGCAGAGCTGCCAGAGGAAGCACACTACTTAATGCTTTCAGGCCAGTGGATGGATGCTGATTCTTCTATTTCCCACAAGAGGCATGTATCAATTTAAGTGCCCCTGCGCAAGACAGTGACACCCTGAACAAATCAAATGGCTCTGGATCCATAAACACGCCCATGACAATGAACAGATAGATCTGATCTGATAGATCTGATAGGACTTTGCTTTGATGTTTTCTCCTTGACTTAGATTCCTGCTGCCTTGTACCTCACTTGTAAGTCGCTCTGGATAAAAGCGTCTGCTAAATGACTAAATGTGAATGTAAATGAATAGGCCCCATAAGTGAGGGGTTTGGGTCTAGAGCTAGGAAAGATCTGGAATTCAATCTGTCCTCCACATTTTGTTGACGTTTCCAGTGTCTTTCATTTACTTGATAGTGGTGATCGAGGAAAGTCCTAAAGCCCTTAAAGAGCAGCAGGGATTCTTGTGCTTGAGGCTATTGCTTTGCCCCAGTTTCCTAAATTCGATGCAGGTTTGGGGGTGCATGGTGAAACAGTATAAAAACAATCCTTAAAAGTGCCACGCTTGATTTCCTACGAGTTCCCACAATGTTGTATTACAATGCTGTGCAAAAAGAAAAATCACAGCTGCAAAGATTAGGAAAAAAATGTAGATGGGAATAAAAAGACAGTCCCAGGAAACCATGAGAAAACAAAACAGTAACACTGTTGGACTGTTACATAATTTCCTGTTTGTGCAGCGCAGCAATAAAATTATTACACAGTGAAAACAAAAAAACTACACGTTACTACAATTTGTGTGCAATGTAAAAATCGGTATTGAGGATGGAAACAAAATCCACTGAGAAAAAAACCGGGAGATGAGGCAAAAGTGTGAGAGCTTAACTTGTTGCCAGAGAAAAGATTTGGGGGCAACTGAATCAGCAGGCATCCTTCTCAGGGGACCACACGTAGCATTTTATCAGGTAGCCTGGTAACCTGGACAGGTCGAAGTCACTAAATGAAAGTGGTCTTTCAATATAATCTGCGTGCATAGGTAAATGGACAACAAACCGTGGTCTTTCCTGTCCGTCTTGTTGATCAGCAATGAAAATCTCTGGGGCTGGTCCACCCTGGTTACTGTCAACCACAAACCACAAGCAAAACAACACGTGTTGGTGCAGGGATTTTTGTAATGTAGGATGTTTAACAGTGATGTAAAAAAAAAAACGCTAGTGCACGAGGCCAATGAGGGGCATTCAGTGCTGCGAGCCCCAACATCTCAGCACCAACAGTCAATACAACCCCCTGCCAATGGAAACGCAGATATTCCCTGTTTAGGCGTTTTCATGTGAAGGAACATCATCGGCTGTAGAAACAACACCTGTTGTCAACGGGTGAAAACGACGTTTTAAAGTTCAACCAGCTCATTGCAAACACTGCCTCAGATGAGTAGCTCAGGCTGCTCAGACACACTGAGAGCAGCCTTCGAGTGGAAGTAGGGCAGTAGGGATTTTTTTTTTTTTTTTTTCATACTTCAGTTAACCCTGAACACTATCAGGAGATACCGAATTGTGCCCCAGTTTGCAGCAGAGGGGTTTCAGAGGTGGGAGGTCTCCGGCCTGTCAGATTGATTACACGTCAACTCTGATGGCCATCGTTACACATTACAGCACTGAGTAAAGGTCTCCTGTCACTAGGGCTTGAAGAAAGATTCTCCAAGCAAAGTACTTAAAGTTTGAAATGTGTGTTTAAAAAAAATAAAATCTAATCTTAACATCAATATCAATGCAGAAGTGGAACAAATTGAAGTCTTGGGGGAATTGAACTGAAGGCACTGATCTGTCTATTTTGATAGTATATGTGTGTGTGTATTCCCATTTTCCTTAGCAGTGAGGAAAATGGAGCAAGGAGCATATGGTTTCAGACAAAGATGGTGGACAACCAATCAATAGTGAGGAAATAGACATTAGCTGGAAGCTGGGTTTTTTTGTAGAAGATGGAGCTCAAGACGAAGATGGTTAGACTTATGCGGACTCTTGAGCAATGCATGTATTCGTGTCCACACCAGGCGCGTTTTCACTCACACACACACAATTTAGTTAACATAGAACACAGAGGAGCCTACAGTAGGACATTGGATATGAGGAAGCTGCCGTTCAAAGAACCAACATTAGTGTCATCAGTGGCTAAGACATGTTCGTTTTTACTGGTTAGATCATGAAAAGGTGCTTTAAAACAAGTTGATGGAGCACACACACACACACACACACTCTAAAATTCTGCAGGTGGTGTTCAGGCGTAGCACGGATGTGGCAGATATTGGTTATTTGATTACACATCTATACACACACACGCACACCACAGGAGAAGTGACACGAGAGCCAACAAGTGGGCCACAGCCACTTATCAAGGCAATAAAATGCAGAAGAGTAACTAATGGAAAACAAAGTCAACCATCTTATTGGCATCTTTGCAGCCAGGTGCCTCTGTATTCCATGACCCAGGACTGGGGTTCAGGACTGGGGTTCAGGACTGGGGTTCAGGACTGGGGTTCAGGACTGGGGTTCAGGACTGGGGTTCAGGACTGGGGTTCAGGACTGGGGTTCAGGACTGGGGTTCAGGACTGGGGTTCAGGACTGGGGTTCAGGACTGGGGTTCAGGACTGGGGTTCAGGACTGGGGTTCGCTCGTTAAAACCACCGTTTAGATTCACTTTCTGCAGGGCCGAACATTCAAATACTGCACGTCGTACAGCAAAGAATCATTTAAACGTCACTGTCTGGTTTAGTTGATGCAGCCAAACAAAAGCCGACTGACTGTACTCACCACTACAACAACCTGAACCCTGAACATAAACGTGTCCTTTCCACTGCTGAAAGTAAATTAAGAAACAACAAAGAGGAAAAATGGCAGAAAGACAAGTTTACCTGCAACATATCAGTCAGCAAGTCAACGTAGGGCTAGACAACCCTGGCCCCCTGCCCAACCTCCCGCTGATTACCTGGATCAGGTGTTTTCAGTCAATCAAAAGCTGGAAGATACCATCTCAGATGAGGGTGGAGTGGGGGAAAGACAATGTTCCAGGCTTGTTATTGACTGAACACAACTGGTCCAGGTAATCAGCAGTGGGTAGGGCAGGGATGCTTGGAAAACAAGCCTGGCAGTGGAACTCCAGGACCCTGATTTAAAGAGATCTGGACGATAGACCAGCTGATCGGCAGGAAGACAGACAGTCAGAAGGCCTGCATGTCTGATGACGCTGAATTTAGAACGGGACTTAACCGGCCTGCTTACTAATTACACTAATGTTAAAAAATAACAACTGCAAGTTGCGTGAATCTGGAAAACCTTTAAAAGTGAGTGAGGCAGCTGCGGGGGGAACACGCCCATGGCGCTGTAGAGGCTCCATGAACGCCACGCCTTGCCCGTGTCAGCTCGGCACGCCTGGCCTCCGGAGCTGCAGCACGACACGCAAATATCCCGAGTGGAAAGGCGCTGTCAGCCGGCTGCTGCTCCCCGGCGAACCTGCGCATCCAGGCCGGGAGTGTGCGCTCTGCAGGCCCTGCGGCGTTTAAAAACAGCGCACATGCACAATGGGAAAACGGCGCGTCCAGACACATGATGCGGTCACGGCTGATATGCGTTCAAGCAGCTGGAGTGAATGAAAGCCCCCATTTTTCTGTGAAGCTTTTCTGACACCCCCACCGCCAGCCCTTCTCCTTTCTCCGCACACACATGCAGCCACTAACCGGATTAATTGGCTTCTGTTGCAGCGGATGTTCATTAAAGGTTCCGCTGTCTGTTCGCGGCGCACAACAAAGGTAGAAATGTGTCGGTTTCGGCTGATCTGGATCACGGAGATGAGCCGACGAGCCGGATCACGGTGACTGTGCTGGGACAGAGATGCGTTTGAGTGAAGGGAATCGGGCGACTTACTGTGCGGATCCGGGAGGTTTCCAGGAGGAAAAACCGCAGCCAGAAGCGGGGAGACTGCGCAGGTGTGTCCGGCGGGAGCCCCGCGCTGTAACAACCGAGGCCTCGTCCGGATTTCTGCCAGTTTAGTCCCGGTTTTCACCGACTCCCCTTCCCCCGATATCCCAGATTTCCCTGATTTCCCTGCTGCCACTGTGAATCCCTACACGGCTGACACTGGGCCAAGTTAGAGACAGGCAGAACAGGTGACTTCCGGGAGGGAGTTTCACAGTAAAAGCACCTTTTTGTTTTAACTGGAGCTCTAAAATAAAAGCACAAATCTTTTTAACATAATCAAGACAACTTTTAAATAAACTAATTTAAATCATGTAGTATTTTATCTACATTGTCATAATATAAAAGTAACATAATGCTGCGTGTATTCAATTTATAATTATGACTATTTGTGTTTATTAAATAAATAGCCTGAGCTCCATATTGTCAATGGAATTATTGTAATTATAACCTCTCTTTTGACCCGTTTAAATGTACAATAGTGACCACTAGTGTAGTTTTATTTACAAAAAATATTTTTAAAATAATAAAAATATTATAGCTTGATGTCAAAAACATGTACACACCAAACAATCAGATACTGAAGAAGTCATAATTAATGTGTATTTCTGTAGCACAAAGCTGTTTTTGTCTACTTCCCAGTTTCCTTTATGACTTCACATTCTCTCTGTGTATTTACTGACCCTTCCGATTGTTATGCTGCAAACTATTCCTAATAATAATCAATCAATACTTCATACAAATGCCACGAGGAAATGTGGCTCCAACTTCAATTCTGAAGATGAAACTGCCTCAGTTCCGGAGTGTGAGTGTCTGCCTTGATGCATCTCTAGCTCCACATCGGATCCCAAAAACCTCAGCGGGGGCGTGCATCCGTGTCCTGCGCGTTCCCGGTGCCTTGTTTCCTGTCCTGCCCAACCCAGAAATCAGCCTCAGCCAATCAGCCCTGATGAGGTCATTCAGTTCTATTCTATGTTATTCAATTTATCTTCTGCTCTGATGGGAAAGTTGATGTTCTTTAACCGCCAACCACAACCTTGACCATCACAACCAAGTCTGAACGCTTGTAATGGGACTTGTGAGTTGTGAGGACTGGTCAAAATGCCCCCATTACTATGGTTTTTAAGTGAACTGTATAAGGGCAACCAAAGAAAGACACACACAACACAAACACACACACACCTTATCCAGAACTTAAACCGCTTTTTCCACCAAAGTCTGACCTCTAGTGGCCTGTGTGGGTACAGAGGCTTGTTACAAGTGGTGAAAAACAAGCACCATCAGCTGGGTCTGTCTCCATCCAAGCATTACACGTAATAAATAAAGGAGGTGTTCGTTTATTCATTTACAAGAGGAGATTTTCATTTGATATATTCATATTCCAGATTAGATATGAAACAACATTGAAGGCCACTGCATGCAATTTCATATTGTATTTGTTTTTTTTTCTTTTTCACCTTGTGAACAAAGTCAACAATATAAAATAAACTGCTGTGTTCACAATCATTGTAACATCTACGTTCTGCCGCAGCAGACTGCCGACCTCCAGAGATGGAACCAAGTACGTTTACTCAAGTGTTGTGCCAAAGTATTGCTTTCATTTCAGTTTTACTTTTATTCTTTTACAGTTCAGAGGGACGTTTTATTTCACCCCAATCTGTCAAATAAAAGGGCTGCCTGAAATGCAGTCAGTTAATAAATTATAATGTGTTTTTATGAACTTTTTATGGCAGCTAAACTCAGCAGCTACTTTTCTTCCACACCAAATCTACATAGTAACATTACTAGAAATTTTCTCTTATCCACCATTTTCATCTTTCTGGACCAGACTTGTACATTTGTTTTTAACAGCATCTCATTTCCAAAAATATACCATTATTGCATTTTTGCAATTTTACAGCATTCACTAAGTACTTTCTTGAAGAAGTTTGTGTTGTAGGAGTATTGGTTACACAAATACTTTTGCGTTTTAGCTGCCAGACTGTCACAGACATTGTAGCACACAAAGTTGGTAAAGCAACATGAAAAGAAACTGGCCTCTGCTTTACGGTATCCAGGCTCCTGAGACTGAGAGTGATGCCGTTATTAAACGCTGGATACAAACCTGCCACCCAGTGGCTTGCTGATGTGTTTGAATTACTTCAAGGTGAGAAGATGCGCTTCTTGTCTACAATATTCAAAACAAATGAAATCAGCGGCTTTGTCCTATCATTTAATGAGACAGTGGAACAGCTCCGGTTGTCGAATTGGGAGCCTCAGCAAAGTGGAGGAAAGATGAGAGAGACGGCAAAAAAACAAAATATATAGAGAGAATCCACTTACAATTAGTAACATATTATTATCACATTGTTTTTTTGTAATTGGGGCCTGTTGGGCCTTGGCGTGGAAACACACCGGAATCCCTGGTTTAACATTTTGGGGACAACTTTCATTAGTGACCGTGAGAGTCAAACGTCACAGTGAAATAAACAGTGGTTATTTTTAATGGCATTTGAGCTGCATCCCTCAAAAAGTTCAAAGTCTTAGAAGTGCATCCATTAATAATAACCTTATAGAATAATGTTCACCACTTGTTTTAATACTGGTGCAATATACTAAGGTGTTTCTAATGGGTTATCTTTACAGTTAAAGTGAAATGTGAGGGCTGTAAACACAGCGGGAGAAGCCAAACAGCAACCGTAAATCCTGGGTCACCCGCGAAGAAAACATATCACACACATGCATATGAGTGTGTTGAAGGTATCCTGCTGCAGAACAATTGGGCAGAGAGCAGTCAGGAAGGAAGCGGAGGTGATACAAGCTGCAGCTGTGAACCACAGGGCTAACGCGTTTGTGTGCTGCGTGTTGCACTGAGTAGGTGGGGACGATCATCGCACAAAACCTCATGGGTGCTGACCTTTTCACTGCAAATTCATAAGGATAATTCAGATGTAAAACCTCGACCGCAGCTTTCAATCGTTCTAAGGTTAAGGCACAAACAAGGACGTCATTATTTGCCTTATTGTAAAAACCTGCCTTTGACAGGAGCACAGATGAAACGCGCAGACACAGACACACAGTGAGAGGCTGGGAGGCAGTTTGTCTGGAGGTGCAGTCGGTTGAAATGGGGCGTCCCCTCTTGTCTGAAAAAGAAAGAAAAAAAAAAAAAAACGGAAGGAAAAAGGAATAAAAAATTTCCACTCCAACCAAACCTTTAAACTGTTGTTTGCATCACATCTGACTGAGCCTTCACAATCTTTCCAGCCAACAGCCCAGGTGACGATCTCTCATGTGTTTGTGCAAAGCAGTCTAATGGATGAGTTGTGTTTCCCCAGGGAAGCAGGTAAGATTTTCGCCCTCAGGAACACAGTTCGTCACCTCGAATATGATCCATGCGTCACAGTGGCTTGTGCGAAAATCAAGCAAAAAAACAATTACATTAAATTGGTTACAAAGCGAAAGTGCGGTGGTCTGACGTGGTCTCCACGTTTGACCACAACCACCATTTAATGTACAAGCTGATTCACAGCTGTGATCAGGCAGAGACACAGTTTTAACAGGTTTCATTATTATTATTATTATTGTTCTTTCAGGATTTGGTTTCCTACTTTAGTACTTTAATTTCATGGTAAAACAAGACTTTTTATTAACATTGTGTAGTAGCAGAGTTCATTTCGAATGAGTCTGTAAAGGACACAACATTGTTTTATTTTTCTTAATCGAACCAGTCCAGTGTGTCAAGGGAATGGGATCCAGAAAACAGCTGGTGGGCGGAAAGTGTCTACTTTATCCAGTCGGATCTTATTTCTCTGTGCTACTGAGTCCTAAAAAACCCACAAGTGATCCACACTGGGTTATATGTTGCTTTCCAAAATCCTAAATCGGGTGACAAATCAAAGAAAACATTTTTCATTATGACATTTTGTCCCCATTTGCTGGCAGAAATGAGCTTCCATAGCTTTCAGTGCTTAGTTTAAATAGGCAAACACTTTTTCTAATGAGAGATTATTGTAAAAATGAAGCAAAAATTGTCTTTTCAAGTTAAATCGGACCTTTCTGAGTGGAGTTCGGATGTTCTCTCCATGCTTGAGCATGTTAGGGTAATTGGTGACTATAAATTGCTTGTAGGTGTGAATGGGAGTTTGAATGTTTCTCTTGGTTGGCCCTGAGATAGACTGGAGACCTGTCCAGGGTGGGCCCAGCCTCTCACCTAATGACAGCTGGGATAGGATCCAACCCCCGTTGGGACTCTGAACAGGATAAGCAGTTACAGATAATGGATAGATGGATCTTAAAACTGAAAATTAAACAAATACACCAAGTAAAAAAAGCTGCTAAATCCTTATTGTCGACTTCTCCCATTTGAAACATGCTTCTCATCATTCTGTCACTGTTTCATCCTCCATGCTTCCTGATCTCCCCCAGTCACCACACACACACACACACACACACACACACACACACACACACACACACACACACACACACACACACACACTGACTGGGCCCCACCGAGTGATGAGGCTCAGCCACACTCAGCTGTTTCCTCCTTGTAATTAGTCTCTCATAGAATAACAGGCACCTTTATCTGAACTTTTTTAAATTTCGTGTTTATCATCCTGTTTCCCTCCACACTGGTTAATGTTCTCTGCAGGTTCACATGAATCACACTGTGACTTGTGGCAGACATTGTGCAGACTTTTTGTCCTGATTGTTTTATTTTAATTTATTTTTTCTTTTTCTGGATGACAACCCCCCTCCCATATATCAAATATGACATTATAAGCACAAATTATAACAGATTGTATGAAGTGATTTACTGTAAACGTGTGGCTGTCAATTTATCTTCAACCCCAAAAACGTTTTTTTAAATTATGTGAGGGGCGTGAGCTAAATGTGGGCATTTTTGTGGCATATGAGCCCTTTTGATAAATGTGTGTGCATTGGGAGACTATTTTTATGTCTTGCGTGGTCATGGATGTGCATATGCATAGTTATGCTGTGCATGCATGTGTGATTCTAGTTGTGTGTAAATGTTTATATACTTTTTGTTCAGACGTTTAATGATCATACGTGTGTGAGTGTTTGCAGGTTTACCTGTGAGCCTGCATCTGTTTGTGTTGCACATGTGGGTACACTGTGAAAAATTTGGTTTCACAGCTTCACACAGGAAGTGTTCCAATCTGATTCAAACAAAGTCGCACATTTCTACTTCTCTGAACGTTACAGTTTTATTGCACAGATATGGCTTGTGTTAAAGTTTGCCCCCTGATCTCGCTGCACTAAGGGTCAATCTCAGTGTCCTGACTACACAGAGCTGTCAGACACACCGATCGGCAGTGCCAGACAATCCAGAGGACGAGATGACGGCGTGGCTCCTGTGGATGGTGTTGGCTTGTCTGAGTGATGGAGCAGTCGCAAAGTGCTCGGGTAAGAGGAGAACATTTTGGTGAATCTGTCCTTTCAGATATTTTTCAATCAACATTAGAACTTTCAGAATGACTGCGAGGAGGTGTTGGGAAAAAAGCAGTTAAAATAAAAGGGTTGGTGAGGTTATTTAAACATGCACAGTGCGAGTGTTCTTCATTAACTGCACCATGGTAGTTGAACTACAGCAAAGCTACTATTGTCTAGAGCGAAATACTGTAAAGCTCCTTAGAAATTGTAGTTTAGTTCGAACCAATAAAAACAATGATCGAAATTATAACAAAACACAATAAAAAAATTGTTGTTGACAGGTCAGAAATATATGTATAAAGAAATAAAAGTAGGATTACTCAGTGAGCCAGCCTGCAACAAGGTGTCTGAACATTTGTTGATGAATTGAAAATCTCCGTACTTAAGATCGACATTTAATATCATCAAGTGTAGTTTAGCAAATTCAGATACAAAACTTTAGAAACTATTGACAAACGTCTTCCACACTCGAGTTGAAAATCCAGCTGGAAAACCCTTGAGACGCAAACCCGTCTTAAATAAAACAGGGGACAGAATTACAAGTACTGTTGTATTTTGATCGGATTTTATATTTATTCTGACGGCAACTAAAGCATGGTCGCGTGTCCATGTGTGCTCGTCACATGGACAGTGTCTGAAGCTTTTCCTTCTAGTGTCCGTAGTTAACTGCACAAAAACCTATTGAAAAAAGTTGTTGAAGTACTTGAAGGATAAATGTAGTTTAACTACCTGCAAGCTACTGCAAACTGTAGTTAAACTACTAGTTTAATTCCATGTGGGTCATTTCTCCCCAGCACTGACTGCGTGAACCATTACGTTGCTCGAACAGCTGCCTAAACTAGAAAAACGAGTGGAACAAAGACAAACATCTTCATTCTGCAACTTTTTAAAGCAGTGGGTGTTGTAGTTCCTCTGTGTTCGTGTACCGCATTAAATATCGTAAATATGTAATGTAATGTAGGGCTCATAGAAAAAGAAATATGAAGGTGCATCACGCTAAAGTTATTTTTAGATTGACGCACCAACTCTTGACAAGAATCAGCCTGCATCATCTGACTTTGGCTCTACAATGAATCATTTCCCTTCTGGTTCCTTCTAACTAAAGTCCTGCGTAACGTGCATTTCAATTCACACAGGCCACTGATTGTTTGCAATGATTTGGCCTTATATTTGCACCATTTGGTTACTTTCCCATAGTGAAAAGCTACATTTTGATGCTTTATTCTTATCGAATTAACATGAAAACAACAACGCAGGACGAAAAACCCATTTTAGTTTGTTAAAACTAATTGGTGTTTTTTTAAAAGCTGTTGCAACTCATTTCCTGTCACCTCCCCACTGTCCCTGTCTATTAAAGTCAAAATATGTCAAAGACAAAAACAACGTTGAATGCAATTGTTCCAATTACATAAATGAAAATACGTCGGGATTATTGAGTATAAGACTTTAGGGTCTAAATTTTGATCCTTTCCCAGTGTGGGGATGTGGGTTACTTATACTTATAATACTTATAATACTTTTCTTAAGTAAAAGTAAAAGTAAAGTTTTATGTCTTGAGTGGATTTCTTTTTTACCACTGATGCAATAATGTGTGTGTATTGTTTTATTCTTGATTTTGGTGGAGCAATTTTTAATTCATGACATAACTACAGTGGCAACTACAGTTTTTAAATAAAAGTATTGAAGTAAAAACTACTCTGTTTCTTACTCAATTTATTAGAATACTCCATAAAGTCCAGTTCATTACAGTTATATTACTATTAGTAGTAGTAGTATTAGTATTAGTATTAGTGTTATCAGTAGTAGCTCACTTCAAAACATTTAGAAGCGAATATCTTTGCACCGCTGCAAATGCTGGTGAATGATTCTGTGTCACAGGACACTTCCACAGAGCTTCTCCACAATAAGATTCTGTGGGTCGTATTTCTATTAGATATGTTTTTAACAAGTTGCTGAGAACTGGAAACATGAAATCATGACTAAAAACAAGTCCACGAACCACAGACATGCATGCAGATTTAAAACAGACCTGTAGAATATTCACTAATTCCCTAATTAAATGAGACAACAACGGTGAGCTGCGGTTAAACGACGACACCGTTTACTGATTGACTTTGTAATTTATCTGACACTCAACGGCTTTTTGCGCAATCATGGCCTATAAACCACATTTCAGCTTTCGGTTCCTTCTTCCAAGAAAAGAGTATCATGTCATCAGGTTGAACTGCTCTTGTTGGACTGTCTGAGGGCTCCTGGTCTTACTCCATCTTTTATTAGTGTACAGTTTACGCTTGAACACATGAAACAGTTCCGAGCAGAACGTTGACGCCAACTCTAAACAGGACTGACCTTACTTTAGGTTTGTGAGTCATTCACTTATTCTACACATTCTACAACTGCACCAGTGTGAATGATGGCGATTGATGTGTTGCAGCTTTAAACCTACTGTTCTTCCCACGACCAATGCCAAGTTACTATCAGTGAAACTAGGCCCGTCATCTTTGTATTTGTTTGTAGTATTTTTCATTCCCTGACTATCTGCTTCTTGTTTGTGCGTTTTGTCTGACAGTTGAGTCGGTGATCGCGGCATCAGAATTCAGGAAAGTGTCCTGCCCGTCGGTCATGCCATGGGCCCAGCAGTTAAAGTACCTGCTCCTGTTGAACGACAGCAGCGTCGCCCAAATGCAAATCAAAATGGTCAGTTCAAGTGTGTCTACACGTTGTTACACATCTAGTTTCAGCGTTTGCCAGACTTTATCGACTCCAAGAAACAAATGATATCAATGTAGGAATTATTATATAAGTTTTAGCAGGATTTACTGAACCTTACTGACAGGTTACAAGAACTGATGCACTCAACCACATTGGGAAGCCACAAGATCTCACCTCTGCTCCTGTGCTGCTCAGCACTGAAACCTTGCGCAAGTGGGGGCTTTTTGTAGAGAGCAAGCAAAAGAAGACATGGACGCTCCACATGGTGAGCGACCACTTGATTGGCAGCACAAACTGGAGATTAGGCCAGGGTGGTGTTACTCTTTAAAGACTTAGTCCAAGAGGTGTAATAAGGCTGGATGAGCAGCCTGCGACTCCAACATCACAGCTGGACGCATGTGGGTGTCTGTGATGTGGCACGCTGCTGCTCATCACTGCCGCACAAGGCCGATGAAGCTGCACGGTGCCGCCACCAGCCGGCAGTGCAGTCGAGTTTTTTGGACGTCTTCACGGAGCAACTCAACAGTAGCTGTAAATCCTGTGGTTGCTGAACGCCAGGGGTTGAAATTTGCTGCTGATGTTTTAATCGTACTCAGGATGTGGTTTATCACGTTGGAGTGACTGAGGAACATGTGACATTATATTACACTGCGATAAACAAAACATACATTTACTGCATTTCTGAAGCACGTGAAGGAAAATATTATATGTAACTTACAATTATTAAGACTTCATTCATACCTAAGGGAAATTCACTCATTTGCTTTACATCTCATTTATCATTTGAGTCTCGGCAGTATTAATAGCCACCCTTGTTTTCTCTTTCCCTCTGTGGAGCAGCCTGATTCTGCAGGAGGTCAGTTGTCCCCTAACTTTGATGTCACAGCCAGTGAAGATGGGTTGTACGTCTGCAAGATGGAGGTGACTTATCCTCCACCATTCAAAGAGGACTGTCACTCCATTCAAGTCAAAGTGAACAGAACAGGTGTGGTCAAAAACCTGAATGTACCCCCAGTTGTATTGTGTTTTATTGGATTTATATGGCGTGTGTGATATGTTTTTTTTTTTTTCTGACTTATTCATAGAAAAGCAGCCTGTCCTTGCAATCAGTAGCATCAATAGCACAACCCCACCAACCACCACCCCCACCTGTCCAGGCAGGTCTTCATTCATACCCGAGGTGGTGCTGTATGCAGCATGTGGTGTCTTATTGGTCTACAGCCTGGCTGTCACCTGCATCACCATTATTACATGGGTAAGATTGAAAACAGGGAGCGTAAACGTGAGAGTAACTCGTCCGCATTATTCAAATTCTTCTCCTTTCCTGTGTGTCTCAGAGGAAGATGAAGGAACACAAGGAGGACACGTGTGTGTACATGAACACCAGACCCGCAGACCCCAGGAAAAACTACAGAGCTTAACAACCATTTACAGAAGCTGGACAGAATCAATGCAGCTAATGAAGCTATGGATGTTTTGTGGTGATCTTTGAGTGCAAATCAGAGCACTGGGGCTGGAGACGGTGGCACTTGCATTAAACTCCATGAACAAACTAATGCATTAAAAACAGGACTACAACAAGCAGCAAATGCAGCAGTAAAAAACATGGCTTTGGCCTTCTCTGACTGGCTAGAAGGACGAGTCTCACTCAAATTTACACGGCGGTATTCATATGTGCTGGTAAAACCTTCACTTGAATTATTGAAGTTTATCCTGGGGAAGATTTCAAAAACTGAGGCTGTTTCAGTTACCGATGTGGCTCCCGGGCTGTTTTCTATAGTTTGACCTGTGATGGACACATAACTTTTTCAAGCAATAGTGAACAAACCAAATTGCAATATTTTATATCAGAACCGCTGTGAGAATGTGAACAGTCAACATAAATAGATTGAATCTGACCTTAAATAATTAATTTAGGGGGTAATAAAGTCATGCCGGCGTAATCAAATCACATGATTGGTTCAGTGGTTAACATGTTTTAATGTGGTACATTATGTTAAAATCAGTAGCTTCAAATGCTCTGTTTGTCATGTTCCCCCATGAAAAGCTGAGATGTTAATAATATGTGTGTTGTCTTATTTCATCAGCATGAGTTAAATACTGCACAGAGCTACTGAAATACGTCATTGTATGCAATTGGTTCAATAAAAATGTGTTTTCTGCTCTTTAGTAACTGACAAATGAAGAGTTTTCTTATGTCATTGTGAATGCGAAAATTCATCTCCAAATCTTCTTTTTGAGTGGTTACGTGTCAGTGTAAGATGTAAGATGGAATTCTTTAAGAGGTTGCAGCGAGACATGAGTAATTTGCTTTCACATTTAGTCAAATTACATCTCGAATAGTTCAGAAATGTGTTGTGCATTAGGTAAATTGCTTGCAAGAAATGACTGCAAGAAATTTTGCAGATATGAAAATGAAAAGTTGTGTGGACCATAAAACATGGGTTACCATAACAAAACCCAACTGTTCTCATATCATGGTAGGAAAGAATCTGATACCAAGCTTGTCGCAAAGCAGAAAATACAGTAGCTACAGTAAATGAAAATGGCAAAACGTCTGCAGCTGCAAGATAAAAAAAAGTACAATTTTCATTGTGGAACATTTGTTCGGTAATGAACGAGAAAACGTCCTCCTAACCAATGAGACAGGAGGGTGGAGGCAAAAAGTGTTCAATGGATAGAGTGGACAGGGTAACGGTGTGCTTGCAGGTGGTGTATGGATTGTTGGTTAGACAGTAGTGTCCTGGTTGCTCAGCATGCTTTGTTTTGTCCTAATTAGCAGTGTGAGACGATGCACTCTGTGCTGCTGGGGACATGCTGTGGTTTTATGCCAGTTTAAATGTTCCTTAGGAAAAAAAAAAAAAATCTCTAGGTAGGAGGTGTTAAAGCCACAAAAAGCAGGAACTGGTACTTTTGAGAACTGTGAACCTTTTTAAGTGTGGTTTGTTCTCCTCATGCTCGTGTGGCTTTGCTCCAGTTTCTTTACTCTTGATTAGCTGTAGGTGTGAATGTGAAAGTGAATGGTTGTCTGTGATGACACATGATGGATGGATGTTTGACCCCTCCTCACGGACTGTGTTCACATGCACTAAAGAAAGGTTAAAGGTTCCTCATTTGTACCCGTAGGTAGATTTGTCTCACAGTTTTGAGGGAGGCAGGTCCTCTACACCGCCAGCTTCAATGCCTGCTTTTACCCCTTGGTACTAAAAACCTGTATCCAGAGGGAAGCAGCTGAAACTCGGAGTGCAAAGGGTGCTGTCTGTCCTTAAAAGTCCTCTGGGACATCCGCTTCAACTGTCCGATGTACAGGGAGTCTAGGCTGTTCTGTGGCTGACCAATGAGTTTATGTGCCCATTTCTTCTTATTTTGTTATTTTTAACAGAAACAATCCCAAACCATGACACCAACGAAAAGGATAAAACAGATTCAATAAAAGCACGAGAAAAGATTGACATCATTGTCTTGTCAATGTGAAAGTATGAACAGTGCAGGCGTTGATTCAAAATTGAATTTTGAATCAATGTCGGTTCCAAGGTATCGATATGACTCAACACATTCCACTGCTTGACCCTTGATTTATGTGACATCTTGTGCGCGAGCTGTTTTTCTATAAAGTCAGTCACCAAATCTTTTGTTTTTGTCACATTCAGGAGTAGATAGGACTCCATTCACACTTACTCTCGGTCTTCTCTTAGTTAAAAAGTCAAGGACCCAGCCTACAAGATTAATATCAGGGTTAAAATATTCTAGAATGTGGGGTAAGACTGTGTTAAAAGCTGATGAAAAATCAGTAAAAAGAAGTTGAGTATGGGACCCGCTTCCTTCTAAGTGTTTAAGAAGCAAGTGGAGCAAGTGGCATCTTCTAGTCCCCTTTGTGGCCTGTAAGAAAACTGCATAGGGTCAAGTTTATGCTCCATTTTCCTCACAATCTCTGACCTTCATTTTTCAAAAATATTCCTGATAATTGATGTCAGAGCAACGGGCCAAAAGTCATTTCAAATCTTAGGTCTCTTTAATTTAGGGACTGGCACAAAGACCTGTTAAAATAGACGGAAAATATGGAACTCGGCTCTTGAAAGAATGACAATTCCAACGTGTTTTTGTGCTTTCTCAAAGTGCTGGTTATCTTCCTGAACCTCGGGCGGCGGTGGTGGCAGTGGAGGAGCAGCGGTCAGTGAGGGAAGCAGCAGGCTGATTAGGAGAGAAATGGCTGCTGCTCCTTCTGCATTTGACATGTCTCTGTGTGTTTTGTATTTTAATGTATGTAGTAGAAAAAGGTGCTTAAATGCCCTGAGGTACTGTTTTATAATTTTTAACTGGGTCTGCCAGAACTTTTATAGGTTAACGAGTTGAGCAGTCTTATCACCTGGTGTGATTTATGGTGTTTGAGTCTAAATAAAAATATAAAATGTCTGTTTGTCCCCTCACACATATCGTAACAGTGCTTTGCTTGTTGAACTGCCGTTTATTTTAGTATTGTTGTACATTGGGCTTTTAACTCTTTCGTTTCTAGCACTGCGGCCGGTTGAGGCCTCCACCTATGGGTGTGGTTGGTATATTGGGAGTTCGCTCACTGTTATACTGCGTGTTTAGTGTTTGTATGGTTTGTTGCCTTTTTATTTACTATGATTTTGGTTTGTTTTGTGGTTACTTCACATTTAGGATACCCCCAGCCCCCTGCCAGTGGGTGGTTGGTCTCCCAGCCATAGCATGACTATTTGTCTTTTAATTTTAGGATTTTCATATTGTTTTGTTTTTATTAAATAGCCGTTATGGCAGTTGACCCACACTGACTGTTGTGGCCTCTTTATTGAAGGCTCTGTGCTTAATTTATACATTTAATCTTGACTGGGTACCTCAGGATACTCAAGGTCACATTAGTAAAATCAGAAGTCTCAAAGCGAGTTTAAAAGCAATTAAGAGCATTTGCCATAAGAGCATATCATAACTTTGATTTTGGAAGCTACTTATAGCAGAAGGAGCCCAGTTTTTTTCCTGGCCATTTTTCTCTGTATCTCAGACTTATAGTTCTTTTTAGCCTTCAGGATTTCAATTTCCAGCATCTTGCTAACTTTTTGTGAGTTCAGATAATGATCCCTGCTTAAAGACACACTTTTTTCCCCCCTGTATGTGTAACTTCACAGACTTATATACCCAGCGTTTATTATTTGGGAAGAGTTTAACCTGCTTGGATGGTATAATCATGTCCCTACAGAAATCAGCATGAAAACACACAACATCGGTCAGTGCATCTAGATCAGGTCTTTAAACACTTTCCAATCGCTGTGATCATAACCCTCCTGGAGACTTAATACGGATTCCTCAGTCCAAGTCGTTATCCGTTTTTTCTTAACCTTCCCCCTCTTAAGAACAGTCTTGTATGAGGGCAGCAAGTGTACAGAGTTAGAGTCTGAAAGGGCCAATAGAGGGAGGGGACATGACTTGTATGAATCCTTCACTTATCCGTAGCAAAGGTCAAGTTTCTTGTCTTTAAAAATTTACTTCTTTTTAGGACAAACATGATTAAAGTCTCTCGGCATGAAGTTTGGTGCATCTGGTCAGATTGCCTGAAGTTTTTGCACAACATCAAAAATAACTCTTGTAGAGATGGAGGCATTTGCTTTCGGGAGGATATATGCTACTGTGAAGAAGAGCTGACAAAAGTTCTATGTCTGGTCTAGAGACTCGTCGTCTGACAGTCACGGTTTTTGTGTTAGTAGTGTTTATTAAAATATAAACTTATGCCGCCCCCTTGTTTCTTCGTGGTCACTTCAGCTTCGCGGTACATGCGATGAGATACACCGAAGCCATGAATAAAAAGGTTGCTGTCGGAAAGCAACGTCTAAGAGCCAACCCGTCAGTGTCTGAAGGCCTTCTGGAAGCAGACATTCCCCTGAAGTTCCTCCACCATGTTCTTTAGAGACTGGACGTATAACAGAATAACAGAAGGCAGTGGGAGCTGGGTCAGCTGCTGCTTCCTGAGCTGTTGTCCGATTCCTCCACGTTTCCTTTGCTTCCTTTTCTTCTCCTCTTTATGTTGAGCATGACTTGTCTCACGCAGGTCTCTCCTGATAAAGTCGGGCAGCTTTAGCGAGAGCTCAGCCACGGCAGCCGGTCTAACAAAGTTCATTTGAAGTAGCGTGTCTCTAGTGCATTGTAGCCTAGCTTGGCAAACAGCCCCCGTGACATCGCCACCAAGCGATCTATAGAGTAAAATCCCCAGAGCGGCGGGTAGAATAACGATTAAAACCATTTAGTCACACAAGAAGCACTTAAACATAATACAAGAACAGCATAAAACCCCTAGCACTTAGCAAACATGGCCCACCACACTCTCAGCCTGTCAGTCGCTTGACCAGCGTCCACCTTGGAAAACCGAATGTGTAACAATCAAGAACGAAGCTTGGCGTGGTTACTTGAAACTCCTGTATACATGAATACAGCAGAGTAACCTAGTTTCTCCTCCAACTCTGACTTTTCTTTTTTGTGTTTTCATGTTGCAGCAGAGCGACAGCACAGGAGGAGGGGAAGACACACACAGCAGGAACTGTATGAATTTGAAAAATCTGCTTTGACCAGCTGGCGTTAGTAGAGAGAAATGAGAAGCTACAAGGCAGCGCATTAAGAACATAATCAAGGAAAGCGATGAACAACTTCCACACAACCTCCTCTCCATCATAAAGCCGTGGAAAAAGGACAGACTCTCAGAGAATAAGAGAGGTGAGGCAAACCACCTGGGTGCTCAGGTGCTTCAGGAAAAAATAAAGATTGTTAGAGATGCGCAGTGATATGTGGCTTTACGTTATGGGCTTAATAAACGGATTTGGACTGAAACTGCTAACCCCGTCCAAGGACTGGTAAAAGGTGCAACATGTACGCTGTTTTAAATCAATGTGCACTGCATGGGAATAAAATATTATCTTCTGGCAATCTTCTTTTGCCAGAAGAAACAGTTTGTTGGACTCAAATGTTCTGGAAGGTTTGGTGGAGCTGATGCCTCAAGTGTGAAAATAAAAAGGGGAAAACCCAAACGTACTCTTCATATCGATTTAATGAATAAATCAATCAATCCGACTTTATTATACATAGCACCTTTTACCAAACTAATAAAAGAAAAACAAAGACGAGGAAACATTACATTTCAATGGATGTTAAAGATTCTAAAAGTCATGTGCAAAAGTTAGTAACTGTTACTTTGAAAGGGCAAAACGACATATTTTATTTCTTCTGAAATTAATGGATTGTTTAATAACTATATCATAGGGGATGCAAATGTTTGCATTTTTTTTTTTACATTTTCCTTATTTGAATATAGTTTTTATAATAAATTTGAAAATGTTAGTTTCTTCTGATGATAAAACATTTGTACTAGCTGAATGTGCAACGTCATTGTTTTAGGTTTAGGCTTAAGTTACATTGAAACAGCAGAAAAAATAAAAGGGCCTGAAAAGAGGAAGATTAAGTGTCATGGTCACAGTGTACTTCCTGGTTTTGGACTCTTATTTTGTGGCCTCTTCTCCCTACTTCCTGTGCCTGGTTCCTTTTTCCTAGCTTTACCCTCGTTGCCCCTCACTGTCTGCCCCTGTTCCCGCCTCTATTTAAATTCAGTCTTCCCGTCACTCACCTGCCAGATCCTCGTGGTCACTGCCGTCGTCGTTATTATCCTCACCAACACCACTGACTCTGACTTTTGGTAAAGCCTGAACTTATGTTTCTTGGACTCTTGGGAAATCTGGACTCTTGTATTTTGGACTTTGGTATCCTGGACGTGTTTTCTGCGTGGTTTTGGTCAAAGGTTTGCCTTTTTTTTTTAAATTCAGTGTTTTGGTCTAGTCTCTAGTTTTCTCTGCTTGTTTTGATCCTGGTTTTTCATGTTTAAATATGCTTCTGTGTTCTTCAGTTTGCCAGTGCTTTATGCTTAGTTTGTTCATGTCTGTCTCCCCTTAGTTCCTGTGTTAGTTGCTGTGCTTCTCCCAACTCTGTTACTTTGGTATCTTTCCCTTCCAGTGTGTTTTAAGTTGTGCTCCATTTTACTTTAATCATTATTACGTGTGTTCATTTGTTCAGTAGTTTGTGTCCTTTTATATCCCTGTTAGTCTTCCCCTTGTGTTTACCTGCTTTAGTATTTTAACGTTTATCTGTGCCTTATTTATTTAGTAGCCTTTGTTTATTCTTTCATTTCCCAGTCTAACTTGTCCCTGAGCCTTAGCTGTGTTGATTTTGGTAAATTCTGTTCCCCTCTTGTTTTCAACGTTCACTCTGCTGTCACCTTAGATTCTATCACAGTCTCTTCACTTGGGTCCTCACTTAACCAAAACTGTGACAGTAAGAGGAAACTGTCACTTGAGATGAGATAAGAGATAAGAGCAGGAGCTGAGTAGAACATAACTATGAAGACGGATGAAATGACACAGCAGATGGGTAATACACACAAATGTAAGTAACTTCGCTCAGTTCTGGTGGTACAGGTCAAGTAAGACGATAAAGCCCAACACGAAGTGTTTTAAACAGTCGCTTTTCTGCACTGTGACCTGTCACTGTCAGTAGCAGCCGATGATACTGCACAGTCTGAAAACGCTGTAATAGCAGAATCCTTTGCTTCTCTAAAAATAAAGCCAAGTTTTTCTTTTGAGATCCAGTCAGTTTCTTAGATCTCAATGATTCTAATCCGCGTCACATAACACAATCTGTTGAGCCTGGATGGGGATAAAGGCAGCTACATTAAATATGAGTTTTATAGAAATAATGTCGCGTGAAATCATCTCAGTACGCAAAAAAAAAAAAATTGTTAAGCAATGTGGAGACCAGTGCAGGTCTCGAAGCAAACCACCAAACTTAATTCACCTAAACAATATTGGCTCGCTTTTGTCTACGATATTACAAACTGAAAGGATGGTCTGAATATATTGTGTATATGGTGAGATTGATCACACAGCTGTACAAAGACCATTTCTGAATATATTTGGGACCCTGTATAAAACTGAAATAAAATCATCTGAAATTGCAAAGGTTGGGAGTTGAGTATAATGCTAATACAAAAAAAAAAAAAAACTGAAGTTGAAACCTCACAACTAATAAATTGGTAACAGGTTACTATCATGATTCACAATTTGAAACAAATTTGGGGATTTCATCATCCACAGATCAAAATATCTGAGCCCTCAGGCAGCAGTGCATTAAAAACAGACATGATTCTGTTGTGGAAATCATTGCTGGAGCTCAAACGCCTCTGAAAAACACTCCATCACATCATCTTCTTCAAGGCAGCTGTGACAAGTTTGTTTTTCTTTTTCTTCAGATGAACCTGCAGAAAGAAACTTGGTCAGTGATTCTACTGATTTTCCTCCATGTAAATTCTTAAAAAAATAATTGGAAACTATCAGACTAATGTCTTGTCTCATCAGTGATTCTTTTTTTTTTTTTTTTTTTTTTTGTATGTTATGTAAATTACGCTGAATCAGTTCATGAGATTTCCACACATGTGGAGACTGGTTGAGCAGCAGCTTCTAATTACTGAAACAATGACTGCAGCAAAAATAAGCCGCTGTTTTCCGGGTGACTGAACACTGTACTGCTGACTGTAACTTCAGTCAGATCTGTGAGAACAGGGCTTAACCCCCGAAAGTGTTTCCAGGCAGATGTGACGTCAGGAGAATTCAGAATCTCATCACATCAGCGCTTTCATTGTGTTCTGCACACACTATAATTAGATATTTTCCACTGTTTGCACCTTTTCATTGCATATTAAATGCATTTGGGCATGAATAAATGCATGCGAGCAAAGATGAAACTGCAAAAATGAATCTTCCAGAGATGAATAAACTGATGAATTAACAGATAAACTCGGAATTTACCATCAGATGTAAGATCTTGCATCAAGTTAATTTGAGTAACATCAGCATCTTTTTGAAGCATTAATGTGCAGCTAAAAACAGGCTTTTGAAGAAAGAAGAAGAAGAAAGACAATGGGAGAGCATTGGGTTGGGATGCAGAAGACCGCGGGTTTGAACCCAGCCACCAAAGGCCGCACTGGTGCCGGTCCCGGGCCCAGATAAAAATTGGAGGGTTGCAGCAAGAACTGTGTAAAAACGCGTGCCGTTCCCTGAAAGGACAAGCTGAAAGCTGACTATCTTAAAATTTACAACTGCCGCGTTTCATTCTATCAACGAGCCGCATAGAACCAGGCTTCATAGTCTTTTAGTGTTTTGATTTTTAGCTTTTTATTAAACTGCATCTCACTATGTCATTTATTGTTGTGTCTAAACTAACTCATTAGTTTAGCTTTAGGTTTGGACTGATTCCAGACAAAGATCCCAGTGTTATAATATATTATAATTATGACAATGTTTTTTTTAAAACAAAATCTTCCCAAATAGTTAAAAGGCATCACATTCCTCCTCTATATGTGCTAAAGTTTACCACATGAGGATCTTATTGAGTGTTTAGTAATTTGGGTTCTTTTGAGCAGTTTTTACAAAACTTTACAAATTTACATCTAATTTGTACATTTTCAATGTTTTGTTACTCTTGTTAGTGACTCTTCAACCATTTGTGGTCATAATGTGTCCATGTATGGTTTGACAGTGGCATGTTTTTATATTTGGCAGGGCTGTGGGTTTTTCAAGTGTGAAATAATAACAGAGGCCCAGCAGCTTCATGATTCTTTGCCTGTCTTTTCCGCAGTCGGTCGAAAATGTGACTCTTCAACTGAGTGTCAACCAGGAAGAGAGAAGAATGACATCAAGTAGAGATTGAGTAATAAATATTTGAATTCTTTTTATTAAACTGTACTGTGTTGTTCCTCGGAGGTAAATAGACCCTCAGTGTTGAATTAAGCCGGAGGACAACATCAGGGTGTGACCTGTCCATTTGAAAGAAAAAGACGGACCCACGTTGTTGCCAGTTAACTGACACGAACATGGATCTGTAACTCAAACCAACAATCTTCAGGAGTGTGAGAAACAGCTTGAATAACTGGATTTAGTGGGTATGAGCTGTTATCAGCGGCTGAGTTCTAGACCAGTCGGTACCTGCTGCACGTGAGAGCGATCATATCGACAATTAGACTAAACTGCCTAGACTCAGACTAAATTTCATCAAAATTCATAGAAATGCAGCAGAGTGATCCACAGGAATTTACAGCAGGAAATTACACCCTGAAAAAGTTTCCGTGCGTACAAGTGATTTGTACCACGAGTTATTCATTCAACCATTTATTTCATTATTCAAATCTCAGTGTTGTTATTGTTGTTCTTTTACTTTTTTCCAAATTGCAAATAAGATCACAAGCTTCTTTCTCTCCAGGTTTTGGATAGCGATGAAAGATTGTTTACAGCTGTTCTTTTCGAAATGTTAAAATCGACACTTCAAACAGTTTTCTCTGAGGTCTTTCTGGCTGCTTATGACAACGATGAAGAAAAAGTCTCACCCCCATCTCTATTTGCATTTTTTCCAGTGTTACCTCAGAGGGAGTCTTCCGAAACACAAAATTACAGTTTTCTTTTATGTGCTTGAAGTGAATTTCTTCTGAATTCTTTTGAAGAGGTAACAGAATTTATCTTTTTTTTATTTATTTTTTTTTTTATTTTATGTGATTTTAATTGTATTGTGACTTTTTCCCTTAAAGATTAAAACACAGTCAGTGCAACTGTTCAGCTTTTTGTGCCGACATCTCTTTCATGCAGGAGGGGAAAAAAAAAAAAAAAAAAAAAAAGTTAATAATGCTGAGATGGAGGTGGATTCATAAAAATTGCTGAAATTTGTTCTTCTCATCTCTTCTGCAGCCGAACCACAACGTCTTAAATTTCACTGTCTCCCTTTACCGGCAAAACACCATCGTCACTTCCTGTGCTGGCACGAAGTTTCCATGACAGCTGAGGGTAAAGCTTGACTATAAAGGTGAGTTTCACTGTTTTTGAAGTATTTTAATGAAATTTGTTCAGTGAGAGGGTGTGAGCTCACAAGCGTTCTGTCAACTGAAGTGACTTTCTGTGTAAGCTGTACTGAGATACTGTAGGATGTTCCTGACTCACAGTGTGATGGGTTGGATTGTGTTGACAGTCCTGAGTCTCTGCCTGCCAGTGTGGAGCGGTGAGTATAAACACACTTTTACTGAGCTTAGGTCAAAGTACAGACCACATCCATACTGTGGAAAAGGAGGACAGGGGTTCCATGAAGTATTATGTGACACGTTTATTGATACTGTTGTTAAGTTCCTTGCTAACTAGTCAGTAGTGTAAGAAACATTCAAATTGTTTGCTTATGTAAAAGTACCAATGTAGAAGTAAAAGTTCTGCATTCAAAATGTTATTTATGTGAATGTTTAATGTTGCAGATGGTAATGATGAAGCTTATACACAGCATGTGAAAGTTTTACAAACAATTGTACTGTATTTGGTTTTATTATTTAGAATCTGAAAGCTAAATAGACACTTTATCAACTTTATCAAATACATGTAGTAAAGTAACAATACAATAATTGCTTCTGAAATGAAGAACAGGAAAATGGAAATACTTAAGTATTGTACAAATACTACCAAAACTGTACATACAGTGGGCACAGTACCTTACTTTACACCATGTAAAATATGAATATTTACTTAAATTTCTTTTGAAAAACATTATTTGACAGGTACAAGCTTCACACAGTACAACTTTAAGTGGATAAAGGGATGTTTCACCTATTAGGAACCATCTGCTTTAATGTGCCACTGAACAAAATACCCTCCAGGCAAACTAAGTGATGGTTACACTGAACCAGAGCTGTAGATTGTTGAAGGAATAATGAGACAGTGTGGGGACATTAGATTGTATGTTTGTAGCTGGAGCAAAAGTCTCCCAAAAGTTATGTTCATATTCAGCTAACCTTCATAGATAACTGTCTGGATTAGGATACGATGCAACATATTTTCTGAACAATGAAGCTCCACATTAATGGAAACAAAGCTATTGTGACCGTTTTGTCAACTGAAAATGGAATTTGACTGCATATTGAGGGTTTAGTGAGAAACGTGATCCTGAGGAACCAGAAGCTATTAGCACAAAGTCTGGAAGCAGGAGCAAAGTGTTGCCTGGTTGTGTCCAAAGCTACTTCAAGGTTTGCTTACGAGTACGAGCATGAAAACTAGTTTTTATTAGTGTGAAAACAACAATTTTATGGACAGTTATGTGCGGACTGTTGTCTTTGAACAGCTTGTATGTGGCTGCTTTTTGCTAGGTTTTTGCTAATTAGCGGAGCTAAGCTAATTAGCTTTATATTTACCCCACAGAACAAGAACGTAAAGAGATGGTTTTAATAATAACTCTAATATAAGTTATTTTCTGATGATGCGTGTGTTTGAAAACCAGCAGTGTCAAATGTTGACTTTTTCAGACTTTTTCATGACATTCTGTTGATTTCTTCCAAATTTTGGTTAATAAAGCTGCGTGACTTCCGGTCGTTGTCCGTTTCCTGTTCTCTTGTCTGTTCTGGATGATAGGGGTGATAACGGTGGAAACACTCGGTGGAACGTATTTGGTTAGCTAGCCAGCCACTGCTTCGACTACATCGAGGAGTCACGTGTTTGTGTTTAATGTTGGGAGCGTGTGGAACATCTGCAGAGCTGCTGCGTGCAGCCAAACCACAAAGTTTCATTTTTTATGTCTTCATGTGTGAAACATTGAAGTAGCGATGTGTGGGCCTCTGTTTTTTTTTTTTTTTTTTAGAGGCCATTTCTCACAGAGCTGCACAGCGTAACAAAAAGTAATAATCACATTTGTCAAAAGCACATTTAATAAGTCCTCTATACAAAAGTAAAGAGTCAGCCTGCAGAGGTCTTGTCCATCTCTTGGAAGTCAAACTTTCAGAAGACACAGGTAATACCTGTCTCCACCTAACCGTTCCTTCTTTTTCTGTCAGCTGTGAAGGTGATCCAGCCGTACAAAGTAGTGAGCACCAATGGTACGGCACAGGTCCAGTGCATCATACAGCCTCAGCCTGCCTTCGACTACATCCATCACTCCTCCTCGATGGAACACCATGGATACCCTTACCCTGACCCCGAGGAGATGCGTGTAACTCTGCTGAAAGGCCTCCACGGCACCCAGGAACTCTGCTCTTCTATCCCTAACCTCACCGAGCAGGGAGACATCGGTTCGAAGGAAGAGGGAGAGGTACGTCTGTGGATGCTTGTTTAACTCAACTTCAGCTAATATGATGCATTTTAACACCACTTTCTTACTGTAAGAGGTGAAAATCGAAACCACTTTGAATGTTTCAACAGAGACACTGTGTTTGTAAGGAGGAAATTGACTAGAAAGTTAATGTCTCTTTACACACCAGTTAAATCTCGTGAGTGAATACATCATGCAACATCTGATGTCATCAATAATGAACATCAACGTTTGTTATGGTTTTTGTTATTGACCCAACAGATCATCTGTTGTCATCATATGTTTTATTGTTAGTTGACCTGTAGCAGCCCTACTTATTATGATGGGAGCAGAGGACGATGTCCACGTTGGGTGGATGTAAATGAAAGAGTCTCTATCATTTATTGTAACCATGACAAAAAAAGTCCAGCCCACCTTCCACCATAGAGGTATTCTACTCAGAGATGGTCCTGTGGGTCACAGAGAAGGCTGGGGACTAGTGACCCATGTGACCAACCCTAATCCTACCTGTAGGGGCTTCAGCATACGTAGTTACAAATTGAACGCAGAGCTAAAATCTTCGTTAGGTTTAGACACACAAAAATCAGAACAAACCCCTGTCGCCCACCCATCCGACCCCACTCAGCTCTTTAAGCACACTTTGAAATATATGGATTGGAAGCAGTCACTCCTGCTTCTGTGGTGCTAACTAGGGCTGCTAGTTGTTGTCTCCCTATCGGGCTGCAGCGACCCAAGCCTGACACAATTGAGCTGTTTTCTGTAGCACAAGTACTCAAACAGGAGCACATGTCCCCCTAACAAGGAGGCTAAAGCCAAAGCCCCAATGTCCATAAAAGGGAAGTTCATTAGATTTAAAAATATTACAGCACAACATAATTTCATTGAGGAAAACGGAGCATCTGTGGCATAAAAACACTTCTACAGCTATTCAAATACAAAGTCTAATCAATGTTGTGTAATATAATAAATTACCACATCAAAAGTCAATTACACACCGGCCTTCAACATTGGCTAAATGTATAGTTTTCCTTGCGAAACATTAGATTTATTATAATAATTTGCATTTGCAAAAGAAACAATTAACTAAACTTGTAAAATAAATGTAGAGCATAATGCTTTAATGAACATAATTTGATAACTGCTGGGGTCATAAGTTACAAGGGTTGTGAAAATGTTGCATGTGGTTTGATGTGTTTCAGGTGCAATGCTCCGCTCAGGTGAGAGGGGGCGCTGTGGAGATGACAGTGTCTGGACTGAAAGCCACAGACACAGATGTTTATCAGTGTATAATCGAGGTCTTCTACCCACCGCCATACCTGCGGCTGCCTGGCAACGGCACACTCATTCATGTCTTAGGTGAGAGAGGCTCACATGCACGTTTACCCACACACAGGGCAACGGGACCCTCCCTCTTCCTTTACATTTATTTTCAGATGGTTTTTATTCCCTTTGTTTCTGTTAGAGGTCATTTTGGTCAATTTTGTCATTGTTTCCCGGCATTGTTCATCTATTTTGAGTCTCTGTCCATCTTTAAACTGAGCTCTGTTAAAAGAGACGGTAAGTTTAGAGGTTGTGGTCCCCTGTGCCTCTAAATAGTCCATCCATACTTTTGCATTGAAGCATTTTTTTTTTTGGTTTGGTTTCTCCACAGAAAGCCCTGACTGCCCTGAGAGACAGATTGCACACCAAAGTGATGAAGACGAGGGTGATGAGGGGATGGCACCAGTCAGCACTCCTGTGGTTGTGCTCGTCGTACTGATCGTATTTGTCCTGATCGTTATTGTCTATTTACAGGTCAGAGCCTTATGATTTCTTTTCTATTCTTTTCTACTCCTTACAGTTGTTGCATTATTGTCATACATTTTGTTGTTAATTATTACTGGCAGTTTGTCCAGTTTTGCCACTGAATTGTGGCTTAAGTCGTGTGAAATGTGCACTGATAAAATCGTCTTGTCGGTATATGTACTTTTGTTTGTGCACTACTAGTCTTGTAATGTTACAGCGAGAATAATTGTCAGCAGTTGGTAGCGTTACGAAATCTACGCACTACATTATCACAACCTGCGGGTTTTCCATCCACAGATTGCCCAGTGCGAACAAGGGAGGAGGGAGATCGTTCGGCAGGTGCCTGGCGGTGCTCACAAGGTGGACGCTGTCGCCTGCTGTTATGAAAATGTTGCGTGAAAGCAAAAGCAGATTGAACTGCAGCATTGTATCTACTGAAAAGCATTAGAAGACCATCAATTCTGAATAGACAGGTAGAGCTAGATGCAGGTAGGGTCATTATTGGCCGTTTATTATATATCACCTATGACTGAGGTTGAGCTAAAAAAAAACATAATGACATTTGTGTGTCTGTTTCTGTTTTTACTTTTTAAGTAAAAAAATATATATATATATATGTTTACATTGTGGTAAACTGATGAGTTTCTGGTGACGGACTGCAGCTGGGAAAGCTTGTAATGCTATGTGCCAACTACTGAATCCTTTCATGTTTAGTGACCTAAGCAGTCCAGCTAATACAATACAATGCAAAATGCATTATGTGATTGAAGGGGTTTTATTTTTTTTGCTTGTAAGAATATTGATTGTTACTCTATGCTGATAGGTTTTGTTGCCATAGCAATGTTCAGCAAATATTCATGTTGGATATTTCAATAAAATAAAGTTTAAATCGTTTTTATGTAATTGATTATGGAGATGAGCGATGGACCCTACAGGTACCAAACCCTATTCCAGATTCTGTGGTGTTATTTCCATATTTATATTTCAAGATCCAATCTTCAAACTTCAATGTACTGTATGTACAGAAAGTTGTAAGAACAACTTGACTGGCCTTAATAGACAAGAAATTACAAGCTATTAATATGTTCTTCAAACTACATTATCAGGATTGTAATTATTGGCTGTTTTACATTTCTCTGTATGAAACATAACATTGTTTGGATTAAAATCATGATATATAATCAGTTATCAGTATTATCACGCTATTGTGAAATGTGCTGAAAATGTTTACAAAGTACTGATACACAACATCACACACACACACACACACACACACACACACACACACACACACACACACACACACACACACACACACACACACACTTTATCTTCTCTGGTTCATTTAAGTACATGCTTGCAAATTCCAGCCTCCTTGCTCTCGAATGCTGACGTACAAACAGAGAAACTCTCAAAATTCAGTGGGGGTGCTCTCGCTTTCGTTGGCGGTACCCTTCCATACCAGCATCCTCTGATTCAAATCTGTACGAGTCTGCAGCCACCAAACAGACCGCAGCTCAGCATGTGGTCTGTAGTCTGTGAGACAGTTGCTAACTTTAGGCTGGACAGTCTATTTAACCCTTCAGGGCGTCACTGACCATGGATTTAATGAGAATTATAACTGTGAAACTTGACCATGTTTTACTGTGATACCAGATCACTGTCAAGCCCTTAGATAATTTTAGAGAAACCCAACCTAAGCACTAGGAGACGGTGGAGAGGAAAAACTCGGGAAGAAACAGGCTCAGAGTGGGCGACCGTCTGCCTTGACCTGTAGGAGTAAGTGAAGAGACAGAAGCAAAAACAGGAAGCAAAAACCTTTCTGTGAACAGACCGTGTACAAATTGATCAATGTGTCGCTTGTTTCACTCAACACTTTAATATTGTGACGATGCAATGGCAACAGTGCAGACACCAGAGGCTGCTGGTGGGCCGTTAGATGATCGCTCTGTGTAAATGTCAAATAAATCCTTACCCACAGTTCACCCACACGTCACCACAGTGAAAGTGTCACTATAACTGTAGAGATATTAACCACAGAGGTATCCACAAGCAGGCGTACGTATGAAAACTCATTAGAAATTTTCAGTTTTTCACTGGGCGAGAGGCAGGGTCCACCCTATCGAGACAGGTCTCCACTCTACACCAGAAGAACAACCTTCACACTCACTTTCCCTCCCACATATAACGTGTCACCGATTAACCCGACATGCATGTCTTTGGACTGTGGGAAGAAACCACAGCACTGACCACTAACCACTGCTCCACCATGCTGAGCTGACCACAATAATAATCTATATAATAAACAGTAACTTAAAGTTTAAGTTATAATGTTTGCAGTTTTTATTTGGTTTGCGAGGATTTGCTGCGGTTTCTTCCCGCAGGAGGAGCCAATAAGCTGATTCAAGTTGTGTGTTCATGTTACATGGCTTTGTACGTATAGTACATGTGATTGTTGCTGTACTGTTTCCCTGCTGTTTGTCTGCAAAGCAAAGACAATCTGTGACCTGTTTGACATAAAATAACGGAAAGCAGACTGAAAACCTGGCTGCCCAAAACAAGAGGGGCTATTTCAATATGGGGCTTGTTATGTACTTGTTCTCAGAAAGGCAGTAGTGCGAGTGTTCATGAATAAAAATAAAAAAAAACTAAGAAGTGAAGGATGTTTAACAAGTCATGTGAATGTTTGCTTCTAACATTAGCAGCAGTTGCTGTATCCATCAACAGAAATGTGCTGCATTAGCTGCAATAACTAGCTGCTACGCTTTGGACATGCAGTCAAGGAAATCATCAGCACTGTTGAGCATCTTTGCACTTATACAATAATAAGATGCACGTGTTTGTGTTCTGTTTCTAAGCCATTTAGTCACTGTTCAGCTTCAGCAGGCTTTATTGTGAAAGAGCATGAAGTCACCACATCTCGTGCATAGTTAAAAATCTTTCTGCATAAATAACTTAACTGACACGAGTATTTTCTCGTATGACTGTGACTGTTATCTAACATCATCAGAACTAATATATTTTTTCATTTCAAACCACCCAGCAGCTTTCCTCCTTCTCGCACTTGCATCTCGTGAACTGTGAACACTTTTCTGATATTACTTCACTCTGATGTTTTCTCCTCGACTTAGATTTTTGCTGCCTTGTACCTCACTTGTAAGTCGCTTTGGATAAAAGCGTCTGCTAAATGTATGAATGAATGTAAATGTCAATGTTATGAGGCTGTGCATTAGCAGCCCAGTGCTGACATGCTCACGACGACTCACTGCCAACAAGTTCAGCACAGTCAGCATCTCAGCGTACTGCGTTAACCAATCATCAGCATTTTTGTGCACATGGCTGCTGCTTGAATCAAAAGAAAATCAAAGAAAGCAAACCAAATAAAAACTGCAAACTGATGTGCTACTACTACACTCAGGGCTTTCTAGGTGCGAGGTGGGGGTCCTAACCACCATCACGCTGCCTGCAGTTTGCCAAATAGTTGTCAGTAAAGAAATGCGGATCCAACTGACTAAACAAAATTACTATGCAAAACCCATGTGGTCAGCATCGCCCATAAAACAACTCATTAGTGGTTAACGCCCTAATGTCATTGCTGCTGTGCTGTAAGAACAAGGAGCCTTAAAGAAGTGCAGAGAGTGACTTGTGTAAAAAACAATGGATTGCACAATAAAATTAAGGCCACTGAAAAGCAAAAGAAAACCCCACGAAGAAGGACAGTGAATTAGCTCAGAATCAGCTCATCTCATGACAATTCAGATGGTTAATGCTCATTGTCTCTGTGGTTTCCATGTGTCTCATGTGCAGACATTTGAGTGAAGCATAAACCGTAAAAAAACAGGATGTGGACAAAGATGCTGACTCCAGTGAGGTCAGAACAAAAACACTTTTTTCGGAAAAAGACACTAAAGCCGATAAAGATCAGACATTACATAACACGCATGGAAAGCAGTGATCAGTTTTCTCAGTGAGGATTAAGTAAGTACTTTAAACTTATTAAAATAACGTCATCTACCATTTTTCTCCATTTTTTTTTACATTTTTTTTTGGTTTTTGTTTTTTTTTTCGAAAACCCAAAATCTAGAACACAAACACACACACAAACAGTGTTCATTAGAAGCTGGACATCATTTGTGTGTCTGCGGCCTGGTTTCAAGTTTCCCCTTAAGTTTCGTTTAACCATGGTCGACTTCTGAACATCATACCGGGGCTTTGTCAGCACGTGTGGTCACAGCCTTCTGGTGTAACTGCAATTTCATCACTTCACTTCTGAAACGAGCAGCAACTTTACTAGACTGTTGAGACATCAGCGCCTGAACTGCAGTCATACATACTGAAACTATGTAATGTGGACAGAGACCTGTCTGCCTGTGTAATCAGAACGTCTGCATAACACACACATGCAAAGTACATTTTTTTGATCATATGTACTTTTATTAAACTACAATTTTAAATGCAGAGCTGTCACTTACACGCCGTGGGCACATGGATACTTAAGGGAAAACTTCCTCCACCACTGGTCTTACTGTAAGCCACCTCACTTCTACCTGCTGCGTATGAACAAAACGGAGCTTCAAATATGCAAACACCTCATGCTGTGGAAAACCTGAGATTTATAAAACGATGTGAGCGGAGAATGTGTGTACTTGTACCGAAACTCAAAACATGTGTATGAACTGTTCGAAGCTTTGGAAACTTAGTGACACACATGGTGAACTGGTGCAATGAAGCCAGAGTTCAAGTATGATCAGTCTGACAGGTTTGATTTCCACCTCATATCAAACCAGTGATTCATCCACAATGAGACAAACATTCGGGCCATGCGGTGATATGAGCCAATACAAACAGGGGCCTTTTATAATCGTGGATTGAATATTAACTATTTTTAAAACCTGGCACTGGCTCATCGACACACGTGATCCTGTCACTCGAGGTTCAGAGTGAATCACGCAGTGAATTATTCTGCTGTCGTTTCTAAACACATGTCAGCATGTTTCCACACATACAAGTGCACAGTGACGAGCATCAGTGTCGCAACGCCACTTGCCAATTCATACTCCACAAATTATTAAAGCTTCTCCACCTCTACTTAAAGTCATTTGGAGACATTAAGATCTGCAGCAGCTGACAGCCTCTCAGGGGTTGTGTAGTTTCTAACCTGCTGCTAGTCTCCTTGGGTGATTTGAATTCACCATTAATTATTAATTACGGGAGAGTTTCGCACTCACTGTTCACAGTTTCTCAGGAATCATGGTAGTGATGAAACATGCTACAGTGGAAGTTGCATTTAAAAACTGAATAAATACATTATCGCTGACAATTCAAAATCAGAAAAAAAAGGACAAAAAGAATGAATGGTTTTGATTATAATCCAGTTCATAATTTCCTAAGCTGAGGAGCAGCTGCTTATTTAAAAACTCTTGCAGACATTGAAACAAACACCCAATGGTGCCTCAAAGCATATGATCCCTGTTGTGCAGGAAGTGGTGTGATTTAATCTTTAATCTAAAAAAGAAAAAAAAGAGAGCAATGAGAAGATACTATATGACGAGTGTTAGCTACAGGAAAAGGTTCCTCCCACGGAAACTACAGAAAGAAAAACACCTTGGGTGGCATTTAAATAAAAAGCTCAGCATGAGAGCGTGGTGTCTCTGACTGTGTTGCTATTTGACATCGGTGTCTTTGCACCGTCATGGTTTTCTGTCCATATTTTCTTCTTTTTTTTTTTACCTCAGTATGAGAAGAAGCAGAAATGCTGAGATGATACCGTCCAGCTTCAATATCATCATCACTATTTATCTGAGCCTAAGCTACGGTAGGACAACATATCAACTACAGTCTACAGGAACTGACAAAGCTGTTTGTTTTATTTCAAACTTTGAATTTGTACCTGCATGGTTTACATTTTAATTTTTAAATGTGTCCACACTGTATTTTGTGTATTTCAAAACCTCTTTTCTAAAAAAGTTGGCAGTGTGGGACTGTGGGAAAGGCTAATAATATTAGAAGGTAATGATTTTTCAAAACTCATCTTTGATTGAAAATACTCATGTTTTAATTTGATGCCAGCATGTTGCACTCTGTAAGCGTTTGTGAGGACAGGTTGTACTATACCAACACTGTTCACTGATCCCTATCTAAAAACCAACCAACAAACACAAATCGAATGAGGTGAACCTCCTCAAGCACAATGAAGTGTCTCCCAGGCCTAGCTGAGTCCTTTTGTTTCATCAGGTTTTAAGGTGATTCAGCCGCAGAATCGGACTGTAGATCCCGACGGGTTAGTCTCAATCAGCTGTGAACACAACGCAAACGTCACATGGGTGATAGATGTTCGACTCAACCGCATATCGCTGTATGTATCCTCAAATTAGCATTTGATCTTCTGTGTCTGATTCTGTGTGTACTTGTGACTAAGAGTCCCGTAGATCAACTTGAATGACTGTATGGGATTTGTGCACTGATCAGCTGGAAAAACATCACCCAGCTCTTTCTTTATTGTCTACTAACCTAATTACAGACTAAAGACTTGATGCCGTACTCTAACATACATCCTCATCTGTTCTCAGAAGGGACAATAAAAGGACGCTGCTTTGCCAGAAAGCAATGCACGGCTGTGAGAACGTTCTCATGCATTCAAACAATCCCCAAAAGTGGCTTTTCGTCCTACTCGTTGGCCAAGAGGCCATGAACACGGTGTACGAGTGCGAGTTCACGCTGATTGAAAATGATCTACATGAGACCGAGAGAGGAGAACCGACCAGACTAATGCAGGGTACGTTTGGATGATTAGTAATGCCTATAAAATAAAACGTGGATGTGCCTTTTTTGACTTCTGTATTGTCCAGGAAGGCGCAGCATCAATGGTGCAACTACTAAATGCAGGAAAATGGCAGAAAACTCTGACTAAATTACACACTGAGCAACTATGAGGCAACATTATTGCTCATTTGGAGCCTATTTGTGTCCAGCAGCTAGGTTCTACCTGCCTCTAGCTGCCATTTAGCTGCTGTGGGGTTTGTACCTATAAAAACCCATTACATTTATTTTTTATTTTTTGTCCTTTCGGCTCGTCCTTTGAATTCAGGGTCACCACAGCGGATCATTTGTCCCCAGTTTTTTTGATGTTCCACCTCTTATCCAAAAGGCCTTTGTCGTTGGTGAAGTCACATGCATTAGTCTGGCAATGGCAACTGCATTGAAAACGTTTAATACGTGGTGTTGAAATCCATCTCTTCTAATGAGAGAGATTGTTCCCGTCTGACATAAATAGATGACTTAACCCCTCTCTCGAAACCACCAGTTTCCCATGTCCGTAATGTGGACATTGTTGTCTTCAAAGGAGTGACCCTAGTCTTTGAGATGCGTATGGACAAAGGAGTTTGTCAGGAACTCCAGCGACATACTGGACTGATAATGTTGTAATGTTGTCTTGTCTGTTGTCTCTGTTGTGGACATGATTCTGTTCCTCTCCTCGAGGGAACACTACAGGCCGGTGTTGTAGGGTTCTGATTACTCCCAGTTTGTGCTCCAGAGGACTGTGTGAGTAAAATGGTGTGTGGGGGTTTTCTGTATACTTCAACGAAGCCATAAGGCTTCTGTCTTCCTCAGTGCGTACTTCACAATCCAAGAAGGCCAGCAGTTCCCGGTGACACCTTCTCACGTGGACAGGAGGTTTTCTGTCCTCATCAAGGCGTTTTGTGAAAGTTGCCACCGCTTGTGTTTTAATTTGGACCCAGGTTTCATCCATGTACCTGAACCAGTGTCTTGGTTTAGTTCCTGGTAAAGAGCTCAGGGCTCCTCTTCTTGTAGAGGTTGGTCAAGACAAGGGTCCGGACAGGGAGGACCATTATTTTCAATGAGGCCTTAAGGAATCAGACTCTCTGACAAAATAAAAAAATAAAAATCAGATTCTGAGAAGCGTGTTTATCTGATGTCTGATTAAACATCTACATATTTGCATCTTTCCTGTTGTGTCTGTGCTTTTCTTGTGGGAGCAAACAGGGGCTAACCACATACGACTGTAGCACTGCTCGACTTTTAGCAACATCTGAACATCCACAGAGGCTTGATGAAGGAGACCACTGTTTCTTTGTTCCCCTTTGAGTATTAACCACTTACTAAATAAAGCCTACAGATGTTTCTTTTTCTTTTTAAAGAACTGCCTTTGGGCAGCAGGGTGGAAGAGTGGTTAGTGTCGCTGCCTCACGGCGGAAAGCTCCCTGGTTTGAATCCATGTGCTGGCTGCAGCCTTTCTGTCGAGGATGTACCCCACCTCTCGAAATGCTAACTGATTTCTGGCATTTAGGATTCATACCTACAACACTCTATACGGAACTAATCGTGATTTGTATTCAAGTTTTCAAGGACTTTTTACTCTTTATTTTATGAATATTTAAGACTCGATTTTTATAAACATTCATATAGATAAACTGTAGAACAAAGTCACTGCTAATGCTTTAAATGTTCACTAAGAACATTGCAAAGGAAATGGCCAAACACACTGAGATGTTAACCTGAACTACACAAACAGGAAATAACTTTACTATTTTATTAGGTCAACAGGAACCTGATCAGGTCTGTGCACCTCCCTCTCCACTTCCACCTGCATGGCAATGTGGTCAGCAAATCTGGATCCTGATTGGTGTGATGGCTCTGATGTTCCTGTGCATCTGTGTCATGGCCTGCGTCTATGTCAAACTCAGGGTGACTGTCTGTAGGCCTAGCAACACCACACAACACGGGAAACATGAAAATACTACACAACTTTACACAACAACTTTATGAAGCACACTGTGCATTTGCTTACCATCTTAATGTACCTATTGTAAAAAATGTGATACTAATTCATAAACCGTTATTGTATTTAGTGATAACTTCATGTGGACGTGACTTAAACACAGTCTGAAGTTGGGTTTGAGTCATTCTGTCACACAACTGAGATCATTAGCGCTACAAAATATTTCCCCACTGGTGGTGTTTTGACTTGTTGCTGAGCCAACTGATTATTTGTCAGATGGCTGACATCAAAATACTTTAAAGGTCATGATGATATCAATAAATAAGTAATAATATGGTCCGTATCCAACCTACAGCACACGACTGGCAGTGAGCAGCTGTGTGAATCAGGACTCCCCCAGACCGCTCCTCCACCTCAACATGTAACCTCTTATACAACTCAGAACCTGCTTTTACAGCTAAAACACTTTTATATTTACACTTATAGTAACAATTTAGCAATGATGACATTTTTAGAATGTATGAGACCCTTTCTTTGACCTTTGTAGAGGCACAATAACAGCATCCGTTGTCTATAACATCACCTGCTTGTTTTTTATATTGATCTACATGTTATTAACAAAACAACCAACATAAAAATGTTTTTTTTATTTTTGTGACTATGTCTTTCAGAGGAGCAATGAAGAGCATGAGAACTGCATCTATGTGGAAATGAAGAAAGCTCCTCAGCCCAGGAATCTGGCTTTGGAAAGTTCCATCTTTGGCTAAGCGACTCGTCTTTCTTCACATCTGGCCCTGTTCTGAATGCACAAAAAAGGAAATCATGGACGTCCCAGGCAATTCTGAATGCTTGTGACATGATCATTTTCCAGCAGCTGGTATCATAGGCTCAAACTTTTGGTCTTTGATGCACTATCGAGTCTCAACAGCAGGGGGAGACAAAGACAAGTCTAACGTGATGATGGTTTCTGCTGCTGCACTTCTGTTTGTCTCTGATTTTACTGTTGCATGTAACGAGGCACCATACAACTGAATACAAGCTATGTTAATGCGTACATGACTTTTGTGTGTTTGGTCTTGTGTAAAAAAAATGTCATACAGCGAAGGCAATGAAACTGTATTCTGCAGCACTGTGGAAAACACATAGAAAAATGGTCTGGATGGACCTGAAACTGAAGAGTGTGATGACAGGAGGAAAGATGAGACATTGTTCTTCCAAACTACAAGACACGTTTTTTAATGTGAAGCCCTAAGTAAAAGTCATCATACAGATTTGAGGCAGGTTCCCTGTGTTCGTTAAAAGGCAGGTATGGCTAAGAGCATCATCCACTACATGTTCTGTGTAGCTGCATGGTTTAAGGACAGCAGCAGGTTGCGTTTGAGGTGTAACGCCAACAATGGACAGTAGAGGGAGACACCAGCTTCGGCATCGTTTCAGCAGCGTTCTGTCACATGCGATACAATACTGTGAGGCACAGAAACCAAGTTCTGGTGCCTTTGGGACTGTAGCTATATTTATCTTTATCTTTTAATTGTCAATTAAAATTTATAATTGTTTAATTTATCTTATAATTATCTTTTGCGACTATAACTTTCTTTTACAGTGATGGTTGGAAGCCTACATAGCACGAACACAATGTAGCTCGAAAAGTTTAGTAATTTATATCTACATTACCATTAAATCAACAAAAAATAACAAAGGAATATGCTTAAATGTGTTTAATTACATAAATATGATACCTAACCTATTCACATAGCTTAGAACTCTTAGCTAATAGTAGCAGTCAGTGTTTAATTTGCTTCACCAGCTCATTGGCCGCAAAGCATTTTTAAAGTTTTAGTTACAAAGTTATTATTCTTATTTAACAGGACTTTGTGTCTAAACATTTGGAAAGCAGCTTAAATTACTGTTGGCATGTGAAACATGGCATTTGTACATTTGTTTGGTAACAGTAAGGAAGTGAAGCTGGTGTTTTATTTACTTAGCATCTTGGATGAAAAGTACTAGGACTAAAGCGCCACCTCTCAGCACTATAGCCATTTGTTTCTGTTGGTCACTGGTGTTTCCTCACTGCAACAAAACAATCTTCCTGCAAGACAGAAAATAGATCTGCATTCATTCAGTAATAAAATGTTTATGGGACACTTCAGTTACACACAAGGCCTGTTTCTACTTTATTTATGTTCACTCCATGGAGGCTTTGCATGTGGAAAACTTTTGCACAGACTGCCAACATGCCAAGCAAGCATTTGTTTGAGTCCAGTATCCATCGCTGATTATATGTTCATGGTTAGTTTGCATTCTTTCTGGAATAATGTGACAAAAGCAAATGCTGTTTTGTGGATGACGTGAAGCATCATCGCCACACGGTCTGACCATGAGGTCCAGAAAGTTTACATTGGCACAAACTGTAGAATTATTAGAATTACAATTATTACGTTTGCTGAGTGCTGAGTTTCATTGCTGGTCTCGTCAGCTGAGGTTTGCAGCGTGTGTTGATACGTTCATATTTTTGCCTCCTCACTGTTTGCATCATCTGTTGATGTGGGGATGTGATATCGTACGTTTGCCTTTGAACGGGGATGTTTTTTTAACACCTTTGATTGGAACGATCCCTCTGAGATTATGGTTTGCAGTCATCTGACAGCAACAGAATGAGAACGAGTCATAAGAGTCATTAGCTGGAGGAAGATGTTTGTTTTGTTCAGTGTGTCATAAAAATCCAGTCTCATGGGCTTTGGCTAAGCTACACAGAGAGTAAAACATGTCTTAAGTAGTTTCAACTTCATACTCTATTAAAATGAAGGCAGGGGGATACAAATGTATTAAAACAAAACAAAACAAAAAAATCATTAGCATAACGTTACGAGTACCAAAACAGGAAAAATATCCATACTTTCACTTTATGGATGAACAGGAGTTCCAGATTGAGTAGCATGGAGTGATATGCACACTACAGCTAAGAAAAAAAAACATCATTCCTATGTGGTGTGGATATATTGCATATTAAAAAATTACACATTATAAAGTCACTCTTTTATATCCATGTTGCAGAAAAATATTCCTTACAGTTTTTTAATATCATAACTATTTCTAAAACCTGGTTTTCATTAAGTTGTTACAGGTTAAGTAACTACATGGACAAAGACTAGTTAAAGGGTCTAAATACTTTCTCAAGTGATTATAAACCAATTTTTATTCTGTGACCTTTAACCTTGGAAGTACCATCCAGTAGTGAAAGATGCCTTCGCCCAGCGACTGGCCTCACACGAGTGCGTATGTGTTCTAACTTGAGAGGCTTGACTAAGCGTGGCTCCGTTTCACCAGCTTTGATGCCCATAGCATGCGATGCAATAAGTGCAACGCCGCAAACTTGGTGAAACAGCTGTTTGAGTGTAAGAAGGCTGGACCACAGCCATTCTCCTCTAATGAATCAAGTCATCCTGATGGTACAGAACCTCACCCAAAATCCCCCTCATCTGATATTACTGAGCACAGTGCTATGACAGGGACTTCAGCTGGTAATGTTTAGCAAAAATTTGGCCAACTAGTATTTGCATTTGCTAAATGTAACTTTACTAAAGTGTGGTGCATGTGACTTAAACTAGAACCTCCGTGTCACTGAGCTCTAAACCCCCCGTAGGCGTGAGTGTGAGTGTGGATGGTTGCCTGTCTGTGTATGGCTATGCATTTGTGTTTTATTATTCTCCTTATTTCATCCATGTGTCTGGTCCATACATGTTAGCTTTGCTAAACAATTTTACAGGAGGATTTTACAAAGTCCAACACAAATATTAGTTTGTTTCCGATTCACGAATAAAAAGCCAATAGATCATATCCCCCTGCACAGGTCAGAACAATAGAAAAAGTCTTAAAAAAGCTGTAATTTTGATAGATTCCAAATGGATTTAGGTTATAGACTGTTGATAGTTTTTGAGTCTCAGGTGAACTTTGAAGTGCGTTTTTCGATGAAGGGGGGGTTGGGAACCATGATCATCATTTATTAGAGTTCAGTTGCATTTCAGGTGGAAACATTTGCAAATACGGTGGAAAGCAGGAAAAGTTTTAGCTCACAAGATATGTGTATATATTACATGTGTATATAAAAATAACTCAACTTTCTATTAACAATGAAAGTTTTCCTGTAAAGGGAGTTTTTCCTCACTGCTGTCACCTAGTTCTGGCTTAAATGTTTGCCTTGTTTTGTTGTGAATTGGTGCTATAAAAATAAAGTTAAATTGAACTGAGTCGAATTATTGGTGAAGGTCAGTGACAAGCAGACATGGGGTTAAGGTTCAATGCTGACTGCTGGAGGTCAGCTAGTTCAGGGTAAGCAGCAGATTGGAGGGTGGCTGACTGGCTGCATACTAGAAACATGAATAGCGGACTAAAAGCTGACTGGTTTATACGTTGTCATGGTTTTCATACTCAAAGGAAACTTTATTTAGTAAAACTAATTGTGTATACAACTGCACTCACTTTAAAGGTAAAACAAGTTTTGATATATTTAGTTTTGATACTTGGTACTTAAATGCTTTTAATCACTTTCTGAGCATCAGATTTTTAGTGTCCAGTTACTTCAACTACTATGTACTTTCCCATTGAGGAAAATGTTACAGTTTTGAACAGGTCAATGCAATTAGCAAGTTGTTGGGCCAGTGACTATAGAGAGAAAAACATCGGAGATAAAGGAGATGGAAGGAGGGATTGGCAGAGAGAGCAATTGGCTGTGGGACAGGAAGGTTTGATCAAATATCTGCCAGCAGCTTCTCCACTCTCTGGCAATGGAGAACTTGGGGGAAGCTCCTCAGCACCTCCTGTGTGAAACCAAAGCGTCCTAACTTAAGAGGCAGTGCTGACTTACATTATGGTGTTCTCTGTCATCAGTCTGTTACTGCTCCACGCTCCACTTCCTCCTTCTCTCTCTGACTGTGTCAGATTTCTTCGTGGGCTTCATTATGTTCTTTCAAGTTATGCTGATAGATGGCTGCTGGTTCCTTGGTAACTTTATGTGCCTTTTGTATCAGCATCTAGCGTTTATTATTATCACTTGTGCCTCAACAGGAACCTTGATGCTCATATCTGTTGACCGTTATGTTGCTATTTGTAATCCCCTGCATTACTCCACCAAAGTCACACAAAAGAGAGTTAAGACCTTTGTTGGTCTGTGTTGGATATGTTCTGTAACAACCAGACAGGCACAATTCCTGCTTTGGAGACGACGTATTTGTTCATAACGACATTACTGATTAAATGTCATCTTTCTGCACTGTAAAAACCAAAAACCCAGACTTTCAGAGTGTGTTATGAACAAGCGTGTGTTAAAATTGAATTAAGCACTTTTAATTTTAAGAGTTAAATGAAAGTGGATAATCTTTGACCCTGGCAGAATTAGACAACTACACAAGGGTTATTGCAAAACTGAGTTCCGCTGTGTTATAACACTGATAGGTCCAAGCCAACAGGGAGACTCAAAAATGTAATCAACAATAAGAGTCCTGCTCCTAGATTAAGCACAGCACACAATAGGTTCTAACCGGGAAGTCAATATTTAATATTCAGATTGTTTTCACTAATATTTTTTTCCCTTAAATAATGTAGAATTATCTGTACCACTTCAATGTGCAAGAGATATTATGTTGATGAAAAGAACAGCTTTACTCTTTTTGCCATTTCAAAATAAAGGCATGCAAACCTTCACACAGTCACCTGCATGGTTCAATGCTTCTCATAATGTAAAGAGGTACAGTTAAAGGAGATAAAGGAGAGTAAGGAAGCAACATTTTCTGCTGGATTCTAAAGTTTATTAGCGTTCTTATTTATTGTATTTTTAAACTAAGACTACCTGAAAAGCTGAAGAGAGCATCGTGGGGCGTAAAGAGCAAAGCAAAGCTTTTCGTTCCAAGTTTCGAATAAGCTCTAACTGAGCAATGCAGCAATAATAAAAAGAAGGTGCTTGTAAAGTAGAAGCATATTAGCTAGACAGGCTGAAAAAATGAAAAACAAAGGCCTAATAAATAAATCTGATAATATTTACATCTATGCTCCATATTAATATGACAGTTTCTACAGTGTTAATGACAGTAACAGACAATTTCATCCATAAAGGATAATCTGGGGTCGTTGAAGTCATTCATGAGGACGACTTCCTCCTACGGAGTGGGGCTAAGTGTAATCGATTGACTTGGGTTAAGTTGCGCATTGTAGCTTTACATCAAGTATCTTGGTGTATCATTTCTGAATGAGTGTAAAATGAGATTAATAGGTGCATTGATGCAGTATCAGCAGTGAAGGGGACATAGCCATCATGTATACATTAAAAACCTGTGAGACTCAAAAGATTTTTACATTTTGAGTTAAAATCTCGTTTACATTGGACATTGTACAAAAGGCACAGTATGTCAAAAGGGAAAATTATGCTGTGCTTTTGCATAAATACCATGTATCAACATCTTGGGCATGACCACAGGCAACAGTCCATCCCAACGAAGACACGTGGAACAGAACTCTGTTCCTATGGAGACATAGGGACAGCAGCAGAGATGAGAGGGAGGGCTGAGTTGGAAGGGGAGAGATATGATACATATTGGACAGAAAGCTTCCATCCAAAAGCTGCCAGAACCCAGCACCGTCTTCACTCTACTGAGATGGAGACCTTGGAGGACCCTGAACTCTGCTTCCCACAGCTCCTCAACGCCTCCTGCGTGAAGACAAAGCGTCCTCACTTTGAGGCCATGCTGACTTACATTCTGCTGTTCTCTGTCTCTCTGCTCACTGCGTTTCTCAACCTGCTGGTCATCATCTCCATCTCCCACTTCAAGTATCTAAATGTTTCATTTCAGATAGTAGAATTAGCGTATCATGATAAAGACAGTATGGCTTTCCAAATAATATTTCTGTATTTCACTCTTTGCACTGCTGTCTGAATAACAATTGCTATTATTATTGTGATGATGCTGATCTTTCTCTCCAGGCAGCTCCACACCCCCACCAACCTCCTCCTCCTCTCTCTGGCTGTCTCAGATTTCTTTGTGGGCTTCCTCTGGTTGTTTCAAATTATGCTAATAGACGGCTGCTGGTTCCTGGGTGACCTCATGTGCACTTTGTATCAGTATTTCGACTACATTATTTCGTCTACCTCAGTAGGAACCATGGTTCTCATATCAGTTGACCGCTATGTGGCTATTTGTGATCCTCTACATTACTCCACCAAAGTCACTCCAAAAGCAGTTAAGCTCTGTGTTTGTCTGTGTTGGACGTGTTCTGTTATCTTTCAAAGTCTAATTCTGATGGATAACCTTCAACAACCAGGCATATATAACTCCTGCTTTGGAGAGTGTATCATTGTTATTAACTACTTTTCTGGAATTGCAGATGTTATTTTTTCCTTCATAGTTCCCATCACTGTCATCGTAGTTCTGTATATGAGAGTCTTTGTGGTGGCTGTGTCTCAGGCTCGAGCCATGAGGTCTCACATTGCTGCTGTCTCACAGTGTTCAACCAAAGTAACAGCTAAAAAATCTGAACTGAAAGCAGCCAGGACTCTTGGTGTCGTTGTAGGTGTGTTTCTAACATGTTTCTGCCCATTCTATTGTGTTTCACTTACAAGCAAAGATAATTTGATGAATACATCAGCTGCTGCTTTCGTAATATGTTTGTACTCTTTCAATGCCTGTCTAAACCCTGTGATCTACGCCTTTTTTTACCCCTGGTTCAGAAAATCAATGAAACTCATCGTTACACTTAAGATACTGCAGCCTGACTCCTGTGACACCACCATAGTGTAGAGAGAAACTGCATGGTGCCTGAGACTCCTGCCACAAACAGCTATGAGTCAAAGCATTATACCCACTCAAAGATCATTTAAATAACATTCATTTTAATGGTTCATGCCAAAGTCTGGGATCATTAGAATGAAAAACATAACAATTTGCTACACATTCTTGTCCACTACTGTTTATGGTCAACAAAATACATTTTTATGATATTTTAAGGAACATTAACAACAAAATGATAGTAACCTTCCTTAGTTCTTCAAAAATGTCAATACTGTTGTTCTGACAATTGCCAACAGCAACTTATAGGACGACTGCTGTATTTGTGGTTCATTAAACACACAGCAGCAGAAATTATAACTATTAAAATCTCAGGAACTGACACAACATTTCTGTGTGTCTCAAAACACCACATGCTCATGCTCATCTTTCAAGGTCTTGAAATTCATGAGACTTGTCAGCACATTTTTATTAAATGTTAAATTGAAAACTCCTAAAGGCCAAATGTATTTTTTCCCTCATGTTAGTTGGGATTTCCCAGTTGTTGTAAAACGTATAGGGCAGCTCAGAGACCTCAGCTCTCGCCCTCTGTTGCTGCTTTTGGGGGATATGCTAATAAAAGGATGGATGGAATACATATACCCCGTTGACCAGAGGAAAACTAAAACACCTATTACATATTTGCTTGGAACATATTTGAGTACTGTCACAGTTTGTGAGATTTCTCTACCACCAGTTGTCTTTTCAGTCAGGCTGGTTGTGGATGTGCAGTATTATAGTTAGAAGAAAAGGCTAAGTAATAAAAAAATGAAACACTGAAATCTCTTTTTGAGAAAAGTCATGGGAACTGTCTGTAGACCTCCACTCCAGTTTGGGGAGAGGCACAATGATTTTTCTTTTTTTTGAAGCATTATTATTTTCCAAATGTACAGTGGGCTCAATAACTGTGAAATGTATATACCTTTTAATAATTGTCCAGACTTTATCAGACCTTTATGGCAGAGCAGTAAGGCTGGAATTGCTTTAGGGTAATTCTCCAACTGTCCTTTAATTGTCCAACCAAAGTCCTGACTTAAACCCCACAGAACAAAGTAAATGAGATTTTTAATTTTTTTGCAAAAATGTTTTAAAATATAATTTCATTTTGTCATCACTCACTCTCAGACATCAGGCTGGTGTCATTTTTGTGTGCACCGGGGAACTTGAATGAGTCATAAATGACGGCCGACCTCGTCTCCTGAAAATTATGCTTTTAGCAACAAAACATGTTTTGTAGTGAACAATTTTGATGTTTTGATTATATCAGGATGTTTAGCATTGCAAAATTTACCTTTGCACTTTAGCTTGTTAGGAACCGTTTATTCGATGGGTAACAAATATGTTCACCACTTCGCCTTACAAAATCAACACAAGGTTATGACAGCAGCGATGTGATAGAATCAAAACTAGTGCTCACTAAGAAGCTGTTTATGAGTCCACAGATTCAGTACTGTGGGCTGGAGATGAAGAAAAGACTGTGACACCTGGCGGCTGAAAGGAGAAAGTTCAGGGCTAAAACAAACTGCATTCCTGACACAACGCTAACAGTCGGGTACCACGAACGAGGGATGTGTACTTGTACTTGTAAAACTTCTTAGATACTGTGCACGATACCATGTTAGCCTCCGCAGGCAGAGGTAGAAGGTGCAAAAATGTCTGGGTTAGGACTAAAAACGTGAAAGTGAATGCAAACTCATGTGCTAAACTCTAAACATCTAGTTACTAATAGTCGTGCTCATGTTTCTCAAGAATATTTTGAAAACATTTAATATTTGCAACTGACATCAGCAACAATGGGAGTTTTATATACTTTTACGTTACCTGAAGTTCTCTTTTTTGGTTTTACAAAGTTATTTGACCTTCATATTCCTGTTCAGGCTCTAGAGTCTATGTTGTACTTTCTTTTTGGTGACAGTTTCTCCGTTTGTAAAAAATGGTGGTCGCCATGTTTGTTTTGGTTGAACAACAAGCGCGAATTTCCGTTCAATCTGGATTTGCTTAACTGCAATGAATTGATTGGGATTTTACTGTTTAGCAACTTATACTACAAGCAAAACCGTTTCGTATTGGTTTATTAAAACATGAAAAAGTATGACACTAAATACGATCAGTGGCTATAACTGTAAATACAGACCATAGTCATCCCTGCAAAAGAGGAAGATGAGCACAGAAGTCATTGCGTAACAATCTCTGTGGAGAGGAAAAGAAATGCAGAGGTGAAGGGGAGGAGGGCCGAGTAGAAAGGACAAAAATAAAGCAGCTATGTGATAAAAAGCTTTGTCCAAACGGAGCCAGAACAGCTTCTCCTCTCTGGTGATGGACACTTTGGAGGAAGCTGAACTCTGCTTCCCACAGCTCCTCAACGCCTCCTGTACGAGGCCACAGCATCCTCAGTTTGAGGCTCTGACTGCTTCCATCCTGCTGTTCTCTGTCTCTCTGCTCACTGTGTCTCTCAACCTGCTGGTCATCATCTCCATCTCCCACTTCAAGTAGTCAGTTTAATGAGTTATGATAAGAATGTTGTGATTTGTGCTACAGAGAATTTCTCAATGTGCAAGTGCTTTTTTATGCAAATACAATTTTTTTTTTTCAGCCTTTGCCATCTGATCACTAATCACTTTTATAAATAACTGATCTTTCTCTTCAGGCAGCTCCACACTCCCACGAACCTTCTCCTCCTCTCTCTGGCTGTTTCAGATTTCTCCGTGGGCCTTCTCATGCCTTTTGAAATTATTTTCATAGATGGCTGCTGGTTCCTGGGTGACTTAATGTGTGCTCTGTATCAGTATCTACCATACATCACTACCTCTGCCTCAGTAGGAACCATGGTTCTCATATCAGTTGACCGTTATGTGGCTATTTGTGATCCTCTACATTACTCCACCAAAATCACACAAAAAACAGTTAAGCTCTGTGTGTGTCTGTGTTGGATTTGTTCTGTTATCTATCCAGGTCTAAATCTGAAGGATAACCTGAAACAGCCAGGTAGGTACAATTCCTGCTTTGGAGAGTGTGTCATGTTACTAAACTACATTACAGGACTTGTAGATCTGATCATTTCCTTCATAGTTCCCATCACTGTCATCATAGTTCTGTATATGAGAGTGTTTGTGGTGGCTGTGTCTCAGGCTCGAGCCATGAGGTCTCACATTCCAGCTGTCTCACTCCAGCGTTCAGTGAATGTAGCTGTTAAGAAATCGGAGCTGAAAGCAGCCAGGACTCTTGGTGTTGTTGTAGTTGTGTTTCTAATGTGTCTCTGCCCATATTACTGTGTTTGTCTCACAAGCAAAGACACTGTTTTCAATGCTTCATCTGCTGCATATATAATATGTTTGTTCTATTTAAACTCCTCTCTAAATCCTATGATTTATGCTTTTTTCTATCCCTGGTTCAGAAAATCAGTGAAGTTTATTGTGACACTAAAGATACTGAAGCCTAACTCCCATGAGGCCAGAATACTGTAGACACACTGCATGGCGCCTGCTTTTCAAGCACAGAATGATGTTCCAAGCAATGTTGTTGATTATGGAAACATCTAATCTGTATGATATAATGTCACTGTTGGAGTATATGTAGATGGTATTTTGTTAATGCTACAATATCTTAGACAGCCTTTAATTTTAAAATCAAACCTGAAGCTACGTGAGGTTTGTATATTTACTCTTATTTGGGAGCCCCCACCTTAAGGCCCCACCTCAAGAGTGCAGACTGTATCAGGGTTGCGATGCATTGTGTTGAGTTTGCCATTTACTCAATTAGAAAATAAATTATATGTTCAGTTCCACAATTCCTACACATAAATGTAAAAACACAGGCGCAGTTTAAATGCACGTATGACATCTGGGACAAACAGACATAGTAGATAGTACAGAATCATCCTTGTTAATGTGCCAGAAACTTGTTTGTGAACCCCTTCTAACACATTTGGATTCGGACACATGGCTCTAGAATAGAGTCTGACTTGACCTCTGACTTCTAAATGTAATTGTAAATGTTATCACATGTACGTTTTTATGACTGCAGCAGGCAGAACAAATAAAGACAATGCTGACTGATCTTGCTGTAATGTGGTGGACATTGTGGTTGTACCTCTTTACACTGATGCATGACAGTCAATGCAACACAAAATAACAGTGGAGGACACAAAGTCTCTCCTATAGGTTCATATAATGTTTCACATTATGGTAATTATTCACATTTCTAGATATGTCAACAGTACAATTCAGTCTAAAAGGGGTAACATACATTTGTGCCCAAGTGTCCATCCCCTTAATTTAAAAGTATTTTTCTAAAGTAGGGGGGAAAACATTTGCACTAATAAATTTTCCCTTGATTGATTAGTTACAATTTGACTTTAACTTAAATGTTATGTTGAATAAAAAACTATTTGCTTTACTTTTTGCATTTCAATAAAAGGGGGATGTAAACCTTTTCAAATTATTTTAAATTATGTTAAATGTATTGAATGTTTCACTATATTACACACACAAAATTGAACAGAATATACATTTGAAGTATATAGTACTATAGTGGTTTTTCAAATACAACTCACTGCCAAATTACATTTTCACAATAGATAAAAAAAATTTTTTTCTTGTAAACCACTGATAGTGTAACAAGAAAGAAATATTCTTGGTTTTAAAATCTTTGTTCCCCCTCTAATTTTCGGGATCGATTTCCCTTCATTTAATTTAAGCAATGTCAAAACAAAATCCCTTTAGCCAAGAGGTAATGAAAGTAATGAGCAAACCCTGGGGCTGTGTTGTATTGTAAATACTGCCCGCATAATAAAAGTTTGTTATATTGTAATAATGACTATATGGTTGCGCAACTGTGTGTTTATGTGAATATTTCACAAGAGCCCTAAACCGAAGAGTTGTGGTGGACCTAGCACCCTTTCCCTCTGTAACCATAGTGACCCTGACATAAGCCCCTTTCACATGTGCACTGGAATTCTGAAACTCCCCTGACTTTGACAAGAGATGGTGCATGTGAGAACACAAATGTCTGAGTGAAACGCTCCCGACATTATCCGGACTTCATTCTTCTATGCCCCTAGTTCAATGTATGTATTATGTTAATGGGCTCATGTGTGCAGCACGCTGCTCTGTCTCGAATTGTCAGAAGGCTCTAAAGCAAGCGAACGGGCACGTTGATGACCTTTTTATCACTCCGCCACCATTGTAGCGTTTTTTTAGATGCATGGCTCCGATGTGCTGCAAACCAAACACTGCATCTCTCACTCCAAGGTTTTTCTGTTGATAGGAGGAGGAATCTTACTTGGACGATCTCTGGATGTGTGTTACATGTGCAGGCTGAGTTCTCCCGACATCTGGAGTTCCTATGTGAAATAGGCTGTAGGCTGTAAACCTGTCCAAGGTGTATCCCACCTCTCACCCAAAGACAACAAGATAAGTGGCTAAAGACAATGGCTGAATGGAACCATTGCTCCGTTTTTTCAGTGTTGGGCCTAAAAGTAACGTGAGAGATCTCAGGAAAATGAGTTCAAATAAAATATTGAGTTCTCCTTAAATGTGCTTTAATTGGATTCCAGATTGTGCTAAACACACAAAAATTACTAGAACGACAGCACAACTATAACTGTGCTAAGCAGTGTTTGTACAATGCTTAGCTAACTAGCTTAGCTTCTCGGCCATAGTTAGCACACAGAGCCGCTGGCTAGTTAGCTAATAACACCATCCACAATCTTCCTGTTACACGAAAACACAATATGCTGAATAGTCTAACGTCTAACGGAGTTTTCTGCTCACACACATATTTGGTTGTGTTCTCCACTCAACCCATTAAGACCATCGTGTCCATGAGGCTTTTATGTTCCCTCTGTAATTTGGGTTTTTTGGAAAGTCACCATTTTAAGTTTCACCATAAACAGTTTTACAGTTTTCTGAATGCTTAGGAACTTTCTTTGATACGCTATTTTCGAGAAATTCTACACAATAAGCATTCAGCTTTACACCAAACCACCAAAACATTATACATCTCCTGAAAACACACAGACCATCAATAAATAAAGCACCAACTGCACATCGACAGTATAAATGTGTGCAGGGTTTAGCAGTTTGCAACAAAAAGCTTCGTCATAGATGTAGTAAAACACACATATCATACGAATCTGTAAAGTGTGGATGTATATACTAAACAAAACACACTATCCATAAAAATATAGGAGGAAGTTATTTAGTTTTTAATCAAAAAGTTGTTCTTCTCCCCCCGGCCTCTCATTCTCCCTCATTCTAGCTCTTTTCCTTCTTCTCCTCCTTATACCTCTTCTCGTTCTTACCCCTCTGCATCCAAATGCTTGTTCTACTCAAGCACCGATTGGTCAGTGAACTCATTATCTAAAAGTGTTTTCATATGTGGACAGGCAATTGGCAAAAATCGCACAGGTGCGGTGTGTTTGGGCTAGTAGTCAGTCCTCACCTTGGGAAAGTGATTATGGTCACCTGATGCACACGACAAATATGCTCTATGTTTTTTTTATTGTATCAAGATTAAAATAGCATCAACTAAAAGCTGAAATTATTAACTTTGCCTTGTATCCATCGTTTGATCTAAAACTCTCTTCAGTGTACAGTGAAAACAAAGGACTTAGCCTTGATGCTCCAGTGGTTTTGGAAGTGTGCTTCCTCTTTATGTAAGCAAGACAGTCAATCTTCAGCCACTCAGCCAGCCTTCACAAAAGCCAAAAATGGCAAATGTCTGCACTTTTATAAAGTTTTTCCTACCTGAGTGGACAAAGCACTTTACAGTGTTACTTATTACACACACACACACACACACACACACAGAGAGACCACACAGTTGCAAGGCACAGCATGATCCACAAAATTTTGGCAAGTTAAATGTACAGCGAAAAAAAAAAAGACTAAATGATTATGATGTCAAGAGAAGGGTCGAGGGACATTAGTTTCTAAGTAAGGGAGACTAAAGAGGAGGGACTAAAGGACTACATATTATGACAGAGGGCTTTGGGCAGAGAGCTGCCAGACTTCAGCAGCTTCCTCTTTCTTTCTGATGATGGAAGAAGTAGAACTCTGCTTCCCACAGCTCAACACGTCCTGCTGGAAGACAAAGCGTCCTCTCTCTTACACTGTTCTTATTCACATTGTTCTGTCCTTCATCTCTCTGCTCACTGTGACTCTCAACCTGCTGGTCATCATCTCCATCTCACACTTCAAGTAGACACTTATTTATTCAGTTTTTAAAACTAGTAGCTATAATGACAGAAATAATTATGTCCAAATCTTTACCAACAATGAATGAATGTGGTTGTTGTTGTGGTTATCATTTTAAATATTAATAAGTATGTTGCTTTGTTTTTTTCCCCAGACAGCTCCACTCTCCCACCAACCTCCTCCTCCTCTCTCTGGGTGTCTCAGATTTCTTTGTGGGCCTTCTTATGTTGTTTCAAATTATGCTCATAGACGGCTGCTGGTTCCTGGGTAACATCATGTGCACTTTGTATTCTGCTTTAGACACTACTATTACTTCTACCTCAATAGGAATCATGGTTCTTATCTCAGTCGACCGATATGTGGCTATTTGTGACCCTCTGCATTATTCCACCAAAGTCACTCCAAGAAGAGTTACAGTCTGTGTTTCACTGTGTTGGATCTGTTCTTTCTTTCTTTTCTGTGTACTGATGAGAGATCATTTGAAACAACCAGGCAGGTATCATTCCTGTGTCGGGAGTGTGTGTTAGTCTTTCAATTTATTGATCATATTGTAGCTCTTATTTTTTCCTTCGTTGCTCCTGTTACTGTTGTCGTTGTTCTATATATGAGAGTATTTGTGGTGGCTGTGTCTCAGGCTCGAGCCATGAGGTCTCATATTGCAAATACCACACTCCAGCATTCAGTGAAAGCTAAGAAGTCGGAGGTGAAAGCAGCCAGGAGCCTTGGTGTTGTTATACTTGTTTTTCTGTTATGCATCTGCCCATATTTCAGTGTCGCACTTACAGGCCAGGACACGTTGCTCAATGCTTCATCTGCTGTCTTTATAATATGTTTGTTCTATTTTAATTCCTGTCTGAATCCTATGATCTATGCATTTTTCTACCCGTGGTTTAGAAAATCTCTTAGACTTATTATCACCCTGCAAATTCTGAAGCCTGGCTCCAGTGAGACCAATGTGCTGTGAAGAGAGGAAATGTGTTTATACACGTTTATTGATATATGTTGAGACCTAAAAGTCAAACCAAATAAAGAAAATGCAATAATCTTTTCATTCACGGGCCATGATTTACAGTTTACATCTTTGTAGTAACACTGTACCTGCACAGTACATACTGAGGCACAATATGCTTGAGCAATAATGGGGTAGCAACTTGGTAAAAGTGTCTATACTGCAAGTATTTTCTAAGTACGGGGTATCTATTGTAATATTACGTGGTACATATAAGATGCTAATCTGCCCAGTGAGAGCAATGTAAATTTATTCTGCTGGTGTTTTCTAAGTTATGGCAATATTATGTGCTAGATAGCTAAGATTTGGGAGCAAGTTCTATAAGTTCTATAGTGTATTCCAGGTGAAGAAGAAGTATTCTTAATTGCATTAAAAATATGCTAGAAGTTTATGTAGTATGTTTCCAGAACATCTTGCACTTTAAGATGTTACTGAAGAATGTACTTTATATGCCATGTATGTGACAATATGCTTTATTATGCTTTGAAGAAACATACCAAATATTAACATGTCTTTAGCAAATTTTGGCATATTTTCAAAAAGTCTGTCATAGATATTAGCTTAAACGTTGAGGTCAGAATAATTGACCCGATTCAGATACCAACGTCAGAGTTGAATCTTGCAAATTGTGTTTATGAAACAAATATTTTTCCATTCCAGCTATGTGGGAGTACTGAATGTCTGCTTTTCACGTTGCTTGATTTCTCCAAATTATCATGATATATAGCATATTTTGGTGTAAATCTCAGCTTATTAGTAATTTTATTCACCACAATAAGTATGTGCCCTTTACTCAATTTCTAGACAGGGTAGACGACCCCACCCCTTGCGCTAGATGCCATAAGTACAAAAATATCACAACTAAGTGTACAAAAACATATTCACACACACACGCTCCGCCCATTTTTGGCCCTTGGTGGCTGGGTGGCGCCTGATTGGGTATGGTGGGATTCTAGCCTGTGGCCCTCCGCATTCCAGCACAGTGATCTACCAAAGAGCCACCAGGGCCTCCTTTAGGGTATTTTTGATAAACACATAAAAAATCATGAAGGTGTCTTATCAGTTTAGAAGTTTTGTCTTAATATTTTGAAGATCAGATTACATCAGGATCTTTGTCAGACAGCTGTAAAGTCATTTCCGTAGTTTCACGTGACGTCATTTCCGTAGTTTCGAAATGGCGGTCTGTTCAAACTGTGTACACGTTTTCACGCAGTTGCAAGAAACAATCAAACTTTTGGAAAACGAACTAAGAAAAAAAAAAGAACTTATCTTGGGGTTTTCCAACGTTGCCGCCACACAAGCGAAGCACCTCGCAGCTCTTAATACCTCGAGCTACATGGAACAAACAGTTTCTATCCACCCAGCTGTTTGTTCAGTGACCCAGGACACCGATGACACCACCTTCCCGGTCCAGATGGAGAACCGTTTCACTGTTCTTGAAGAGCTGGAAAGTCCGACTTCCCGGCGGCGGTTCCTGTGACTCCTGCCTCGTGAGATGCCACACTGCTCCACCTCCCGCGGGCAGCGCGGTCGGGCCTGCTGCCGGGCCTCGCCAGACCAGACGTGCCACCGCCACCAACACCATGCCTCCAGAGAGGAATCCACATGCTCCTCCTCGGCGCACCTCTCCACCGCACCGTCCTCCCGGTCCGACCATGCTAATTATTGGCGACTCCATCGTTAGAAAGTCCGCTTAAAATTTGCTAAAACGTTTTGCTTTCCTGGAGCCACAGTCACTGACATAGCGGAGAAAATTCCAAACCTGATTGAAAGACATCCTACAGCAACAAAAGTAGTGATACACGTTGGCACAAATTACACCAAACGCCAACAGTCTGAGTTGCTGAAACGTGACTTCGTGTCATTTTTCAACTCACTGGAGAGTTTCCACGACAGACGGTTCTTCATTTCCGGCCCAATTCCCACGCTGGGTCGCGGTGTTGGCTGGTTCTCCAGACTCCTCAGCCTGCACACATGGCTTCAACCACAAGTCTCCGCACACGGACTCTTCTACGTAGACAATTTCAATCTTTTTTGGGATCGTCCTCAGTACTTCAAGCAAGATGGACTGCACCCGAACTTTCTGGGATCACGGATGTTGACTGAGAACATTGTCCACAGCATCTCAGTCTCCGGAGACTGACTGACCATTGAAAACACCTGTGGCTCTGATGTGCTCACCTCTCCTGCATCCTCCGCTCCAACACCCGACAACATCCACAGGTATAAACAGTCCGAGATATTTATAGAATCTGACGTTACCAACAGACAAAATGCAGCTCTTATGGACTCTAATTTTTCACACAGGAATATTATTATTTTGCTGAATGTTATGATCTTAACCACACTGCTATTTGCCCCATAGAGACTATGTCTGCTCCACGACCAATTAAACTTTTTAAACCAAAAATGAACACAAGGGGAGTTAATCATAAAAATCTAATACAAGTTAAGACTAATGCTCATACTGAACCAAAACCCAAAACTATTAAATGTGGATTATTAAATATTAGATCTCTCTCTTCTAAATCTCTGTTAGTAAATGACTTAATAAATGATCATCAAATTGATTTACTTTGTCTCACTGAAACCTGGTTGCAGCAGGAAGAATATGTCAGTTTAAATGAGTCAACCCCCCCAAGTCATATTAATTATCATGTTCCTAGATGCACAGGCCGAGGTGGAGGAGTAGCAGCAATATTTCACTCTAGCTTATCAATAATTCCTAGACCTAAACATAGCTATAACTCATTTGAGAGTCTTACTCTTAGCCTTTCACACGCAAACTGGAAAACTCAAAAACCACTATTATTTGTTATTGTGTACCGTCCTCCAGTTCCTTACTCAGAGTTTTTGATAGAATTTTCTGATTTTCTATCTGATTTAGTGCTTAGTACAGATAAAGTCATTATAGTGGGTGACTTTAACATCCATGTAGATGCTGACAGTAACTGCCTGAGCACTATGTTTAATTCATTATTAGATTCAATTGGTTTTTCCCAAAATGTAAATAAACCCACTCACTGTTTTAGTCACACGTTAGATCTTGTCCTTACATATGGCATTGAAACTGATAATTTAATAGTATTTCCTCATAACTCTCTTTTGTCTGACCATTTTCTAATAACATTTGAATTTACGATAACGGACTATACAGCAGTTAGAAAAAAATTCCACTACAGCAGATGTTTATCTGAAAATGCTGTGAATACATTTAAAGAAATTATTTCTTCATCTTTTTCACCACCATGTGTCAATACTATGGTGAGTAGCCATCTTACTCCTGTACAAATTGATTACTTAGTTGACAATTCTGCAGCCTCATTGCGTATGATACTAGATACAGTTGCCCTCTGAAAAGAAGGCAGTGAATCAGAGGAGGCGACTCCATGGTACAATTCACAAATGCACAGCTTAAAGCAGGCGTCACGAAAATTAGAGAGGAAGTGGCGTTCCACTAATTTAGAAGAATCCGGTTAGCCTGGAAAACAGTTTAAAAGTGTACAAAAAAGCTCTCCGTGATGCCAGAACAGCATATTATTCCGCACTAATAGAGGAAAACAAGAACAACCCCCGGTTTCTGTTCAGCACTGTAGCCAGGCTGACTAAGAGCCATAGTTCTGTTGAGCCTAGTATACCCTTAACTTTGAGCAGCAATGACTTTATGACTTTCTTTACTGATAAAATTGCAGCCATTAGGAAAAGGTTCACCAGATCCTCCCTACAAATATTACAGATAGATCTTCATGTACAACAGCTCTAGAATCCTCAATAAGGCCCCAATCCATCTTAGACTGTTTTTCACCCATAGATCTCACTGAGCTAAGTTCAACTATCGCCTCCTCAAAACTAACAACATGTCTTTTAGACCCTGTTCCAACCAAATTGCTTAAAGATGTTCTACCTTTAATAGACACATTCATATTAGATTTGATTAACCTATCTTTAGAAACTGGCTATGTACCAAAGGCTTATAAAGTTGCTGTAATCAAACCATTACTTAAAAAACCCTGTCTTGATCCAGGTGATTTAGCCAACTATAGACCAATATCAAATCTCCCGTTTATTTCTAAAATCCGGGAAAAAGTAGTTGCAAAACAATTATGTGATCACCTTTACAGGAATAATTTGTATGAAGACTTTCAGTCAGGATTCAGAGCTCATCACAGTACAGAAACAGCACTGGTAAAAGTCTCCAATGATCTTCTCCTGGCTTCAGATAATGGACTTGTGTCCGTACTCGTCTTACTAGACCTTAGTGCCGCATTTGACACCATTGACCACAACATTTTATTACAGAGACTAGAACATAGATTTGGGATTAAAGGAACCACATTACATTGGTTTAAATCTTATCTGTCAGACAGATTCCAACTTGTTCATGTTAATGATGACTCTTCTTTATGCACCAAAGTTAGCTATGGAGTTCCACAGGGCTCTGTGTTAGGACCAATACTTTTTAATCTGTACATGTCACCTTTAGGCAAAATTATTAGAAACATTCCATAAACTTCCACTGCTATGCAGATGATACCCAGCTCTATTTATCTGTGAAACCAGAAGATACTAACCAATTAGTCAAACTTGAAGCATGTCTAAAAGACATAAAGACCTGGATGTCCTACAATTTCCTACTTCTAATTTCAGACAAAACTGAAATCATCCTCTTTGGGCCTAAAAACATGAGAAATATGCTGTCTAACAATATAGTTACTTTAGATGACATAACTTTGGCCTCCAGTACTGCGGTGAGGAACCTTGGAGTTATTTTTGACCAGGATTTGGCATTTACGTCACATATAAGACAAATCTCTAGATCAGCCTTCTTCCACCTACGGAACATTGCTAAAATTAGAAGCATCCTGTCTCAAAGTGATGCCGAAAAACTAGTCCATGCATTTGTTACCTCTAGGTTGGACTACTGTAATTCCCTACTTCTGGGGTGTCCTAATAACTCTCTAAAAAGCCTTCAATTAATCCAAAATGCTGCAGCAAGAGTGCTGACTGGATTAGGAAAGAGAGATCATATTTCACCTTCACTAGCTTCTCTTCATTGGCTTCCCATAAAATCTAGAATAGAGTTCAAAACCCTCCTCCTTACATACAAAGCTCTTAATGGTCAAGCTCCATCATATTTAAAAGATCTCATAGTTCTGTATCGCCCGATTAGACCACTTCGATCCCAAAATACAGGCCTACTTGTGGTTCCCAGAGTTTGCAAAAGTAGAATGGGAGGCAGAGCCTTTAGCTATCAAGCTCCTCTCCTGTGGAACCAGCTTCCAATCCAAATTCGGGGAGCAGACACCCTCTCTACTTTTAAGACTAGGCTTAAAACCTTCCTTTTTGATAAAGCTTATAGTTAAACTGCTCACTCAACCTGAACTAGCTTTTCTCTATACATTTACTTGTCCCATTTAATGATCAACTCAGGCAGAAAATCTGGAAAGCGCAAACTGTGCAATTACGTTTTCTTGCAACTGTAGTTGAGGTGAAACAAGATTCAAAACCAGGCATATAAATTGATAAAAAAATATATATTTCCTGTGTTTTGTTTACCTTCATTATGCATTGTATAATCTTTTTTTTACAGTTTTTACGCCTGATGCCCTTCCTGACGCAACCCTCCCCAATTTCTACGGGGCTTGGACCGGCACTGAGCAGCTGGGGATGGGAATGGGCTGTTAGGGTTTCAGTGTCTTGCTGAGAGACACTTCGACATATAGCTACAGCATTGTATAATCAATAAGAAGAAAAAATGTAATATAATAGTATTTTATTCTATAGGTAAAATTTCAGGATTCACATCACCAGAGACCAATGACAATCTACATAGGAAGCGGGAGGAACATTAGTTTCCAAGTAACAGTGAATGTTAGAGGAGGGACAAAGAACAACATAAGTTATATGACAGAGCTTTGCTCAGACTCCAGCAGCTTCCTCTTTCTTTCTGATGATGGAAGAAGTTGAACTCTGCTTCCCACAGCTCAACACGTCCTGCTGGAAGACAAAGCGTCCTCTCTCTGTCTCTGTTCTTATTTACATTGTGCTGTCCTTCATCTCTCTGCTCACTGTGACTCTCAACCTGCTGGTCATCATCTCCATCTCCCACTTCAAGTAGACACTTGTTTAACTTAATTATAAAACTGGTAGCTGAACAGAAAGAAAAGAGGTTTCCTAAAAATACTTTGAATTTGTCACAGTTTTACTCTGGGTTTACCTACTGGTATGATAATTGATTTTCACAAATAATAATAGATGTTGCTCTTTTTCCTCTCCAGGCAGCTCCACACCTCCACCAACCTCCTCCTCCTCTCTCTGGCTGTCTCAGATTTCTTTGTAGGCCTTATTGTGTTGTTTCAAATCATGCTCATAGACGGCTGCTGGTTCCTTGGTGACTTCATGTGTGCCCTGTATTATGCTTTAGACTACATTATTACCTCTGCATCAGTAGAAACACTGGTTCTCATATCAGTCGACCGATATGTGGCTATTTGTGACCCTCTGCTTTACTCCATCAAAGTCACTCCAAAACGAGTCGGAATCTGTCTTTCACTGAGTTGGATCTCCCCCCTCTTTTTTCTTGGTGTGCTTCTGAGTGACAGTTTGAAAGAAATAGGAAGACATGCTTCCTGTGCAGGGGAGTGTGTGATGGTCATTAAATATATCAATGAAGTTGCAGATTTCATTTTTGTCTTCATTGTTCCCATCACTGTTATTGTAGTCCTGTATATGAGAGTATTTGTGGTGGCTGTGTCTCAGGCTCGAGCCATGAGGTCTCATATTGCAGCTCTTTCGTGCCCGAGTTCATCAGGTGTAACTGCTAAAAAGTCAGAGATAAAAGCAGCCAGGACTCTTGGTGTTGTTATTGTTGTGTTTCTATTATGCATCTGCCCATATTTCTGCGTGGCTCTTACAGGCCAAGACATCCTGCTCAATGCTTCATCTTCTGCCTTTTTAATGTTTTTGTTTTATTTGAACTCCTGCCTAAATCCTATGATCTATGCATATTTTTACCCCTGGTTTAGAAAATCTGTTATTCTAATCATTAAACTGCAAATTCTGAAGCCTGGCTCCTGTAAGACCAATGTGCTGTGAAGAAACACTGTAGAGTGACTGAAATGAGGCCTCTGCTCTGTTTAACTGTCAACCATTCAGGCCAAAACAAAGAAGAACATTTATTTAAGAGATGCTGTGACATAACTAAAACCATGTCAATAAACAGAAATAATTTTATTTCATCTGTTTTCATGAAAAGTCTGGATTCTGCTCTGAATCTATACTATTCTAATTCAACACATAACGTCTCCTACTGTACCACTAACAGTTGTTATTGACCAGTTTATTTTCTTTAATTCTTTTCCAAAATAAATACAACTGGGACACAAGTACTTTTTTCTGTCGTGATATTTTAAACTTCTGGACTACTGGCCCTAACCCTATAAAATACAACTAAAAGTATGTGGACAGCTAGATGTTACAGTATGATTCAATGGGGATCAATAGTTGACTCTGTTGGAGGTTGTCTGAAATATGATGGAGCCTGAAGGAATATGCTGAATTTGCACATCTTGCCAGCCTAAAGCCCCAACTTTCTGTAGATTGTGTGGACTTTTCATGAAAATGTCCTTTACCATCAACCAAACAAATCACCAGGGATTAATTAAATTTTAATTTAAAAACTTTGTTAAATGGCCATTTGGGTGAAGCAAAGGGGGAAAGTTCACCACCACTAAAACACTGAAGTCAAAAAGACAAAATAACATTTAAAATGTACATGATTGTAAATTTAAATTCAGACTTGAATAATCCTGACCTATCCTGTCTCATTGTCATATATATTCAGTAATAATAGGCCAGTTATTGAAGTAACTGCTGTCTAATGTATCGTGAGCTCTGCAGCAGTGTTTCTGGTTTGTTTCAGTTCTGTCAGACTCAAATCTACTGGCATGCTATATTCCCCATAACCACCTTCCCTATGGCTTCACACCAGACAGGTCAAAATGGAAAGAGTGTGGCACAACTGCAAACCTACCAAGACATGGCCATCCACCTAAACTGACAGGCCGGGCAAGGAGAGCATTAATCAGAGAAGCAGCCCAGAGGCCCATGGTAACTCTGGAGGAGCTGCAGAGATCCACAGCTCAGGTGGGAAAATCTGTCCACAGGACAACTATTAGTCGTGCCTCCACACGACGTACCTCCAGAAATCTGGCCTTTATGGAAGAGTGGCAAGAACAAAGCCACAAAAAGTCGAATTTACAGTTTGTGACAAGCCATGTGGGGAACACAGCAAAACCTGTGGAAGAAGGTGCTTTGGTCAGATGAGACTTTTTGGCCTGAATGCAAAACGGTATGTGTGGTGGAAGCCTAACACACATCACCCTGAACACACCATCCGGACCGTGAAACATGGTGGTGGCAGCATCATGTTGTGAGGATGCTTTTCTTCAGCAGGGACAATGAAGCTAGTCAGAGTTGATGGGAAGATGGATGGAGCCACATGCAGGACAATCTGAGAAGAAAACCTGTTAGTCTGCAAAAGTCTTGAGACTAGGGAGGAGGTTCATCTTCCAGCAGGACAACGACCCTAAACGTACAACCAGAGCTACAATGTGATGGTTTAGATCAAAGCATGTTCATGTGTTAGAATGACCCAGTTAAAGTCCAGACCTAAATCCAATTGAGAATCTGTGGCAAGACTTGAAAATTACTGTTCACAGACACTGTCCATCCAATCTGACTGAGCTTGAGCTATTTTGCAAAGAAGAAGGAGCAAAAGTTTTACTCTCTAGATGTGAAAAGCTGGTAGAGACAAACTAAAAAGACTTTATTGCAGCTATAAGTGTAGCAAAAGATGGTTCTACAAAGTATTGAGTCAGGGGCTGAAAACATATTGACTCGACACTTTACAGATATTTATTTGTAAAAAAAAAAAAAAAAGTAAAACCATTTCTAATTTTTAATTTGATAATTGTATCAGAGTACCATGAGCAGAGATACAAACCAATGCTGACATGATGAAATGGGCACGAGGAGCTTAAAAGAAACATTGACAGTCAACCGGTAGGACTAGAGATAAGCAAGCAAGAGTGAGGACATGAACTAAAGCAGACTAGGATTTATATTAGACAATCCCAGGGAAAGGTCGGGGACCACACAACATGGAGATTCATAAAGCCAAACATGAGCAAAAACAAACAGAGCTGTTGGTAAGGCAGACGTCCACAGACCTCAAGGTCAGTGGTTCAACTCCCGCTCCCTCCTGGCTATGTGTCAAATTGCCCTTGGGCCAGACACGGAACTCTAAGTTCATCATTGGTGTGTCTCTGTTTGTGTGAATGTGTGTGAAGGGGTGAATAAGAAGTAACACTAAAAAGCAAGCGGGAAAGATGGAAATATGTACTGAGGAAAGACTCTGGCCAGGTCAGGGAAGGCTTTAGAAAGATGCCTACACTCTACCATCACTGACTAAAGACATGCTGGAGGTTATGATTTAATTATCAACATGTCACACAGATAAACATGTTCCTTATAGTGATTAATGGATCAGAGTGGACAAACATTACAACATTTAAGCAAACATGAATACGATTATCAAATAAAGTTCGACTTGGTAACCACACACCAACAGAGACATGACAGTGAGTGTGGTCTACAGAGACATGGAGGAGGATCATTAGTTTCCAAGTGACAGTGAATGTTAGAGGAGGGACAAAGAACAACATAAGTTATATGACAGAGCTTTGCTCAGACTCCAGCAGCTTCCTCTTTCTTTCTGATGATGGAGGAAGTTGAACTCTGCTTCCCACAGCTCAACACGTCCTGCTGGAAGACAAAGCGTCCTCTCTCTGTCTCTGTTCTTATTTACATTGTTCTGTCCTTCATCTCTCTGCTCACTGTGACTCTCAACCTGCTGGTCATCATCTCCATCTCCCACTTCAAGTAGACACTTATTTTATTCACCACTGAGAGAAGAAGAGATTTTCTACCAAATGGTTTTAAATTTGTCATGGTTTGATGTGCAGTGCATAGCCATAAGATTAATTCTAACTCTTCCCTCTCCAGGCAGCTCCACACTCCCACCAACCTCCTCCTCCTCTCTCTGGCTGTCTCAGATTTCTTTGTAGGCCTCCTCTGGTTGTTTCAAGTCATGCTCATAGATGGGTGCTGGTTACTAAATGACTTCATGTGTGCTCTGTATTGTGGTTTAGACACTTTGATGACCTCTACCTCAATAGGAACCATTTTTCTCATATCGGTCGACCGATATGTGGCTATTTGTGACCCTCTGCATTACTCCACCAAAGTCACTCCAAAACGAGCTGGAATCAGTGTTTCACTGTGTTGGATCTGTTCTGTCTTCTATCTAAATGTTATGTTGAAGGATGACCTTAATCAACCAGGCAGATCTCATTCCTGTGCTGGGGAGTGTGTGCTAATCTTAAACCTTATTAAACGAGTTGCAGATCTTATTTTAACCTTTATTTTTCCCATTACAGTCATAGTAGTTCTGTATATGAGAGTATTTGTGGTGGCTGTGTCTCAGGCTCGAGCCATGAGGTCTCACATTGCAGCTGTTTCACTTCAATGTTCAGTGAAAGTAGCAGCTAAAAAATCTGAATTGAAAGCAGCCAGGACTCTTGGTGTTATCATAGCTGTGTTTCTGTTATGTCTTTGTCCATATTTCTGTGTCACACTTACAGGCCAAGACTCTTTGCTCAATATTTTCTCCACTGCCTTTTGCGTATCTATTTTGTACTTTAACTCCTGCTTAAATCCCATTGTCTATGCTGTTTTTTACCCCTGGTTTAGGAAATCTATTATACTTATTGTTACTCTGCAAATTCTAAAAACTGGCTCCTCTGAAACGAATATGCTTTAAAAAGAAAGCCTGGTCCTTATTGTGTTAAAGAATGTGTTTTTGAGCATGTTAACATTAAGAGAACCATGTAATAGACCTTAAAGTTAGACTAAATAATTACGCTAAAATTGTTTTTTAACTAATTTGCTCTTGTTAATATCTAAAGGTGCCTCATAGTGTTTATGCGTCTTTCTGAATTTAAAAATTCAATTAGGGCATTTCGTGCTACATTGTGAAAAATGCACTCTCTTAATAGAAGCATCAACACGAGTTCGTTTAACACTTGTCTAGTAAACAGAAGGAGCAGATGAACTTGTGACATGAAGGCAAACACAGGATATACAGTCTCTAAAAATGAATAACCAATAGAAAGCACAACTGTATTAAAGTACATGCAATTTTTTTCAGGTTACTGTATAACATCACAATCACCAACAGTGTAAGCAGAGAGAAACGTTAGTTTTTCAAAGACTGTGCTGTCCATCATACTCGCTCAATAAACAGCTGGCATCACTTTTATTACAGATATTTGCTTTTGTTGTACTGAAGTCGCACTCTGGAGGCTGTGCCGGATCAAATATCATGTAATCAGGTTAAAAATAATTTAAATAATGTAAGATGGTCAAGTTTAATATTTTATTGATTTTAGAATTATACACTCTCAGGTGTGTTTTTAATATTTGATTTATATCTATTGTAAAATAAATAACCTAACATTAGTGTTATGGCGTTTAACATACTAAGGGAATAGCTTCACTCTTCTGGAAAGTCCATCCATTGCATTTTGCAAACTGGCTTTAGAAGTATGATGGCCATTAATATTGATTTTTGTGATTCCTTGACTTCTCATTTATATATTATTTAAGTGACAACAGCTGGTCAAACGTTTCCATTGTAATACATTGTCTAAACGTATTTGGATGGATGAAGTTTTCTACAGACATGCATGGTCCCCAGATGATAAATTCTAGGTCTTTGCTCAGTCCCCAATCATTCCTCTTGCACCACATGATGTTGAGATTGAGGATTTAGTGAAATACCTGAAAAACTATTGTCAGAATTGTTCTGAATGCACAAATTCCTGGTCACCACAGGCCGATTTATAATGACTTGCCACATTTTTCCCCGCTTAACTAATCACCGGAAATCAGGTTCACCTGCTCTCACCACTCTGCTTATATACCTCCTCAGTTCCCTCACCAAGCTTCCGTTTTTGATGTGATTCTGCTGCCACTTTGGTTATGTGAGTAATCCTCCCTACTGACTCTCTGTTGCCAACCTTATGAATGACCAGGATTATGAGTAGTGTTATCTGCCCATGAGGGATCAAGATTATTACGAACTCTTGTAACCTCGTCTTTAGAGGAGGAGGATTTACCACGTTGTGTCTGTGCTTTGATTATGCCACGCACACGTTCGTTTTATCCAGTCATGTAACTATCTGTCAAATCTTCACTGAGCCCAGTGCTAAGAGGTTTTGGAGTTTTTTGAGATTGTATCACTAAAGGGTTTTAGGGATTTTGGAATTTGGATATTGTGTCACCAAAGAGATTTGGGAGTAGTTGTTCTTGTTTTTTCACTGAGACATTTGGAGTTCAGGGATTGGAGATTCACCACGGCTACGTTCCACTCACACACTACTAGGCCTGCCTCCGTGTTATGGACCCAGACCACTACATCTTCCCCAGTGGTCCCTCCTCCCACCAACTCGCTACCCTTTCTTCAAGTTGCTCATCTTCACCAAATCTCGGGTGTATCTACTCTACCAGGCCCATACTCCACTCTTCCACATAAGAGCCTTGCTTCTCCTCTAGACTCTGCTCGTCTCCTCACTGACTCTAGTAAGTTTTGTTTTTCATGTTCAGACACCATATCCCACAAGTCACTGTCAAGATGCTCATCTTCGTGTCCTCTCTCATAGACTGGAGTTCAGCAACATCTAGCGAGTTGGAGGACTTACTACATCTCCATGTAGTATTTTATACATGCGTTACTTGCAGCGAAGTGACAGTCGGTTCTTCTTGGGGAGGTCTGAGACTGGAAGTGTCATTGCAAACTTTGCAATGACGATTCGCTGTACATAGTTTAACTTTTGTCAGTCCTCAGGGGCTTTAAGTTTTCTCTCTTGTGTCTTCTTGAAGTTTAGTGGGCATCATGACGTATTCTTACTGTGGTTTTGTCTTGTGTTGATTAATCCTGGAAACCCATGCAAGCACGGGGAGAACATGCAAAGTCCACACAGAAAAGCCGCAGTCGGTCATTGGGACATGTTACGCCCTTGTCTAGGGGGTGGGGGTGCAACATACAAGGATAAATTAGGCTGTTCCCTCTCCGGTCACCAAACAAAAATCCAGGATCCAAATGTTACAACAGTACATTTATTTCCACAAAAGAAAATGTCATACAAACATGACACTATAACTCAGGGTGAACCAAGACCAAAATAATATACAAAATAAGCTATTTCCCAAAGAAAGTGCTAGATGGCCTTTAGAAAGAAACAGTCACTAACCTTAACTCATGAGAAAACAGTCGAAAGAAAATGGCAGTTCACCCCTACAGATTCAGTACTATTTACAAGTATATACAAGGTGGCGATGGTGAGGAGTAACACTATTTACAGAATATACAATAACTATACAAAACCAAGCCTAACAATCTGAAAATGCTCAAAGGTTTGGGGGCAAAGGACAGAGAACAGGTGCTGCCAGAGAAGCCAGTCTGGCTGTTGGGAACCGTACTTTTTAAACTCCAGGAAGTGTATGATTGGCTGTAGGTGTGAATGGTTGTCCGTGTATGTCTCTCTAAAGACTGTTCTTGCAGCACAAACCTAACAGTCAGCCCTGAATGGGTCAGACTGGCACCAACTTAGACCGACTAGGTCCCACAAGTCACCACAACCCAATCGTGCTCATCAACTCTACAAATATTAAGCATGTTTCAGCCTTAAAACTAGTCTGTCATTTGTGTCCGGTACATGTGGTGGAGTAGGCCTGCTGAATGTGGCCTTAGAAACCAGCGCCCAGAGTCCTTTTTTTTTTTTTTTTTTTTTCTACTTTCATTATGATTTCGTAGAAGGTTTGGGTTCGTTTTATACACAAAAATATTATTCACATGTCAGCAGTGGGACTAATTAGTTTCTAAGTAACAGAGAAAGTCAGAGGAGGGACAAAGGACAACTGTTTTATCACCGAGGGCTTTGCTCACAGAGCTGTCAGAGCTCCGTAGCTTCTCCTCCTGTCTCTGATGGAGGAAGTTGAACTCTGCTTCCCACAGCTCAACACGTCCTGCTGGAAGCCAAAGCGTCCTCTCTCTGTCTCTGTTCTTATTTACATTGTGCTGTCCTTCATCTCTCTGCTCACTGTGACTCTCAACCTGCTGGTCATCATCTCCATCTCCCACTTCAAGTAGACACATACAGTGATTTCTTGCCAGCTGTACAGAAAGAAATTACTGCAAGAGAGTATACTTTGATTTGTCTTTATTTTATTGAAGTGATGCTTTCTTTCTTGTCCAGACAGCTCCACACTCCCACCAACCTCCTCCTCCTCTCTCTGGCTGTCTCAGATTTCTTCGTGGGCCTCCTCTGGTTGTTTCAAATCATTCTCATAGACGGCTGCTGGCTGTTTGGTGACTTCATGTGTGCTCTGTATTACGGTATAGACTACATCATTACCTCTACATCGGTAGGAACCATGGTTCTCATATCTATTGACAGATATGTGGCTATTTGTGACCCTCTGCATTACTCCACCAACACTGGTCCAAAACGAGTTGCAATCTGTGTTTCATTGTGTTGGGTCTGTTCTCTTTTCTTTCTCGGCGTGCTGATGAACAGTAGTGTAACACAGTCAGGCAGATATAATTCCTGTGTTGGAGAGTGTGTGATAGTCATTCAATTTATTTATCAAATTATTGGTCTTATTTTGACCTTCGTTGTTCCTATTGCTGTCATCATAGTCCTGTATATGAGAGTATTTGCTGTGGTTTTGTATCAGGCTCGTGCCATGAGGTCTCATACGACAGCTGTATCACTAACTGCTAAGAAATCTGAGCTGAAAGCAGCCAGGAGTCTCGGGCTCGTTATAGTTGTGTTTTTATTGTGCATCTGCCCATATTTCTGTGTCACGCTTACAGGCCAGGACACCTTGCTCAGTGCTTCATCTATTGCATTTGCAATATGTTTGTTCTATTTTAACTCCTGTCTAAACCCTATGATCTATGCACTTCTCTACCCATGGTTTAGAAAATCTATTAGACTTATTATTACTCTGCAGATTCTTCGGCCTGGCTCCTGTGAGACCAATATGCTTTAATGAGCAGAACACAAGTGGTTAGTGACAATTTGTTCAGCATGTTTTCATATGCTCATCCATGAGGTTTTTGATCTTTCCTGACAGTTAAATAATCATCTGTACAGTTTCTTAGAAGATGCTTGTGCAGTCTAGAGTTTAGGAGATATCTTCACTGCATAGGAGGATTAGTACCACTCTTTGTAATATTTGATTAATGATCTACAGAAAAAGCAAATGATGTCTGACATCTCTAGGCTCAGACATGTCAGTTGAATTTTGTTGTGTGGATGTTGCACTTTAAGGCCTGTATCTTCATTGGACTCTAATCGTTGTGCTGTTAATTATATTATATAATACAAACACAATTAGTTCTGAATCAGCTTCAAATCGTTTATTGTGTTTGGGAAATCGTAACCGGTGTTTTTTGTCTTCGTTGCTTTATTTGATGTAATGCAAAACAAATACTGCTGTTTTTGTCATTATATATTTATTGTTTACTGAGCAACAATTGAGATCCACACACTCGTAATCCCCGAGGATAAATGTTTTGTAATTACATCTTCATCAGTTTCTTGAGAAAAATCTAAAAAACTGCTTTGTAAATCTACGTCATACTTTACCATAGGTACACAACAGCGCAACTAGACCAGCAGGTGAGATTTTTTATTGGCTGCATTTTGTTTCGAACACCAACAAGCATTCAGCTTGTGAGGCATTTCATTAATTTTAATGTGATTATTAAAAAACTTTGACACACGGTTTTGCTTGTACTCCAATTTTGGCCTCTTGGACCTTCATCAGGTTTGCAAAAAAGCTCAAAGGAAAATAAGGATTGTTTACAAGTCCAAAATCTCAAGTGTGAATCGAGTCCTCTAAGTGTTTCTGTCTACAAATTAGGTGCAACCCACTCCAAGTCACTGACTCGAATCCCCATTTCAGTTGGATACAAATTCTTATTTTGCTTTGGTTGCATGTACCTTTTTAACATTTAGTTTATTATTTCTTTAAAGGTTAATTTTAAAGTTATTAGCCTCAGTTAAAAAAAGGTCCTTTTTTAATATTGTGGCTAAAATAAAATGTGTGAGATCTTAGGAAATAAAGTTTAAAAAAATATCGGGTTCTCCTTAATTGAGTTTAACTTGATTCCTGCCACTTTGAAACAGTTCAGCCTCCACGTCAGCATCCTGATGAGCAGAATTTATCCACAAACGGTGATGACAATGCAGCGGGATGAGGCTGCTTCACTTCAACAGAAGAAATGTTCATCAAAAAAAGACCATCCTGCACACAAGTGTAAGACCAGTTTTGAAATAGCCCTATGGTACTATAAAAAAGCTCTAACTATTGGAGGATACGGCCCTATCTGTGGCATCTTGTGATCTTTGCTTGTTTACCTGTGCCTCCTTATTGGTCAGAATGGGTCACCTGCATATGTTTTGTTTGGCTAAAAAGGTTGTTTAAATGTTTCAAATTTGATGGGGATGGGACGTGATGGATAGGTATTGATAGAAAGGGGACTTGACCTAGAGAAATTAAATTGTGATAGCACACATTGCTATTTAGAAAAACTAATACGATAAAATCAATTAAACATGTTTTCCAGGGGCTCCGTACAAGATCTGCTATCTTGAGTCATAATAACAATAGTAATTACAGTTATACATTTTATTTAAAGGCACCTTTCAGCTCACTTAAGGTAACGTATAGAAAAAGCAGTAACAGACACTAAATAAAACAAATTACCTAAAGGATCAGGATTGCCTTCAAAAGGTTAGCTAGTTAAATGTTACAGTCTTGAGATTTGATTTAAATCACAAGTAGGTTGTGATTGCAATTGTAAGGCAGCAATCCTCCACTGACCTGCTGACAGCCTCCAGCTCACCAACACAAAGCCACGAGAAATCTCTAACCATTGTGGAAGGCTCAGGTAAAGAAACCACATCGATCACAAGTTGGTGTACGTTACAACCTTATTCCAAAATGGATTATGCATCATTTTCCTCAACATTCTACAAACAATACCCCATAATGACAAGGTGAAAGAAGTTTGTATGAAATCTTTGCAAATTTGTTATAAATAAAACCAAAAAAAAAAAATCACACGTACATAAGTTTTCACCACCTCGGCTTAATACTTTGTCGAAACTCCTTTAGCGCCAATTTACAGCCTCAATATGATGCTACAAGCTGCTACACACCTATTTTGGGCAGTTTCTCCCATTCTTCTTTGCAGTACCTCTCAAGCTCCACCAGGTTGGATGGGGAGCGTTGGTCATTTTCAGATCTCTCCAGAGATGTTCAGTTGGGTTCAAGTCTGGGCTCTGGCTGGGCCACTCAAGGACATTCACAGAGTTGTCCTGTAGCCACTCCTTTGTTATTCGCTGTGGGGTTAAGGCAGTTGTCCTGTTGATAGAAGAATCGTCGCCCCAGTCTGAGGTCTAGAGCACTCTGGAACAGGTTTTCATCAAGGACGTCTCTGTACATTGCCGCATTCATCTTTCCCTCGATCCTCACTTGTCTCTCAGTTCCTGCCGCTAAGAAACATCTCCCCACAGCATGATGCTGCCACCACCATGCTTTACTGTAGGGATGTTATTGACCAGGTGCTGAGAGCTGCCTGGTTTCCTCCAGACATGACGCTTGGCATTCAGGCCAAAGAGATTATTATAGATTTTGTTTCTCATGGTCTGAGAGTCCTTCAGGTGGCTGTCATGTGCCTTTTACTGAGGAGTGATTTCCGTCTGGCCACTTTAATATACAGGGCTGATTGGTGGACTGCTGCAGAGATGGTTGTTCTTCTAGAAGGTTCTCCTGTCTCTCCACAGAGAAATGCTGGAGCTCTTTCAGAGTGACCATTGGGTTCTTTGTCACCTCCCTGACTAAGGCCCTTCTCTCTCAATTGCTCAGTTTGGCCTGCTGGCTCTAGGAAGAATCCAGGTGGTTCTTCCATGTACGGATGATGGTTTATGCTCTGACATGTACTGTGGGATCTTATATAGACAGATTTCCCACAGGTGGACTGAATTTAATCCATTTTGGAACAAGGCTGTAACGTAACAAAATGTGGAAAAGCACTGTGATTCTTGTGGATGCACTGTATAGCCTCCATTCTACCAGCAGTTAGCTGGGCTTGTTACTTAGCAGTCTGAGCCAATGAAGGAAAGGGTCTCAAACAAGCAGCCTATAATGGGCACATTGGATGGAGACAGAATAATAAAGGTAAATTAGCATATATACTTAGAGTTTAGGCCATTTGTGACCATTGAAAACTACAAAAAATGTGCAAGATGGTAGAAACAATCTTGATGTGTGTTCTGTTCAGTCTTTGTAGGGTTTAACAAGTAAAAAGGTTTGTTCCAAGTTTAAAGAACCATTTACAGATGGTCTGTTACTCTTTCATATATTTCAAGTTAGGATGAGACTAACACTAAAAATAACATAACCAATTAAAGCCGATTATATCAGAAGTTAGTAAATTACTCAAAAAGAAATACTGCAGTCACCCATCACCAGAGACACTAATGATGATAATCTACAGAGAAATGGAGGACGAACATTAGTTTCTAAGTAACAGTGAATGTTGGAGGAGGAACAAAGAGCTACATAAGTTATATGACAGAGAGCTTTGGTCAGAGAGCTGCCAGAGTTCAGCAGCTTCTCCTCCGTCTGATGATGATGGAGGAAGTTGAACTCTGCTTCCCACAGCTCAACACGTCCTGCTGGAAGACAAAGCGTCCTCTCTCTTACTCTGTTCCTATTTACATTGTGCTGTCCTTCATCTCTCTGCTCACTGTGACTCTCAACCTGCTGGTCATCATCTCCATCTCCCACTTCAAGTACACATTTATTTTATTCAGTTCCTACAAAACATTAAAAATATAATGATCAAAATTAACTTCACTAACATTGTGTTCAAAGTTAATATTGGTTTGATGTGGTCTTATCTGCTGCAATGACACTGATAACTTATATTAATAAGTATGTTGCTCTTTTCCTTCTCCAGGCAGCTCCACACTCCCACCAACCTCCTCCTCCTCTCTCTGGGTGTCTCAGATTTCTTTGTAGGCCTCCTCTGGTTGTTTCAAATTATCCTTATAGACGGTTGCTGGCTCCTCGGTGATATCATGTGTATATTCTATTCTGCTTTTGACACTATTGTTACCTCTACCTCAATAGGAATCATGGTTCTCATCTCAGTCGACCGATATGTGGCTATTTGTGACCCTCTGCATTATTCCATCAAAGTCACTCCAAAAATAGTCGGAATCTGTGTTTCACTGTGTTGGATCTGTTCTTTATTTCTTGTCTGTGTACTGATGAGAGACAATTTGAAACAACCAGGCAGGTATCATTCCTGTGTCGGGGAGTGTGTGTTAGTCTTTCAATTTATTGATAATATTATAGGTCTGACTATTTCCTTCATTGCTCCTGTTACTGTTGTCGTTGTTCTATATATGAGAGTATTTGTGGTGGCTGTGTCTCAGGCTCGAGCCATGAGGTCTCATATTGCAAATACCACACTCCAGCGTTCAGTGAAAGCTAAGAAGTCGGAGGTGAAAGCAGCCAGGAGCCTTGGTGTTGTTATACTTGTTTTTCTGTTATGCATCTGCCCATATTTCAGTGTTGCACTTACAGGCCAGGACACGTTGCTCAATGCTTCATCTGCTGTCTTTATAATATGTTTGTTCTATTTTAATTCCTGTCTGAATCCTATGATCTATGCATTTTTCTATCCCTGGTTTAGAAAATCTCTTACACTTATTATCACCCTGCAAATTCTGAATCCTGGCTCCAGTGAGACCAATGTGCTGTGAAGAGACTAATGAAGGCCTTTTCTCAAATTACATTTATTCAAATTTGTTAATGTTAATTTAACAATTAAAATTACAATCTTAAATTCAGACCAAATAAAATATCCCAAATTTACAGAGTACGTCTTTGTTTAAACCTTTTACTGGTACAGCAACATACCAATATATATTTATAGGTACAGAGGCAAATCATGCAAAGTTTGAGGAATAAGAGGGTAACATCTTGGGAATTTCAAACGTATTTATAATTTAACTATTTTCTAAAAGAGAGAAGGTCCTCACCTGTCTCAGAATAGGACACAGAGGCCTGAATCAGACACATCATAGGACAAACACCAGACTGGAACTTGTGTACAATTATACGAGTCTGTTCAATGTGTTTTTCTTTGGAGGGTCCTTGCAAAGAGTGGAACTTGTTCAATGCTGGACAGTTAGCTAACATGTGAGTGTGAAGTCCTCCAATAAGCACAAGGCCTAACTTTTCTTCAATGTTTAATGAAGGCTCACTCTTCGTTTCTCTTGCTTTACTTTACTCACTCACTCGCTGTAAAACCGAACACAAACATCAATAGGAATGAAAATGACATGACATAACATACATCTTACAGGCACAATCCAAGGTTTCAAACATTGAAACAAAAACATGCTGAGTCACAACAGCAATGAGCACCGCAATTTACCATAGTTCCGAATTAACGATTTTAAAGCAAAATAATAATGCAGCAACCATAGTATGTTTACAACATAAAAAAGGGTAATAAACCAAATACTTACGGACAAATAATGTCCAAGGCTACAACGTTATAAAGAAAATTAGCAGCAGGCGATCAGTCACGCTCTGTCCTCTACCGTGCTTCAGTAACTCTCAGGGGAATCCAGGCTCTAAACCTGCTACTACTAGCTGACCACAGGGGGGCACTGCTGCTCACAAAACGCTATACACAAAGCTATTTAAAGGTTTTTTAGCAGTTGTTCTGCCCTCTGTTTGAGTGCATTTATAATTGTTGTTTGGAATGTGGAGTTTAAGAAAAGAAAAGAACGGATATTAATTCGTGTCATTTTCTAAATTAATCTTATTGTCCACAGTCACCTGAGGGGAGGCAGTGGCTCAGTTGGTAGAGTGGCCTACCAACCATAGGGTCGAAGGTTTGTGCTCAACTCTTCCCGACCACATGCTGAAGTGTCCCTGGGCAAGACACTGAACCATAAACAGCCCGTCCTCTTCCACAGCTGTGCAGTGCCGGTAGAATTTGGGGGAGGGTTGCATCAGGAAGGGCATCTGACGCAAAAACTGTGCTAAATCCACATGTGGACAAATGATCCGCTGTGGTGACCCTGAACTCACAGAATGAGTCACCGTACAGATGTTTAAAACACACAACCACATTCTTGATAACCCAGTAATAAACCAGTAACTCGCCTCCCTTTACACTAAAATCTGAGTAGTTAAAACATGTGCAAATAATTAGCAATTAAAAATTGTAATGATTGACAGCCCTAGAAGCTGTTATTGTTGAGCCATCTATTTAAAGGTTAAAGGGAATTTTCAGACTGTGTCAGAAGATTCAAACTCTAAATTAGTTGTAGCATTGTGACATTTCATTTAATGCATATAGTGAGAAGGTGAGTCTTGAAAGAAACAAGTGTATTTTTCCTACAAATCAAATGTACAGTATCCATTTTATTACATTCAAAGAGACTCACTCTTGCTTCCTATGTGCTCAAATCTGCAGTTTGTTTCAGTTGTTCCTCTTTACCTTTCAACTCTATAGAGAGGGACAGGAAGACTCTTCTTGTTGATTAATTAAGCAAACATGGTCACCTGTAAGTTTTATTATATGAACCACATTCCTCATGAAGAAATTCGTAAATCATCTTGAGTATGTATGTAAATTTGTGTGTTGGTGTATTAATTTCATTCATCCAACAGGATACATCAACGATAGACCTGGTGTGTTTGTAGCAAGAGATAAAGTAATGTTGCATATCAATGTGCTATTAGTAAAAGTGGTTATTTTCCGAGATCTTCACTTGTGACTTGTTCCAATGCAGTAGAATGGGTTAAAGAGACTTGTCAAATTTGTTTATCAAGGTTTCTTTATTATGGCCTGAGTAATAATGAGCTTATTTCCATAATAATTGATGTAAAAAATGCATCAAGATAAACTGCCTAAACAAGATAAACAATACGTATGATTCTCAGGTAAAGGTCTTAACTTTTTTACAGACGTGGTATTTATGTAAATACTATGATGACACAGATGTTTTACCTTCCGTTGTCCCAAATGTATTTTCTATTTTGCATGTGAACATAAGGAGTTTGTCCAAAGATTCTGATAATTCCATTCACCGTTATTCGGCTGGTACTTCTGCCTTTAGTCAAAGATCAACTGTTTTTGGTTTGTCCCTTTAGCAGTCGCCACGTTAATTTGTGTGTTTGTACATCAGATGCCCTTTGTGTCACAACTCTTCTTTAACTTTTTTTTTTTTTTTTTTCCCCGGCTCAGGACTGCCACTAGGCTCGCCCTTGGCGGCTGGGTGGGGCCACACCTGGTGGGGTGTGGTTCAAACCTGCTGCCTTCTACATCCTAACCCAATGCTCTACCACTGAGCCACCAGGCAGGTGCTTCTGCCTCTAGTAAAATCAGTGATACTTCAGGTAGTAGATTCTTCAGAACAACAGTACTTCTGTAACGTACAGTTTGATCCACCACAATTAGATTACATGATATAAACGTCTAAAAATCAGTTCTGGTGGTCATGATGAAATGACTCGTTAAAGAAGTATTTAATTATATTTCAGAGCCTCACCATCATACCTTTTTTGGTAGGTTGGTAGAATACCTTAAAAAGGCTCTGGTGATCGTTGCCATTTTAGGAATTACCATCCCATTTTCATTTCACCTTGTCATTTAAAAATTCTGGAAAAATTAGTTTGTGCAAGAATCTTTAGGCAGTTAATTGAAAGAAACACTGTATACAAGCATCATTGTGGAGTTTGAAAAGGATATTCTACAGATTTGGCTCTGTTACAACTGCTTAATAAGATACAGGAAACAATCTATGACAATACATTTTTACTTAATAATTTGTACATAATTTGTCCAGATACTCTGGAACAGGTTTTCATCAAGGATGTCTCTGTACATTGCTGCATTCATCTTCCCCTCAATCCTGACTAGTTTCCCAGTTCCTGCCACTGAAAAACCTCCCCACAGCATGAGGCTCCCACCACCATGCTTTACTGTAGGGATGGTGTGGGCCAGGTGCTGAGAGGTGCCTGGTTTCTTCCAGAGATGACACTTGGTATCCAGGCCAAAAAAATCAATCTTTGTTTCACCAGACCAGAGAATTTTGTTTCTCGTGGTCTGAGAGTCCTTCAGTTGGGCTGTCATGTGCCCATGAGTGGTTTCAGTGCTGCAGAGATGGTTGTTCTTCTGGAAGGTTCTCCTCTCTCCACAGATGGCTGGAGCTTTTTCAGACTGACCATCAGGGTCTTGGTCACCTCCCTGACTAAGGTCCTTCTCTCTCGATCACTCAGTTTGGCCAGCCGGCTCCAGGAAGAGTCCTGGTGTTTCCAAACTTTTTCCATTTACAGATGATGGAGACCACTGTGCTCACTGGGACCTTCAATGCTGCAGAAGTTTTTATGTACCCTTCCCGAAATCTGTGCCTCGATACAATCCTGTCTCTGAGGTCTAGAGACAATTCCTTGGACTTCTCAAACAAACTTCTTTCACATTTTTCATGATGGAGTATTGTTTGTAGAACTTTGAGGAAAATAAGGATTTCAATCCATTTTGGAACAAGGCTGTAACATAACAAAATGTGGAAAAAGTTAAGCACTGTGATTCTTTCTGGATGCACTGTATAGCCTCCATTCTACCAGCAGTTAGCTGGGCTTGTTACTTAGCAGTCTGAGCCAATGAAGAAAAGGGTCTCAAAACAAGCAGCCTATAATGGGCACATTGGATGGAGAACGAATAATAAAGGTAAATTAGCATATATACTTAGAGTTTAGGCCATTTGTGACCATTGAAAACTACAAAAAATGTGCAAGATGGTAGAAACAATCTTGATGTGTGTTCTGTTCTTTGTAGGTTTGTTCCAAGTTTAAAGAACCATTTACAGATGGTCTGTTACTCTTTCATATATTTTAGGTTAGGATGAGACTAACACTAAAAATAACAAACATAACCAATAAAAGCAGATTATATCAGAAGTTAGTAAACTACCGAAAACGAAATACTGCAGTCACCCATCACCAGAGACACTAATGATGATAATCTACAGAGAAATGGAGGACGAACATTAGTTTCTAAGTAAAAGTGAATGTTGGAGGAGGAACAAAGAGCTACATAAGTTATAAAACAGAGAGCTTTGGTCAGAGAGCTGCCAGAGTTCAGCAGCTTCTCCTCTGTCTGATGACGATGGAGGAAGTTGAACTCTGCTTCCCACAGCTCAACACGTCCTGCTGGAAGACAAAGCGTCCTCTCTCTTCTCTGTTCCTATTTACATTGTGCTGTCCTTCATCTCTCTGCTCACTGTGACTCTCAACCTGCTGGTCATCATCTCCATCTCACACTTCAAGTAGACACTTGTTTTATTCAGTTCCTACAATTATTGGTTTGATGTGGTCTTATCTGCTGCAATGACACTGATAACTTATATTAATAAGTGTGTTGCTTTTTTCCTTCTCCAGGCAGCTCCACACTCCCACCAACCTCCTCCTCCTCTCTCTGGGTGTCTCAGATTTCTTTGTAGGCCTCCTCTGGTTGTTTCAAATCATGCTTATAGACGGCTGCTGGCTCCTCGGTGATATCATGTGTATATTCTATTCTGCTGTTGACACTATTGTGACCTCTACCTCAATAGGAATCATGGTTCTTATCTCAGTCGACCGATATGTGGCTATTTGTGACCCTCTGCATTATTCCACCAAAGTCACTCCAAGAAGAGTTACAGTCTGTGTTTCACTGTGTTGGATTTGTTCTTTCTTTCTTTTCTGTTTAGTGATGAGAGACGATTTGAAACAACTAGTCAGGTATCATTCCTGTGTCGGGGAGTGTGTTTTATTGTCTCAATTTATTAATATGATTATAGGTCTGACAATTTCCTTCATTGCTCCTGTTACTGTTGTCATAGTTCTGTATATGAGAGTATTTGTGGTGGCTGTGTCTCAGGCTCGAGCCATGAGGTCTCATATTGCAAATACCACACTCCAGCGTTCAGTGAAAGCTAAGAAGTCGGAGGTGAAAGCAGCCAGGAGCCTTGGTGTTGTTATACTTGTTTTTCTGTTATGCATATGCCCATATTTCAGTGTCGCACTTACAGGCCAGGACACGTTGCTCAATGCTTCATCTGCTGTCTTTATAATATGTTTGTTCTATTTTAATTCCTGTCTGAATCCTATGATCTATGCATTTTTCTACCCGTGGTTTAGAAAATCTCTTAGACTTATTATCACCCTGCAAATTCTGAAGCCTGGCTCCAGTGAGACCAATGTGCTGTGAAGAGACTAATGAAGGCCTTTTCTCAAATTACATTTATTCAAATTTGTTAATGTTAATTTAACAATTAAAATTACAACTTTAAATTCAGACCAAATAAAATATCCAAAATTTACAGAGTACGTCTTTGTTTAAACCTTTTACTGGTACAGCAACATACCAATATATATTTATAGGTACAGAGGCAAATCATGCAAAGTTTGAGGAATAAGAGGGTAACATCTTGGGAATTTCAAACGTATTTATACTTTAACTATTTTCTAAAAGAGAGAAGGTCCTCACCTGTCTCAGAATAGGAAACAAAGGCCTGTAATGACGCCTTTACTTTGTTAAACATTTTTGAAGTAGGGCGACCAAGCTCAGCTACATCACTGTACGCACAACAAACATGAAAAGTAGTTCATGAACCATCGTTTAAACAAGCATAAATGTAAAAAACATGTAATTTCTTGTTTGTTGTAACTGCTATGAATATGCTACGTGTATTAATACTTGAAAAATGTCCCTTTACAGTAAAATCTGAGTAGTTAAAACATGTGCAAATAATTAGCAATTAAAAATTGTAATGATTGACAGCCCTAGAAGCTGTTATTGTTGAGCCATCTATTTAAAGGTTAAAGGGAATTTTCAGACTGTGTCAGAAGATTCAAACTCTAAATTAGTTGTAGCATTGTGACATTTCATTTAATGCATATAGTGAGAAGGTGAGTCTTGAAAGAAACAAGTGTATTTTTCCTACAAATCAAATGTACAGTATCCATTTTATTACATTCAAAGAGACTCACTCTTGCTTCCTATGTGCTCAACTCTGCAGTTTGTTTCAGTTGTTCCTCTTTACCTTTCAACTCTATAGAGAGGGACAGGAAGACTCTTCTTGTTGATTAATTAAGCAAACATGGTCACCTGTAAGTTTTATTATATGAACCACATTCCTCATGAAGAAATTCGTAAATCATCTTGAGTATGTATGTAAATTTGTGTGTTGGTGTATTAATTTCATTCATCCAACAGGATACGTCAACGATAGACCTGGTGTGTTTGTAGCAAGAGATAAAGTAATGTTGCATATCAATGTGCTATTAGTAAAAGTGGTTATTTTCCGAGATCTTCACTTGTGACTTGTTCTAATGCAGTAGAATGGCTTAAAGAGACTTGTCAAATTTATTTATCAAGGTTTCTTTATTATGGCCTGAGTAATAATGAGCTTATTTCCATAATAATTGATGTAAAAAATGCATCATTAAGATAAACTGCCATTGTTCTGTGCAATGGAAATCAAAGACACGCACTGTAAATATAATGGACAATACATATGATTCTCAGGTAAAGGTCTTAACTTTTTTTATATTTATGTAAATACTTCGAGGACATAGATGTTATAAATGTATTTTCTATTTTGCATGTGAACATAAGGAGCTTATCCAAAGATTCTGATCATTCATTTCCCTTTTATTTGGAGCGAACATTGTGTTGATTGGAATTACTTACCATCCATCCATGAATTCAATCTTACTCCCAGAAATAAATAGTATAAAGAAAACATCAATAATTCAAGCTCTAAAATAGATTTGCATTTGTTTAGCAGTTTATTTAATGAGTGTAGATAAGAAAAATTTAAAGACTTACAAGCACTGGTTTACTCTAAACTGACTAAAGAGAAATAACTTTTTATAAAAAGTATATCATAACTCTATGTCCTTTAAGTTAAAGCATATGAAACATTTAGAATAAATTTGTGTTTTACATTTTGCAAAACAAATGATTTTTCCAAGAAATTCAAAGAATTTACGACATAAAATCTACGCAAAGTATCATCAATCAACTATTAAACGAGAAAAAGAAAACCTGGTTGGTTCTTTGATTTCAATGTAAAAATGGGAATGACTCTATGTAAAATGTTATGTTTTTTATAATTTCTTTGCAGATGTGGGAACTTCTGTCGCTAGTCAAAGATGGCTTTTTTCAGCAGATGCCCCTGCTGCTGCAACCCTCCCATTTCTTTTTTTATCCAGGCTCGGGACCAGCATCATGGTTGCCCTTGGTGGCTGGGCGGGGCCGCACCTGGTGGGGTGTGGTTCAAACCTGCTGCCTTCTAACCCGATGCTCTACCACTGAGCCACCACGCAGGTGCTTCTGCCTCTAGTAAAATCAGTGATACCTCAGGTGGTAGATTTTTCAGAACAGTACTTCTGTAAAGTACAGTTTGATCCACCACAATTACATTACATGATAGTAGTTAAAGTATTTAATTATATTTCAGGACCTCATTTTGATAAATGACTTTAATTGGCTGGTTATTTGCAAAGCCTCGATTGTGTGAGCATTGTGCGGCCTCGGCCACACAAATGCTGTAGGAGCAGGATAGGCTGTACCATTAACATCACAACTATAGTTTTAGATCTGCTTTTTTCACTCACAGTCTTTTACTTTCATGTGCGCTCATTTTCAGTCTTACACTGTCAGCCCCTGCTTAGGTAGTAAAAGTGGGTATAGAGTGATTTGGCACTTTTCAATACTGCATTGGATTGAAGCAATTTGGCTGTTGTGCATTACTGAGCCCTTGTAGAGGTACAGACTGAAATGTACAAAAGTCACCTCCATGTGCATCACAGGGCAACTTTTTTAACCAGGCCATCGGAATAAAGAAGAGGGAACAATGGCAGCTGAGTCTACAAACTTTCACACACACACACACACACACACATCCACACATATACATGTATATGCAACACATAACACATTGCAGCACAATACATATGCTACACAGCACACACAAATCACCTTTGACCCGAGCACTGACACACACACTATGTTCACTGGTGCCTGTACAACTCTCCGTACAGTCATTTGGCTTCTGCTGTTCGCTGTGTATCTCTGGCTCAGAAAGCTTTCACACCTGCTTTCATTAGTGTCACCTGATGACACCACTGCAATCAGAGGTGTGAGTGTAGGACCTGCTGCTCTGCCATCAACACATGATGCAATCGTTGCTAAATCAAGCAACAATTAAAAAATAAGCTTTAACTTTTTTTACTGATGTAATCTTATCCCGTGTTTGCCTAAAGGTTTAGCAGGTAGAGGCTTTTTGAAGCTAGTCTTCTTCTTTTCCCATTACACACTATGCAATTTTAACTCAGGAAGCTAAATTAAGGTGGTGTCTTTCAAACGTGTGACAATTTAAGACAAACGCACTCTTTTTGTTTCCCTGGCAGTTTCTTGCCAAATTGCAGTATTGGATTATTTGCTACCAATATGTCTTCTTCAAATATTAAAGCTGTAGACCTACTCATGGATGTAATACATTCTGAGGTGATGCGTGGCCAGGCAGCTCTGTTAGCAGCAGCAGCGTGTGATGTACTGTGTGTTCTGACGCCTGCATTACATTTTTCTCATGTTAACTCTTGTCGTGCACAGCATTAAAACAACCAGGTGGTATTAATGTTGTGGCTGATTGTGGTACTATATAAAACTTTCTTCCTCATTCTAAAATTCTGCACAGAGGTTGTGTTTGCTGAAGCAGTCCTATCTTACAGATCCTCACTAATTGCAGCTTTGTCCCAAAACTTTTAGGCCCACCACTCACCAAATCCAAGGACTGACTAAGCAGTTTTAAAACGTTTACTGCATCATACTAAACTAGTTTCATTCACCTTTTGTGTTTCCTGGTATCGGTTAGTGCAAATACATTGTCTTTGGCAACAGGGATTCATCCACTTAGAAATCAGTTGCTGCAGTACAACTATAGAGAATCCCAATGTTTAAAAACCATACAGAAAATGAAATCCAAAATTTGTTGTATTTTGTGAAATGTTTTTTATTGAAATCTTAAACAAGTCCTCATTGGCTCTGCAAAAGAGACAGTGGAGATGTCCTCCACTAACCAATAAGAGTTCTGCTGTGTCTAATATCAACACAGGACACTGTTTACTCTGTCCAACTCCTTCTGAGGCCACAAAGCGTTCTCTGAATAAAGGTTTATAAACCAGCGTTTAGTGTGTGTCCTGGCCTTTCCTCTTCTATGTTTCCACATTACTCTACCTGCTCCAGGTGACTGCTCGACACCCACTCAAACACAGTGATCTCACTCATGCTAAGCTCTGCCACAGACACCTGTTTCCTGTAATTAGTCTCGTGAGCATACACTGATCAGCCACAACATTAAAAGCACCTGGTGGTTTTAATGATTTGGTGGACAAAGGTCAGAATGAGCCCTCTAATTGGTCAGTTCTAGTCTGTCAGTGGTTATTTGGACTAGTTTTTAACCCTGAAAATTTGTTGCATCCTTGAATTGATAGTTTATATGTGATCTGAATATTCATTGTTTACAAAAATGGTAAATTAACTGGTTCATACTACAGTTCTGTTCAGTTTTGTGTTTTTTTTTTTGTTTTTTTTTGCCCTTTAGACTCAACATAATTACTTAATCCTAACCATCTTTATTTACTACCTGCACCTAACACTGAAAGTTTAATCTCACCATTTGTGAGATGTTTAGAGCCAAAAAAAAAAAAAAAAACACGACCAAGGCTCCATTTTGGCACCATTGTAAGTAAAGTTACTGTATCCACCATTTTTTTAACAATTGTTTCACTAGTTTCTTTTTCCAATGTAATAAAAGAACAGGATGAATTTTAATGTACTTGGTAAAATTCACAGCACCATATTTTCATCTAAGGACGTGCTGGTATTAAGTTTCACATACTTCTGATATAACAAAACAGCTACATTTCTTCACTTATATTCCTAAAATTAACAGAATTTCCAAATCCCCAGTGACCCTAGTGGATACAGTTCTTTTTATTGCCATAAAAAATCTTGAAATTGCTTTTCCATTTTCAGTCATTTTAATGACACAACAAAATAAGATCACAAAGTACATACAATGCATGTACACAAGAGTGCAAGTGTTTGTTTGCATCCCCGTTATTTTAAGTAGCAAAAAAAATAGCACATTGGACTAGTACAAATTTTTCTTTACGGAATTAATCGAATTGATTTTTAACTCATTTATCAAAGGGGATGCAAACTTTTGTGCTATAACTTTTTTACGTAATCTCTTTTTACACAGTACACAATTTCTATTGTTGATGAAGGAATGTTGGTCTTGGCCAAATGTGCATTATTAATATGTTAGCTTTTGGGTTAAGTTTGCATCCCCTCATAATGAAGCAGCTGTACAATCAAACACAATGAGAATAGAAGCACCATGTGGTGTAACAAACGCTTGAGTCAGTTAGCATGAAATTAGCATACTTTTTTAATTGTCCTAAACCTAGGACATGTAAGTTCAGTTGATCACGGGGTCTCTCTAAAGTACAGTAAGTTGGTATCACAGGAGTCAGGCTGCAGTATCTGTAGTGTAATAATGTGTTTAGTAGATTTTCTAAACCATGGATAAAAAAAGGTATAGATCACAGGGTTTACACAGGAGTTACAGTACAACAGCCAAATGGCTGCAGATGTCCCCACTATTGAGTTGATTTCAGTTGCAACCGTAAAAATATAATAAGGACAAGAGCACAACAGAAATACAAATACGACAACACCAAGAGTCCTGGCTGCTTTGAGCTCCGATTTCTTAGGCTTCACAGTCTCTGAACGCTGGAGTGTAACAGCTGCAATGGCACGAGCCTGAGACACAGCCACCACAAATACCCTGATGTACAAAAGTGTGATGACAATAAAAGGGCCCAAAAAGGTAAAAACAAGATCAACAGCTACTTGAGCATATGTAACTGCAACTATGCACTCTCCATAACAGAAATCATAGGTGTTCTGTTTTCTGAGGAAGTCTGTTAATATCCAGCTGCTGTGCACAGCAGAAAATAACCAACACAGACAAATACAGAGCTGAACGTTTTTCACAGTGACTTTTGTGCAATAAAACATGGGGTCACAAATGGCCACATAGCGGTCGACTGATATGAGCACCAGGTTTCCTACTGAAACGCTGATTAAGAAGTAACCACAAAAGAAATTCACAGCACATATAAAGTCACCCAGAAGCCAACAGCCTTGGTAAAGGATGATTTCAACCGGCATCTGCACCAAACCCACAAGAAAGTCTGCAACAGCCAGTGAGAGGACAAGGAAGTTGGTGGTTGTGTGGAGCTGCCTGCAACGGTAGAACACAAGCAAACAGTTTGTCACATGTAGTTGTTGTAAAAAGAAGAGTTGTATCACTTATGATATTATGGACCTCTAACAACATGCAGAAACATAGCACAGTAATCCAGATGCAATTGTACTTTGAAATAAATTGTATGCACTAATCAAAGGCTTAAATAAGAAAACCTGTTTCCTATGCTCTAATCATGTCATACAGGAAATTGGCAGCAACAAATGCCAAGTAACAGATGTAGAAAATAGTTAAACATAGTTTTAAAACATTCTTTCTCCTAATGAAAATTCTTTTTTATTTTATTTTTTATCTTTGCATTTAACTGCAACCAAAGAAGTAATTGTTTTAAGCCATGCAGACAAGTTAATATCTGCCTGAAGTGGGAGATAGAGATGATGACCAGCAGGTTAAGAACCACAGTAAGGATGGCGACGATGGACTGCAGACTGGAAATGAGTACATCCTCGGAGTGAGGACGTATTGTCTTTCTGCAAGAGGAGTTGAGTTGTGGAAAGCAGAGTTCAGCTTCTTCCAGGGTCTCCATTACTGGACAGAGCAAAGAGGATGTTGACTTTCTGGTCCAGACTCGTTATCACACGGCTGATTTATTCCTATCCTTTCTCCCCTCCCAAGTGCAAAGTTGATGCATGGAGACCGACCAAGCTGAATACGTCACAGAATGGCTCTCAACTTTTTTAACATACACTCTAAAAATTTTATAAATATTTACTTAAAACATTTTGGCAACAAAGTATAGCGTAATATAATTGAATAGATTTATAATATACCTCGATATACATTGAGTAAATACATTTTACTCCCTAAATATGAGTAAAATGTATTAAATAAGTCATCGAAGTTTAGTCAAAAAGGAAAAAAACTAAAATGTGTTTTGTAATAGTATAGAAAATTTTAAGCTAATAAAATAAAGTAATAATAAATAACAATACATTTAGGATAAACTAATTTAACAAACAAATCTGTATTCATATTTAAAATTTACTGTAGACTATTTTTTTGTGTGGGTGAAATTATTGTGCATTTACTAAATATAAGTCTTTATTAAAACTCAATTTACTACATCAAGTCATATTATATGCATCACATTTTCTACACAACTATCGCACATTTTCACATTAAAGGGCAACTTCAACAATTTGCAACTTGCTTTCTATGAATTTAGTTTATGGTGTTAACAAACTTCCCTCCGAATTCCCTAAATTAAAATATGTTTCTGCTTCTACCTGAAAAACTCAAGATGACATCATCCGGAGGAGTTTTTCATCATTAAGGGTTTCAGCTGATATCACCTGGGGGAGCTCTAAGAAAAGCAGGTTGACAAACTCTATAGTGTGAGCAACAAGATGACATAATCTGAACTGAAGGTTCCTCCAAGTGATGTCATCTGGAGGCAGTTTTTCAGCTAGAAGTAGAGAGATATTTTAATATAGGTAATTGAAAGGGGAGTTTAATGCTATTCATTTACTTGTACTTCTGGAGTACTGACTGCCTAAGTGATGGCTGCCAGTCTCAGGGGGGACTCCACCTACTTTCATATCAGGATGTGATACTTTCATATCACGATATGAAAGTGCATGAGCTTGAAGCAATACACATGTTTGTAACAGTTTAACATGCTATTTTCCTAATGAGTGAACAAGAGTCATCAGAGTTGAACTATTTGGAGGATCAAACAGACATAAATGAAGCATGCTCAGTGATCAACAATCTTGTTATTGATTATCTGGATATAATCAGTAGTATCAAAATAAAACATTATTCAGAAACTTTGACATTTATTGTGACATTAACACCCAGATTTTTTTCTGCAAACAGCACTTTCACTTTCCTGGCTACATATTTCACTTTGATTATAATAGGATTAAACAGTACTTGTATGAAGCAAGGCAGCATTAAAGTTTTATCTCTGTTTAAACACAGTACAGACACTGCTAGAGTATGTTGGCATCACAGGAGTCGTGTTCCAGTATTTGAAGTGTAAGAATACGTTTAATAGATTTTCTAAACCATGGGTAGAAGAAGGCATAAATTAGTGGATTTAAACAGGAGTTACAATAAAGCAGCCAGACTCCAAAAACTGAAAAAGCCACACTGGTTGACATGTCTTGGCCTGCAAGGGAGGGATAGAAATAAGGACAGAAACATATTAAAAACACGACCACGACAACACCAAGAGTTTTGGCTGCTTTTCTCTCAGATTTCTTAGAGATTCCACCAACTGAACCCTGGAGTGAGACAGCAGCAATGTGAGACCTCATGGCTCGAGCCTGAGACACAGCCACCACAAACACTCTCATATACAGAACTATGATGACAGTGATGGGGGCAATAAATGTTAATATGACATCTGCAGCTCCTGTTATGAAGTTAATTACAACAACACACTCTCCATAACAAGAATTATATGTGTCTGGATGTAACAGGAATTCGTTCAGTATCACACCATTATAGAAAACAGAACAGGCCCAACACAGGCAGATACAAAATTTAACTCTTTTTGATGTGACTTTAGTGGAGTAACACAAAGGGTCACAAATGGCAACATATCTGTCAGCAGATATCAGCACCATGTTTCCGACTGAGGCGGAGGTAAGGGCAAATGAGGCATAGTAAAAGAGTCCACATATCAAGCTCCCCAAAAACCAACAGCCCTCTAAAAGGTGGATTCGAACCGGCATCAGCAGGAGACCCACAAGGAAGTCTGAGACAGCCAGAGACAGGAGGAGCAGGTTGGTGGGGGTGTGGAGCTGCCTAGAACAACAGAATATCATTATTGTATGTAGCATTTATATGGAAAATATTTTCCTTCCCAACAGTATGACAAGTCAAATAAAATAAACATATCCAGATTGGCCATTGGTAAAAAAATAAAGTTAAAAAGCTTTATGCCTGAAGTGGGAGATCGAGATGATGACTAGCAGGTTGAGAGCAACAGTAATCACAGAGATGCAAGAAAGCACGATGTAAATGAATATTGTCTCTGCGTGGTGCTGCAGTGGCTTCCTGCAGGAGTTGTTGAGGAGCAGTGGAAAGCAGAGTTCAGCTCCCTGCAGAGGCTCCATAATGATCCTGTGGAGCTCTGACAGCTCTCTGACCACCGTTCACGGTCATAAAGTTGCTTTATCGTGCTCCTCCCTCCTCCTCCCCCCCTATACCCCTTCCAAAAAAAACAAACAAAAAAAAAAAACAATTGCATCTATGCTATGATGCAATAATGACCTGCAGTAGATTTATACAGTATTTGGTGAATCGTGTGGACGGAATCTGTAGACTCTTCAATTTTTGTAGATTTAAATACAATATAATACAATACAATATTTAATGTTAAATTACTATAAGTTATGCTTTTTCTATTAAAGGAAGCCCGGTCATGATTAAGAATATGACATGGTGTTTGGCATTGTGGATTCTGCAGATTTATAGTCTAGAGGCTAATGTCAAGTTCACTGAGACTCAGATGAAGCTGGATGATGCAGCAGGACAGCAAACCCACAAGCCTCCCATCTTAAACAGAACATAAATTATCTTATTTTATTATCCTAATGCTTAAGTCAAGGCTACGGCATATATAGTTTTTCCCAGGCAAGAGATACCAAACATAATGTTTTTTTCCATCATACGTTCTCTCTAACATGTTTCACTCTGCCCTGAGGGGAAGTAATTTTCTGTAACCCCACATTACATACAGAAGGACATGTAAACGCCTCACGCGCAGGTAGCGGTTATGGCGCCCCGCACGCGCACGCTTCGTGTCTTGATTGGTGCGGAGCACAAAAGGGCGGCAGGTGTGTTGAACAGGACTCCGTTAAAGGTTAATACAAGTCAGGCAGGACTGAGTAGATGTATGTCGTGTTCTTTGAGTGGAGCAGGTTAAGTTGTAAATCCGGATTCAAGTTAGCCAAACTGCAGCGGATGATCCTCTCAGTTGTGTAGCTAAAGTATCGTGGTGAGTTAGCGTTAGCTGTTCAACGGCGTTCGGCTTGTTCCTTTAAGCGTCGGCAGGGGTCTCCGCCTGACGCCCTTCCTGCTGCAACCCTACCATTTTTGTCCGGGCTCGGGACCGGCACCCGCGGCCTTTTGCATTCCAGCCCATTGGTCTACCACTGAACCCCTAGGCCCCAGTTGTTGGCTTTTTGACGTGTTTAAGTCGTAGTTGCCCTGCTCTGTTGGCTAACTACAGCTAGATGCTAACGCTGTGGCATGTAGCTGCTGCATGTAACTCCTGTGTGTCTGGTGTGTGTCTGGTGTGTGTGTGTACTGTACAAATGTTTAGTGAGCAGGGTTGGTAAAAGAGCAGGGGGGAAAACACTTCTGTTTGCCATCCCAAAGTTACACCCTCTCATCGGCTGACCCAGGGTAGAAGGCCTTCTGCTGTCAGGCAGGATGCTATCCGTGGTTAATTAGAGAGAGGGCGGCTTTAGCTCAGTTGGCAAGGTAGTCGCCCGTGGACGACCACAGAGTCAGTGGTTCAATCCCTGCGGCTACATGTCGAAGTGTCCTTGGGCAAGTCACTGAACCCCAGGTGAGCACCTTGCTGGGCAGCCACAGCCATTGGTGTGTGTGTGTTTATGGGTGATAAAAGGGCTTTATAAGTGGCCACTGAGATCTGGGGCAACCTAGACAGCTTGTCAGAAGTTGCAAGAAAAGCTTGAAAACGAGCATGAGATTGCCTCAGCTTATTGTGACATTTTTCACAAAGAAACATCTGAAACATGTGGCCTGAGCCCCGGAGTCAATACTTCGTAGAACCACCTTTTGCTGTAATTCTAGGTGCAAGTCTTTTTGGAGTATGTCTCTACCAGCTTTGCACATCTAGAGAGTAAAACTTTTGCCCATTCTTTTTTGCAAAATGGCTCAAGCTCAGTCAGATTGGAAGGAGAGCGTCTGTGGACAGCAATTTTCAAGTCCTGCCACAGATTCTCAATTGTATTGGATTCTTATCTGGACTTTGACTGGGCCATTCTAACACATGAAGATGCTGTGATCTTAACCATTTCTTTTGTAGCTCTAGCTGTACGTTTAGGGTTGTTGTCCTGCTGGATGGTGAACCTCCTCCCCAGTCTCAAGTCTTTTGCAGGTTTTCTTCTCAGATTGCCCTGTATGTGGCTCCATCCATCTTCCCATCAACTCTGACCAGCTTCCCCCCGTCCCGGCTGAAGAAAACAATCCTCACAACATGATGCTGCCACCACCATGTTTCACGGTGGGGATGGTGTGTTCAGGGTGATGTGCAGTGTTTCCGCCACACATAGCGTTTTAGTTACATTTTGGTCTCTCCTGAGACTTGAGCACCTTCTTCCACATATTTGCTGTGTCCCCCACGTGGCTTGTCACAAACTTTAAATGGGACTTCTTATGGCTTTCTTTTAACAATGGCTTTGTTCTTGCCACTCTTCCATAAAGGCCAGATTTGGTGAGTGCATGAGTAATAGATTTCCTGTAGACAGATTCTCCCACCTGAGCTGTGGATCTCTGGACTCGATTTACTAATTAGGTGACTTCTGAAGGCAATTGGTTCCACTGGTTTTTAGTTAGTGCAATCCGAGTAAAGGGGGCTGAATACAAATCCACGTCACACTTAGCAGATATTTATTTGTAAAATTATTTTCCTTTTACTTCACAATTATGTGCCTGTTTGTGTTGGTCTTTCGCATGTAAAGTAATTTTATTGTGAGTTTATTTGTGGTTGTAATGTGACAAAACGTAAAAAAGTTCAAGGGGTATAAATACTTTTTTGATTATTGGTAACTTTTATATGTGCTACCAAAAATAAGAGATTTGTTTTTCATTTCAGACATGTAGAATACTTCATTATGGTAAAATGAGGTTCTGAATGTGACAAAATGTAAAAAAGTTCAAGGGGTATAAATACTTTTGCAAGGCACTGCACCTAGTAAAATGCTAATGCCTGTGCTTCCAGTAAACGTTAAACATTGATTTGTGCACTTTACATCAGTTCTACATGATACAGCAACTTATCAGGAAATGGCTTTGTGGGCGTAATAAATGACCAAATGCAGTTAAAGAGTCATGGTTTGTTTGGCTAATTGCTTTGAAAATGTGTACCATCAATTACAACAAAAAATACAGTAGGGATTTGGTTTGCTTCAGATGGGTCTCAGTTTGCTTGTAATGTTTATAACTGATCCTGTCTGTTTGAGAGCTGAAAGGGACGAAGTATGAAAACACCCTAAACCCTTAACATCCACATAGATACTACAGATCTACATATCTGTCGTTTCATTTATGCTGGTTATCACTATAGTCAGACAATTGGGGGGGAGAGAGACAGAGAAATCTTCCACAATATGTGGTACTGAGCTCTCTTCAGAGATGTAATTTGCATATGGGAGGGAAAGAAGGATGGTGATAAATCAGCATTGTGAGAGGGAAGAGAATTTCTATTAGAAAGCTGTCAGAATTCAACATTCTATCTTCTTTCTCTCTGATAATGATCATGGAAGAAGCCGGACTCTGTTTTCCTCAACTCAACACCTCCTGCAGCAAGACAATGCATTCTCCTTCCATGCTCTTTACTATTCTGCTGTCCTTCCTGACTGTCCTAACTGTGGTTCTTAACCTGCTGGTCATCATCTCTGTCTCCCACTTCAGGCAGAGATAAGCTTCTCTGCACCACCTAGTTTATTCTTAGTTACTATTAAGAAATGAAATATCACATTTATAACAGATGGTGGATGAAACATTTTGACACTTTTTTTTTTAACCACTACAACAGAGATAATGCTGCACCTTGTCCTACATGACTTAAATTGAACATACGACATACATTTCTTGTTTAAGCTTTTGATTATTGCATATTGGTTGTTTGCAAATGTTTGTGCATTTGTAATACTGGGATATATGTGGCCATTGTTAGAGGACAAGTAATGCTCCCAGTATGATATGTTTCAAAGGCAAATGTTTAAAACTATATTTTTTTTATTTTATACTAGATTTGTTCAGCACTGACATTCTTCCTTTTCTCTAATTTCAGGCAGCTCCACACAACCACCAACCTCCTCGTCTTTTCTCTGGCTGTCACAGATTTCCTTGTGGGTCTCCTGCTGATGCCAACTGAAATAATCCTCTACCAAGGCTGTTTGATCCTAGGTGACTTTATGTGTGTTTTTAATTTCTTTTTTGGTTTCTTCCTGATCAGCATGTCAGTAGGAAACATGGTGCTCATATCCGTTGACCGCTATGTGGCCATTTGTGACCCCATGTTGTATTCCACTAAAGTCACTGTGAAAAGAGTTCAGCTCTGCATTTGCCTGTGTTGGTTATTTTCTGCTGTGCACAGCAGTTGGATGTTGAGAGACCTCTTCAAACAAGAGCACAAGTATGACTTTTGTTACGGAGAGTGCGTAGTTGAATTTCAATTGACTGAAGTAGCTTTTGATGCTACCGTGACCTTTTTTGGCCCATTTACTCTCATTATAGTTCTGTATATGAAAGTATTTGTGGTGGCTGTGTCTCAGGCTCGTGCAATGCGCTCCTGTGTTGCAGCTGTCACACTCCAGCATTCAGAGAATCAAAAAGCTAAAAAATCTGAGATCAAAGCAGCCAGGACTCTTGGCGTTGTGGTAGTTGTGTTTGTTTTGTGTTACAGTCCATTTTATGTTATCACTGTTGGTATTATGACTAAATCGACATGGTCCTTAACAGCAACCATGCAATATTGGCTGGTGTATTGTAACTCCTGTTTAAACCCTTTAATCTATGCCTTTGTTTACCCCTGGTTCAGAAAATCTGTGAAACACATTGTTACGCTTCAGATCCTGCAGCCTGATTCCTCCGATGCCAATATACTGTAAATACACTCGTTGTTGGGAAGGAAAATTAATTATTTGCGTTGTCTTCACACTCTGTATTTATGCATCTGAAAGACAAGAAAATTAGGCCCAATATTGGCAAATTGTTCTATGATTGATTACTGTGTCAGACCACCTGATGCTCTCATTCATGGCTTTGTTTGAGTACTTGCGTATATTCTGTTAAGTTTAGAGTTAAAGTAGCATCCACTTAAAATGAAATTGCTTGTAGAGGGATACAAATTTAACACTATGCCTATTGTACTTATTAAATGTTCTTTCATTATCAGAAGTAACAAAATTGTCATGGAGTGTATAAAACAGGTTATAGTAAAAGATTGCATCTCCCTTAATACATTCATTAAAAACTAGCTTTAATTTCTGATTTAATAACATTTTTAATAGCTCAATGTCTATGATGTATGATGTTGAGAAGTTTGTGTTTCGCTCTTTTTGCCATTTCAAAAAGGTGTAAACTCTCCACTCAACTGGATTCTTGCTGATTTGATCTCTTCTCAGTTTAAAGTGCAGCAGAGCTGTTCTTGAGTTATATCATCGGGCGAATGAATCAGTCGTACAGAAATCATGTAATGATATAATGCAAAACTCTGGTCAATCTACGTGAGCGAGACCTCAACACTGAAAAATAGAATTTGAGAAACTCAAATACATTGGACTTTTAGTGAATTGAGCCAAAGTTCGGATCTTGGGTTTAGTTCATTTTTAAAAATCACTATAAATGTAACTAATTATAATATAATAAACACTGCAATTTGTTTTCCTGTTTTGCCCCAACATAACATAACATCAGAATTTTCTCTGGTTGGGATGAATCACAGGTTAAGATTGAGAGGCACCAGGACTTAATTACTTCTGTAGAAGTGAGAAAAAAGCTTCATTTGTTGGCACAATTTCAGTTTTATGACTTTTGACTAATTACAGCTCTAAGGTGGAATTATTGGTAACTTTTATATGTGCTACCAAAAATAAGAGATTTGTTTTTCATTTCAGACATGTAGAATACTTCATTATGGTAAAATGAGGTTCTGAATGGGGCTCATGACTGACTCATATGCTTATAATGACCAGAGTTTCAACAGTTTTTCTGATGTTCAAATTCGCTTTTGACGGTGTGTGTATTTTGATGTGAAGGATAGCACATATACGTAGAACTATAAAAACTTCGTTATTTTTAAGCGTTGTAAAGCGAGTTCTTAGTTTTTACTGCACTTAACTATTGCTGAAGCGACATCATTCTATTGGCACCAGAAGGATGTTTATCAATGAGGTCAAACTGAAGTAGCAACTGCACAGAAATGACATTATATCAAAGGTCAATTAATTTTTATAATTAGGCTTAAAAATGACCTATTAATGTGCAACTCCAGAAGAGTGGTTCATGTTAATTTATAACTTAATATAATTGACACAATTTGTAATCCACATTCTATATGAAAAATACGAAAGGTTTCTCTCTCTGAAGACAGCAGGGCACATGTGGCAGAGCACAGGGTGATTCCATGCAGCCAGACATTTTTACACCTTGAGTAAATCAGTTGCGATTATTAATCAAATCCCTAAATGCCAGCAGGATCAGATGGCTTTTGCATTTATAAGGAGCCGTGCTTCGCCGACCAGTTGCGTTATGGTGATCACGCATTTGTTCACATGCTTCAGTTCCCAGACAAGATGTCACAGGAGCACAAAGGTCATCCTGGCCCATAAATGCTTACCCAAAATGCCAGATCTGAATTATTTGTTCATTTATGAAAAGCAATTTCTGACTACTGTCAACTTTATAGACTATTGTTTTAATCTAATAAAAATTGACCAGAGTCAGTTGTCCACCTTACTGCTGTAACTACCTGTTCTTAAGTTTATCAACAATATCAAAAATTCCAACAAAAGCAAGGTTGTAAAGGTTCAGTGTCCCAACCACATGAGCTATGTTTCCATTCACATGTAAATAATGAAATCCTATAATTATAAATAACTTTGTGACAAAATGATTCCTGTAAGAATCAGCTTTTTTTTTTATTTTTTTATTTTTATTATTATTATTATGAAAAAACTAAAATCAGAAGCACATTTTTTTTCTCCAGTAAGTTAGCGTATAGCTCTCTTCTTTTGTTTGTTTTGGGTATGAGGAGCAGGGGTGTGACGTGGCTTTTGCCTGTATGAAATCTGTAAATGGGAGGGAAAACAGGATGGCAATAAATCAGCTGTGTGACAAAGAGCTTTGACCAGAAAACCGTCACACCTCAACCTCCTCACCACTGTCTCCGAAAATGATCATGGAAGAAGCTGAACTTTGCTTTGCACCGCTCAACACATCCTGCACCAAGACAATGCGTCCTCGCTCTGTGCTCTTTTCCAGTCTACTGTCCTTCATCAGTGTCCTAACTGTGGTTCTCAACCTGCTGGTCATCATCTCTATCTCCCACTTCAGGCAGAGATAAACTTCTCTGCATATTCTCATTAATGATTATTTTGTGGTTACAGTGAACAAAGGCAATATCACAGTTTAATTTGCTAATGTAAACATTTGCAGGTTATAATATTTGGCATTGGTTTATTTATAGTTCTTTACATGTTACATCACACATGCTGCTGCACATGCACTGATTTTGTCCTTTTTTTTTTTTTTCATTTGATTAGTGCACATTGATTATTTGTGCTGTATTTATGCATTGTGTATACTTCCAGTATAACCAGTATTATAACTACTCATATGCTTTTATTAACTACATATTCAGTGTTTTTTTTTTTTTTTCCCCATTTCAGGCAGCTCCACACAACCACCAACCTCCTCATCTTTTCTCTAGCTGTCACAGATTTCTTTGTGGGTCTCCTGCAGATGCCAACTGAAATCCTCCTCTACCAAGGCTGCTGGATCTTGGGTGACTTCCTGTGTGCTGTGAATTTTTTAGTAGGGGGCTTTTTAATCAGTGTTTCAGTGGGAAACATGGTGCTCATATCAGTTGACCGCTATGTTGCCATATGTGACCCCATGCTTTACTCCACTAAAGTCACACCAAAGAGAGTTCAAGTCTGTATTTGTCTGTGTTGGTTATTTTCTGCTGTGCACACCAGCTGGATATTGAGGGATGTTTTCACACAACAAGACAAGTATGATTTATGTTATGGAGAGTGTGTGATTGAACTGAAAGTGACTGATGCTGCGATTTATACAGCTGGTATCTTTTTAGGCCCCATCACTGTCATTGTAGTATTGTATATGAGGGTATTTGTGGTGGCTGTGTCTCAGGCTCGTGCTATGCGCTCTGACATTGCAGCTGTCACAATCCAGTGTTCTCAGGGTGTGAAACCTAAAAAATCTGAGATCAAAGCAGCCAGGACTCTTGGTGTTGTAGTAGTTGTATTTGTCTTGTGCTACAGTTCATTTTGTGTCATCACAGTTGGTATTATGAACAGTTCGACATGGGGCCCAGCTGCAACCATGCAATATTGGCTGGTGTATTGTAACTCCTGTTTAAACCCTTTAATCTATGCCTGTGTTTACCCCTGGTTCAGAAAATCTGTGAAACACATTGTTACACTTCAGATCCTGCAGCCTGACTCCTCCGATGCCAATATACTGTAAAGACACTTGTTTTCGTGTGTGTTGAGGAAGTTTATACTTTACTCCTTTAGTACTTTATTTACATATCTGAAGGACAGGACAATTAAGACAAATTGGCAAATTAATGTCATCACTTTCTCTTTGTCAGACCACCTGATGCTGTCATTCATTGCTTTTTTTGCTTGCACAGGTAAATTCTCTGTAATGTCGCTTTAGATTTCCCAGGAAAATGATGAAAATGTTTTCATGGAAACACAAAACCCGTGAGGCAGTGACAGAAAAGTTTTAGTATTTCAACAAAAAGGTTTGCATCACTGTTGGCGGCTCCAGATAAATATATGTATATTAGCGTTTGAACATTTTTATTCAACAAAATAATTTAGATAAAATTTCATTAGTATTTGTAAGTCTTAGTGAAATATGATAATCAATAAAATACAAAGCAGCTGAGCAATATCATTCATTAGGTCACTATCAATATATTGCACCTGCATTAACAAGATTTGTTCATTTAAAAACTGTAAAAAACCTTTTTTTTTTATGACAGGAAACAGTTTCTAATCCATACAGTTCTGCACAACAAAACATGTTTTCATTTGCATTTGAGTGCAAAACATTGTATTCCCCTATTTTAAGTTGGCAAAAAGTATTTTTTTTTTTCAGCAGCATATTGTTTAATGTGCATTAGTATAGAAGTTCATTTAATGTGTATTATTATATGGTAGGTTTAGGGTTAAGTTTGCATCCTCTTACACTGACATTACATGTAGGGGGGTGCAACTTAACATAACTCTAACATCATCATAATGACCATTCAGTTGGCACAAATTTTCACCATCAAATGTAGCAAAAAATAATCAAGGAGTATATAAAAAAGTAAAATAACCAAAATTACATTGGTAGATAAGTTTACATTGTAAAGTTTACGTTACATAATTAAACAAAAAATTCCGATTTAATAACATTTGTATTAATTGTGAATGAAGTATTATGTTGATGAAAACATCTTTATTCTAGCTGATAAGACATCTGCTCAGAATGAAGTAAAGCAGAACTCTTCTGGAGTTCTGGCAGTGATCAGATCACATGAGGTTATACAGAATACATGTAATGATATAATGTAAAACTCAGAGGATGCTCAAACAGATGGAAATCAAGCCTGGTCTCAGCACTTTAAAATAGACGTTCAGAAAACTCAGAACAGTCCGTTGGACGTTTAGTGTATTGAGCTCAAGTTTGGAACTTAGGACAAAAAACTTCAACCCTTCAGCTTATCCTGTGAGTTCAGGGTCGCCACAGCAGATTATTGTCCACATGTTGATTTGGCACAGTTTTTACGCCGGATGCCCTTCCTGACGCAACCCTCCACAGTTTCTACCGTGCTTGGACCGGCACTGTGCAGCTGGGGATGGGAAAGGGCTGTTAGAGGTTCAGTGTCTTGCCCAGAGACACTTCAACATATAGCTGGGACCGAACCACTGACCCTGTGGTCCGTGGATGACTGCCTTACCAACTGAGCTACTGAACTTGGGTTGAGTAAATGTATTAAAAAATAAACGGCCCTAAAGTAAACATAATTGCCCTTTCGATTGTAGGCCTATAGCTTGCCTTTTTCTTACAGATCAAGTTTTAAGAACAGCATTTCAGACATGTAGCCTACTTCATTAATGTAAAATGAAGTTTGAAATGGTGATTATGACGGTCTGCTGTGAAATGCACTGCACTATGTCAGTTTATTAAATGAGGTGTGTGCTTATAATGACCAGAACTTTAACAGTTTTCCTGGTGTTCAAATTCACTTTTAACTGTATTTTGATGTGAAAGGGCAGCACATAGAATGATACGAACCGCTTTTTAAAAAATGTATTTGAAAGAGTTTAAAGTGATTTCATTGTCTGTAACTACAAATGTGCAACTCTAGCAGAGCTGGTAATGTAGAAAGTAATATAACTGTCTCACAATATGTTGTCCATGTATTATTTCTCCCTCTGAAGACAGCAGGGCACATGTACAGCCACAGCCACAAAGGCCGGGTCTGGATCCAAATTATTTGATCATCTATGAAAAGCTATCTCTGACTAGATATTTGTGGACTATTATTTAAATTTAAGAGTTAGCCGGTGTCAGTTGTCCACCTGTCATCTTTAGTTTGTCAACAGCAAAAGCAACGTTGTTAAAATCACTGACCCAAAGACGTGAGCAATGTTTCCACATACATGTAAAAAAATGAATAAAGTCAATAGCTTAGTGAAAACAATTTTTCAGTAAGAATCTGCTTTTTGGTTATCAGTTAAAAAACTCCACCAAGCGTTTAATTAATTTTATTTTATAATTGTGCTGAATTTTTTTTTTTTTTTTTTTTGGGTATGAGGAGCAGGGGTGTGACGTGGCTTTTGCCTGTATGAAATCTGTAAATGGGAGGGAAAACAGGATGGCAATAAATCAGCTGTGTGACAAAGATCTTTGACCAGAAAGCCGTCACACCTCAACCTCCTCACCACTCTCTCTGAAAATGATCATGGAAGAAGCTGAACTTTGCTTTCCACCGCTCAACACATCCTGCACCAAGACAATGCGTCCTCGCTCTGTGCTCTTTTCCAGTCTACTGTCCTTCATCAGTGTCCTAACTGTGGTTCTCAACCTGCTGGTCATCATCTCTATCTCCCACTTCAGGCAGCTCCACACAACCACCAACCTCCTCATCTTTTCTCTAGCTGTCACAGATTTCTTTGTGGGTCTCCTGCAGATGCCAACTGAAATCCTCCTCTACCAAGGCTGCTGGATCTTGGGTGACTTCCTGTGTGCTGTGAATTTTTTAGTAGGGGGCTTTTTAATCAGTGTTTCAGTGGGAAACATGGTGCTCATATCAGTTGACCGCTATGTTGCCATATGTGACCCCATGCTTTACTCCACTAAAGTCACACCAAAGAGAGTTCAAGTCTGTATTTGTCTGTGTTGGTTATTTTCTGCTGTGCACACCAGCTGGATATTGAGGGATGTTTTCACACAACAAGACAAGTATGATTTATGTTATGGAGAGTGTGTGATTGAACTGAAAGTGACTGATGCTGCGATTTATACAGCTGTGATCTTTTTAGGCCCCATCACTGTCATTGTAGTATTGTATATGAGGGTATTCGTGGTGGCTGTGTCTCAGGCTCGTGCTATGCGCTCTGACATTGCAGCTGTCACAATCCAGTGTTCTCAGGGTGTGAAACCTAAAAAATCTGAGATCAAAGCAGCCAGGACTCTTGGTGTTGTAGTAGTTGTATTTGTTTTATGCTACAGTCCATTTTGTGTCATCACGGTTGGTATTATGACTAAATCGACATGGTCCTTAACAGCAACCATGCAATATTGGCTGGTGTATTGTAACTCCTGTTTAAACCCTTTAATCTATGCCTGTGTTTACCCCTGGTTCAGAAAATCTGTGAAACACATTGTTACGCTTCAGATCCTGCAGCCTGACTCCTGTGAATCAAATATACTGTAGAGAAGTGCTATGATTGAATCATTGCATGTGACGTTTTTGTAAATAAGCATAAAATCAGATTTATTGTAATACTTGGCCATATAACCTAAGATAAGTCATCTGCCATTAATTTTTTTTTTTTCCAGGTATATTTCAAATGTACTCATACGGAGTTAACTGTGTGTTTGTGTGTGAGAATGAGTGAGGGACAGAAAGGGAGTGTACATAAGAATTCTCATTACATGTATATTCTTTTACAGTACTAAACTTGAATCTAGAAAAGTATAATAAAATACAGCAATATCAGGACTTAATGACCGAAACGAGATGCTATGAATCCTTCTACTTCTGCACACCATTTATTTAATTATTCCAGACTAGTGTGAATAATCAAACTGCATATATTATCATTGTGGTGCAAGGCCTGTGCAAATTCCATTCATTATCTACCTGCATTTAGTGTATAAAGCACTGAAAAGTCTGTTTAACATTTTACAGTATGATAAACCTATAATATGTCCTTATCATTACAAAACAAAGGTTGTCACATTTTAAAGCATATACATCTCTACATGTATTTGTAGATCTTACATAGAAAAATAGAATCCAAGCTAGAAAATGTATTTATTCACTGAGAGCAAATATAACAGTCAAAATAATGTTCATTATCATGTCAGGGCATTTTAACATAACAAAAATATAGTGTTGATTTCATTAAAAAATGTCCCTGTATGCCCCCGTATGCCCCCATGCTCACATCTCAGTGATATTAGTGCCATGTTTCCTACCAGTTGTTTCTGTGTCCTACTAGACAAAGTGAGGTGTTGGGGCTAGATGAAACATTAGGAGGTCAAACTTAGTACAGTACACTGGTACCATGAATATCTGCTCCAAAACTCCCCACAATCCATCGACATGCAGTCAAGATTATTATCATTATTTTTTTTTTTTATAAAAAAATAAATGTCAACCTCAAGATAAAGTCCGTAGATTATCAAAGTCATTTACATACATCAACTCCGAACTCTTTCGTATGTTCACTAACATAAGTTATCTTTTGAGAGACCGTTTTTTTATTTGAAATTCCGTGTTATAAGATAAAGTGTCTGTATGAGACAAAGATAATGAGAAGGTGGGCAAATGTGATGAGGCAATACCAGCACAAGCAGACTTGAATAGTCATATGCTTGGTCAGAAAAAGGCCAAGTCAAAAGTACTAAAACATTCACACACATGAAGCAACCAGAAACACCTGTCAAGAGCTATACTCAGTCTCATGAAGAACCTCTGACTGAGGAGCTTGTAAATATATGGACTAATTGTAAGTCAAAAACAGGTGACTCTGAAAGTCAGAGCTGGGTTATTAGAAAATGAATAGGTGTGTCCATGGATGTCCCACAAGTATCCTACCTTAATTGTGAGAGTCCACTTCATTCAACACACCTGCCCCTCAAATACTACATATGGCAGCTCAAAATGGGGGGTTGGGTTAAGCAATCCCCCCGCTGTATTCCATGAAGGTTTTCCTTTTCCAGAGCTCTGGGACTCTCTTAATTATACATTAAAGCCAGGTGGCCACAGCTCAGGCAACCTGCTGCATCCACCAGCTGCTTCCAACCCAGCGTTTTTGCTGACAGCAGCCTGCGTGTGACTCTGACACAGATGTCCAACCTTAATTGATCTCTCTTTTACCAAGCAATACGGAGAGTTGGTGTGCGATGGTATGTCGTCTGCATTCCAAAGCACAAATGTATACAGCTCCGCAGGAAGGATTTTATGTTGAATGCAGCTTTTTTCTGGCTTCTGATTGGCCAACATGGCTTTGGGTGAGGATTAGATGGCTGGTTTGACATGCCCCTTGACAGTGATTGTTGTTTTGGGGGGTTTTTTAAGTCATGTTTTTTTGCATACATTACTCTTGAAATGTGATCACCGTTGTTCACAGCAAAAGTCACAATTCT